>OX388343.1:2400000-3600000 GCA_947579665.1 Sympetrum striolatum
AATCTCTAACAGCCCCCTTTACACTGCAGAAAGGCATTAGGCAAGGGTGCCCCCTCTCTGGGCAGCTGTATTCCTTATCGGTAGAGCCCTTCCTAATGCTGCTGAATAACTCCCTAAAAGGCATTCCCATGCCTGGAGACACAGAGAAAAGACTGGTTGTAAGCGCCTATGCTGATGATATCAACATCTTCATAACGGAAGAAGAAGATTTCGCAAAAGTACTTCCCCTCTTCAATGACTACTCCATGGAATCAGGAGCTATGCTCAATGCCACCAAAAGTAACGGAATGTGGGTGGGCAGGTGGAAAGACAGAATTGATGATCCTCTAGGCTTTCAGTGGACCAGTGATGGCGCGAAATTCCTTGGAGTATGGCTCGCCAACGACGAAACTTCGGAGTCAAAACTGATTGCTCAACAACTATTAACAAGAACAGAAGATGCCATCCGGAATTGGTGACCAAGAATCGCCCCGTTGTTTCTTAGAAGTCGCTTCCTTGCCGTTAACAAATTCATCGCACCGAAGTTATGGCATATACTCCATTGTCACTCCCCGAATCCCTCTGTAGTGAGACAACTTCAAGGGTTATTGGTGGATTTTGTGTGGGCTGAAGGAAAACACTGGGTAAAAGCAGATGTTTTAACAGCTCCAATTACTGAAGGTGGGCTAGGACTTGTCAGTATAGCAGTCAAAATTTCATCCTTCCGAATGCTGTTCCTACAACGGCTGATACTAGGACATTCTCCATGGCGCATAGTAGCTTCTGAAAGACTCAAAAGATACAAAAATAAAAGGAAAACACTGGAACTATTTACAGAAAAAAAAGACTTTAGGAAGTGCCCTCTCACTTACAACTACTACAATAGCCTAATTAAAACCACCTCACTTTTCAAATTACAGTCCGTCCCCCTTGATTGTCCCAACACCTCTCCCAGAGCACAGTCAATGCTTACGAACACCACCTTCTGCTTCAAAAGTGCAAAGACGAAACATCAACGGGAACTACCGATATTGAAGAGGCAAATGTATGCCGAGACCAACTACTTAATGGCAAACGCTGGCCCCTGAAAGGACCCTACCACGAAGTGGTGATATGGTCAGCTATCCGTGCATTCCCAAGCCTTGGAAGAGACGCAGATAATGCTTGGCGCATGGCTCATGACAGATGGGCTGATGCCAAATTCTTATGTGCTACAGGCCTTCGCCAAAATAAGGAGTGCCCATGGTGCCCCACTACCGAAGGAAACGCGTGGCATCTGGCTCTGACTTGTAAAAAAGTTAAGAAAATCTGGGCGAAAACTACAAGAGCCATAAAAACTTTGATAGAGACTGACAAAATCTATCTATACCAGCAATATAGTGGTTTCCCTGTCAAACGAACCAACAGGACAGTTTACCTTATATATAACTTCCTCCTCAGCACTATTAAAAGCACTGTGTACGACGAACTTACGCTCTTCTTCAAAGGCAAAATCGCCGAGGTTCAATATGCTTCAAAAGTCATCAAAAAACTTCAAACAATATTAACCAACTAGAAGAAAGACCACATTATACGTAACAACATGGACGCCTTTAAAAATTTCTGGTGCAACAAAGACGTTGTCTGCAACAGCCAAGACGGAATTCTAAACTTGACTTTCTTATGACACCAACACCCCTTTTACCCGCGAATCTATTTATTTATTTATTCATTTTTTTACTTAACTCCTTATCAAAAACTCATATACATTTCTTCTTGCTGACGGTTTCAGTACTTGTGTACGAGTCATTTGCAAGGAAACACGATGTTCCGTCTGATCGGCGTCGGGGGGAAAATCAGGAAACTACGCCATTCCCTTCCAATCACCGTGATCACCCACTCTACTGGAATGGAGCGACAGGAGGAGGCAGGGAGAGAAGATCGCGAGCAGGCGGTTTCAATCCCCTGGGAGCGAACTATCCCTGGCCAGCCGCTCCGCATTTTTATATAAAATTGTATAAGATCATGTACATCTCTCTCTCTTTTGTTTGTTTGATTGTACTTTTTTTTGGTTCATTGTTGTTGTTACCGAAAAATAAAATAATAATAATACACACACACACACACAAACACAGACATCATTCCGAAAATGGTTAAAACGTGTTCTAGGGACACCAAAACATGTATTTCCGTTGAAATCTCGAAGTCGATTTTTTTCATGAAAACAATACTTTCTCTATACTTCGTATGTGGAGAAAGTAAAAATCTGATGTTGCCAGCACATGACTTTCTCCACATATAAGATGTAAATATTTATCTACTACAGTATTTTCGAACTCTATATTCCATCTAAACTTGGAAGATGAGTGATTAATTTATATCATATTATCTTTTACGTAAAAAACATTATAAATAATGTTTTTCGGGACATGTTCGATGGAAAACGATGAAATTGGCCTTTCGCCCATAGAGCCCAGAGCGCCCACAAAGTGCATAATCAGCAACCTCCGGTTTATCAGTATTTCATGAATAACTCCTAAAAAATCAGTGATACAAAAATATCTTTCATACAAACGTTATAGTAATATATATTTTCTAAAATGTTTATAAATAATAGTATATACCTGAATATCAGATTAATGGAGATATTTTGCAAAAACGGAAATTTTCTTCGAAGAATAAAGCTCGACTTCCGGTTTATCGATTTACTCCAAAAACTAATCAACTCGGACAGCACCCACCACAGTGCTATACTCTCCACCCACCACAGTGCCCCAAAACATGTATTTCCGTTGAAATCTCGAAGTCGATTTTTTTCATGAAAACAATACTTTCTCTATACTTCGTATATGGAGAAAGTAAAAATCCATGAAAATTGACTTATCTTCCCCTGGTCGACCATTAATTCTGACCACTTAGTCTACATAAGTTTGATCCACAAGTCTGTTCATGTTGCACGGTTTTTAAGCTAATCGCAAACGAAAATATAAAGGAGATAAGAATATGATTAGCACCGGACAAAACACTGAACAAAATCGGTGAGCACAGCCGCGCCTAACAAATACTTACGCAAGTCAGTTATCTCCGGCAGAACGGAAACGTCTGAAGGGACTCGACAATCGAGCAATTGAATATGTAAATGAGTAACAATGTAAATAAACAATCCCAAGCGTAGCAATTCATTCACTTAAGTAAAACTTAATCCGTGCAAAGCGTTCAAAAGATGGTGACGAACTAAAATAGGTATTAAATAATGAACGATAAATGAAAAATTGAGAAAATAAAACGCGTAATTTAAAAATAACTTGTAGAATAGTCTGTTAATTTCCAACGACGAAGATAAATCAAGATATACCTAAATTGTCTTCTTTATAGACAAAAAATAATATTTATAATTTTATAATATTCCCAATTTATTTTAACTGGAAAATTATTGAGTCCAGATTCTACAATCACATAGACCGTCAGAACTAATAGAGGGACCGGTTATTTACAACTTAAACTCTTTGACTCGAAAACAATATTTCACGGCCGAGGGTAGAATCAATTGGACTTTCTTTGGGTGCTTGTCTCGATCTCGCATGGCCATTATTTCTAACTTAATTTTGCAAAAGAAATAAAGCCTGAAATATGTTGAAGTGAACTTAAATGGGAAATACTTGACTTTGTCTGGGAAAGAATCAAAAACCAAAAGGTTAATAGAAAATGTCATCTGAGTAAGGAAGAGATTTAATCCCAAAATTGAAATTTAGGTAAAGTTTGGTTGCAGAGGAAAATAGAGCTGCCATATCTCCCCCTCCTCTCTCCCTTCCGATCGTTGCTATTTCAAATCATTATGGTCCATTTTCCCATCGAAAGATGTATGTTATCGGGATGAAAACTAGCCTATGCCTCTATCTCACATGTACATTTTCATTCTGCTAAATTTTATCAAAATCCGTTGGGTAGTTTCTGCGAAAGCTGACTGACAGAAAGACATACGTTTCTTTATGACTGTTTTGAACTTGGTGACATTTGTAATGACAACGATATTATATTTTGATTTCTTCACCGTACAGACTCGGCTCAGTTACAGATTTATTATAATTATAGTTCATCAGAACCAATTCTGATATCATATGCTCCTTAAATCAGTTCTTCCCAACTTATATATGGGTACACTTTGGTGTTGCGTGTTAAAGCAATGATGGTGTAAACTTGCACCAAAACTATGGTCGCATAGATTTAGATATGTACCCCGCGAGCCGCCAGAGGCGTATGGCAGGGGGTGAAATAAATATAATTATGTGGAATAAATAAATTACGTGTAAAATAAAACTTTTATTATTCTTAGATATTTTCCAGTTCACAACTTAGTTTCTACGACTGTGGGATAAGTCAATTATGGAATTTCGCTGGAAAATATTAATATTTCATTCGACACAAAACTACCTATTCTTGAAACACGGATTCGCGAAGTAAGATTTAGCGTGTCACGGAGGTCAAGAGGTTTCTCTGTCTGACTCGTATTTATTAATGAAGAATCTCCTACGGAAATTATCACCTGGCGGAATTCAGAACTTAGAAGAATATGACGCACGCTCTATCTGAAAAGATAGAACTCGACCAAAGATAAAAAGAGATAAGAGGCCTTTGGCGCCGTAGTCGCCATTTGCTTTGAGGATAAGGCACACCATTAAGTTACTCCTCAATAAAAGGTGAGTTTTTACATAATTTTAGTTTTTCCAACTTCAGCTAATTTGTACAAATCCATGCTCATCTATTTAAGCACTTTTAAATGTAATAGTTATGTAGCCCTATATCAGCAGACGATAGATAACACTAAAAGAAGATTCCCTCTCGATATTGCTCAATGGACTCCATATCGGACACTGGCGTATGAATGGAATAGTGAGCCATCGTGCAGGAGTAAACGGAAAATGCAGTGATCCGTAAATCAACAGATTACGTAAACATATCTCAATCCACAGAGTTCTATCCTCATTCAGCTATTAGTAATCGCAGGGCTCAGAATTTACATGGCGGAAAGAACTCTAATCGTGAAAGAGAGACGTGTTTGTGTGCGCTGCACTGTCGAAGCATCAATGGTGAAATCAATTAACATAAATTGTTACGAACCGGACTCCAGATTGTTACCGACTGCCACTAAATCCCATAGTTAACTATTAGTATAACTTTCGCAATAGAGTTAACTACCAACATTCGTGAAATATTCTACAGCAGAGACGATCAACTAATTTAGCATACATCGAAAGTTTAGCATAATTATAAGCGGCTCATACACCGAAAAATATCAAAAATTAAAGTATCATAGAACTTTCATACATAGGCATTCCAAAGAAATCTGCAAAGAGCATCTATTGCAGTGTTTGTATATTTTATGGCACAGTATTTTAATTCATAGAGTAGCTCGTATCTACAACAAAAATGAAATAACTGGCCTATGAACCTTGGAGGTTGGGCAATTAAAAAATACCCGATCACCTACTACGGAGTATTCCAATACACAATCAAATAGCTGCGTAGAGAATTATACTTTATAATAATACTAGCTGAAGCGACCGTTGATTCTCAACGGGGAATATAGAAGTAGATTAAATTCAAGTTGCCGGTCGTGCAATGCGTAAATTCCCTTTAGAATACAGTCTAAAATCCAAAATCTATTCTTACTATACAGGAAAATTCATGAGCTCGGCTCAACAATCGCATTGATCGTCAGGAGGATTGGCTGTTTACAACCTCAACAATTTTGGAAAATCCACGCTTATTTTGTCGAAATTCTCGAAATTTCGATTCGGAAACAAAATTTCACGATAAAAATTAGAATATTCATTTAATGTCCGTTCTTTTGCTTCTTGTCTCGACTCTGCAGGACTATTTTTCTATTTTAATTCTTCAAAAGAAATATAGCAAACCAATATATATATATAGGAAACCCATCTGAGCGATCTTGGTTCAAACCCAGCAAAATTATTATCGAATAAAATTGAGACAGTACGTCCTTCCTGGTGCTAGAAAACACGTACGCAAAGTTTTGACGCGAATCTGGCAAATGGTTTGTAATAAAATCGAAGATACACAACATACAAACAAACGTAAAAACCCACAGAATATTTGCTTTATATCACACAAGACATCCAACTTCCCTCATCCATGAGCTGGTAATCTCCTGACTGCAATTACGTACCTGCAATTTCTGGTTACCTTCTTACAGAAAATTTCTCGTTATCCATGTAAAATATCGGCCTCTTCAATCATCAGCTTTATGGGCCTAAATTCCTCGAGTATTTTTACGGGATAAAACATGAGCTCGGATTCAACAATGGGATCGGTCGTCATGGGGATGAGTTGTTTATAGCCTCGAATTTTCACAAAATTTTTGTATATTTTACCAATATTCTCGCAAATTCTAATCGAAAGTAAGATTCCACGACCAAAATATGAATCTTTATTTGATTTTCTTTCTTTTGGTGTTTGTCTCGACTCTGTACAACTATTCCTTCTAATTTAATTCTTCAATAGAAATATAGGCTGCAACCGATAAAAGTGAAGCGTATGTATATTCCTTATGAAAATCTATCTGAGCGATCTTGGTTCAAACCCAGCAAAATTCTTGAATAATAAAGCAACAGTACTTCCTTCCTGATATCAGAAAATACGTATGCTAAGTTTGAGACAAATCGGGCAAACGGTGTGGACTCCAATCCAAGACAAACAAACCCACAAACAAACCCACAGAATTTCTGCTTTATATATATAGAAGATATCGATAAGCAATGCAATTCCACCCAATTAAAAAATACCCGAGCCCCTATAAATGAAATTAACGAAAGCTATCATATATTCACGCATACGATATCGTGGACCAGCATTTCCAACTTCCTTTAATAATATCGACATTAAATTGTTAGTGGAAAATTACCGATTGTGAGTGCTTTTTCAAAGGCTTACTTCCCTTTCCCATACCTTCCATTTATTTCTTATATTACTACACTACAAAACGTTTAAGACTTCTTGACACTTTATCCAATCCCATTTAATTTTTATCAAAGTCTATTTATATTTAATTGGAAAGCATAGCTGAGAATTGAGTGCAAGAAATGACTCATCGCGAGCTTCACAACGTTTTAATTGTTTTCAATGTACGGCACTCAGCAGAAATCTAAATAATAATTGCATCGGAAGCAATGGTGGAAATAACTAAGATGGCGCAACAATCAATTCAATAATTACCTCCCTAAATTCAAATATATGATGCTTCGAAAGATGTTTTAATTATCTGAAATGTTTACCTAATGATTATTTTTCCTTAGGAAATGTCATGGGTATGGATCGCTATTTTTCTATTACTGAGGCAAGCTGCGGGCGACACGACCGTCGTGGATAAATGCCCCTCTCCTGCAGCTGTTTCTAACTTCACATTGGATAAAGTAAGTCTCTGAATTCTAATTATAAAACCATACATCAGCTGAAAAGAGAACAGCTGAGAATGATTTCGATGGATAAATACCGCATCTCCCCATGAAGCACATTGATTTCGGGAACAGAATTTGTAACAATGAGTAATGTAGATGTCACCGGTGTAAAGCAAATGTAACAATTGCGAAAGATTGAGCGCGAACACAACAATCGCAAAAATTATCAGCAGCAATCTTGACAGCGTGGTACACTGCATATGCATGTTGGTGGTTGAGGATGATTTCAAAGACGAAGAAGAGTGATATTTGCTGAGTCAAAGATAATTGAACGAAGCTACCGCATTTCTCCATTTATAAAACCATATCTGTGAATAAATGTGATTTTTCGTGACTTTTGTAGTACACTGGTGCTTGGTATGAAATCGAGAGCACGCCAAATGCCATGGAATCTGGAGGCCACTGCGTCCGGTTTACCTACAAACATTCCCACGGCAGTGCGCTCAATGTCGAATTGAACATGGATAACCCAAGGCAAGAGAAAGGGCCACGTTGAATCGGCCGAATAAATCCGTACTGATTGATAAGTATACTAAAATTTAGATGTATAATCACAGTCTGCTGAAGTTTTTCCGGGAATGGAAAAGAATGATGCAATCAATGTGTTATAAAGTGTTCATTTTTCAGAAATGGAGAACATATCAGTTATTACGGACAGCTTGAGCCAGATGTGAAGAACAGCCCCAAAGCAAAGTTTCGTCTAAATTATCTCACAGGTCAGCAATTTATAAGTGACAAAGATAAGTCAGGAAATAATGAGATGCCCTAAACATGAACCAACCAATGAAGGGCTAAAAAACGAACTTACAATTCAAGATGGGTTCCCCGCTAATAGAATATAATAAATAAATAAAAAAAATGAATCAGTTTAATAATTATTAAACTGCTTCTTTCAACTGCTTATTTTTTGCCAATCATTTCAGCTTCTAAAGTTTTCAGATTCTCACAAATATGTTATATATTGAATACTATAAAAAAGCTTCACAAACAAATCAATACAACTTCAACCTCTGATGACAGAGGAATAAGGGATAGGATTAAATATCGTTTTGGTACTGTTGATCTTATTGAAAGTAGAAATTGCGAAAAATAAATTGAGGATCCATTAATGACTGAAATACTGTGATTATTTGTTATCGTTAATGTTGGAAATATTCTATGATGTTTAAATATTCTATAGTTCATTCTGGAATAGAATAACAAAGGTTGTTATCATTTCAGCATCCAGAGCAGAGGCAAAAGGATTCTCATCGCAAAGATACTGGATCCTGGACACAGACTACGAGTCCTATTCAATCGCTTGGTCGTGCGAAACTTATCAAATCTCAGCAGTGCCTACTGCCAGGCGTGAGTATAGCTTATTATCTACTTCTCTCTAAGCTGTTAAATCTAATTTAAAACCAAGCATAGACAGATAATTTCAAAAGAAAAATATTACTGAAGAATGATAAAAATACACTATATAGAGAAGAGCGGCCCAACGGTCTCTAATTCGGGTCCCCGGTATGTCTATGTAAGAACCATGCAAGCCGCCTTTCGGCGTGTGGCAGGGGGTGCAAGCACCTTGACTCTATTTTCCTAATCGATTGCTTTCGCGTATCGTTCACGGAAAAAATGAATTTTTGAAACGATTCGTTTTAGCATTTATTTCCCTAATCTTTAGGGCAGTATCAGAACGGCCCATATAACAGGGGGGTCGCATTATATCGGTTACATCATCTGAAAACGTAATTTCTCTGAACTTATTAAATAAATTTATCATTTGAATTTTTCTTCTATCTTCTAATGATTCCCATCCCGCGTCCTGTAACATCTGAGTGACACTCGCTGTTTTATCGTAGCAATTCTTTACGAATCGTAAAGTCGCTACGACGAAAGAGTCGCCTTTCGTTGTACTTTTTCTAAATCCCGATTATGACATTTCTCGGCGGGGTCCCATACACTACACGCATACTCAAGGTGAGGCCTAACTAACGCTAAGTAACATCGCTCGCGAACTTTTATTGGCTATTATATAACTATTATATAAATACCTACTATATAAACTATAAGTTTAGAACCTTTCAATAGCCTGGCGCTGTAGTACACTATTCTGCCGCCTAACCTATAGGGGAGACCGGGGCTGGTTGGCCATAGGGGCTGGTCGGCCCAGCCAAGTTTAATAAACGCTAAGATAAAAATAAACGCTAGATAGTGCTTGGAATCAATCGGTAGGTTGTTAGTACTGTCCCCCTTCATATACAGGACCAATATTGCCGGCAGAGCAGTTTTGGATAAGTTGTAGTGATTAATTGTTTTTTTGCATGCTTCAGTAAAATTCTACGCGTCTGTTAAATGTGTAATATTTAACTTTTGCTTACATTAAGCGCTACAGGTGAATAGTATAATTAAAGGTCATAGTTTAAGGATTATTTCTGTATGGCGTACATTCGAAATAGCTTCAGTGGTTTTTGTCACTAATAGAATTTATTGTAAACATGGCGATGGGGCTGGTTGGCCCAGAAACGACGGGGCATGATGGCCACCCGGGCCAACTTGCCCCGTCCTAAATATTTTTTAAAACTCGATGAAAGGTTAATTTTAATGATAATAATATGTGTAATTCGTCCAGTTTATTCAATTATTAATATAATTTTCGAAGTTAAACATATTTTTATACGTTACAGAGATCAATAGATCGTCTAATCATAAGATAAAAAACATTTCAAAAGAAAACAAGAGCCTCTAAAATTTGTTATAATATTAATAATAATAATAATTTTTATTTATCCAACGACATACATATGCATGTATAAGACATGTCAATAATATACAATCAATCAGATCAACACAACACAGTCAAACTTTACATTATAATCATAATATAACATACATTAGAGTAATGATACAGCAAAAAAATTGTTCTTAACCGTTTTCGATAGGTCGAGGTTGCATCAAAGTCATAATCGATCGACAATCGACCTAAACTGCCAACCATCAACGAAGGACAGTCTTCCACGGTTAGTTGCTTTGAGTCATTGTTAAATTATTTCCTTTCTGACGCACTATATTAATTTCCATATTTTACTAGTTTTTTTACTACATAGCTTGTTGTTTATAGACACACACTGATATCTGCCTCTTAATTAACTTTCTAAGAGTCTCAAAGGAGTAGTCCTTATGCCATAGGAGTATAATTTTAAAAGAAGTTTTTTATGCGAAACACTGTCAAATGCCTTACACAATTCACTGAAGGAAACTAGAGTAGTTTCATTGCTTTCAAAGGATCAATGTATATCACTGATTATTGACATGACACATTCTATGGCACCTCTGCCTTTCAGGAAACCAAATTATGTGGGACTAATTAGATTGTACTTTTCAAAGTAATTACATATTCTTGAAAATAATGCTTTCTCTATTATTTTAGAAAAGAAAGGAATTATTGATATGGGTAAGTAGCTTGAAGGGTCATTTTCTCACCTTTTTTGTGTATTGGGATAACTTTTGTGATTTTTAATTGTTCTGGATAATTACCAGATTCAAATATCTGATTAATAACTTTGGTTAGAGGATATGCTATAGCATGTGCTATGCCTTTTAACAGCTTTGAATTCATGCCATATATATCACAGCAGTTCCTGGTTTTAACGAGGTTTAATAACGAGGATATTGAATATTTCTTTTTCAGTTACAGGTGCTAAGTAAAATGACTTTGAGTTAGAGTAATGAAACTATTAGATATATTATACTTTAATACATTGTGCTGTTTTATGTTAGAGCCTTCAATTAACTTTTCAATTACTTTGGTGAAGTAATCATTAAAGACATCGGGTGACATATTTGTTAAGCAGCTTTCAGACTTAAGTTGAGTCTCAGCATTGATTGGTTTCCATAAAGCTTTTGATTTATTATTAGATGTGGCAATGTATTTATTGTTTGCATCCACTTTTGCTTGCCTAATCCTGTATCCTTTTACGGTCTTTACTGATAACCATTAGTTTTATTTTTATTTCCTAAAGTTATTCTAGTTTAACTTATCAAAAGATTGTTTGGGTCAACGTGCTCCTGCCTCTGGGCCAACCAACCCCAATGTAGGGGCTGATTGGCCCACTCGTCATGCATCCAGTAATTATTATATTTTGTGATTTTTAACTCATATTTTCAAGTTTAATAATTGCCATCCAGATTCAGTAAGAATGCATCTAAATTTAGCCCCGGGCCAACCAGCCCCGGTCTCCACTATATTGCGCTCGGGAAAAGCGTTTTTTTACTTTTTTGTACTGTGTTACTTGAGTTCTTGTGAAGTGTGTGAGTTCTTGAATTAAGAAAGAAACATGTAACTGATTTATGTCATGAAGATCAATTTAACACTTCCACATGGCTGTAAGTTTGACTCAGCCATTTCTTTAACGTAACTTGAGATGATAAAAATCGCAAAAAATCAACTCTTCGATATACAGCATGTGAGCATTTCTTAGAATGTTCCCATACATTTCTAATGTATTCTTATAGAAAAACTTATAAACTCGGCTTCGACAATCGCGTTGGTCATCAAGAGGACAGGTTGTTTACAATCACAAAACTTCCCGAAAGTTAATTCATATCATCAAAATCCTCGCAACTTCGAATCGTAAGCAAATTAACATTCCTACCGTTTCCCTTTGGAGGGGTCTAAGACGAGTTGTCCCATTCCATTTGGTGCGTCTCTTCATTCCGTATTTTCGTAATATAATTTTGCAAAAGGAATAAAGCCTGCAACTGATAAAACAAACCTTACATGCATTTCTTACGGGAACACTATTTTCTTATTATCTACCCAGGGAAGACATTTAATTACCTTTCAACGTTAAAAATTTTCCAATTTGTGGTTCTCGAGTTTTTAGTGGAAATACGCACAAACTTACCACTTTATTATTCTTCTAAGATTATGTTAGAGGAGGAAACTAAAATCTACCCCATCGGTACAACCACGAATTGGAGCCTGACATATTAAGTGCGGATATGACGTAGCGTTGAAACAGTTGACAGGTTGGTGATAAATATGAGAAGCGGTGATGTGAAGTGGAAACAGAGAATTGCATAAAAAAAGGCTTGTCCAAATGAAGGTCAGTAACCAGGAAGTTAGTTTGTTTTCTACCCGGAAATCTAGACCTACGGCAACACAGAAAACTACTGCCAAAGAAACTCAACCAGGTCTCGACAAAAAGCTCTCCGGTAATATCAAATACATATAAATGTTATTTTATATTGCGTTCCCAAATATTCCAACGAGCCATTCTCTAACCAAGTTAATTCGTTTTTTCATCGATCTTTCCGAAACTTCGGAAATTCAAGAAGACCTACTTAAACGTCTTAGGATTATGCCCATGATGGTCTGAGACCTCGATTGAAAACAAATACATTTTTCGATACTTAGGCTGCTACTGTATCAGAACATTTACTTATCATACTTACATTTTAGGGTATCGGTAACATTTTAATTCCAAGTCAATTCACAATGTTTTAAAGGAATCTAAATGTCTCGTTGGCTTTTCTGAACCTTAGAGACATACCGAACGAAAGAAATCCATAATTCGTGATTTCCTTCTATACTTTAATGCTTCACATTTTTCTGCTGCCGTCTTTTAATAAAGTAAATATCTTTAATCGTCTTTTCGTACAGGGGTATCATACTGGCAGTGATGATATGAATGTTAGTAAGATATAAACAATTAATGCTGAAAATGGCATTTATCCTATCCTTATTGAATACTTATAAAAGCTTTATACGACCACGTTCCTCATATTTAGTTCATTGAGCAGCTAAAGATGGACGGAACAGACTTTTGGGATGACATCCTGGTCAAAAATTATGAGAAGGTCATTTACAAATCACTTCCATTGTATCAATAACAGCGTAATCAGCATACTTCCTTTCTTCAGGTACCACTCAAATTTATAATCCCGAATCTTGAAATCGCTAAACAAAATTGCTTGAATTATCTGCGTAATTTCGACCGGATGACCGTTGTAGTCGAAAATGTTTAGAAATTCCGCGAACGTGAAATTTTCGCGACCAGTCTTCTAAGAATCCCTTTAAAAAAAACGCATTCCTTCCTGAAACCTGTTGAAAATGATATCTTCAGGCATTCATTTTTTGTGGAAAAATTGGGTATCGCCAAAAACCCTCTAAACTGGAGCATCGACCTCTACGGGTCAGATAGCAGAAATCTGCTTCTTCCCCACCGACTGAAAATCATTTTAAATCCCTTCATTCTGTAGATTTCGAGATAGATTTTGATGCCACAGTTGAAAATGTATATAAAGAGAGACATATCGAGATCTTTTCAGTTTTCTGAGAACATGATGATCATAAAACTGGAAGAGGAAAGGAAAAGTTCGCTTACCTAAATTACTTAATTTCCGATCTCGAGATGGTTCAAGGTAGAGCAGCTAGGGTTGGTCAAGGGAGATTTCAGATTTGACAGCAGTGTTTCGGCTTTTATAGAATCCCTCGGATGGAACTTTCTTAGTGATGGAAGACTTGAGTATCGAAGGAGGCTTTTTGATAAATTTATCACTACCGATTTTGGGGAGCAGATAGTTGATATTGTTATCCCAGTTATATACTTTCGCGATCTTCGGGAGAAAACAAAAAAGCGATACAAGGAAGTAGTTGCCAGGACAAATAGTTACTTTCGGTCTTTTTCCCCGAGAAGTATTAGAGAAGCAAATAGCTCTTCAGGTTAGATAGGGATACTTTACACCCCCTGCCGCTGGTGGATTGCAGGATTTAAATGTACTTCTACTCCCCAATACTACCCAAATGTTTTGTATCTTAATACCGCAAAGCATTTTATATTCTAATTTACTCTCTGTGAGTTACAGATGATGCATGGATTTTGGGACGAGAGAGAACGATGAGCAAGGAGACGTACGCCAAAGTGGAGGCAGCTCTCAGAAAATTCGCCGACATTTTCCCGAGGTAAATTAAATCGCTCCATACCTTTTGAATATTAACTGCTTGTATATAACTGCTCCAACCATTCATCTTAATGTACTGTACATCAATATTTGGTCAATAGGTACTCGATGAAGGAGACCATCCCTTGTTCTGGTGGAGTGATCAGTTCCATGAACCTTCTTACTTTGCTGTCGGCACTTGTCATCGGAATGTACTCGAGGTGAAGCGAAGACGAAGTGAAATATTTGCCGCAAATTAACAATAAAAACTGTAGATAAGATGATTTTGTACATTTTACCAGATTTCTATAATATTGCTGTGATGTCAGTTTATATTTTAATTTAAGCTACAGATAACAAGATATATTTAAAAAAAGATTAAATATTTTTAAAAAGATATATTTTAAGCAGAACCTTTAATTTATTATTCATTGTTATTGTGAAGTTCCTGATTGTCGAAATGGCATGATGTGAGTCATTACTAATTTTCCTAATAAAATCATAAATGAAGTTAATCGGATACTTTCCTGATGAGCATGAAAATAACACCACATCCGACAGCAACTCATTGTTCAAGTAAAGAGAACGAACGACTTCTGGCTTCCAACATTTGAAATTGCTTGAACATATATTTTAAATGGCGTTTCTGCAGTATTTCTTTCCAGGAATGCTAAAATTCGCGGATGGAGCAGTTCTGTTGAGGGATTCGTGAGGTGCTTGCCAGCGCTTTCGGTTGGACTCAAAGGTTTAGGTGTTGGGAAAGGAAGTGATTGGTTGGGATCATTATAAAGTGATGAGGAAGGGTAGGGTTACGAGAGGAGAATGACCGGGGATAGTTATCTCGATGTCTCTTCGTCCCTACAAAAAACTTAAGAGCGGATTCCTTACCATAGCCAATTCTTTTTTCAATGTTTCCCCCGAAGGCGGATCGAATGAATAACAGGTTATCATAACCAAAAAGAGGAGGGTATCCCAAAACGTATTCTAAAGGTCATGAATCCAACGGTCCGCACAACGAAAGCAGATTTCGATTTAATATTTTTTATTTTCGGCGCTATAAATCCTACGTGCATTCAATGTTTCGTGAATCATTCGAAACTTGAACATCCATCAATCCTTACGGAAACCTTTATTCTATCTAGTACCTTAATAAAACTCAATATACGTTTCTCTTGCCCATTGGCAATTCTAAGTTTCGAGATAGAGTTTCAGGGGACCCAAACTTTTATCTATTCCGTCAACTCCAATTTCCTCTCGACGAATTTTCCGCAATCTACATTACGGATGAATCCAACTGTCATCCAAATTGATTTAGAGCAATTAAATCAAAGTTTGTCGGCACATGAAAAGAAAGCCTAAGTGAAATTAAAGTCTAATTATATCGACGGCACAGAATTGAAACTCCGTCTCCTCCCTCTTCGAGATGAGAAATTGGCATTCGTAAACAGAGCAGAACCGGTTTTCAAGTTAAGATTCCGCGTCGTAAGTTTTCGCACTAAGTGACTTCGACCGTAATCACTCTTTACTTAACGCTCCCAAAATACATCAACAGAATAAGTTTAACTGAATACGAATCGCTTTCCCCTTGACACTAGACTACCTTGCTAATGCATTCCAAAATGGGCCCCAAGTAAATCGGCCCAAGCAATAAATGGAACTGATTCAAATTTTAGGACAGTGAAAAAAAAAAAACAATTTTATTAAACATTAAAATTAAATTTTATTTTTTAAACGATTGCCGATACGTTATTAAGTTTGTTGGACTATAAAATATGGAACACCTCTCTCGGATTATGGGCGGCTGTCCTTTATCTTTATGCTTCGGTTCTATGATGTTGATTGACTTGTCCTATACATGCCTATGTATGTCTCTGGATTAATAAATATTATTATTATTATTATTATTATTATGCTGGCTGCTCAAATAAAATAATTACGAATACGCTTCAATATGGATGTTGTATTTTGCATGGTTTAATTATTCCAAAAAATCAAATTAGTATTAATTTCACTGACTCTAGACAAGCATCGAAAGAAATAAAATATACATGTATTCTTTTCATTGCTGTAAAAGTAGATTGTATGTCTAGGTAAGGAAAAATTGGATAAACTGAATTTAAATTTAGTAGAATAAGCATCATTTCGAAGAATGACCTCTAACAACATATTTCGCTTTCGATATCTTTTTCTTTAATTTACTTCACATTTTCAGTTACATATACTTTAGAAATTTCCTCTAAAGAAGTATTGCTGGTATATGGTTTGCCTTTAGTCCAATATTAAACTCTGTATTATTTTCAGTTATGTTACTGTATACATAAAAATATAATTTTCGAATATTCTAGCTATAGGAATCATGCCACTGGATTTCAATTATTTGCCGATGTCACCGAAAACAATCACAAATTATTTGAATTATTCCTATATTTATATTGACAATTGGTTTTGCCCTTCTTGGTACATCTTCTTTCTATTGGTGTTCGTTTTAGAGGTACTGTGAGGTTAAAGCAGAATTGTTATTATTTGTTGCGAGATAAATCATGCAAATTAGAAGGAAAAATAAATGGCCAAGTAAAGGAAATGTAGTTAATTTTTTTTATTTAGATTTCATGAATTTTTGAGGAAAGATCGCGAGAAAAACTCGGGAGCATTTGTTATCACTACCGATTACATCGCTTAAATGAGATAACACCCATAAGTTTGAATGTCTACTTTCGCTTGGATTACGTTTCCTCATTCCACGTTTATAAATATATCAGAAGACAGTATTTTTCGTCAACAGGATCTGAAAAAATCAAAAATGAAATTAAATCCTATTCAAGAGAAGAGGTAAAAGTTCACTCTTATTTTGCAACATTACTGTCAAATTATAATTGCGATTTAATTAAACAGATGCGCCGCTTACATTATCAATAGGATAAACATTTTCTTCACAATTCTTACAGTTAATGTAACAGCAGAGGTTTAATGATGAAGTGTAACATAATTTAATTAAAGAACAGCCAACGCAATCTTAATGAATAAATTAGGTGTTAATTCATAAATGGACGACTTCTAATTCGATTAACTACTTTACATTGTAATTCGTTTGCGGCGTTTATTTGTTTATTCGTTTATTTGATAGTCGCGATAATTTCACTCACTCGCTCTCTGTGAAACTAGACGCGCTAAGCTATTGGTTCATTCATTTTCGTTCGTAGTTACAAGATTTGTGTGGCTATTTTTGTGATTTCGTCTCCATTCATTTGGTCCTCAGTTGTTTCCTCTATTAGTTGTAGTGACTGGTGTATTTTTTTATTCTGTGATTTACATTTGTGTAGCTGTTTTTGTGATTTCGTAAGTCACTTAGGATGAAGAGAAGTATTGTTTTTTCATAAATTTAAGACTCTTTATTTCTAATTTTTTCATATGTAAATTTCATTACTTTCGATTTACATTCATTTTACCGTTGAGAATCAACGGGCACTCCGCTAGTGTACAATATATATTTGTATTATTTAAGTATCTATAGTCATATTTTTGACCACTCATGACATCTTTGCTTACGCGAATTCCGCTTTGATCTTTTACAATAAATTCACAAAACTAAATTACTGTCTAAAATACATGTTCAGCAAGGCGCTGCTATCGGCAGTTTTTCAACATTTACTCGCACGTTTACAACAATGTATGTATGTACGAGCGATGCATTGGGCCGTATGCATAAAAGTTAGCAAAACCTTTTACTTCCAAAATTTCGAGCAAATGTTTCAACAATTATGTATAAAAATTGAAGTATATGCTTTTCCTTTTTTTCATAAGCAAATGCTTCTTCGGCCGACCTTTTGCTCATCCGAGAAGTAAAAGGTTATGCATAAAGTATACCTTTTACTCGCAAAGGAAAGCAAATGCTTCAAATCGGATGCATCTAGTCAGTCGTAGACTCAGCGGCTGAGTAAAAGGTTGCGCGTGCATGGTCATGGCATAAATAGTGAATGTGCGGAGCGCGAAAGTATACAAAACTCGATCGAGTCCACTTAATAATGACTTTAAAAATTTATTCCGTTTCGAGGACAACGTAAAGTGGTTAGCAGAGACTTTATTAGGGGAAGTAATCAAACATCGAGCACTGACTCCCTTGCATAGGATGAGATTATTTTTAAGGTATCTCTCGGATCCGGGGTTTCAAAAAGGCGTTGGCGAGGAGTTAGGAGTGGATCAAAGCACAATATCGCGAGTTGTGTCTAATACTCTGGACAGAGTGGTAGCACAAGCTGAACACTGGATTCCCAGCAACAGACGAAGAGGTAATGGAAGCGAAGGAGCTGTGGCAGAGAAGGTTCCATTTTCTAGCTGCTATTGGGGTAGTGGACTGTACCCATGTTGGCATAGAAACACCTAGATTTCATGGGGATGAATATGTAAATCGCAGAGGTAAGGCTTTAATAATTGTTCAGACAACTTGCAACGCTCGAGAAATGTTTACTAGCATCGATGTAAGTTGGCCTGGACCAGTTCATGATGCCCGGATATGGAAAAATTCAAGTGTTAGAGAGACTACGTCTAAAACCAAAAATACAGTAATTATTGGTGAATACGGAATAGAACCGTGGCTGATGACACCGTATAGTGATCCTATCAGTGGTCTACTACTAAAATTTAATAAACTATTAAAAAAAGAAAGAGTATTGATAGAGTGTTGCTTTGGGCAACTGAAACGACGGTTCCCAATTTTGAAGTATGTTTGCAGGGTAAAGTTGGCAAATATTCCCAAAGTTGTAGTGGCATGTGTTGTACTTCACAACATTGCCAAACATTTAAATAACAGTGACTTTGAAGGCTGGGATTACCTTTCAATCAGAAATGTGGGAAAAGGAAGGCGGAAAGATATAAGTACTGAAGTTGATAACTAATTTATGGATTAATGTTTTATAATCATTAACTCTGCTTTACAGGAAAAAAAGGGCGTAGGCTTAATGTATTGGAAGAGAAAGAGATTAATAAAGTGAAGGACTCTAACATTGACAATGAACATTTTTCATAAATTCCATTCGGTGGGAATTCTTAAATTTAGTTTCGACCACTAATAATTTACATTGTAGCCTACATTGTTTACAACCTCAGTCTAGCTTCTCCGCCCCTACCTTCCACTTTCACAATGAACTCAACTTTTAGTACTTTCATGTGATTAATTAATTTTCTATCACTTACGTCTTACTTTGTAACACCCATTGTTTTCATCTTCAGTCCTCAAACCCTCTCAAATCCCTCCCCTCCCCCATTAATAATCCAATTGCAAGAGTTGGGTGAATCTGGTGATACCTAACACCAGTCGTTCATGACAATTAGTAGCCGATTTAAACAAAAACTATATTTCATACATATTATAGTTTTTGTGAAGGTGGATTGACATATCAATTATATTAAATGTATATGTTTCGAAAATGTTGCAAATTATTAGGGATATTAACACAATAAATTTGAATAAATTCAATCGAAGAAGCATTACCTTGGTGGAACTCCGAAATTGGATTCATATTAAATAAAAATTCAAAATTCCACAAAACAAAAACCGGACGGTCGCACATTAAAGTTTTTGTTTCGTGGAATTTTGAATTCTTATTTAATATGATCCAGACAGTAAATTTGATTGAAATTTGTACTAGCAAATACTCAAAGTTAGTGAATAGAAATATTGTGATGAGAGAACTTTCACTACAACTTCATTTAGTTCCAATGAATCTTAAGCACCCAAACTCAATTATGGGAGCACATCCTCAGTAGAGGTTGTGATTATTATCTTCCACAAACACCACTGATATTCACAATTGAATGGAATTCAAGCCGAAAGTTAAAGTATGAATATATCTGAAGTTATCTCAAATCTTACTCTTCTAAAAACTTCGTGATGCCACCCATATTTCCTTCCATTTTCAAAAATGTTTTCTTTTCATTTTTGAACACGATATTTAATTTGCGAAATTTGGTGTTATTATAAGACACGCGATATTTATAGTGGTACAAAGCGAAACACGTCGGTTTGTGTTGGGTCGATAGTTATATATTAAATACTAACATTTAAGTGGTATTTATACCTAATGATAATATTAATTAATAGTTATCGTATCTTATAGGGATACCGGTGAGGGTAATGCAAGCGTCAAAATGATTGCTTACAAAAAATTGGTTAAAACTGAATCAAATCTTTAAAAGTTATGCACGATTCACGTTAATGCAATTTTAGATCGTGAATCTAGAACGCACTTGAATATGGAGGCACAAAACTAAAAGACGATTCGATAATATACGGTAAAACGCCAAGCATTTGGTAGAAAGTAATTTCTTAAAAGGAATTCATATTCATATTAAAACGCGATCTTCAAAAAGTAACTTGTTTTCAACCCCTTCTTTTTGCATGTTTTTATCTTACACCTTACATTCATGATCAAAATTCTATGCTATGGAGAATGTATGATTCCTTACTGATCTCCTCAATGAAAGACTAGCGTTGGATTAATAAGAAAAATATTTCTCCCTTTGTATCAGATCCTCGCACCAAGGAGAACAAATAGGTATAAGCCCTTATAACTTGAACGCAATTAATCGCGAGCGGTATTTTCCCAATTATTTCGCGTAAAATGCACCGCCATGTTTCTTATAGACCATTCCTCCAAACATGAGAAAGAGTGCCTCTACATATGGGAGTTCTCTATCATTTTTCCACACGATTATAATAATCTTATTAATAATAAAATTAATGAAAACTCATTTGCAAGCAACAGTTACCGATTTACGTTTCAATTGAACAAGTTATGTGGCGGCTGGCGCTGATTCCTTCGTTTCCATGGAAATGAGTCGATCTTTTACTCGTCATTTGAAGCATTAGCTTGCAAGTAAAAGCAAATGATTATGCATATTAAGAGAAGGTTTTGCTTTTACTTCTACCTTTTACTCAGAGCATTTGCTTTTACTTCTACCTTTTACTTTTGAGCAAATGCTTCTTTTTATGCATACGGCCCATTGTGGAAAGACGCGCTTATTAGCTTACCAGAAAACGGATTGATACTATTTTGTGTAATTTACAGTTAATAATATTTCCAATGCTTTTAATGTTTATGCTAAAGTGTGCCTAATATAGTTCCTTTGCTTGCATGAGACTCTGTGAAAAAAAGTAACTCCAAATTTAGGAAACATAATAAAAACACAAAACACCACAATTTGGTTTTCAAACCAGCAAATTTCAGAAAAATAAAAACATTTTCAAACACTTCTACTAATACTGAACAAGGTAAGTCACAAAATCCCGAGCTTGCGTAGAAATTGCTATGGAATTCATTTAAACTATCAATCAACTCCTATTTTCGACTACAATATATTATTTTATAAACATTTTCACGGTGACCTTTCTATCTTTTAGCTCTACTATTACAAAAATAATCTATGCGTCTGTAAAGTATGCAACCTAAAAGCAGATTGACCCCCAATAGAATTGGTACTCTGGTTCAGAGGGGAATGAAGTTTGCTTGGAAAGTTGAAAGATACAAAATTAAAAAGAATGGCTGCGTGAGCCAGAGACAAGTTTTGAAGGTTAAATTCCATTAGTATTATTCTTCATTCTAACTTATTGTTAGATTCCGGCAACTAATTATGAAAGTTTTGATGAGATATTGGAATTTTCGCCAAAACTGTTCTTCCACATTTACCCGTATCACTGAGCTAAGCATTATGAGATATGTTACTTTCTAATTTGAGCAAAGATGACAAATATGTTTACCTTATTGATATAATTGAGAATCAACGGCCACTTCAGCTAGGTTAATAAAGCAGAAATTCTATGGGTTTGTATGTTTGTTTGTCTTCGAATGGAGCCCACAACGTTAGCCCGCTGCAAACTTTGTATACGTGTTCTCTGGGATCAGCAAGAAAGTATTGTCGCCTTTGTATTCGATAATTTTGCTAGGTTTGAACCAAGATCGCTCAGATAGATTTTCATTAAAAATACATGCAAACTTCCTTTTAGTTTGCAGGCTTTATTGCTGTTGAAGAATTACATTAGAGTCGAGAAAGGCACCGAAAGAACGGAAATAATGAATGTAGGCATTTTGGTCGTAGAATATTCCGAAACATAATTTGGAGTATTTTGACAAAATGCGCGAAGAATTTCCTAAAATTTTGAGATGGTAAACCACTTGTAACAATGCGATTGTTGATTTCGAGGTCACATTAGAATGCATTGAAAATGAAGGAATATTTAAAACAATGTTTGAATTAATTATAAGCTATGTGAGGAAGAGATTTATATTCTTAGATTTTAGTATTTGCAGTTGCCCAATCGCAGGAACAAACACATTTTTTCTTTCTAAATCACCACATCTGCTTTGGGTCGCCTTAGGATTACAGTTAAAGCTCATTTCAATGGTTTTCAGGTTCTTATAGAGTTGTAAAATTAAATTAAAGATGATGACTGCACAAAAAATCAGACTTCAGCTCCAAATTATGAGAACTACGAAAAATTGAAAAATTTTGTTTTTTGATCACCTGTGATACTGAATTCAGTTTAGATGAGATATTTTACATTTTCTTCGGAACAAATAGGGCCAATACATTTGATCGTGCTTCTACTTTCTTTTCTACTTCTATGTTCTTTATACTACCAAGGTAAGTATCAATTTTTTAGCAAGCTAATCTAGCTTTTCAGATCCTCCACATTGACATTGAAGATAAAGAAAAGCCTAAGCTTTATTTTGAAATAAGGAATATATGTTAATATGTCTTTTTCATCGTAACAAATCGCATGTTATTTTTCAATATCGATTTATATATTACTTATGTCTTTATAAAATACTTATTTTTCCAATGATTTCAATGGAATCATTTTATATTTGAATCTGATATATTTTGAATATTCTTTCTAAGATGCCTATAAGAGAAATGTCTTCAAAGGAGCAAACTTTTAGTTTAAACATCCGATTTACAGAGTGATCTGAAAGAGAACCTCAGCAGCAAATGGAGCAAGGTGATTCCCAGTACCTCAAAGAATTTTATTTTGGAGCAAACAGAACAAGTTGATCACTCAATACGTGGTACATCAAGTAGTTTCATTCCCAAAAATGAACAACTGAATTTTCTGACATCAGCAAGACCAAGTTGCGTAGAAAAACCACATTTAAAAAAATAGTTTATTTGAAAATATGACTGAACTATACGATTCTTACTCTCAAGAGAGGAACGATCAGAAAATATTCATATATTTGTTAATTTTCCTTTTTCATCGTGACAATGAAGAGCAGAATATGAGCATGCGAATTATTTACGCAACAATTAAACAAAGAACGAGCCACGATTGTTGACAATTTTGCATAGTTTCCATGCGATATCCCTCGAGAGCATTACAAAGTATGAGCCATTGTTGGCAGCCGCAGCATAACTAAGCTTTCCCAATAATACATTCCGCGAACGTTTCAGTTACTACACAGTGATTTTGGATGAATACTCTTTAATTCACCCCAAAAATTTACTCAATTTACCGTCAATTTACCATGTAAAATGTATTGAAGAGAAAGTTTTCTCCACTGTGTCATACTAACAATTTTATCGAACGTGGTACATTGATTTAATTGAGGATGAGTCAAAAGTTAAATAGTACAATAAATAATGTTAACTACGTGTTTATTTGTCGAAATTACAGAAAGCTTACAAAATGATGACCTTCACACACAATGCAAATGTTAAATCTTCTAAACACATTTTTCTTAAGTCTAGCGAACGCAATTTTGTTTTTTTAATCGTTTTTTCTACTTCAATTTTCCTTGCAATTCTGCTAAGTGTTTTTATTTCTTTAGAGTAAACTATCTCTTTAAAGTTATCCCACAGGAAGAAGTCTATGTGGTTTAAGTCGGGGGACCTTGGTGGTCTATGGATTGGCTCATCACGATCTATCCATCTGCCTGTGAATCTATCGTTAAGTTCATTCTTGATTAAGAAAATTCAATCAAATTAAGAGAAATCCAGATCGATGTGTAGCCAAAAGTCTGTGGAAATAGCCAAAATCATGTAAACAGACGATATCCAGACATAAAACCGTAGAAAAAGCCGAAGTCTTAATAAATATCAAAAACCAGGATTACAATTGAGTACACAGCTGCGTGAGACATATCAAGAACGATATCCAATTAAGTCCGTAAAAATACCTAAATCGTATGAAAATCAAAAACTAGGAGCGTAATGTATAGCAACAAATAAAAGCAGGCAAATGACTTTATTAATTGATACTTTCGCGGAATGCATTGTTGGGAAAGCTTAGTTACGCCGCGGCTCCCAATAATGGCTCATACTTTGTAATACTCGCGAGGGATATTGTTGTTGACTTCGCATAGTAACGAGGGGGAAGTGGTATTTTTACTTACAGTCTGAAAGTGCCAAAGCGATGCCAATTGGAAAAACCTTTTGTAGTTTGGATAATTGAAGACATTAATATCACCAATTTGAGTTACAATCAGGTGATGATTCGTCCGTTAAAACTACGAATCTTCGACTTACTATGTTTTAAATCCAATTTTAAGTATGTTGCCGTAAAGATAGCTCAATGAAATTTCCGTGCTAAATAGTTGATGATCTGGGCAAGTTTTTAGAGTTTTAAGTAACTTTGTATGCAAAGTTTTTTTTTAATTGTGCTCAATAATTTTGATCAAATTCATGACGTCAGAGTTTTTTAAATTTGAAGTTTTATTCTGACTCAATGAAAGCAGCTGCAATAACAAATGTTCCTGAATCTGTTAAAGCAACTATTCAATTATCCTAGAAAAAATAGAATTCGTATCTCAATTATTTACGTTGCCATAATGAATAGTGTTCTGAAAGTCACGTTTTGTTAAAAAAATACGAAAAAAATTCGTAACTCGAAAACGAATGAAAAGTAGGCACCCAAAGTGGGGCGATTCCCAAGAGGAGCTCTATCTCTGGTTTTCCGATTATCACTACTTTTTTTGACACCCTGTACATGCCGTTCAGATAATACGAGGAAGATCAGGGAAGTATAGAAAGAAGCAATTCGAGAATTCATTTATTCCGTGTACGATACGCGAGATAAATCGATTAGGAATCATGGTGCTTGCACCCCATGCCACACACCGAAAGGCGGCTTGCGGGGACCTTAAAAAAAGGCATAAGCATATCTCATAGCATAAAGTAAAGAAGCACCACTTCACTCCTCATCTTGCCTAGGAAGCCTCATTCAGAGCTATTCGTTACTAATGATAGAGGGCCAGTTAAAAGTGGTATCCAAGTCAGTAGGAACAGATTCAACAATTTTAATAACCTGAAGTATTGGATAATATATTGATTAACTACCGCCACATTTCCTAGAGCCTTTCATTAAACTGGATTCGTAAAGTACGAAGCTCGCATCAACATATTGCAAATTCGTCCTAAAATAATTTAATTATTTATTGTAGTTGGATTGTCCTAAATCATATTTATGGCTATATGCCCTTCTCCAACCGTAAAGAAAGACTGATGTATAAGTTCAATAAATTTTTATTATTTACTTTTCCATAAATTATTGGGAATAAACCGCCATTTTAAAATAATATCCCCTTCCTTCCATCATTTTCTTGTTGAAAGAGTGGTACGAATCCAACGGAATAGACCGAAAATATGATTTAATAATACAATTACATGATTGCCTAAATCCAATAGTGGATTGTGCATACTTAATCTTTACGAGTTATGAACCATAAATGTTTATAGGTGTATTTTTCTGAGTTTTCTCTGAAACTAAAAAGTAAGTTTCATTAAAACAAATAAAAATTGTTTCTACAAAGTTTTTCTATTGTGTTTTTCTCCTTTGAAGCTTTGTATTAGATATTTGGTGTTGCGGATTCAATCAAACAATTATCGGTTACTTTCCTTTATATTTCACTATCAGATCATTCCTAAACAGCAAAAACTTTGGTAATCTCTTTGACTTGAAACTATAAACAAGGTATAAACAAACATCTGTCTCATGGCAACCACCGTCAACATCTTAAAATAACAACAACCTCTAGCATTAAATGCCTCAAAATCAGTTTCCGTCAATTAAATAAATTTACAACCGCCACGATTCGCTCATGGAGATTATCGTCAGTTATTGTTCTATTTCAATGTGACCAGGATAAGCAGAATTTCGCAATCGACCTGCATGTTTTTCCGTTCGCAGATAGTGAGGTGCAAACAAGGTGACAAGTACACACATGCAGAAATGGAGCAATCGTGATTAGAATATCCGCAATCACTCCGTGAAAGCTGGATAAAATGCTCGCTGATATCTCGGCATCCATCTTTCATTTACCATACGAATATTTCTTTATTTTACCCACACCAAACCAAAGAGTCACGATAAAGTTTTGGTCAGATATCTCCGAAAAATTTGAAATATCGTGACACGATAAAAATTTTCAAGAGTCGTTGAAGCAATAACACGATATCTTAGTTATATAACGTGATTTCATAAGCCCTCTTTTGTTGGACTTTCCTCGTCTAAAGCTATCCTTTTCGAAGCTGATTTCCTATAAAAGATGAGTCGCTCATTGTTTGATACAGAAGTCTCTCTCAGGTGCTAGAGTCTCACGGCTGAATCCATCCGTAAGTAAACTCCAATATCTAAAAATGTATCTTGATTTAAAGGGATTTTATTGGTTAATTTCACAGCCAATAGATAATTACGGATGTACTTGTTCGTAAAATAGGTATAGATGAAATACGCATTCTATTTCGATTGAATAAACCACATTCTGGTTAATCAATACTACATTATTATGTAACTAAGTTTTCATAATTAGTTTAATATATAAAATGACTTTGTGTGTACATAACGGAAGAATATCTCCTCTACAGATAATTATTTAATCCTAAATACATCTCTATTGCAGAAGATGATTGCTACATATTTACTAGCTCTTCTTTGCGTATCTGCCGCTCTTGGGAAGGAGCAGTGTCCAGATGTAGAAGTGAACGATTACTTCGACATAGAAAGGGTAATGAAGATTGAATCCACCGGACAGAATTACATTTCATCTAAAATCCATCGTCCATTTCACTTTCAATGAATTTAAACTCGCCTACATCTCATTAGATCAACGATTGGTAATGTTAATAAAAAATATTTAAACTCCATCAAACGAAGTAATATTAATACCATTTAATCCATGCATCCGTTACATTTAAATTTTACTCCCAACATAACTTTATCTTGAAAAGACTAAATTTGGTGATCAAAGGAAGTGTATGAACACTTTACACTTGAAGCAACCGATTATATATTACATGTCCATACCTCTTGCAGTACATGGGCGTCTGGTACGAGATCGCCAAGTACCCGAACATTTTCCAATTGAATGGCAAATGCACGACAGCGGAGTACACTTTGGCAGAGGGTGAAGTGGTTGTGAACAACACTCAAATCCGGTAAGTATTCCAAATCCGTAGTTACGAGCATTTTTTGTATTTCAATGTGAAAAGTACCCATGAACATGAACTTTTAATTTAGTAGCTGATGGGTTAACATTCTGTTTTCCACTCAAGATATTTTTCTCTAAGATAAATTCGTAAAAATATGCTAGCTTTAATTGCTCCTGAAAGTGGACCCAAAACATTAATTCGAAATACACTAAGTGAGACTTATTTTCAAGTTAAATTTACCATTATCTATGCACAGAGTTGAGAGCAATATTTTTTATTATGTGGTTACTCCTGGCATTTCCTAGAAATATGTTGTTCAAGCAGATAAGTCACAACAGCTTATGTAGTTCGGTATTGAATTAGCGTTGTTAGTGAGCCTCGCAGTAGTCTACTAAAAGCACTGAAAGATATAAAAATGAATTAATTTCTGCCCTAAGTTAAAATTACTCAACTTAAAACTGATCTTTATTAAAAATTTAAAACTCGAAACACAATTTTATTGCGATCAATAACAGTGTTTCTATCTGACGAAGAGTACAATTATATCCATAAATAAGATAATATGACATATTTAGCGTATGATAAATACCTCTTCGAAACTTACACGCTGGTAACGACGGATTCCGGCATGTCTTCCTATCGAGTGATAAAATAATCACTGTTATCGTCGAAGTTGTTTCTTTTTGTAGAAAATCATCCTTAAAAGATAAAGAGCGACAGTTTCGAATATCCTTCGCGGCCGACATGGTATCAGTATGACTCGGGGATAAAATACCATAATTAATTAAACCAAAAAAATATACTCGTAGACCAAAATACGTAAAGATTTTGATAAGATTTGTCTGATTAATCAGTTAATGAAACTCATGAAAACCAAAATTTGCACTCCTAGAAAAGTCCAGATAATCAAATAAATGAAAATGTAGGTATACTTTTTCATATAACCACTTTTTCAAGCAACAAAACATTTCCAATGGAAAATTATACATACATTACCTAATGGATTACTTCTGTATTCACTTCGTGGAACCTAATTATATTATTCATGATCATGAATTTATCAAAATATTTCAGAGTATATTCAGCATGAATATAATGTATAGATACATTCTAATATCTGTGCTACGGATTGTAGATTTCATTTCAAATACTCTCAAATTCTGTTTAGCAAAAAATCTCTAAATGGCCAGTATCCGCACCTGCGACAGTCACGTTTCATTGGATAAGAATGGAAGTGAATAGCGGTACACAAAGAGGGCAGCATGGAATTCCGCTATTTAAAAATAAACTAAAGTGAAACAAACGAATGAATGAATGTGAATGATGAATGATAAAATGAACTAAATTAAAATAATAAAACGAAATCGCTCTTCACCATACCAATTATCTTTTTCTCATTAAAAAACAATGCACAGTATTTATTACATTGGCCGATGTTTTCATAACGAGATAACTTAGGTGTGAGAGAAATTCCGATTAAATGTAATTTAAATTGCTAAAGGACATAATTAATTGATTATCATCTCTTTTTCGCACAGGAATGGGAAATATGAAAACATCATTGGATCTGCAGTGGTCGCCCCTGACGCCAACGGCAAAGCCAAGCTTCTTGTCACCTTCGTAGTTGGAGGAAGTAAGAGAAACACCTTAAATAGTGAAATAATGATTGAAGATACTAATCCCGTAATAATAATAAAAGGACTTTATTTGGGCGAGATTGAGACTAGGAAGTCTCTTCTTACATCTAACCCTATGTATCTATATTATAGTATATATAGTAGTTATATTCTTTGTCTTCTAGTAACTTGTGTCAAACTTAACTTTCGGGCCTCACTTGTACATTCTACTAACTCATTTCAAATACCAGATTTTAAATTCCTGATATGAAATAAGTACAAGGATGACACGTAATACTGTTCATACGATATTCCTATTTTCCAGTCAAAGTTACGGCGCCCTACAACGTGGTGGCTACGGATTACAACGGCTACGCATTGGTGTGGTCCTGCGAACCATTCATAGGAAGTCTCTACGGTAAGGAATATCACTTCCAACGCGTTACCCGATCTGAAAATCGAGGATGGAAAAAAATCATTCCACGTCATGTCTACGCTTTGAAAAATCCCTCCGATTGCATTGGCCATCGGCAGAGGAAGAAATAACAAGAATCATCGATCCTAAAGGTGGATCGGACGCGAATTCTCAATATTTACGACTTTTTTTATTTCGAAAACATCCCGTAATTTCTGAAAAATCTCAACCGCTGGGATTCATTTACGAAAAAAATTCTTTCAGATACGAATGGCGTTTGGAAGAATCAAAACGGGATTTTAGAATTGTACTGCAGACCTCTCATCTGTAGATACGAATCCAAAAGAAATTTCCTCAATTGTTATTCTTTCATTATGTAATTTCTTTGATTCCATTTTCACTTTCTGAATATAACACCGAGAAATTGTGCAAACAAAAACGTAACATCACCTGTCGCTTGTCCACTCATATTTTCACTCTGCGTATGTTTCTACCTACATACATACATTCCACTGACCTACGTCAAAACGGAAAACTCCCTCGTGCATACGATAAAAATACAACCGATACATAAAATAAGATAACTTTTCAGTCATTTAAAAACTGACATTTCATTCAATGAGAATACCTTAAACATCGCGCGCTCTTTAAAAAGAACTTCGGGTAAAATTTGATGAGCAATTCAGTAAACGAATAGCCCTGTAAGATAGAATACGCTAATGGGTGTCAGTACATTCGTAAAAGATTGCTGTTTTGTTTCCAAGACATGAGTACTGTTTTGCCGCAAATATACACTTTAATTCGTTAAAATTTACGAAATGCATTGCATAATTGTCTATTGGATTCCAAAATGATAGCATTAAAATTTTAATCGATGCATAGAATTCTCTTCCTTGCAATCAACATTCATACTTCCACGCTACACACATGGTGTATGTGTACAATGGAAGGTGCAAGTCAGAGGAGTAAGAGGGAAAAAAGGTCGAATGTATTTCGTATGGTTCTATGTGTTATCTCACCAAGCTGTTCATTTTTGCAGAAAACGCTTGGATCCTGGCAAGAGAGAGGACCCTGAGGGAGGACCAGAAGGTTATAGTGGACGCGATCATCGAGAGAAACAATCTGAACAGGACCAAATACATTGACACAGATCAAACAGGCTGCGAGTGAAAGAGATTTGCTGATTTGTATACTTGTATTTACTGTATTTAACAAATAAAGCATTTTTTATAATAAAACGTCTTCTAGCTTGTTCCTTAACTCATCAATTAACTTAATATACTGTCTCGGGTCAAAGTTTTTCTTGCAATAAAAAATCGATTAATCGAAGAAAAACGTTTATAATATTAAATATATATAAATATAAGTTTTTTATTGCTCTGTAGAGATACAAGACCTCCGGATACATATGCTGAGGGTACTAATTGCATATACTCACGGCAAATCGGGAATGCCAATAAATTTGCAAAGAGTTTACCGAGTCGAAATTATAGTGAAGATAAAATCTGGATATGGCTAACGTAGGGGAAACATACATTTCGTATTTTTTGCGATGTTTGTCTTGGGTGAGCACATTAATAGTTCTATCTCGATGATATATTTACTGAAATCGTCCGTAAACCTAATGACCACTGCGATCCGTTCTCACAAATGTCCTTGGGAAGAATAAATGCCAGTTGTCTCATGCTAGAAGAAAAAGAAGGACAATTTTCATTTTAAACTTACTCTCAGGGGATAAGTTCATCGGGTAGAGCTGCACCACATTTCGTATAAAACTTTTTTTTAAGATTTGGTCGTAAGTCACATACTAGAGTAAAAAGACAGGGTTGCTTGATTATCCAGGCCTTTTTAGCTCAACAGCTACTTTTAAAGAAATTGCGTTTATGTTTAATACTGTGTATATTAGAAATAGCAGATTATCCGGTACTTAATCACTGAAAATATGTTTGCAGAAGAGGGTTGGATCAACTGAAGAGGCGTGGGATGCATAAGTTTTGGAAAAATTCCCAGAAAAAATGAATGCGTAATGACAGAATACACTGTGCTTTGATCCAAAAGGAGGACAGAAATATCTGGTATAATATGATGCATGAGATTTCGAAGAGAAAGATGGAGTGAAAAGTTTTGATATTAATATTAGTATTAATTGCTGGTAGGCTGTAAGCAGTTTTTCTACCTACATATACATAGGAGGCGTGTAAAAAAACGGAAATTTTCATATTTTGGAAAGAATTACATTTATACGTCCACATTATTTTTTTTCCTTCAACAAAGTCCCCATTCGATATTTTACGCTTATGCCAACGTCTTTTCAAATCTCAGAACACGTCTGGAACTCGCTGTTTGGGATAGCTGTATTCAGCTCTCTCAGCGATGCGTTTTAAATCTCATCTATGCTTGCAAATTTAAGGCCCTTTGAGATTTTCTTTATTTTTTGGAACAGAAAAAGTCACACGGGGCTATTTCTGGCGAATACAGAGGAATCTTCACAGCGCTGTTTTTGACCAAAAAATCACGAACAAGCAATCAAGAGTTATGTGCAAAAGCTAAGAAATGTTTCTCCACGATATCTTATTTTTCTTCGGACTTTTTTCACGCTAACGACAGTGAACTTGTAAGTAATACTCCTCATTGATTGATTAGGCGATCATTCATAATCATTTAATTCTTTTTTTCTGTTTTCCTCCGTTTTTGAAGCGTTGGGGTGCTCGTCATCTCCGACGTCTCCACAGTCATCTTTGAGACGCTTGTACCACTCGTTATACACTTGTTTTACTCGCAGCAGAATCACCGTAAGCAAAATTTATCATTTATAAAACTTTGCTGTAATTTATTTCAATCTTAAAGAAAAGTTTAATACAAATTCTCTGATCCATTTTCAATATCGCCGATCCAGCCAAAACACATGTGACGTTTTTGAAAACTAGACTAAGCATCCAATATGGAATATGTATAGCATCGTTTTAAACAAGCTTACTAACACAACAAAGAAATAAATCGTGATAATTAGACTAATACAACGCGCGAAATTACAAAATTCCCGTTATTTTTTTAACACACCTCGTAGTGCGTATATACATACAAGTTACAACGTAATTAATATAAAATATAGATAAAATACATTATTAACAGACGATTCCTATAAAATGATTATTTCCTCACATAAATATATTATACTATTTATTTAACAACGAATAATGCTTTCATCATATCATTTAACCGTTTTCACTGCATTATTCGGGGTTCATGACAGGCCTTCTAGGCTACCGAGGCGGTCACGGAGGTAGAACCCCACAATTTATCATCCTGTTTAGCAATCCCTTACTTCACCAGAGGTCGCTACAATACATTGAAACATTTCTTTCTGAAAGTTTTTGTTTTTCAGGCAAGGGCCTTAAGAGTGATTCTAGAACTTATTCGATTAAGTAAAAACTCTATTGAGAAAAGAATACTTTGCTACGTCTGTCCTTAGCCGTCGAGGTTTAATTTTAAATGAACGACTATCTTTCCCGAGGAATATCGGTTTCTCGATTGAATTTAAAACCACCCGTCAGTACCTGCATCGATATTGTAAATGAAACCTAGTCTACTTATTTTTATTTATTTTTCCTGTGTATTCCATTTAAGAATATTTATCACATCGGTGACATTGTACGTTATCTGCCCATTGCGTATCGAGCTGCTTTTCACTCGAATTTTTCTGTTTTCTTTATTCGACAACATTGATATGGTTTGTTTCCCGTAGGAGTACATATGCGAAATGACTCAAGCTGTCAAAGCACTTTTGACAATAGTACAACCACGGAGGAATGCAAGAATGCGAAGAGTCTTGTGAAAAGATACGTAGGGGCAGATGCAGGAGGGGGAAAGCCAGAGAAGTACAACTTGATCTCGATGACTTTTAGTGCTAACAATTATAGAATCAGGCAAGGAGCTGAAATGGGAATATGAAGTTTTCAAAGATGCATCTACTGCATTTATGACAAAATAGCTTTTTGCAGTTCGTTCGAGATGGATTAGTATTGATTCGCCCACTTTTGGCAAGTCTCGTCTCATCATGACAGTTTCTATAACTCACACACATCTAATATTATCTTCGTTACAACTAGAATGTTCTTTCAAAATATTTTCCTCAAGATGCACTTTTTAGGGTCAATTATTTTGCTCTTATCTTCATTCATGATAAAATAATTATCGTACGAGATTGACTTTTTTGTCCAGAAACAGAATGTCAATCCCTTACTGATCCCGTGGTTAAATCTCTTCTATATGGAAATTCAAATTTTTTCGTGATAAAAGTAAGTCTATAAAATTGCAATAATCTCAACTGAGGGGTGATTCCCACATAACGTTAGTAGCTATCTCTAATTAATAATTTAGCTAAGTGGTTACTTTATCGCAATAAAATTATATGATTTCCAGTTTGTACCTTTAGTTTCTCTGATAAAAATACCTCTATTTCCACCAAAACTATATCACACTATATTCCAATTCTTTACATTCGATTATTATGTATAATCGTGACCTCATTCTTTTGCCAAAGAAATCTTATCACTTCCTTTGTTAGATTGAACTTTCTATTCTATCAGATAAGGAGAGTGAAACAAAGGGAACAAAATACCAAAACAGTTTCTTAGCAAAGATTAAGTTATTTCATTCCAAAAGTAGAAAAACTCAATGGTTTTCCAAAGAAGATCACCAGCAATTCTGGTTGCTTTGAGCCTAGTTCAGTAGAAGGAATTGAGCACAATCATTTTGTATTCGGAAATCAATATTGCCGTATTCTCGGTAGAGTTGGTGAAAATTCGGAATATTCGCATCATCATACACTAATAAAAAAATGTGTCTGCGTCGTACCAGACGGTGGAAGTGAAACTTCTTTGGCCATTTGCGCGCGCACACATGCACACAGAAAGACAGACAGGATATATAAATGAACTATAAGACATTTTTCCCTGTTATTCAATATATTTCTCTTCAATCAGTAATTTCTTCTATAATCATTTTATCATCAGGGTCATTTTCTGTTTGTTCATTAGAAATCGTAGGGTTTTCCAAGAAAGACACAATCGGCATATGATAACTAAAGTAACTAACAAATATTCTAGATTCAAACTTTTCAAGATACCTACTAAATAGAGCATCGATGGTCGTTCCGCATTTGGTCGTACTTCGATTCTTATAATTCAACATTACCAAGTCTAGTTTGTCTTTTAGAAAATTTATCATTGGCTCTGTTTGTTCATCTGAAAAATTGATGTTGAAATCGCCGCTCATTATCATTGGGATTTCAGGAAATTTTTTTGCCTATTTCATATAATTTTGCTATCTACAGATAACTGAAATCGCATTACCTTTTTAGGCAGCATTGAGATGTTACTTATTCGCTCCTGACCACTCGTCGCTCAAAACTTAAAAGAAAACAAAGACCGATTAAACATAAGAAATAAGGACGTAGGTAGTTTCCGTCAAAACTCAAAAATAATATGAGAGATGTCCACAACTCACCACGTTATTATTTTAAATCATTGGAATTGACAGCGAGAATGCAAATTCTATCAACGTACGAATTTCAAAATCGTTTTATTTCACTGAATATTCAGTTAACAATTACGTTACCATAAAAAACACGGTTGTCACAGACGCTTAAAGAAAATTGAAAAAATTAATGAAAAAATGTTCGTACCTTTCAACGTGCGTTTCTTCACAGGATATTGTTTGTGACAACAAATTTTAAAATGTCATTCAATTTTTTCTTCTTCATTAATCTACATCTCTTATTTTCAAAATTAATTTTAACTGGTCATTGATCCACTATGTCTTCTTATGGAATTACAAATGAGTTCGGAATCAACACTCGCCTTGATCGTCAAGGGAATGGGTTGTTTACTACATGGAAATTTAGACAAAATTTTCGTATATTTTATCAAAATTCTCGCAATTTCGAATCGCAAACGATATTCCAAGACCAAAATAAGAAATTTTATTCTATTTCCCTTCTTTTGATGCTTGTTTTGACTTCCTACAACTATTATTTCTAATTTAGTTTTACAAAAGAAATGAACCATGCAACGAAAAAGTATACGAGAAAATGTATAGAAAAGGCACTCTCCAGATTTTACTTATCACGCGTGACGCGTTTTCTCGACCAACACCCCATCCCAAAAGTATCCAACGGGCGCAAAGAAGTTTCACTTCAAAAAATCAATAAAATTATGTTTTCCATATTCATAGATATCCCGGAATGACAGATGCATGAAACACAGAGCTGATCCATTATTGTGCAGTTAGTCAAATTTATAACAGGTCCTTGAAAAATTATACATACTACTTCAACCGTAATAGACACTAATATATACTTTTAAAAATATTCTTATGACTGGTTCCCCGAGACTGTTTCAATAAAATTTCAGAATTTACTCATTTACTAAACATTTTACTTTCAATACTTATTAATTTAGTACTGCAGTCAAAGATAGCAGCAAATTTGAGCAACTGATACTTCACGCGCGGGCCGTAGCTAGCATGGGGCAGGTGGGGCGGTGCCCCAGGGCCCCCGAAAGGAAGGGGCCCCTTCTCGTCGACCACTTTTTTCGCCCTGAAAGAGCCTTACCTCGGCATAGACTTTAGGGGCCCCTGAAAATACCTCAAATTGAACAATTGTCTCCCAAAATATGCGTCTCCCTATATGCGCGGGAAATTCAAACTAGACAACTCTAGGTGTACTTTAAAATTTGAAAAAAGATTTCCGTATGGGGGGCCCCAAATTTATTTGTTGCCCCAGGGCCCCCGAGGTTCTAGCTACGGCCCTGCTTCATGCACACCATTTATGATTTAACAAAAGGTATAATTTTATTAATTAAATTCATTCCTCAAAATTAGGTATAAAAATCTTACTTGTATCACATATATTTTGTATATCACTATATCATCACATTACAGCAAATTTGAGCAACAGATACTTCACGCACACCATTTATGATTTAAAAAAGATATAATTTTATTAATTAAATTCATTTTCCTCAAAATGAGGTATAAAAATCCTACTTGTATCACATATATTATGTATATCACTATATCATTACATCACTTATCCAACCAAACTTTACAATATTACTCTAGGTAAACTGTAATCATCATCATCCCTTTTGAACACAACAATCATTGAGTCCGAGCTCGCTTTATCCTCAAAAATACATTGAGAATTTATGCCTTCTTCAAATTGATGTTAAGAATAAGTGATACATTATGTGAAGAGGGAGAAATTAAATGGGATACTATTATTTGCAGCTATGAACGATATGCTGTGAAGAATCGCGGGTACAAACATACGAATATTTAAGTTTTTTTATTTTCTTTAAAAGCGTCTATAGCAACCAAGTTTTATTTATATCAACGAAATTGTTTACTGAATTTTCCGTGAAATAAAATGGCTTGATAATTATTGTGTTGCTGCTTGAAATAGCAAACGAATAAATAACCTGGTAAGTATCGGATGCTTATAAAACTCTGCATTAAGATTTAAATCTAATTTATTTACGTCTATTTTTATTTAGCTTTGACGAAGATGGAGTTAGTGAAGAGCGTAAAGAGATGAAACTGCAGTTTAATTGCTCACACTTACTTTTTGTAATTCGCCGCTTGAAAGCAGCACCTGTATTTTTCAAGTGTACCTTTTTGAAGTACTTGGCTGCCGACCTGACTTTCAGCTACTGGAGATTGTTTTAAGGTTGCTGGGGGTCTCGGGGACCTGCCTCACCCCTGAGGGGTTTGTTTAAATAGGAATGTCCCCCTCACGAGTAGTAGCGGAGACTGGGTGCGTGAGTTCCGTAGAAATGCAAATGTTACAGAATAGAAAAATGCTGTTGACACAGGTGCTGCTACCTAGCGTCAAATTTTGAAAAGAAAGAGCGGACACGTAAACTGCAGTTGAACCGTGTAAAGATTCTCCTTGATTCGGTGTTTGTAATCTTTAAGGAATTGAACGGCGAGTTGAGAAGAAGTAACAAATTTCTAACATTGTATACCTGACCAAAAAAGTACGATAATTTATAACCTCTGATTTATGGAGAATGCAAAAATCATTCTTTTGTGGGTTTCTTAGGTGATTTCCAGTTGATGTACATTTACTATCTTCCTGTCATTGGTGTTTTATCTTCGTTTCCGTTTTGACCTTGTGTGTTATTTGATTGTGATCCGAGTTTAAGCTACGTATTTTATCATTGGGATAAAAAATAATCATTGGTTTTTAAAGTGATACATAATTTATTTCTGCTATTTGTATTTAATCTTCGTTTTCTTTATCATATTGTGCCTTTCAAAATATGTCTCCATAAATGAGGTGCTATTTATCCTAATTTGATATTCAAATATATTGTTTGAACGAATTTTGTCTTTATTGAAAAAAATTCAAAAGATAAGAGATGGAATATATAATTGATGTGGCTTTGTTGACTTAATTATAACTTTCATTACCTGATTCATTGTTTTGGAAAGAATTTCATTAGAGTCTGCTATTTACCATAATTATGAAACATGAGTTACGATCGAAACTGTTACGATGGTATTCATTGATATCAATTTCCCCATTGAGAATCAACGGGCACTTCTGATATTAATGAATAAAACTCAGTCTGAAATCCACAGAGACTGAAGGATACATCCAAGGACACAGGAACCCGAATAAAATTCGAATTTACGATTGATTTTTTTACAAAACAAACGCAATGATAAACTTGATAGGGACTCGGAACGGACTAAAATGTGGGTCTACAGCGACCGCATCATTTGGGAACGACGGAAGATCGTGATTTTTATGGCAAATCGAATTCTCTAGTGAAAATAAGCAGACAACGTGCGAAACCAACCAGGAATGGACGAGCTGAACGGAGACCAAACCATCCTTTGCGCCTTTTTACAATCATGTACGCATTAAAGCTTTGAAATGAACAAAACGTGGAAAATAATTACGTTTCACGCACACCAAACATGCACCTATTTATCAGTTTCAGTGTTTAAAAACACCGCAGTCATTCTGATAAACGATTTTTTCCTCAATTGGATATCGCGTAAGATTACTTAAACCAGAGATTACTAATCACCTTTTTGATAGTTTCTGTAAAAACTACGGCAGTCAAAATATTCAGCTGCTTGTACATACCATATGTTTATTCTACAAAAGAAGATTACACATATGAAGTTAAATTAAATTATTATTTTATTATTATCATGTAGGCGTTACTTTCACAATGCATATAATTCTTATGATGCTTTCAAAACTTAATATAAATGTAACTGTGTCGGTTTCAGATTTAATTAAGATAAATTCTCAATATTATACATATGTATATTCAAATACATTTTAGAATACTATAACAACATTCTTGACTTTACTCAAAATACAGATTAATGATTTCAAATTCTCTTGAAAATCTATTCTGAAATTTTCATTTTATTAGAGAGTTCTTCGCATATAATTAAATAAAATTTCATGTTATAGTTGAATACAGATTTATAGTTATGTCATTCCACAGCATCTCGGCCGCATCGATAGATTATATTTCATGTTATAATAAAATTTTCAGAAATAACCAAGAAAAATTTAGTAGTAGTAGTATTGTTAAAAGTGCTTCGACAGCTTAGGTCATTTCGCACATTGGCTCCCACCGGGAATCGAACCCGGGACCGCTTTCACCAAAGGCAAACGCGCTGTCCACATGACTATCCGGGAGCCCTTAAGAAAAATTATCTTACTTTGATACTTTTTGAAGCGATTAATCCGAAATATAATATAATAAGTCGGTACCAAAATAAAATTGAAGCTTTGAGAATAAAATGTGTGCCGAATTAATATTAGACAGCAAAAATATAAGAAAAAGTATAAATATATCAACTCACCTCTTTTAGCATTTAACCTTCAGATATCAATTCATTACGAGGAGAAGTTTTTATCGTGTTTAGGTGACTCGTGTTTAGTTACACCATTTTCTTAAGTTATAATCAATATCTACCGTATATGTTTTTAGGTGTTTGCGTATGTAACAAAACACGATTCAACTAAACACGATATTTAAATACCTTACGATAATTTCCGGTCCGAATACTGAATGAGAATTTCCTCGCACGTGCTTTTCACCACGGAAAGGTCATTGGCGACCTTCCGTCTGTGTTCCCAATAAGGGGAAATATACAGAATAAGGGTACATTCCAGTAAAAACTGGTTCTCCGACTACATTTTAAATAGTCGGGGGAAACGCTTTTCAAAGTTCACGAAATTCTCACATCTCATTTACGTTTGGCCCGGAAAGAGATTCAAGATTAGGCATGGGAAAGATTTTCCACGAAAAAGGAAAAAAATAGAATTCCTTCGAAACCAATCAGATGGAATATTAATACAAAACTTTTGTGTAAAATTGCTGTTAATTAAGTGCTCAATTTTAGCATCTTTACTAAAAGAGTATTCGATTGGTCATGAAACTTCCCTACAATGTCCAAGGGTCTTCTCAAATATCTCTTTGAATACTTAAATTTTATAGAATACAGCTATTATGCTATATTTAAGCAATAACTGAGATATAAATGAATCCAACAAAATCATGGATTATTATTTTAAATCATTTGATGAGAGATTTTACGTTTCGTCTTCAGCGGTTCTTCAAGAAATCAGAGAAATGGTCGCTCAACGGTTGTAAATTAATCGGAGTTTTGTGATTTTTGTTTAATTTGCGTACATGATCAAATTAACTCTTGAATAAAAACGATGGACGGCGTGTGTAACTGGCGATGATTTAAAGATGTCCAGGTTGATGATAATAAATGATGAAGCCTCTTTCGTAGATACTGATAGCAATATTTTCAAAATACTCAAGATCTGCATCAAGATTATTGCTAGTTACTTTACTTCGGCCTTGTGATAAGTAGATACTATTGCTCCTTTTAATCAAGATCTTCCGGATGCCGAAATTCAAAGATATTTCTAAATCAAACACTGGTTACAAATCTACTATTACTAACAAGCAGTTAACATGCGTTCGACATTAAATATTTTTTGCTGAAATTAAATCTTATCTTCAAATCCTTTGTGAAAATTAATTAGGTTATAAACTTTTGTTCTGAAGTAAATAACCACATCATTTCAGCCAGCATTTCACTGTTTCTGAAATAATCAGATTAAATTGAGCTTTCGAAGACTTACTAAATGAAATAATAAACTATGAATTAAACAAAACAGTGAAACCTAGGCATTCTACGTTTGACTCTTTCCGATATGCTAAGAAGGAGGGGGGAATTCCTCCTAATCGAAGCAATTCCTCGTCTGCTAGTTCATTCACCTCACCTCGGGCGTCGTTTCCCGCCTCCGAAAACATATGCCATTCCTAAATAACGCCTCTAAGTCGGACCTTTTGACCCTTCTTATTCGTATACGATACAAATTTCGGCTTTATATCATCCCGTGATTTGTATAATCATTCCAGGCATACCTTCCGCAGAGCCCTTGGACCGGTATGCAAATGAGACGGGTCGCCGACCCCATTTCGAGGGCCTCCGGCTGAGTTACGGTGGAAGTCTTCCGGAAATTATTTTTTTTCCCTCGGCAGGCGAAAGGTGGCGGAGAGAGGAACGACGGTGATTTCAATTTGCTTCCAATTCCCCATTCATTTGCGACGAACATAAAAATAACGACAGATAATCGAGTCGATCTAGGCCGCCAATGAACGCCCGAAATAATTGTAAAAACTCAGGTCTCTTCGGACTAATTAAAGACGAGTTCCTAAGATCTGGCAGCATCGGGTTGAGAGGGACCGAAAACCGTTGAACCCTCGCTTCTCGTGAATGTTCAATTCGTGCATCGCCATTCGAGAGTGCTGAAAGTTCATCGCACGAACACCAAAGAGGAGCTCTTATCGGAAATATAAATTATTTCGGAGAAAAAGAAACGTATAAATCTCTCGTCAGCTGTTGGTACCAGTTATGGATGCACAAATAAAGATCCAAAAGAAACAATTAGATCGCATGATCGGTAACTTAAAGGATAAGCTGAGATGTGCTCAATCAATGAAACAAAACATTTGAGAGTGAAAAAACCTGATGACAGTAATGATAGAATACAAGTTCATATGAAGAAAATATATTTACAGAAATGGAGTAAATATGGGCTGAAATACCTTGGTAGATCTTGGTAGATGGCAGATCATATATCATTATCAATTTATGAAAGGACAGATTCAGGACAATTGGTACGTATTCATCAACAAGTAAAACTTTTTCCTTAAAAAATTGTCAATTCTTTTCCACTAGAATATTTTGAAGAAGAGACAGAAAGAAAGATATCTGCCAATAGTAGCAAGTCTACTTACAATATTTTAAGGATAAAATCTCACTTTTTCAGTACCTTAATATTCAATATTTTTCAATAATTACTCTAATTTAACATACTCTAATTTACCCTCTGACAACCACGAAAATTAAAACAAATATGTAAAATACAGAATGGTTTTAATCTCCTCAGCTGCTAAATGGAATTCGCACTTATGCAACATGTTTTAAATTTATTCCCACCACTTATGCCGAAATAAAAAAATGAGACCTTGGTCCCATTATGTAAATGATTCCAGTTCCTCATGACATGCGAACTATTATAATTCATAAATAGCACATATCATCAAGAGTTCATATACATTCCGAATCCCATTCGTACGAGGTATATCCATTCATAGGTTTCCAAAATTTCATTCCTGTGTTAATAATATGTACGAACATACAACCTGTTTGATATGCTCAACTCGACATTTTTTCATCCATTTAATTGATATAATTTCCTGGAAATACCGGAAACCATTCTGAGGATGATCCGCAGACTCACAAACTTTTACAAGTTCTCGAAATGCAAAATAGTTTTCCAAATCGAAATGGTTAGTAAAGTAAGTGAAAATAATTCCAGAAGGAGAGCAGTGAATGCCATGAAGAAAATGTACAATTCCCGACTTGACTTATCCTCTCCCCCCTGGGGATGTTATCCTACGGCTCCTGGTCCCGTTGGACTTTATCCGCAACATTTTTCAATCTTAGAATTAAAGAAAACTTTTATAAAATGGCTGTCTTAGTATTTTCATAAATAAATGCCTTAGCATTGAATAGATAATAAATAAAGAAAGTGCTACATTTTTAATAGGAAAAAAATGTCCTTACTTAAGTAGGGTATGTTTTAAAAAACCTTGGGGGACCTTTTTAGGGTCGTATTCCCAAATATTTTTGAAAAAATTGCTTGAGGCGTTAGGGAATTTTTCATGAAAGATCCTTGTTGCCCTTTTAATAAAGATTTCGATTGGGACCAGTTTATGGGCCGCGTTTATTTCCACAGGGGGAGTATGCCTAGGCATACCCAGAAAGCTCCTTAGTAGACGTCTTTCGAACGCCTTTAAAAGATTACTATTTCTCTTGGCACATTAGTGAAAGGCTGGACTTGCGTAGGTTAGGATGGACCTGACCATAGCAGTATACAAAATTGTTTTCATTTTAGTTCTTATTTTTTTGCTATATAATAATTTGTTCAGGGAACTCCTTGTTGCTGTGGCTTTTTGAATAGTTTTTCAATATGGGGCTCTCCAGGTTAACCCACCATCAAGTATGACGCCGAGGAGCCTCTGCTCTTTGACGTTTGGAATCGGGTCCCCACCCCCAGACCAAAGAGGACGTGTCCCTGTGCTTAAGGTGTCTCTTCTCGAACACTTGGCGTGGTTCATCCGAAGTTTCCATCGAAGTGTCCACTGGTGAGCTTCGTCCAAGTGCCCTCCTTGGAGAATGGTACTCGCGAGATTGGGATTACGGTCCACGTGTCATCCGCATACAGGTACAACGTCGTCCTGGGACGGAGGGGGACGTCACTCGTAAAGATGTTGAATATAAGTAGGGCGATGACTGAACCCTGAAGTATTCCTGCCTCCTGGACCTCCAGTCCAGATCTGGCTAAATTAACTTTAACTTGGAAAAACCTTCCGAGTAGGAAGGATGAGATTGTCCTTGTTAGGTACGTAGGAGCTCCTGTACTATTTATTTTGTACAGAGCCAATTTGTGCTAGACCTTATCAAATGCGGACTGGAAGTCCAGGAAGCAAGCCACTGTATTCCTTGTTCTGTCAAACTCACGGGTGACGTCCTCGGCCAACCTGACTATTTGGTGGGTAGTGGAGAGCCCGCCCCTGAATTTGGGCTTCAGGAATGATGCCCGTGTCTACTACAATCAGGTTCAGCCTACTGCGGATAATTGTTTCCAGGACCTTGCTAAGAACCGGAAGAAGGCTTATTGGCCGATAATTATTTGGTATCGAATGATCCTTCCCTGGCTTGAGGAACATCACTGCAAGAGCTTTTTTCCACAGTTTTGGGAAGTAGCCGGTTTCCATGCAGGCGTTAGATAATTTGATTAAAACATTAAGGATACTTTTTAGGGAATTTTTAACCATTTTTGGAGTGATTTTATCATTGCCTGGAGCTTTCTTTGATTTAAGGCTTTTGATGATCCCCTCTAGCTCAGGGAGGGAAACTTGGCAATGCCTGGATGGGGGCGCAAAGGCCATGGCATCGACATCCTTTGTGACCACATCCCAGAAGTTTAGAAGGTTCGTTCGTTCTTCTCGTCAGAGAATTCCTTAAAAGGGTTTTTAAGATATTTAGAAGAAGAAAATGTACAATTCCCTTTGTTCTCGCGTCATTTTACATGAATTTGAGCAAAACGAATTAGAGGAAATCCTGTAGGACGAGTCTGTGATTTCTAAAAGAATGTTTTGCGTAAGAAGTAACGGAAAGAATTGTAGAAAAGGTAACATACTTTTCGGCAGTTCAGATAAGAAACACCTGCCACGTTGAGAAAAAAATCTGAGTGGTTACAGGAGAGACGGGATAAGCCAGAATAGTAGTAGACTTGTATTATCAAATGGTATCGCAGTGGATCATCTTGACCGATTGCGCAAAATTCAGTAAGATCCAAATATCCAAAGTGAAAATTTTTCGAAGTGAAAAAAGGAATTCATACGTTAATACTAAAATTATCATTAAAAAATAAAACTGCCACCACTGTCAACTGGAACCATTTTTTCTGACAACATTTTCAGTTACTGATACATTCTTCAGTAAAAAGCTGTTTTTCATCAAATTTTTTCAAGTCCAAAAACAACCAAAATACAGCCAGATAACTACCGCACTGTTAACAATTAGGAAATAATATTTTTTTTATTGCGGAATCCGTAATCGATGAGAATCCATATGGCAGCGAAATAATTTAAGTTTGATCGCTCATATTCCGAGATATAGGAACGTAATTAAACAAATTCGAGTACAAGGATGGCCAGTGAAAATAGACGACCTAGGGGTCAATCGGCGCTTGGAGTAGAGCACTTCTCCATAAATATTATCTCATCTAGAGAGAAAATGATAGAAACGTTCAGGAAAAATTATAAACAAGTTAATCGTCTTCTAAACTTAAGATTACAGACATTGCGATTTAAACGCAGTCTACCAAGTACACGTGGACTGATAGAGGCTAAGAAAATTTGAGAGTGGACAGAGTCTCGAGGAATCGCTGTACTACAATGAATAAATGCTTAATTTAACACTTAAACGTGCAGCGAGTAGTATATCCAAAGACAGCTATTTGCTTTATGTGATGTTTCTATTCCTTGTTCTTCTTTTCGCGAATCGAGACCTCCCATGAGCAGTCAGTAAGAATAGACGTTAAGTGAAGAATCTACCATCTGAAGGCAAATATTTTAATAACTCACCGCCAGTAGTTACCACAGTGAGGTTAATCAAATTCTCTGCATGCAGTCACCAGAGATATAACAGCAAAGTAATAACATAGACATTATTTTTACTAGCACAATCCAACAAAAATGTAAAGAAGTTACAGTGGTGATATATACTGAATTCAAAAAATCATAGTGATCTAAAACTTTTTCTTCCGCTCATTGTTTGAAATAAAATGGGTAAAAAATCACATCAAAATGACTAGAGTTAGTGAGACCAAGTTTTAAATATTGGAGAAGACTATAAGTTCAAGTAACTCTGCAGAGAGGATTCACTTTCACACTTTTAATTGTTTTGGAGAATTTGAGTGATTTGATCGCAAGACCAGCTTGATAATGGTCACCAGAATTTAGTCAAACATTTTAACTCCCTCTTCTGTGATCTGATTAAATTTTCAATATCCATGACTCAATAAATCACTTACCTGCTATACAAAGCTGAAACTACATAAGACCCACGAAGGTATAGACCATTAACATGTGTATCTACCTTCTACAGATTATTTCTGCTGTCCTTGCTTATTAAATTTTTAGCCAGTGTGATGTAATGTAAGAATGAAGATTTTCAGAAGAGCAGAGAGGAGGCAAGGAACAGCTTCTAATTGAGACTGTGGTCTTAGGACTGGCACGAATTAAGTGAAGAAATCTTTACTTGTCAAACATTGACTGACTTTGACTGAATATCTTTGACTCAGTTTCCCATTCATAGTTACTTACAAGTTTTTAGGATATAAAAGGCTAAACCCAAAGTAATTCCTACCTTACAGTCCAAGAACAAGTGGAAAATAACACTGTATCTAACACTTGATAGAAAGAGTATTACCATCATTTTATATGTTATATAGTGAACATCTATATTAAATCAACAAACTGAATATGAGAAGACACTACTTCATGGAAGGCCAAAAGAATGATTGTGAATTACTTGCACACTTTCCCTGATTTGATTGTAGAGACATGTTTTGCTAGGGAACTAGCACCATCAGGCTTGATGATTTCCCATTGATGTTGAAGCCAAAGCCATATACGACTGGTGGAATTAAGTCAGTAAAATATCATGCCTGCATAGTAACTGGTCTTATCTACTGAAAGTGCATTTGTATGCAATTCAACAGGATTCTGAATTAATAACCTATAGAATGGAACTTAAATAAACCAAAGTCCCTATATACAAGAAGTTACTGGATATCTTTGTATCCAAGTAGATATTACAAAAGTTTAAATATTAGTTACTTGTTACCAGTAACAAAAACTATTCTTTTCAAGAAAACACTCACTTCATAGCAACACATTTACAAATATCATCCTATTGAAAATTTCTATAGGTTTGTTAGTATTATAACATTACAAACTTAACAGTGTGTTAACAATATCATTTTAGCTTTCATGTAATAAATTTTAGATACTCTTATCAGAATATGTCTAAATGGAAATGCAGCTCTATTGTGTAAAAAATATAATTACAGTAGAAATTTATGAAAACAAAGTCATATAGGTACTTTTCATTATGATTGATTGATCATAATAAATACTTTTATATACAAATAATTTCAAATGATAATCAAGATATAAATAATAACCTCTGTATTACTTTCATAGCCAGATGTTTTTACAATGGAAAACGACATATATAAAATCTAATAACTTGTTAATAGAAATCTCAAATGAATTTCAAACAGGAATGATTACCTGATATATTATACTTAGCAAAATGATATCGGATTAAAATATTGTAACTTGCAAATCACTGAAATTAATAGATCCTTTTTCATACCTTTAGTAAAATATTTATCAATATATTTAAATCTTGCCAATTGATCCATTTAGAAATATTTCTCAAACTTCAAAGTGTGTTTGCATTCTCATGAGTTCAATGATTGAGTTAATTCTAGACCCAATTGCACAAATAATAATCACTCCGTAAAAGTTAAAGATTGTATACTGATAAAATAAATAGAAATTGAAAACCACCTCTATATTGAATATTTTGTTCTTTAAACATTTTACTCATAATTTAATATTGTCTATTTACATTTTTAATTGGATTGCTTCTGGGATGAATAAGCTTTAATCGGAAATGACTGAGTATGAGATAAAAGATATATTAATTTTCTAATTCACAATGCCAATATCTGCTTTACATATGGAAAAAGTGGATTTTAAATTGGCTAAACTTCAAATTTTCAAATATTTCTATAGCAAAGAAATGTAGTGTTGCATCATTTTGATGATATATTTAAACGAACCACTCAATAAAATGCATCAATGAATAGATGAAAGCATAAGTTTGAGGACGATTACTACTTTTGACACAACATTAACCTATTCTCAGAGCTGATTAATGTTAAGCCAATCCTTGACTTGTGCGAATTCTTTCATTCTTCAATCCTTCAAGATCTTAATATATGAGATGCTACTAAAATGAAATCAATCTATTGCTATTCATATTACGCATGAAGAGGATACATAAGCCTAGCATGCTTGCAAATTTTTTTAATTGAAAGTAAATTCCGCATGACATATATACACAGACTAACCATATAATCAGCAAAAAAACTATTATTTTAAATATCATTGCGCTCTAAGGTTCCCATTTAAAGCACTACTTAACTTACATAGGTAAAAATTTCACTCTTTTCATTTTCAAAACTTCTTCCTTTACTTGAAAATGGTATTCATTTGTCTATATCTTTTAAAGGAAAATAGGCGGTGATTATGAAGGTTTTATTAGACGTGACAATGATGGATGTTTACAGAACAGAAGAATCTTACAAAAGAATGATGCTGCCTTTGATGAAGCCGAATGCAGGAATTACAAAGAGAAACAAACAGATTTAGTAGGGAGAGAAAAACGTGCTGACGATACCAGGAGATGAAACCATTGAGATAAAAAGAACACTAAAAGAAAGAAAATCATCTTTTGTTACATTAATGATAAAGGTAAGGGCTTAAGAGTTCTCCAGGATAATTGTCAAATAAATAAGGTAAGCGAGTTCACCAGTTTGATGGAGGCATGCCAAACAAATGTAGTAATTGGGACATAGTCATGGTTAACGCAAAAAATATGTTCTGATGAAATGTTCCTTATAAACTTTATACTATATGGAAAAGAGACTCATGAGGTAAAGGAATATTTGTTTGTTACAAAGAATGTATTACTAGCTCATTGGAATGGGTTCTCAAGAATTGCGAGGTAATCTGTGTAAAAGTCATTAGTCATTATAAAAACATTATAAATAAAATAGCAGCTTGCAGAAAACCAAATGTGGATATTCTTTATTTGGAAGGATCAAATGATTCACTCGACAAAGAAACCCAAACCAAGCCATCTTAACAGCAGGAGGCCTCAATTTACCAATGGTTAGTTGGCAAGGTCTTAGAGCAGGGCAGTAAGGCACAGATCGCAGTAGAAAAACTAATTAGGGCTTCCTTCAGTTAGTTGCTTTTCCAACTATGGGAAGGAACATGCTCAATGTCTTTCTTTTGAGACCAAAGAAATAATTAGTCAAACCAGAAAAAGTCTGAAGGATCAGCAACCATGATGAAGTAGAAATCAACTGAAAACCTCTTACCCCCAAAATTGGAATAGGATAATGTAGTTATAGGAAGGAATATGGAGCTGGATTACAAAACTACATGAAAGAGAATTTTCTTCAGTAGGTGGGAAATAATTAAAATAGAGAAGAAATGTAGTGTGCAGTTAAGAAAATTCTTCAAAAAGGAATTAAACATTTGTACCTTTTAAGTAACTTAAGAAAAAACCTGATCCCAAGTACTATAACAAACATAGATTAAAACTTAAGGTAAGAAAAGAACATATGGAAAAAGGAACTAAAATTACCGTATTTTCTGGTAGATAACCCGCGTGTTATCTATACAAAAAATATAGAAAAATGATAAAAATAATAGTGCGTGATATACAATGGAAAATCTTGTTTAATTGAATATTGAACTCGGAAACAAATGACTAAACAATACTCACTTACTAGGGCAATTTTATTATAACCAACATATTGTAAATGTTAATGTAATTATATAATAAATTTCTAAAAGAGTAATTATTGCAAAACATTACTGTAGTGAAAAAACATTGTCTGCATAACACATAGGAGGAAAGCATAAAAAAGGAAACTTAAATAATTAGTTCAAGAATTGCATTAAAACTAGCTCGAAGTTTTCATTTGAAGGATTTATTCACCGTTAAATCAAGGGGTCGAAGTTTCTTCGTCAGTCCACCAGGTATAATTGCTACCTTGGAGTATTTGTTGACCAATTTCTTTACTTCGGGCACTGAATGGGCTCGACATGCATCCATAATTAAAACAGATTTGGGGCTGAAGAAAGCATGTTTATGTTTTTTCCAAACATTATCTAACCAGGTCTTCAGCATTTCTTTATTTATCCATTCTTTTTCATTTGCGGTAACAATAAGGTCTTTCGAAAAACGCCTCTTTGGAATTGTTTTCCTCTCAAATATCACCATAGGAGATAGCTTGCAACCATCTGACGTTATGCACAATACAATTGTAAAATTTGACTTTTCGTGTCCTGTCGTAGTAATGGACACTTCCTTTGCACCTTCAAGATTCACAGTCATTGCAGTTGGAAGGTCAAAACTTACTGGGACCTCATCCATATTACCCACATGCATTTCGTCCACTTCGAAAATGCACTCTTTCAAAAACTGTCTAAGTGATATCACCTTGGTCCCCCAATCTACAGGTAGTTTCTGACCAATGCTTGTCGAGGCACGAACACTTAAATTATTTCTCATCATGAACCGGAATCCCCAAGAGGGATATGCTTTGAAGTCAATTATGTTTTTATCTCGTGCAATTTGCTTTGCTTGAAGTAAAATTCTAGTTGTTGATAGTCTTATTCCTCTTGATTGTTCACGAGTAGTTCAGTCGTAAAGTTCTTTTTCGAGTGTTGGCCAGAAACACTTTCTGTAGCGCATGACTCGTTTTCCACGATGCAGTTTCTTAAAAACCTCCTCATTCTTTCGCCACTCTCTCTCTCCCTGCTGCACGATTTCCATAAACTTTTGCAAACTGAATAACTTCCAGCTTAAATTGAGCCGTGTACGATTTGCGTGTTTTTGCTTTTCTTTCTTCCATGGCCTTACAATAATAAATATAATTAGGTACTATTGAAATACCTTCGATACCACTTTCAAAATTGTTTATTTCCTAGTTCATTTGTGCATAGAAAGGTAGTTATAATGATTTTGCTGCGGTGTAAATAGCATCATAACGATCTTTAAAGCCCTTTATGAAGAATAATACAAATTTGAAATGCGCGTTATCAATACATAAATCACAGAGAAGAAATTTTTGAAATGCGTGTTATCTATACATTTCTCACAGTGAAGAGATTTTTAATATGCGTGTTATCTAGTAGGTGCGTGTTATTTACCAGAAAATACGGTACTTGCTTCAGGAGCTAAACTCAGAAAAAAGAAAAGAGTACAACTTTAAATAAATGTTGCCTACCAACAGACTAGAAAAAAGTCACAGTTGTTCCTCTTTAGAAGCCTGGAGATAAAATAAATGTAAGAAACTAGAGACCGGTTTGTTTGACATAAGTTGTTTGTAAAAGTATGGAGAAAATTGTAGCAAAATACCTTAGAAAATAATGGGAAGAGAACAATTGTTTTAGTGAGTGCCAAGAGGGTTTTAGAAATAGTCACTCATGCAAAACTCAATTATTGGGACTATATCAAGATATAGCAAATGCTGTTGATGGTTGGGATATAGTAGATGGTAATATCATACCTCAAAAGGTAAGGATGAATGGAGAATATTCCAACAATGTCGAAGTAACCTCATCCCAATGAACCATCCTTGTCCACAAAAGTCTCCCAAATAGCTTGAGAGAATGTTCAGGTGGGATAGCTCAACGGACAGAGCACCTGATCAGCAATTGGGAGACTCAGGTTTGATTCCCAGTCCCAGACTTTTTTCAAGTCTCTTCTTCCTTGGGATTCTTTCTGGGTTCACGCCATCTCATGCAAAAACACCTTACCCATTTCAATGTAACCTCAGGAGAACTCCAACAAAGTGTCCTCAGGCCTTTACTTTTCCTTCTTTATATTAACACATTCAACACGGAAATTTTTATATAATTTTCTTCGGAAACGGAAATTATATTTTAGTGTTTTCTTATTCATGATAATTTTTAAAGGTTTTATACAACATTGAAATTGATTTTAACCAACCGGAAGTTAGTGAAATCGATATGTCATTCCTGAATGACATATGTTTCTCAGCATTGCACGATGTATGCAAACCCGCAATACACACATTTATCGGGTTGTCGTATTTGGTTTTTACTTCCTTCACCACTTTTTTTACGATATTATCAAATTCAATTCATCATTACAGGATCTTAATTAAATAAAAGTTATGATGACTCAATAAATTTTTGAATAATTTAATACTTAAAATAATAAATCAGATTTTACAATAAGTATATTATAAAAAGATGTGTATCATAAAACATATATTTACTACATACTACAAATACAGATTGTAATTTATAAGAACAAAGACATAAAACTATACAATTTTTATGTCATACTAAATATTATTGCTACTAAACTCTACAAAATGCAAATTGCCATAATAATTGTTTATAATAAAAATAATAGCCCCTAAAATGATATATAATGTAAAATGTTATACCTGGTAAATAAAATATATATTACACAATATAAATATTAATAATATTTTTTATAATTAAAATATCCAAAAAAAAATAACAATTCTTATGAAATAGAAATATATTATAAATACGAGTGGGATGATTTCCGGCTTATTTACGATAGTTATGGAACTGCATGAAACAGAGGCCTATACATAGCCCCGGTTTGTCATGACAATCGGAGCAATGGGTGGTCACCATCGTATGGACTTGTTTTTTTGGCATACTCTGCACCGCTTTTGTACCTTTTTCTTCTGTCTCTCATCTGTCGCGTCTGTAATGTCAACATATGTATTTCTGTCTGTTGAGTCCATTTGCTGGGTCTAGAGGGACAGGGGGGTTTTGGTATGTTGTTGGGGCAATAAATATTCCACAATTGCATGACGGAAATCAAGATATGATAGATGTCTGTTATCACTGTTCCTTCTGTATAAAAAAGCTATTTAGGAGCATCACCTGTAACATGTGAATCCCAAGTTTTTTATATCATTTAATTGTCTTGTGCTCTGAAGTGTAATAGGATAACATTTGGTCCAGATGGTCTATGCCGACCATGAATTTGTTGTACTCCACAACAGCCTTTGGCTTATGTTTCATACAATGCCTCCCTGTGACTTCAACCATCTGTGGTTCAAATTCTGTGCTAATAATTAGCACATCCCTCCTATCCTTCCACTTTAGGACACAGACACCATCATCGGACCAACGGGACACAACTTCCCCCCAATGTAATTAACTTACTTACTACATCGGGAGGATTGTTTTTTCTGTTCACCCTCAGAGTCCCTGTTGAATATGTTCCATCAACGAGAAGTTCTCTGAAAAGGTTTACATTATTATAGAAATTGTCCCAGGAAAATACTGTGTCCTTTGTTTTTGAAGTCCGTCAAAAGTCTATGCACAACTTTGGATGCATGTCCTGAACCACCTACATCCTTATCTCCAGATCCAGCATAAACAAGCATCTGGAGCACCAGTCCATCAGGTTCCGTGAGCATATAAATTTTAATACCGAATTTATGCCTCTTCCCCTGAATGTACTGGCGAAAGATGAGTCGGCCACACCAAAGTACCATGGATTCGTCAGGGAAAGGTTTTTGGTAAAAATAAATTGTCCTCATAATATCGTGAAAATAGATTAGTAGGGGACGAATTTTATATAAAGTATCTGTGGGCTGTGGATCATCTTCGCCAGGATTGCGTGCAAAATGCAAGGCTTGCATTATCCCGGCAAAACGATCCCTTGACAATGAATTTTGGAAGATGGGAATATTATAAAACCAGTCTGTCCTCCAGTTATTTGCGTACCTGCTGATCTGTATATGGCCCATGTGAAATCGTAATCCTAACCAAATTTTAAATTCTTTTCTAGTTAGTGGCTTCCAAGAAGTTATGAGGCTACGGGATACAATGTTTTGGTATGCTAAGTGTTCGGCAAAAATTTCAGTTTCGGAAATTATGAGGTCGAAAAAAGAATCAGTAAAAAGAAGATCAAAATAAGAGTGTGGCTGGGTGTCTTGGGTGGGGTTTTTAGGCCTGGTTCTCCTTGAAAGGTTATTTTTTTAGGGGAGCCTTGTTCGGACCATGGAAATGGGCCCAAGGGGGCTGCAGAAGGGGAAGGAGCGGATGGCAGGGGTGGAGGAGGAGGGGTCGATGGCACGTGGGCATGAGTCGGGGTTGGGGTGTCAGTCAGTGGTGGATTTATGGTAGTGTCATAAAGTGGAGCAGAATACCCAACGTCACCTGAACCGGGGCTGTGTAGGCTTTCCTCAGTGTGGGAAACCTCTTCGGCATCTTCTTCTGGCACTCTCTTTCGCAAATTTCTTCATCCAATGAATCAAAATCCTCATCAGAAGAGGATTATCAACTCCTCATCTTCAATATCAGCAATGTTAATTGCACCTCCCATTTTTAGTCGCTTCATGTGTTCTGGAAACGAAAAGAAATTAATAAGCAATGTAGCTATAGTAATAGTAAATACTACCAATAAGAAAAATAGTATTTTGTAAAATTGCTTTTTATTTATCTTTTTGAAAATATGGAGATACCAACTTACCAGATTCATTATCTGTTGCAACACCCCTTTTCGTTTTATCTGTAATATCAATAAGCAGAGATTATATACATATATATGTGTGTAATCAATGGTTGTAGCCGTAATTTTGTAAAACTCCATAATCGGAACAAGGAGCATAAGTAACTGTGAATAGTTGCAGTGAAACTTTTATTCTTAGAGAGACATGTTTTGACTCACAGAGTCATCATCAAACACTAAATGCAGAACTTACTCAAGCAACATATATATGAATGGTCTCCAAACGAGAATAAATGAATATAAAAAAATACTATCGCAACAAACTTCCCTAAACTCCCTAAACTTCCTGTACCCTCTTCTTTCATCTCCTTATCCCGCTAGTCCCTAAACTGACCCTACTGCACACATCGTCACTCTCTTCTGTTTTATGGTGACAGCTCTCCCCCCTCCATTATATTTAACCAATAATAGTGACTAACTGCGTGAAAAGAGCATGATGTTTACCTTGGCAAAGTCCAGATGGACCAGGCTCAGATGGTTCCATTTTTTTGGAAGTGGATATGGAGAAACTATAGATATAACACTAATGGAAAGTCCTGCAACAAAATGCAAAACAATTAACAAATATATATAAATTATTTCGTAAATGGAGAAAAATATAATATTTATAAATACATCATAAAAATTTGAAATCAGTAACTTATGATATTTTTTTATAAATTTTTCATTTTAAAGAGTAAATAAAGGAAAAGTTAGATAAGTTCGACTCCTGATTATCCGCACAGGTTGGAAGATAAAATACTTTGTAAAATCAAATCCCTAGATAATCCTCAAAATGAAGGAAAATCTCAAAATTTTTAACTTAAACATTTATTTCATTAGACATAAACATAGAGTTACATAATTGAAGTATATCACTCAACTCACTATATTTCGGAAAAAGAAAAAAATAAGCTTTTTTCTGAAAACTTCACGTTATTTTCCCCTTTGACTTTCACTAGCTTGTATGTTATATTTATAAAGAGACAACATATTTATATTGCGAATATCCTCCTGCTGAATTTCTATAACGCAAATATACATTTACAAAACACAAAAGTTTGTAGGGGCCCCGGATCCACAACCAGGTTAATCCACCCACGGAAAATTGGGAATCTACTGTACAAGTTTGACGATGTTTAAGTCACACAACAAACAAATATAAAAAAAGATATAAATAATAAACTAAATATTAAATAAAGGCAAATTTAGTGCAAGTTAAAGAATGGATAAGTTACACAAATTTAAAAAATGTAAATAGAATTATAAAAATAGACTTACTATATAAGGAGATAAATCCGGATGAGGCAGAATGTAAATTAAATTCAAAGGATATATATGCACCTAAAAATAATCATGAATATTATTAAAAATTTTAGAACATAAAAAAGTAATATAATCCTTAGGAAATAGTAACCAAAATGTGAGAAACTTGCATAAAAATTATTGGTAAATCACAGAAGAGATGGAAAAATTTCTTTATGACAATAATTATTCATTCCTGCCAAGAGAAATTAATTTTAAATTAATAAAAAAGAAAGAAATGAATAAAACTATCCCAAAAAAAGTAAAAAGGTGATATTCAAAGTGCACTTACTTGAAAAAGCGATAACTCCAAACAGGAAAAAAATTTCGAAAAACGGTCTTCACCCACAAGTAACTGGAACAACACTGAAAAACGGACGCCACCCTATGAGGCTAGCCGTAGAAGCGGTTTGGTCCCTTTCCGCTTTGAAAGCGAAGGGGCCGATGTCATTCCAGAATGACATCCAAACGGCGGCGGCAGACGGCTGATTGCATTATCTCAAATGTTCACTTATTTGCAGATATTTGCATCATTTTTTAGACAGATAAAAAGTAACGAGGATAGGGATGCATTACAGAGGGATTTAAACTCAGTAGAAGACTGAATTGAAAAACATAAAATGGGTATTAAAGAGAGCAAAAAATGCACAGAACATATTCAAATAAGAAAACGATTTCATCCCTTAGATATAATTTAAATGGTGAAAGTATACCAACTTCTGATTACTGTAAATATCTGGGAACCACATTTAGCAGAAACTTCAATTGGGGAAAACACATAGATCATTTGGTAGCAAAGGCATATAGGGCATTACATCACGTCATGAGAAACTAAAAGCAATAAGAAAGAAAAAGCATTGGGGTGCATAACTTATAGATATATATATATATATATATATATATGCTACAACTGTGTAGGATCTTCATGAGAATTCTCACAAAAAGAAATTTAAAAAAGTTCAAAGATAGGCAGCTCATTATGTTATGGTTAGGTTTGGGAAAACAGATAGCATGTAAGAAATGTTAACGGCTCTTGGATGGGAATTGGTGGAGAAGAGGAGGAAATAATGACATATATTATTAATTAATGACTTCAACCCCTAATAGAGAATATCATGGGTGAATATCAAGCAGGGTTAAGAAGGAGTAGTGGAAGGTCCGCTTCCCATTCAATTCAATCAATCAAATATTCATGTTAAAGAAATCCTGCACAAATTCAGAGAATACAACTTCAGTATCTAAAAACAGTATTCATAGATTTCAAACGTGCACACGACTAGCTTGATAGAAGAAAACCTTAACAAATATTTCTTTATCTGAAAATAAGACACAAACTAATATGATACATCAAAGTAACAATGGACAACACAGTAGTAGTGGTACATATCTAAAATCCACCTACCTTTAAAATATCGAAGAGTTTGAAGCAAGGAAGCGGGTTGGCTTCCATCTTAAATAGCTCAGGAGTTCCCAATAAGGCTGATGGAGACCAGAAGAGAAAACTTATTAGCCAATAAAACAACACAATTGGCTGCATTTGCAAATTACATAAATATTATGTGCTGGAGAGCAGAAGCAGCACAACAAACCTATTTGCAAGTAAAAATAAATGCTAGGAATATTGGTCTGGAGATTAATTCATCAAAAACAAAACTTCTGCTACAGAAAAGAGGCAATAGCGCTTCACTGATGATTTAAAAAGACCTCATCGAGTCAGTCTATTGTGGAGATGGAATTGAATTCAAATGGCATAGAAGATTGAGGAGTCTATAGAAGAACAACCCAAGCCAAAAAAGCTAATTTTTAATATCACATGTACTTAGATCGAAAACTGTCCACTGTCATAACAAATTGAGAGCATACAAAACAATTGTAAGACCTATTTTAACTTATGGATGTGAGACCAGGGCCAAGAGAGAGAAGACAGAAAGCATACTTTACCACTCTCAAAAGAAAGTACTGAGAAAAATTCTAGGACATGTTAGAGAAAATGATATCTGGAGAATCAGATCCAATGAAAAATTGTATGGTCTTTTCAAAGAAGCTTCTTGGAGTTCATCCAACTACAACGACTACAATGGGCAAACCATGTAGATAGAATAGAAGAGTGTAGGCTGCCAAAGAGAAGATTAGATTAGGATAATTTTCAAGACAATGAAAATTAAGTTTCAGCAAACAATATGAAAAAGTATAAGAATTGTAAGAAAATGTAGAGGAGAATATGTATCATTAACTGTAAGCAAAAAATTATTATTCAATGTTCCTTGGGTCATTTACGAGTATTAGTAAGATAAGTAATATTACTGCCAATTATAAAATGAAAGAAAAAGTTGACATTGAATGTGACACTGAATCATTTAAGTACAAGAAGAATTTTCCAATAATCATTTACCATAGAGATCTACCTTTAATAAAAAGAGAATCACTTTCCAATTTCTAAATAAATTATATGAATCTACCAGATTTAAATTAGGTAAATTTACGTATTAGCCAACAACAACATTGGTGGATAAAGACAAAGATAAATGGGGCTACTCCTTAAATGAAAAGATAAAGAACATATAGCTGCAGTAATGTTTAAATAATGAAGAAGGAAAAATTAAGCACTGAATTTTTAAGAAATGATATCCAAAGATTGGATTCAATTCCAGTATAGCACTATGAAAGAATACTTTTATGAGACTAAGATATAGATTCAAGAAGTCAAAAATGGAAAAGGAAGAGGGAAAGTGACTGATGTTAATCATCATTCTGAACAAAGAGACTGATTGAAAGCAAGGTACCATTTGTGTTATGCATTTTATATGAATTAGGAGCATGTTTCCATTCAAAGAAAACACTACGAAGAAACGGAGGAGCTACATGATCACAAACTTATTTACTAACTTGCAGAGAGGCCTTGCTGTGTGTAATCAATCACTTACTAAGTGACTGCTACCGTAAATAACAATAATTTTAGAGGGATTAACAGGATATGATTCGATCAAATGAATAGCTTGTCACATGTTGACTTAAAAAACTTATATGATTTACATGATCGAACGTCTATTGAAAGGTTGATTCTACATGTAAAATCTATTTGAACATTTCTCGAAGAAATCCAAAGGTTTGTAGATATTGTCATATATTCACTTTCTAATTTGACAGAACGTATCTAACATACCAAAAATGCTTATTTGAAAAACTGCCTTAAAATAAACACTAAAGTGGCAAAAAGATCTTTTTCGGATTTAAATTGTGATGTTCTAAAGACTTGAAATGGCCAAATAATTAAAGACCTACGCATTGTATCTCTTTAATCAAATATTTCTCATAATTCCAGCTGTGACTCCACGACAATCTTTCTTACGATTCACACTAAGTTTAATTCTTAAGTCTATCAGAAAACGCTCCAAGAGGTAACATTTCAATTACAAAAGAATAAATCAAAAGAAAACAAACTCATAATAGAGATAACCTACCTTTGATGGATATACTCAAGCAGCTGACACGCGTTCATCACAAACGACGCGCCACGGCAAGTTCGATTTGAGCGATTTGAGACATGAGTCCAACTGACAATGAGTCCAACCATAAACATTTCTTAGCGGGAATCACGATTTTCTCCTGCCGTTTACATTAAGACACGTTACTCAGGTTACCATCATAGGTAAAATTTCGGATGAGGACGGTGAGGGAGAAATTCTGTTTCTCCCTTGATAGTGGATATACAGAGACAAATGTTATACCATATTGAAGATAAAGGATTGCGGTATATTTCTATGATAAGAAATCCTTCCTACAAGCACCGATTTTTGAGATATTTCCATCCAAATATGACCATTTTTTGTCGTTTTTCGACTGATTTTCCGCCATTTTTGATGGTTCCTCGGATTTCCGCTAGGGCAATACTTACTTATTTCAACTCTAGCAATCACCGATTTCCAATTTCCTACTCACTTACGGGTGGGTAGTGATGGGAAAAAAACGTTTTTTTCATAAGATCGTTTTAAAACGTTGAATAAGATACGTTTATTTCATAAAAAAACGTTTTTATTTCTAAAAAAAAAGTTTTTTACATTTTATTCCCATATTAGAATTGAAATTAGACACTTATGTCTATATTGCTCATTGGCAACATCAACTGATTCATTATCTCTTCCACAGGGAGAGTCTACCGGGAGAAAAGTGAAGCCAAAAATAACGCAACCCGCAGAGCACTGGGTAGCACTTTTCTCCAGCTCCCCTTTAACTACATGTATTTTTGGGGTTTTATTTTCCTCTCATACGGGACTCAGGAGCTTGTCTATCCTATGAAATGGACTCAGATAGTTTAAATGAACCTTTCACTTAACGATTATCTTCGATTTTTTTCTCTAAGTCCTCTTGATTCCTTTTATTATGGAAAATAAAACATGCCTGCAACGTAAACTTCTCGGATGCCGGTGTCGTCTGCTAGAGAAATACAGAGAACGAATCGTCTGCCAATCTCCCGCAAACTCTATCAAAACCTCGTTGATTATTATAATGTTAATTTTACATATATTATAATGCATTTATTCGTCATAGTTTTTAATTGATCAATACCAAGTACGGCATAAAATTCCTTAATAGTCGTTTACCGCAATGAAATAAAGCTACTCTATAATACATTATAATAGCTTATCAGGGTAATTAGAGATTTTTCCGCTTGTGCAAATGTTTGTTCTAATTCATAATTGGGGCTTAATGAAGTAAAAGTTGTCAAAATGACGAATACGAGAACTTGTATACCATGCAAGACCTACAGGTGCAGCCGAGAGCACAATGAAATGTTCATTGAAACGCCGTGGATTAATACTGACGTTCGTTCTGCTTCATAGATTTCAGATAATGAATGAAATAATAAAATTAAGGAAGATGCATAGATTCTAGTTCGGAACATTTTGTGGGGGCAGCTGTTCTGATGCGCAGCAATTGACCATGCTGCAGGCAGAAACAGGCCCCTGCTTATTTACCTATAAAACCTTTATAAACGCGAAAATAACAAAATTGCTTCGTGTTACGCATTGCTCAAACTACATTTTGTGTTCCAAAACGTTCGACTTACTCGATCAAACCTTGATAACTCTGTATCAAAGCCGCAAAATTACGAAAAAACAATGCATTGGTATAGGGAGATACGAAAAGTGCTACCCAGCATGGCTAAATGCGCAATCTGCCGCTTTACCCCTGGCTTCACTTTTGGGCGCTAGAGGGAGATAGTAATACAACCCCTGTGATCTCTTCCAAGTAATAGTTATTCAACAAAAAATTGAAATTTATGACGTAAGTTTATTACAAAATTATGCACAATGATGCGCTAAAAATCACATTTGAATACTCGATGATCTCAAACACGTAAATCTTTCTTACTTGTCATATTAAAGAGCCAATAAAGGGATCAAATGGATTAAGCATATAATAGTTATGACAAGTATAATAATTAGTGTTAGATATATTACCTATAACAGGTTCTGAATTTCAAAGGAAAATATTCAATTGGATATAAATGCTGAGGAATCCTCCAGTTTTCGCACGGTAAGGGCGGAGTTAATATAAATAATAAGTAAATAATTTACAATATTAGTACGACTTACCTCGAATAGCAGAAACATCTTCGAAAAATGTTTATATCTTTTCAGTATACCGATAGTGGTTTTTTTATCTAATAGTATAGAGGATTAATTTAGGCTTAAAAACCATAAAATTAAAAACAAACAGCAGCAACATTTTTGTTTGACATTCAAATCTAATTGTGATGACACATGTTTTGTTTTAACAATTCCGTTTCGTATCTTAGAAAGCTTGAAATAAATGAGTGAAAGAGTTCGTAGGTAATTATAAATAAGAAGGATATATTTTTACATATTTTTTAATCATGGACTATATCATCTTTCATGGTATTAATTACAGCCAAACTCATGGGCGTACCGAGGGGGAGGCAGGGGGGGCAGCTGCCCCCCCCCCCTGGGCAGCCACCACTGGACCCTTCGATCTAGCTCCCATACATTTAGCTGGCTAATTATGTGCATATACAGAAGTACTGTTGAATTTATGAAATTATGAAAACATGCAGACTTACAGACGTCTGAACCATATCCGTTTGACCTATATTACATGGAAGGAATTTAACTTTCCATGGGCATTTAGAAGTTGCACCTGCAAATAATTTCCTAGAAATACGTCCATTTTTAGACACCACAAAAACAATGGAACATTCCATGCCCTGGAATTGTGCCTAATATTCGCTCTATAAAGGTGCGTCCACACTATGCCGATCGGCAATGACGATCGGCAAGGCCGAGCCAATGAAGACGCAACTGTCGGCTTCGGCATCATGCCGATCGTCATGCCGATCCTTTCCCGAGTAAAGATCAAAGGAAGCCGATCGGCCTGCTCGTAGTGGAGACGCTTTAGTTGGCAAACCCCGTCGGCATTAGTTGTTCCGCTCAAGAATCGAAGCCACCATCTACCTACCTCTATATATTTTGCTCATATAACTTAGTTCTCTTGTTATTTTTATATTCCGTTGAAATAGAATGGACTGATTCGGATACTCTGAAACTTCTGGATATGTACCGAGAGCTTCCAGTTCTATGGAATAGTCGGCTGACAGATTATAAAAATCGGAATAAACGGCATGATACTTTGCAGGATATCAGCATTTCATTCTGTGTTGACAAGGAGGAGATAAACGAAAAAATTCGGTATCTGTTAAGCCATTTTTCGCGGGAGGTGAAGAAAGAAAAGAATTCTCGTAAAAGTGGGGCCTCGAACGAAGAAATCTACAAAAGTAAATGGTTTGCGTACGAGAGTATGGTCTTTCTCAAGAAAAAGAATAAACATACACCGATAGTGGACACTGAGGTAAGATTCTGCGGAGACAGGGACCTTATTCTTTCAATTTTGCTGTATGTACAATGAGATGTAACATGATTTACTTGTCAATTCTGAAAATTCAATTGCCCTTGCGATGAAATGAAAGACTCTACAAATTTGTTCCTCACATTTTGAGTCGACTCTTTCTAGCCGCTCGGTTGAAATTCTTTGCTTGAGTATCTGAAGTATTTGATCTCCAAAACCGTGGATTGATTTCTCCTGTGTCTGAACATTCTATATCAACCATTCCGGGAGGATTGTAGATAAATGTGTTTTTCCGCAAGAAATTGTGTAGGTGAACTAAAGACAGAACTACTAGCTGTGCAGTTGTTGGTTGCAAAAGCATCGGCTTGCGTAGCATACGAAAAACAGCAGAAAGTATTCTAAAAGCATTTTATGAATTTCTACTGCTTCTGCTCAGTCGATAGTTGAAAATTCTACATGCAGAACCTTTTTCTTGGTGTCCTGGGAAGGGTTTCATAATGTTCATTGATAGAGGGAAGGCATCATCAGCAACAAAAACAAATGGTACTGGATCGCTTTGCCCCGGTAGAGGACGAGGTGAAGATAGATGCTAAGTATTTTCTTCAAGACATTGCTTGAAATATGTTTTGTTAAAAACGCCCGCATTAGATATTCTTCCCTGGCATCCAACGTTGGCATATATAATATATAAAATTGTAATTTGCGTCCACCACCGCAAAGAGCAGGGGAGAGCGGGGAAATGACGTACACTTAAGGGAGATTTATTACAGCTCTTATAATATTCAGTATAGAAGCATAGACACATGATCGAATGTTACTTTGTTTTATTGGCTACCAAATCGTCACCAAACGGCTGGATTATTTATTTTAATTTTTTTGTAAAAAAATTAAAGAAAAAAGTTACACTGTATGGAATTGCCCCAGCGGTTGGGGTAATCCCTTACGGGGGGACTTTGACCTCGTGACAAATTATTAACATAACCTGAAAAACTTGGCATAGACGGATCACCAAGTGTATCCAAAATATAGCTCAAGAACCGTAGATGGTTTGATAGTTACCAGCTAATATGTAAAGGCTTCCCACCTACTTCTCTAATTACTTGAAGCTTAGAAATAGTAACAAATCAAGCGAAAACACTATTTGTTTCACATTAACCACACCGTGGATCATACAGCAACCACATGTTTCCGTAGAGCTTACGGGGTCTTTTGCTAGGGTGCAAAACCGATCGGACCCCCACCCTAGAACCGGAAAGCATGGTGTACGGTCATACCCCGCTGTACGGCTTTCCCCCGCTCTCCACTACGATAATGAAAAAGCTCCTGTAGTTAAAAAAAATCAGTTCCAGAGTGAATTGGTGCTTGCAGTGCAATGTGTTTCCCATCCATAGCCATTTGAAAATATCCTTTCAGGGAAAACGGAATCACGAAGAAGATGGTGAAGTTGACGATGATGGAGGACTTGATGAACCACAGCGAAAAATCATCAAGTCTCCCAAAAAGAATTCATACGTTTCAAAACCTAGAAGTGCGTATGTTAATGCGCCTGTGGTTAACGAAGCACTTGATCTAATTCGCAGTATCAACGCTAGACGTGTAGAAAAGGATGAGTATTCTCTATTCGGAGAGCAAGTGGTAATAAAACTGCGCAAAATTACTTCTCCTTACGCTAAATTCACGGTTCAAAACATTATAAATAAGGTGCTATTTGAAGCAAAAATAAAGGCAAATTTGACAATCCATCTGCCATGTATCCCTATTTTCCGGTGCCTGTGCCCACTTTTAGTGTCCCCCTCTTTTACTTCAGGTTCTCCTATAACCGCATCTGGATTTACCACTCCCCCATCTACTAGTGCTCATTATGAGTCTCCTGATGTCTCCTTGGACTGCAATAATTCCGTCCAATGTGATGAAAATGATGAGTGCAAGCACAACATTTTATGTTCATTATAATGTAATTATTAAATTGTTTATGTGTTGACTAACACAATAGTAATAATGATTATTGTATTGACGATTATGTAAATGCTATACAACGATTATATTAAGGTAGATTTATTTTGGAAATTTTGAACATTCTTTGTGCCATAAAAATTTACGACAAATTTTAAAGTTAAATAATATTTATTTTATACCTTGACATAACCTTGAAGAATTTGCACGAGAGCTTCACCGACTTCTGGCACGCAGCTTGAAATGTTTTTTTTTTTTGATAACTTAAAGGTGTACATAATGAGAGAATGATAGGATTCTTCAGTGGTGAGGAAACGCAACGTCACTGCAAGATGTTCACTGGCTGGAATAGCAGGTCTGAATGAGGTATCCCCTCTAGTAATAGCCGGGATATTCAAATTCAAAAATATTTCAAAATCACTGCTCGTCATACGAAAGAAATTTCTGAAACCCTTATCGAATCGGTATTCTAAGCTCAAGTCATCTACATCGTCCGAAATAAAGTATTTCATTAAATCACTCGCGCTGTATCTGTTGCGACTCTTGAGACTGGGACGGACCCAAAACCTCTTCTTCTTACGTGCAGGTACACAAGAATCAATTATAACAGCAGCTGCAGCCACCAGAATTGCATCGTCTTCGTCACTTTCAATCATCTCGCGCGCGTTGTTGCGTCCACACTGAATGTGTAGTGTGGACGCGTGCCGATTATATGAGGCCGATCGGCTTTGCCGCGTGGAAATGCCGATCGGCATAGTGTGGACGCACCTTAAAAGGTCAGGATTGCCAAAACTCATGCAGTTTGATTCATCACGCGTTATGGTTCAGTTCAAAATATTGTATTGTTCTGAAACGGCAGTAGCGGCAGTTGTGGGCTCCGTCCGGTCTAACTTTTTGTGAATAGTGCATATTGCCTAACAAGACATTGTATGCATTTTGAAGCTGATTATATTGGCGACAATGCTTTGTAACTTGGGACTTGCGCCCATGTGGCGTGCCGGAGCGAATATACATCGTTTTATATAGTTCGTTTTGGGCAAGCGAGGCTGTAAGGTGTTCTTGGTCGTTTCATTGATACCCCGTGCGCGTAACAATACCTAAAATGGACATAAGGATTTTTTTCTGTAAGTATTTTTTATTCTTATGAAAATATTTCTATCTCTAAATCGAATGTTTTTAATTTTTACAAACTAATATTTTTGAGACTATAGCACTATAATTTAAATAAAACCATGACATTGGTGAAAATAAATAAAAGCGGGGAACGTCCACGAATACAACGTCAATATAGATACATGATACATTAAAATATTCGTAGGCGCTCCAAGCTTTTATATATTTTCACTAATGGGCCGAATGCATAAAAAGAAGCATTTGCTCAAAAGTAAAAGTTAGAAGTAAAAGCAAATTATGTGAGCAAAAGGTAGAAGTAAAAGCAAAACCTTCTCTTAGTATACATAATCATTTGCTTTTACTTACAAGCAAATGCTTCATATGACGAGTAAAAGGTCGACTTGTTACCATGGAAATGAAGGAATCAGCGCCAGCCGCCACACGAACAGCATTAACTTGTTCAATTGAAACGTAAATCGGTAACTGTTGCTTGCAAATGAGTTTTCATTAATTTTATTATTAATAAGATTATTATAATCGTGTGAAAAAGTGATAGAGAACTCCTATTTGTAGAGGTACTCTTTCTCAAGATTGGAGGAATGATATGTAAGAAACATGGCGGTGCATTTTATCCGAAATAATTGGGAAAATATCGTTCGCGATTAATTGCGTTCAAGTTATAAGGCCTTATTTGTACTCCTCGGTGCGAGGATCTGATACAAAGGGAGAAATATTCTTCTTATTAATCCAAAGCTGGTCTTTCATAGAGGAGATCAGTAAGAAATCATACATACTCGATGGCATAAAATTTTGATTATGAATGTGTGGTGTAAGAAAAAAAACATGCAAAAAGAAGGGGTGGAAAACAAGCTATTTTTTTAAGATCGCTTTTTTATATGAATATAAATTCTTTTTAAGAAATTACATTCTACCAAATGCTCTGCGTTACACCGTATATTATCATCTTCATTTAGTTTTGTGCATCTATATTCAAGTGCGTCGTAGATCCACGATCTAAAATTGCATTAACGTTAATCATGCATAAAATTTAAATATTTGATTCAGTTTTAACCATTTTTTGTAAGCAATCATTTTGACGCTTGCGTTGCCCTCACCGGAATCCCGATCGGATGCGATAACTATTAATTAATATTACCATTAAGTATAAATACCACTTAAATATAACTATTCAGTATATAACTATCGACCCAACGCAAGCCGACATGTTTCGCTTTGTACCACGATAAATATCACTCGTCTTATAATAATACCAAATTTCGCAAATTAAATATCGTATTAAAAAAAGAAACGAAAACATTTTTGAACATGGAAGGAAATACGGGTGGCATCACGAAGTTTTTAGAATGGCAAAATTTGTGAGAACTTGAGATATAGGTATTCACACATCAAATTTCGGCTTGAATTACATTCAATTCTGAATATCAATGGTGTTTGTGGAAGATAATAATCATCCTCTATTGAGGACGTGCCGCCAATATAGAGTTTGGGTGTTAAAGATTCATTGGAACCAAATGAAGTTATAGTAAAAGTTCTGTGGCCAAAATATTTTTCTTCACTAACTTTGAGTATTTGCTAGTACAAATTTAAATGAAATTTATTGTCGGGATCATATGAAATAAAAATTCAAAATGCCACAAAACAAAAACCTTTTAAGTTTCTGTTTTGTGGAATTTTTATTTAATATGATTCCGATTACTGAGTTCCACCAAGTTAAGACTTCTTCGATTGTGTTTATTCAAATTTACAGTGTTAATATCCCTAATAATTTCCTAAAATTTCGAAACATTCATTTAATATAATTGCTATATCAATCCACCTTCACGAAAACTATATTATGCATGAAATATATTTTTCGTGTAAATCGACCATTAATTTTCATAAACGATCAGTTTAAGGTTCTTAGGTATCATAAGATTCACCTAACTCTTGCAATTGGATTATTAATTTGGGGAGGGGAGGGAGTTGAGAGGGTTTGAAGGCTGAAGATGAAAAAATTGGGCGTTACAAAGTAAGACGTAAGTGATAGAAAATTAATTAATCACATTCTAGTACTAAAATTTGAGTTCATTGTTAAAGCGGAGGTAGGTGCGGAGAAGTTCGGTGAGAAGTTAATAGGACTGAGGTTGAAAACAATGGAGGATACAATGTAATTTATTAGTGGTTGAAACTTAATTTCAGGATTCCCACCAATTGGAATGTATGACATATATTCATCTTATGCGAGGGAGTCAGTGCTCCACCTCGATGTTCGACTACTTCCCCTAAGAAAGTTTCTGCCAACCACTTTACGTTGTCCTCCTCGAAACGGAAAAATTTTTAAAGTCGTTATCAAGAGGACCGAGTTTTGTAAACGCCCTCCGCACATTCACTATTTCTGCCATGACCGGGCACAACCTTTTACTCAGCCGTTAAGTCTACGACTGACTAGATGCATCCGATTTGAAGCATTTGCTTTCCTTTGCGAGTAAAAGGTAATCTTTATGCATAACCTTTTACTTCTCAGATGAGCAAAAGGTCAGCCAAACAAGCATTTGCTTATGAAAAAAGTAAAAGCTTTTAGTTCAATTTTTATACATAATTGTTGAAGCATTTGCTCGAAATTTTGTAATTAAAAGGTTTTGCTTCATTTTATGCATACGGCCCAATATCATGATTTTAATTTAACTTTAAATCAATTTCGACTACACTCTATCTATACTATATTCTAGTATAAGCGTGTTTTTTACATTTTTTATTTTCTACTTTTTAGCCTTTACATATCTTGTAATCGATTTTAATTACCACTTAAACCCATGGAGACGAGTGCCTAAGTAGCGTCCGCCGTTGTTTAATTGGTCAATCTCTTGGTACAAAACCTACTCTTACGCGATGTGTTCAAAGTTGTGGTTTGAAAGATAGTAACAAGTAAAAAAAATTCTGGCTCGTTTCTTATTTTTTTATTATTTGCAGCAACAAATCCAAAAAGGAGGAAAATTACAAACACCGAGGACGGTTCTTCTACTGGCAGTAAAACTATTGAGGCGGATAAGGCGGCAATCAGAACACAAACTCGTCCTGATCATCCAGTACCAGTAGATAACAATATTCAAAACTTGAGTAACTTACTGAAACAAGATGAAGGATCGGAATCGGAGCCCGGAAATACTACAAACATTATTGTCGACGCTTCTCAATCTCATGCATATGAATCTCTGTCAGTTCTGGGAGATGAAGATGAATGTCATGAAAATGATGTTGGGCGATGAATTGGACGATCTTCTGTTATGACTACCGAAAAGCGAATGGAAATGTTAAGGCGATGCCTCACGAAAAGTATGTTTTTGCTGGAGACGCTGAGCACTTGAAACGTAAGTTTAACCTCATTTGGTTAAAAACTTACAAGCCTTGGCTTGCTTATTCGAAAAAAGGAGCGTTGTGTTTGTTTTGCGTTTTATTTCCGCCGAAACTTGTACGTGGTGTGCAAGGATCTCTTATTATCCGACCATTCACTAAGTATAAGGATATACACACTTGTTGTACAGCGCATGTAAGTAGTCAATGCCACAAAGAGTCAAGTGAGTCTGCCAAAACTTTTAGCAAGCCAAAAACAAATGTACTGGTTGCTATGCAAAGAGGCCACACATAAATCATTGAAGACAATAAAAATTCATTAAGAATTATCATCAATACTATTGTTTTTTGCGGAACACATGATTTTCCATTGAGAGGAAAAGAAAAAGATGATGGTGTTTTAAAAGATCTACTTAAATTAAAAATTGATTCTGATGATGGAATGTTGAAGAAACATTTAGAAGAAGGATTAAAAAATGCTCAGTATACGTCTCCAAAAATACAAAATGAGATTTTAAACATATATGGAATCCTGATCAGAGAAAATTTAGTCAACGATGTCAAAGCTGCAAGTGCCTATAGCATTTTGGCTGATGAATAAGCTGGTATATCGGGAAAGAAGCAACTATCAATAGGTATCAGATATTACGACCATAAGGAAAAAAATGTAAGGGAAGAATTTATGGGTTTTGTCGAGCTAGAAAAAATGGATGCCCAATCTATAGCTTATGAAATTAATAAATTTATTAATACATTGAATATTGATGTTAAAAAATGCGTGGGGGAGGGCTACGATGGATGTGCTACGATGGCGGGAAAAGATGGTGGCGTTAAAAAAATATCGAGAGAAACATATAAGAAGGGTTTATATTTCCCCTGTGCTTGCCACAAACTAAATCTCGTTGTAAATGACTTAAACAATGTTCCTGAGATCCGCAACTGCAGTGGGGCTGTCAAAGATACGATCAATTTTTTTAGGGAATCAGTTTTGCGTCGAAAATACCCACCAAAAATTCCATTGCTGTGTGAAACAAGGTGGTCCCAAAAATATAAAGGTATTTCATCGTTTAGAAAGCATTTCATTGAAATTGTAAAAGGTTTGGAAAAGCTTTCTCAAGAAGGAAATTCAGGGACAAGAAAAGTGGCTTTTCAATTGTTATCTGCAGTTGAACAAACCTCATTCATATTAGCTTTATGTATTATAGATAAGTACAACTCCCTTCTAGAACCAATCGCGGACATATTTCAGACTAAAACCCTGAACGTAATCAAGTGTGCAGAGCACATTCAAACAATCAAAACTGCAGTTGCAGAACATAGGCGTTCTGCCGAAGAAGAAAGTGAGAAGTTATTAAAGTCAGCTAATGAAATAGCTGAAAATTTGAACTCGGAGCTGCGTCTTCCACGGACTGCAGGTCGCCAAAACTACAGGGCAAATCATCCAGCTGCTTCATTAAGCGAGTAATTTTGCCGCTCGCTATACGTGCCCTATTTGGACTCATTATTATCCTCTTTGGAAGCAAGATATAACCAGGATCAGTCGCCGGCGTTTGCTCTATCGTTGTTGCACCCTGCTCAGATAACAAAAATTACAGCTCCAGATTTAAAAATTCGTATGGAAGAAATCTCCAAATTTTATGAATTAGACGGGATTGCGTCAGAAGCCGAGCTGTGGCGGAGACAAACAAGGAGAATTGTTTTATCCAAACGTTAAAATAGCCCTACATATTTTATTGACTATGCCTTATTCTACAGCTACCATTGAAAGATCATTTAGTACTCTTAGACGCGTAAAAAGCTGGCTGAGATCCACAATGGTTGAAGAAAGATTAAACGGGCTTTGCATGCTCAGTGTATATAAAAAAAGTAAATTGTTTGGGTGATTTTTTCACAGAAGCTGTTTTAAACCGCTTTGTAGAAGATGCAAGAAGATTGCTTTTCAAATAATTACTCGTCTGTGAAACCAATCTAATAAATGCAAATTTTAATTTATGTTGAATTTTTTATTTGTATTTCTGATTGGCCCCCCCCTAGGCCCTTCTGCATTTCTGATTTGCCCCCCCCCCCCCCAGGCCAAAAGCTGGGTACGCCCGTAGCCCATACTCTGTATTAGTTGCTAATAAATTATAGTTTGTAGGGCACAACTCTAAAGATGCATAAAACTCGATACAAAAGCAAAAGAACCAAAGTGGCCATATGTTTTGGATAGGATTAGTCCGTAACTGTGTCTTCAAATTCCTCCACAACGCCATCTAGATCTGATTCCTCGCTGGAAATGAGTGAAGAAATGTTCTCATCTACACCCGCAAGTGTAACAACTTCCTCTCCATCCAGTTTTCGAGAGATTATCGCTTGAAATTTTACTTCTTTCAGTTTCCAGTAATTTCAAGTTGTGCTTGATTAAAATAGGTTTCAAAGCTCTTTCATTAGTCCTGCGGTTTCTTCTTAGGTTGTGAATATTTCCGTGCTTGCTAAAACTTATTTCCGTCGCCGAGGATGCGGTTGGAAGTGAAAAATCTTTACGGCAACTCAATAGACTTTTGCTTTGGAGCATATTGCCTTCCAAAAAATTAGAGGCGAAAGTTTTTTAGATACTGAAATGACGTATGGTGTCTTCCACTTACCATCGTCAGCCACGTTGGTTGCCATCTCGGAATGAATTTCAGCTATATTCTCTTCACTGAAGGTGGGATCTGATTTGGCGAGAATATCAACAAATTGGAAAACATCAGAAAGTTTTGATGGTTCCAAGCTCGAACCTTTTCTTGAAGGGTCAAAAAAATTACCTGGCAAATGGGCCTTCGTCACGGCAAAATCTCTTCTCTTTTTAATTAAATTTATTATTTTACAAATGCGACCATCAGTAATTTCAGTTGTGATCATACAAACATGTTTTACTCTTTCAAAGGGATCTAGGAAAATGCAGCAGAGTTTGCTAAGCTGTGGCTCATCATTTGCCATGTCGATTATGTAAGCTTTAAATAGAGATGGGTCGAATCCAGTTTTTCTCGAATCCGAATCTCGAATCCGAATCTTATATTCACCTTCGAATCTCGAATCTTATTTCGAATCCAAATCTTAACTTTACCTTGTATCCTAAATTTTATCTAAAACCTAAATGTTGCCTTTTCCTTTTTACATAAGCTTGTATTTATTTTGAATTCTAATATTAATTTTCCACACTATAGAATTAAACACTCCAACTGCAAGCATATCAAAACTTTATTGCTTTAAGTTTTTATTTAAAAAAATGAGCATTTTAACACGTTCGGGATCAAGCCGATTCCTCTTCTTATCACATATAATGCCAGCTGTGCTGAACAGTCTCTCTGATTGCACTGTTGCAGGTGGTGCTGAAAGGTACTTCCTAGCCAGTTTTGGTAGCACTGAAAACTGATGTACAACTCTTTTCCAGTATTCTAAGGCATTGTTTTCAGGAGGAAGAAGCTCTTCAAATACCTTTCCACTTCTTCCTCAGCAATAGCAGAATGATTACATGTTTGTACAGGGCTCATAATATGGCTATAAAATGACCACATTCCATGCATCGACGTCTTAACATCTGATGTAGGAGCCTATGATAAGAAAGAAAATGGAAAGATTTTAACATGTCTATATAAACCATGAAATAAGAAGCAATCAAATGATAAATTGCTTACGCTAGCCTACTTACCAGTTCTCTCCTTTCCTCAGGATATGTTCCACTTATGTTTTTAACCTCCTGAATTAGCTGGGTTTTGGCTTGTTGAAAAAGCTCCTTACTTTAGAAAACACTTCCTTTGAACCTTGGATCAAGGAGAGTTACAACAGCGTAGAATTCATTACTTTCCACTGATGGGTATCGGCACTTCAGTGCAGTCAATAAGTCGTTCTTCACACCTTGTAAGCCAGAAGAGACTGGTGCAGGTTTCTTCAATTCATGCATTGCACTGTTAATGATGGGGATAACTTCTGATATGGTTACATCAGCTGAACTCACAGCAAAAGTTGCTTGATTAAAAATGTTTGCAATGCCTGCAACACTTACAATCTGCTCCCAATGATGAGAAGTTAATTTAACAGGAACAGTAAGATATGTCGCTGCCAGTGTAACTGCTACCTTTTGTTCAAGCAACCTTGTAAGCATATGCAATGATGAGTTCCATCTGGTGGGCTCATCCTGCAGTAGCCTGTGTTTCTTAACTCCCAGAGTCACTTGGGGTTTTTATAAAACTTTGGTAGCTTTGGAAGAGTGCTTAAAATGACCTACAATACGCCGACATGTAGTAATCAAACCACTCACCATTTTATTATTAAGAAGTCCATCTTTGACCACCAAATGCAGTGTGTGAGCAAGACATGGAATATGGCTGAAATCAGACTCATTAAGAGCACAGCATATGTTCCTCCCATTATCACGCACAATCAAAAATATTTTGTCTTCTATGTCCGAGCTTTTAAGAGTTTCACAAATAAATACCCTCAAGTTTTGACCAGTGTGTGAAACTTCAGGAAAAGGCATTACCTCTGAACACAAATGGTGAGATTTAAAGTCAGCATCAATGAAGTGAGCAGTTATACTGAGGTAATCATCATTACTCGTTGACGTCCACATATCTGTTGCAATGAAAATACTCTCTGCTTTGCTGAGAATGGCCTTGACTTTTATTTTTCTTTCATCATACATTTCTGGAATTAATTTATTTCCAATATGCTTCCTAGATGCCATTGTGTATTTTGGCTCTAAATGGAAAACCAGAGCCTGAAAACCTTTATTCTCTACAACTGACAGGGGCTGATTATCCAGGCACACCATCTCAGCAATTGATCTTGTGATTTCTTTACTTCGTTGATCACCTGGCTTGAATTTTCTCTTTTTCTCCATGAAACTTTTCAATGTCAATTGTGATGGCCCAGAGTTTGTCCTCTTCGGCAAAGGGTAATTAGGGCTCAAGTCACGTGAAGGGCTGTCCATTGCAACAGAGAAACTTGAGGAAGCAGAGTGCATTGTCTCCTCTGCATTGGAATCAAGGGATGGTGACTCTGGTAAATCAATAGAAATATAAGGTAAATACCATTGAAAAACGGAAAAGATGGTATTCCCATGGGAAATTTGCTACTTCGATAAATAATCAACATAAATGGTATGTAAGTTCAAAGATGTGTTTTATTTTTACTTACCTTTCTCCCTCCTCGTCACTTTTAGCGGCAAACATTTGAAAGCAATGCTTCCTCACGTGTTTCTTCATTGCGCTCGTGCTATGCGATTTCCCACCGTCGATTTGCGCCTGGATATCAGATGACACGGCCGCCGCGCCGGGCTCATCTATACATTCGCTTCCGAAGCATTTGAGTTTTTGGATACGCGTGCTCTCAACTCGCTGTTTTTCAGCTTTAAATTCTCGAAAGTCGCCTTAAAAATCGCCAGTCACCAATGCCCCCATTAGGTAGCCAAGTAGTAAGAAAAATCGCGAATTTGGCGAATTGTGCGCACATCTGGTCAACCTGGCGCGTATTCTGAATTTACCCGCTCAGGAAATAGGAATTTATCACTCTCGAAAAATCGATTCTATCATTGCTTTCGATTGCACTCATGGTAATGGCGGTAACGTTGAAATTGCTGGTTGGTTGAAATAAACGCAAGGATTTTCATCTGCTGAGGATGTAAGTGACTTAGATTTTTAAGGATTCGGATTCGAGGTGAAACACAATGGATTCGAGGATTCGAGAAAAGAGGAATTATTTGAGGGATTCGAGGATTCGAAGAATCGAACTTCCCATCCCTAGCTTTAAATGATTTCAGAACGTCTTGCAGATTATTTAAAAAAATCCAAAAGTTAGTTTTCGGACAGAACACGTCTTTTTTGTCGTGACGAAGCCTCAGGGATGGATTCTTAGGATTCGCATCAATCGCTATCTGTTGCAGCACACTTTTGTTAGTAATTAATGATTCCAGAGCAAGGGCGTCGCCAGGGGGGGGGCAGCTGCCCCCCCTGGAGACCCATTCGTATTTTGGTTCGGGATGTGTTGTAGAAACAATTTTCAGGCACGAGCGTATTTGAAAAGAATTTAGACAAAACAAAGTCAAGTGTTGGCACGTGTAAACACCAGTGATGGGAAAAGTACTTCCTCGTAGGAAATTCATTTATACCTCCAGCGCATCAAAAATATTTCAACAATACTTTGTAGTAGAGGTTTTCGCCCCTTCCCTCCCAAGAGAAGAAAAGTTCGGTTTCAGGGTGAACAATGTAGTTAGAACTGCCTCTCGATGCGATCAGAGAGCGAAGTTATGCGATTATGTCCTCTCTCTCAAACTACCTTGAGTATCGTCCGACAATCGCCGGCAGAAGACAAAGGATTCAGTTTTTTTTCGTCTTCCCTTCAAAATGGACATAAGAAAGTTTTGCGGTGAGTATTTTGCAAATAGGCCCAAGCAGTGGCGCAGCGAGGGGGGGAAGCTTAGGGGTTCGAACCCCCCCCCCCCCCCAAGAAGTCCTATGACTAGCTTTGCATGCCAGTAGCTAAGTTGTTGTTTTCGGTAGCAGAGTAGGCCTAGAGCCGACATCGATATCAATGGGACGCTACGAGTGTTTCGCACACAATGTTCAACGAATGCACTTCTTAACCATATCCTTTTGTTAGATGACTCACACCATAAGATAAGATTCCCATGAGAAGAATTCGAATGTGCTGATTCGTTTACTCCTCGCAAAAACACAAGGGAACATTCGAGAAGTAATTCGAAACTTACACCCTAAAAACAGAGATTAAGATTACGTTTGAGGGACAAACAGGTTGATAAAACGCTCAGTCAGATCTTCTGCATGTGACTGTTTTGAGGGTGTGAATGCAAAGCTAGGCTCTTGAATAGTACTTTTGAGAAATTCACAGGGAACAGTTCGAAGGAGAGTTTAGTTTGGATTTCATAAGGTACAGATGGACATCCGAAAATATTTTTCACTGTCCGCTAATAGCTCGAGGCCTCTATCGGGAAAACGTAAGTTTATGTCTATGTTGTTTTTTGTAAAATGACCATTATTAGTTGCATAAATTAGGATTGTATTATTTTAGGGCTGTTATCGGAGGGCACATCTCAAGATGAGTTAGCGGCAATTGCAAAGTTACTTGTTCCTTTATTAAGCATTCTGGACGATTAAAAGTCTGAACAGTAGGCTCTTCTTTACTCGGGATGATATAAAATATACCGATCCATATTTTATAATTACCCGTAAATTTGCTGTATAGTTACGAAAATAATTCAATAACCGGGTTTCCGTAGAAATTTGTAAAAGTATTGGAGCAATACAAGATATCAGTAAAAATAAATTTTCGATGATATTATTAATAATATACCATTTTGGAAGCAAATCAGTCAGCTGAAAGGTATTGTGCGCGTAAGTTACGCACAGATTTATCGTAACTGTGACTTGATGACTTGAATAAATTTGAGAAACTTTTAAAACTGTGACTTAAATTCTTCAGCTTCCTTTTCGATGCAGTCAAGTTTTTCTCTTGCGATAGAATCCCACGAATCTCATATCTGGTTATGCAATGCCCATTCAAAATTTCAATTCGTGGAACATTTTTGTTTCCTTTGAACACTCAGTGCGTAAGACTTGGTTTTGTATCGTCTCTCTGCTGGTTAAACCACCTATCACTTAGTCTAAATACTTGTAAGTTGACGTCTTCATTTTTTCCACCTTGGTATATAACTTGATTTCTGTAAATTTAATTATAATATCAACTATAATCAAGAGTCTACAGGATATTTTAATGCAGCCGAATTTGTACTCTCCGGTATGTGACGCATTCAATTGAATACTTGGCTAATACATAAATAAGGAAATTAGGCTTAAATGTGAGCCTACCAGAAAATTTCATCTGATATAAATGATTTTTTGTTTCTTAGAAGAGGAGGTAATTTTAAAAGCAACGGTTGAAGTCATTCCTAAGATGTTCAAATAAGGATGGGTGCACCAATGTGGTGATATATTCAAAAACAAAAGTTCCAAATTTCCTCAAGAGATGGCATTAGTGGCGAAGTTTATTAACAAAAGTTCCAATTTTCCTCAAGAGATGGCATTATTGGCGAAGTTTATAAACCAAAGTTCCAATTTTCCTCAAGAGATGGCATTAGTGGTAAAGATTATAAACAAAAGTTCCAATTTTCCTCAAGAGATGGCATTAGTGGCGAAGATTATAAACCAAAGTTCCAATTTTCCTCAAGAGATGGCAATAGTGGCGAAGTTTATAAACAAAAGTTCCAATTTCCCTCGAGAGATGGCATTAGTGGCGAAGTTTATAAACAAAAGATCCAATTTCCCTCAAGAGGCATTAGTGTCGAAATTTGTAAATAAAAGTTCCAATTTTCCTCGTAATTTTTAAAATATAGCGTTAATGTAAAAGTTTAATCTAAAAAGTTCGATCAGTAAATAGACCTTTGCCATTTTCGATGTATTCATGGCAATCGAATCTTTTTCGAGACGTTTACTTCTAAAATATATAAATAATTAATACAATATCAATAAACAATAAAACAATTAATTGATAGAAGTAAATAATTTAATACAAATAACTTTTTTATTTAAAAAAAGGAAACGTATGAATTATGTCGATATTATCAAATGCGTACTTCAGCGATGGAGAACTATATTAATTTTTTTCTTCGTAACTTTGCTACGTAGAAACATGGTTTTTAACACAGTTTGTAGTCAATTTTATGCACTAACTTCCTATTTATTTATTTCTTCCAAGTCTTTTGAATTGCACTTGCAGCGATGCAAAACGAAAATTGAGTACGCAACCAGCAGAATGGTGATGTCACATTGTATTTAATCATCTAATTTCTCCAATACATTGCAACTTGTGGCAATGATATTTACATCAAATTGTATCATAATCTACCCTTTATACATGAGTAATTTTTTCCAGCAATGCGCAATTTTTTTGATGATCATTTTTACATTTAATGTATCGGCTTTATAAACCGGAATTGGTGTGTAAAAAAGAACACACCGACATCCCTCATTCCTGTTATCGTCTCTGATGCTCCCACTAAGTCATACGCCATTGCCAGACAAGAAGCAATTATTAATATATTAGAATTATTATATCTCCTCTTTCTATCAAGGGAATCTTTATATCTTTTTTCTCCATTGTCAAATCTCAAATAAAGTCAAATTGTCACGATCTCCGTGTTTTTTCCATACCGAGATCGATATCCATAATTGAATTGACATTCGATACATTAAAGGTACTATACACTTCTATATACTATACACTTCGACACTAATGCCATCTCTTGAGGAAAATTGGAACTTTTGTTTATAAACTTCGACACTAATGCCATCTCTTGAGAAAATTGGAACTTTTGTTTATAAACTTCGACACTTATGCCATCTCTTGAGGAAAATTAGAACTTTTGTTTATAAACTTCTACACAAATGCCATCTCTTGAGGGAAATTGGAACTTTTGTTTATAAACTACACCACTAATGCCATCTCTTGAGGAAAATTGACACTTTTGTTTTTACTATCTTCGCCGCTTATAAGGAAAAGTACTGATAAAATGTAATTGGGCTCAATTATAATTAATCTGTCAAATTTGTAATCAGTTACAATTACAAATCAGATTTCAGAAATTCATCAGAAGCTGGGGAAACTTTCCCTCTTTTCACAATATTTAAAAGTATAACTTCCTCATCGCTTTTCTTTCTTGCAGTAAAGTATTTGTTTTATTGTCATAACCTGCAGTTATTTTACCTTCATTATGTACCCTCAATCAGGCAGCCACACAAGGGTAGTATTGCTATCTCTAGCGCCCAAAAGAGAGGCCAAAAAAAAGGGCAGATTGCGCTTTTAGCCATGCTGGGTTGCACTTTTCGTATCTCCCTATACCAATACATTGTTTTTTCGTGATTTTGCGGATTTGATACAGATTTATCAAGGTTTGATCGAGTAAGTCGAACGTTTTGGAACACAAAATGTATTTTGAGCAATGTGTAACACCAAGCAATTTTGTTATTTTCGCATTTCTAAAGGTTTTATAGGTAAATAAGCAGTGGCTTGTTTCTGCCTGCAGCATGGTCAATTGCTGTGCATCAGAACAGCTGCCACCACTAAATGTATCGAAACTAGAATCTATGCATCTTCCTTAATTTTATTATTTCATTCATTGTCTGAACTCTATGAAGCAGAACGAACGTCAGTATTAATCCACGGCGTTTTAATGAACATTTCATTGTGCTCTCGGCTGCACCTGCAGGTCTTGCATGGTATACAAGTTCTCGTATTCGTCATTTTGACAACTTTTACTGCATTAAGTCCCAATTATGAATTAGTACAAAAATTTGTACAAGCGGAAAATCTCTAATTACCCTGATAAGCTATTATAATGTACTATAGAGTAGCTTTATTTCATTGCGGTAAACGACTATTAAGGAATTTTATGCTATACTTGGTATTGGTCAATTAAAAACTAAGACGGACTAATGCATTAGAATATACATAAAATTGACATTAGAATTAATCAATGAGGTTTTAATAGAGTTTGCGGGAGGTTGGCAGATGATTCGTTTTCTATATCGCTCTAGCAGACGACACCGGTATCCGAGAAGTTTACATTGCAGGCATGCTTTATTTTCCATGATAAAAGGAATTAAGAGGACTTTGAGAAAAAATCGAACATGATCGTTAAGCAAAAGGTTCATTTAAACTATCTGAGTCCATGTCATAGGATAGACAAGCTCCTGAGTCCCATATGAGATTAAAATAAAACCCCAAAAATACATATAGTTAAAGGGGAGCCGGAGAAAAGTTCAACCCAGTGCTCTGCGGGTTGCGTTATTTTAGGCTTTCTTTATTTCTGACGATAGACTCCCCCTGTGGGCAGATTGCCCCCCTAGCCCAGTGCTGGCGACGCCCTTGTTCCAGAGCAATAGCTGTGGAACAGAATCGAGTTACTGCAGGGTTTTTTAAGCGATAAAAATTTTTTTGCTCTTTTGAACATCTGAAAACTAAGTTCGAATGATGATACACACGCTCAAATAATCCACGCAATGATACGTCTTCCACTCAGAGCTTGAAGCGGAACACTGAATTTGATGAATTCCAACACGTGAATACATGGTGTCAAGAAAAAACTATGAACACTATTTTCTGTTCAGCAACATGAAACTTAGCGGTCACTAGTGAACCACATGGGGCCAATTTTCAAAATTTTCCACACTTTATCATAGATTGCTTTTACAAAGCTATTAACTCATTTGAATTTTATCATGAAGACAAACTTCCACAAAGTTACGCCTGAAAATGTTGATTTTATACAATGTATCAGTCTTGCAAACATATAAACACTTGTGTTTTTTATAGAATCATTTTAAAAACTAGAGAAATACATTCTTTACAAGCTATTAGGTCAGGTCAACTGCAAAATTTACTAATCAGGATAGTAAATCTATCGGATAAACCACGAAGAACGCCATCTCAAAATTGACGAAAAAACGTTTTTTCACGTTTTTTTCAAGGCGAATGAAAAAAACGTTTTTTTCAAACGTTTTAAACGTTTCATTTTTTTCAAGGTTCCCATCTCTACTTACGGGCTTCCTTGAGAAAACAGGGGTGTTGGGTGGGATGTAAATGTCGACTGATTTAGCTGTTTTATCCCAATTTTCTACTCGGTTACGTGCTTCCTTGAACAAAAAGGGGTGTTGGGTGGGATGTAAATGTTGAATTATTTACCTCCTTTTCCCCAAATTCATACTCATTGAGCAAAAAGAGGTGTTTTTCAGGGAAAACGTCTTTTTTTCGGCATAATTCGCTTTGAGTAATTAAAAAGATAGTCACCCTCTCGTCCGGTTTGCAAGCTAAAGTTGGTTTGCAAGCTAAACAGGTTCCCAAGGTCTATCGAGCTTATTAATAATTTTTATTTCAATTATTTCATTTATTTCTTTATCAATTAATATTAAAGATAAACAACTGGCTAAACGCCGATGGGTTGAGTTGGGTGTTCGAGGTTCCCTTTATGATATGATCTTTCATAATAAAAAGTTATGATTTTTCTTAAAAAACCTTGGAAACCGAATAAGCTTGCAAACCAACTATAGCTTGCAAACCGCACGAGAGGGTTACTATCTATTTCTTAACAAAAAGCAACATTTGCGACAAAAACACTGCTTTTCCTTATAAAGACCTTGGAAGCCTATTGTCTTTCATTGTTATATCAATAAAATCGACCGAATATAGAAAAGTTATTAAGTGCCATTTCGTTCTTAAATTCGTAATCGTTAATTACGCATTTACTTCATAATAGCTTCATTATTGGGTGATTTCATTGTTTTCTGCATTTTATTTCATCAAAAATGCATATGAAATCAATTTACCATTACTCGAAGAGTTCCTCGTCGAAATGGTCGACAATTCCTGTGTTAGCTGCTATTACAACGTTTTCGCCGCGGCTCAGACGTTCACCTCTCCCGAGGATGCACTGACATTCCTTGAGGCGCACGGCTGCTTGATCCGGAAAGATGGACATATTTGCTCTAGATGTGGTTCTCCACTTCCTTTTTACGAGGTTAGGCACTTATTTTTCAATTATTTTTTTTAATTTCAATTTTGCTTTTCTTTCTTTTTTAAATCAATGTTATCGAATTATTATAGGTATGTTTTACGAGTAAAATGTTGCTTGCATACTGCAAGCAGATCGACAACACTATTTTCATGTCGGCAGCATATCGGGACGGCCATCAAAAGAAAAAAGTGGATTGAAATTTTTCTTAAAATTCGCTGAAATTCCATCGTCTGGCATTGAACCCGGGTCTTACTGGTGAACCTACTATGAAACACAATAGAACATCACCATCTCTAACTATGTCTGAAAATTCAAGCAGAAATATGGGCTACAACTGCCTCAAAAGCCGTTCTAATTTTCACGAATTTAAATGGCTATCTGGATTCGAACCAAGGACGATCTTGGAAATCTAAAACATGTTTCTGAAAGTTATTTATGATCTCTATCTATATGCCGAATTTGAAGTTTCTATATTATTGGGAAAGGGTTCAAAATAGTTCCTAAGAATTGAATCAATTACTGATTGTAGAGACGCCTGGTGTCGAACCCAGGACCTACTGGAAGCTGTGAAAACACATTATGACTTGGTTTGACCTGATCTTATTAAATGCAAAGTTTGAAGTCAACAAATTGCCAGGAAGTACCTAAAATTTGCTTCCGTAATCTCCATAAGGAATGCATTGTAGAATGTAAATGGCCCTCTGGGATCGAACCAACGACCATCAGCGAGTTCTAAAATTTTATTATGAAATATATTTATGATATATATCCACGTGCCATGTTTCAAGTTTCCAAGTCATCTGGAAGTAATTAAAAAAAATCTTAAAAATCGCAATGTAAATTAAACGGGAGAATATTTGCCCTGGCCTAGCATCGAACCAAGGATAATATTTGTAGATGTCTTTGTGGTTTCCTTTAGATATGCACGGCATCTAGCGATCTCTAGAATTTCAACTCTCAACTCTTCCGGAAGTGCCTCAAAAAAATTTTCGAAAATCCCCGCCATGTATTCTTATGGGGAAAATCGCGACTTTGGGGCCTTCTGGAATCGAACCCATGACATCGAGGTTCAAAGTCGGCTTTTTCCTGGAGGTTACACGTTATGGCCAATATGTCGTAAAAATTTCAAGTCGGTGGCACTTGTGGAACATGCTTAGACTTTTGATCCCCAGTGTATATATCTATTATATATAGATGCTTCTCCGGATTCATTCATATATACGAGTAAAATGTTGCTTGCATACTGCAAGCAGATCGACAACACTAATTTCATATCGGCATCATATCTGGACGGACATCAAAAGAAAAAAAAATTCAAAATATTCGTAGAATTCGCTGCAATTTAATCGCCTGGCAGCGAACCCCGGTCTTCCTGGTGTACTTACTATGCAGCAAAATAGAAGATTACCATATCAAACTATGTCTGAAAATTCAAGCAAAACTATTAGGTGCAACTACCTCAAACGACGTCCTACTATTCACATACACTCCTTATTAGAGAAATTATAATGTGCTCTGGCATCGAACCCAGGAAATGCATGGTCTTATCTATTTTTTTTCTTAAACAAACTGTTAATATACATCTTCCATCTAAGCAAGAGCTCCCTAACATATCGATAAATGCATAAAAAAATTATGAAAAGATACCCCATAGTATTATATATGGGGGATATTTTTACCGCCCGGCATCGAACCCGGGTCTTTCAGGCAATACTTTCTATGCAGCACAACAGAAAAACACCATCTCTAACCGCGTATGCAAATTCAAGCAGAAATATTGGTTACAACTGCCTCAAATGACGTCCTACTTTTCCTTTATATTCCTTATGAGAGAAACGTTATTGTGCTCTGGCTTCGAACCCAGGAACAGTACGGTCTTATGAAAATTTTTTTCTAAAACTTATTTGTACCATACATCTTCTAGCCAAGCACGAACATCCTATCATTTCGATAAGTGCATCTAAAAAAATAATGAAAAACGGCTCCCATGTATTTTAAAGGGCAGATCTTTGCATCGTCCTAGCATCGAACCCAGAATAACTTTTGTAAAAGTCATTGATGTTTTCGAAAGTCCAAGACCATAAATATAGGCACCTTGAGTTTTACTTCTCTACCTATCCGGAAAGTATTTTTTTTTAATTCCCAAAAATCACGGCAATGCATTCAAACGGGAAAAATCGGGAATTCCGGGCCCTCTGGAATCGAACATATGACACTGAGGATCAAAGTCTCTTTTTTCCTGGGGGTTTCACGTTATGGCCAATATGTCATAAAAATTTCAGATCAATGACGCTTGTAGTTTAGGCTGTGAATTTGTATCCTATCTATCTATCTATCTATATAGGTATACGAGTAAAACGTAGCTTGCATACTGCAAGCAGATCGGCAATACTAATTTCATATCGGCATCACATCGGGACGGTCCTCATAAGAAAAAAAAATTATTTCATTTTTTCTTAAAATTCGCTGAAATGTCATCGTCTGGCATCGAACCCGGGTCTTACTGAAAACCTACTATGAAACACAATAGAAGATCACCATCTCTATCTATGTGTGAAAATTCAAGCAGAAATATTGGCTACAACTTCCTCAAAAGACGCTCTAATGTTCACGATTGTAAATGGCTCTCGGGACTCGAACCAAGGACGATCTTGGAAATTTAAAAAATGTTTCTGAAAGTTATTATTGATCTCAATCTATATGCCAAATTTCAAGTTTCTATATTATTAGGAAAGTTTTCAAAATAATTCCTAAAAATCGGATCAACTTCTGATTGCAGAGACACCTGGTGTCGAACCCAGGACACATTGATAGCTATGAAAGCATAGTATGATTTGTTAAGACTGGTTCTTCCATCATGCTAAGTTTTAAGGCGATAGCTTGCCGGGAAGTACCTTAAACTTGTTTCCGTTATCTCCGTAAGAAATGCATTGAGGAATGTATATGGCCCTCTGGGATCGAACCAAGGAACATCAGGGAAAACATAAAAATCGATTATGAAATATATTTATGATATCTAACCCCATACCGAATTTTAAGTTTCCATGCCATCTGGAAAGGGTCCAAAAAAAAACTTAAAAATCGCCACAATACATTTTATACGGCAGATTTTTGCATCGACCTAGCATCGAACCCAGGTTATTTTCCGTAAAACTCATTAATGTTTTCGATAGGTCATGACTATATATAAATGCTCCTTGAGTTTTGATTCTCTACCTATCCGGGAAGTATTTTTTTTTAATTCCCGAAAATCAAAGCAATGCATTTAAACGGGAAAAATCGGGACTTTGGAGCCCCCTGGCATCGAACCCATGACACTAAGGATCAAAATCGCAATTTTTCTGGTGGTTACACGTTATGGCCAATACGCCGTAAAAATTTCAGCTCAATCACTTTTGTGGTTTAGGCTGTGAGTTTGTATCCTCTCTATATATATATATATCTATTATATACGAGTAAAATGTAGCTTGCATACTGCAAGCAGATCGACAAGACTAATTTCATATCGGCATTATATCGGGACGGTCCTCATAAGAAAAAAAAATTATTTCATTTTTTCTTAAAATTCGCTGAAATGTCATCGTCTGGCATCGAACCCGGGTCTTACTGAAAACCTACTATGAAAAACAATAGAAGATCACCATCTCTAACTATGTGTGAAAATTCAAGCAGAAATATTGGCTACAACTGCCTCAAAAGACGCTCAAATGTTCACGATTGTAAATGGCCCTCGGGACTCGAACCAAGGACGATCTTGGAAATTTAAAAAATGTTTCTGATAGTTATTATTGATCTCAATCTATATGCCAAATTTCAAGTTTCTATATTATTGGGAAAGGTTTCAAAATAATTCCTAAAATTCGGATCAACTTCTTATTGCAGAGACACCTGGTGTCGAACCCAGGACACATTGATAGCTATGAATGCATAGTTTGATTTGTTTAGACTGGTTCTTCCATCATGCTAAGTTTTAAGTCGATAGCATGCAGGGAAGTACCTAAAACTTGTTTCCGTTATCTCCATAAGAAATGCATTGAGGAATGTAAATGGCCCTCTGGGATCGAACCAAGGAACATCAGGGGAAACATAAAAATTGAGTATGAAATATATTTATGATATCTAACCCCATACCGAATTTCAAGTTTCCATGCCATCGGGAAAGGGTCCAAAAAAAATCTTAAAAATCGCCACAATACATTTTAAACGGCAGATTTTTGCATCGACCTAGCATCGAACCCAGGTTATTTTCCGTAAAACTCATTTATGTTTTCGATAGATCATGACCATATATAAAGGCTCCCTGAGTTTTGATTCTCTACCTATCCGGGAAGTATTTTTTTTAATTCCCGAAAATCAAAGCAATGCATTTAAACGGGAAAAATCGGGACTTTGGAGCCCCCTGGAATCGAACCCATGACACTGAGGATCAAAATCGCAATTTTTCTGGAGGTTATACGTTATGGCCAATATGTCGTAAAAATTTCAGCTCAATCACTCTTGTGGTTTAGGTTGTGAGTTTGTATCCTCTCTATATATATATATCTATTATATATAGATGCTTCTCCGGATTCATTCATATATCATACGAGTAAAATGTTGCTTGCATACTGCAAGCAGATCGACAACACTATTTTCATGTCGGCATCCTATCGGGACGGCCATCAAAAGAAAAAAGTTGATTGAAATTTTTCTTAAAATTCGCATGAAATTCCATCGTCTGGCATTGAACCCGGGTCTAACTGGTGAACCTACTATGAAACACAATAGAACATCACCATCTCTAACTATGTGAGAAAATTCAAGCAGAAATATGGGCTAAACTGCCTCAAAAGACGTTCTAATTTTCACGAATTTAAATGGCTCTCTGGATTCGAACCAAGGACGATCTTGGAAATCTAAAAGAGGTTTCTGAAAGTTATTTATGATCTCTATCTATATGCCGAATTTCAAATTTCTATATTATAGGGAAAGGTTTCAAAATAATTCATAAAAATCGGATAAACTTTAGATTGCAGAGACACCTAGTGTCGAACCCAGGACATATTGTAAGTTGTGAATGCACAGTCTGATTTGTAAAAACTTGCTCTCGTTTCATGCAAAGTTTGAAGTCTTTATCATGTCGGGAAGTACCTAAAGTTTGTTTCCGTTTTCTCCGTAAGAAATGCATTGAGGAGTGCAAATCTCCGTCTGGGATCGAACCAAGGACCATCAGCGAACATGCAAAATTTTATTATGAAATATATTCATGATATCTATCCACGTGCCGAGTTTCAAGTATCCATGTTATCGGGAAAGGATCCAAAAAAAATCTTAAAAATCGCCGCAGTGCATTTTAAACGGCCGATTTTTGCACCGACCTAGCATCGAACCAAGGACAATATTCGAAGATGTTTTTTTGATTTTCGTTGGATATGCACGGTTTCTAGCAGTCCCTTGAATTTCAACTCTCTACCTTTCAGGGAAGTGCCTCAAAAAAATTTTCGAAAATCCCCGCCATGTAATCTTATGGGGAAAATCGCGACTTTGGGGCCTTCTGGAATCGAACCCATGACACCGAGGTTCAAAGTCGGCTTTTTCCTGGAGGTTACACGTCATGGCCATAACGTCGTAAAAATTTCAAGTCAATGACGCTTTTGGTTTAGCCTGTGAATTTGTATCCTATCTGGGTATATATATGAATGAATCCGGAGAAGCATCTATATCTATTACGAGTAAAATGTAGCTTGCATACTGCAAGCAGATCGGCAATACTAATTTCATATCGGCATCATATCGGGAATGTCCTCAAAAGAAAATAAAAGGATTGAAATTTTTCTTAAAATTCGCTGAAATTTCATCGTCTGGCATCGAACCCAGATCTTACTGGTGAACTTTCTATGTAGCACAATAGAAGATTACCATCTCTAACTATGTGTGAAAATTCAAGCAGAAATATTGGCTACAACTGCCTCAAAAGACGGTCTAATGTTCACGAATGTAAATGGCTCTCGGGACTTGAACCAAGGACGATCCTTGAAATTTAAAAAATGTTTCTGAAATTTATTAATGATCTCAATCCATATGCCAAATTTCAAGTTTCTATATTATTGGAAAAGGTTTCAAAATAATTCCTAAAAATCGGATCAACTTCTGATTGCAGAGACACCTGGTGTCGAACCCAGGACACATTGATAGCTATGAATGGATAGTTTGATTTGTTAAGACTGGTTCTTCTATCACGCTAAGTTTTAAGTCGATAGCATGCCGGGAAGTACCTAAAATTTGTTTCCGTTATCTCTATAAGAAATGCATTGAGAAATGTAAATTGCGCCCTGGGATCGAACCAAGGACCATCAGCGAATATGTAAAATTCGATTATGAAATATATTTATAATCTCCAACTCCATGCCAAATTTCAAGTTTCCATGCCATCGGGAAGGGGTCCAAAAAAAATCATAAAAATCGCCACAATACATTTTATACGGCAGATTTTTGCATCGACCTAGCATCGAACCCAGGTTATTTTCCGTAAAACTCATTTATGTTTTCGATAGATCATGACCATATATAAAGGCTCCCTGAGTTTTGATTCTCTACCTATCCGGGAAGTATTTTTTTTTAATTCCCGAAAATCAAAGCAATGCATTTAAACGGGAAAAATCGGGACTTTGGAGCCCCCTGGAATCGAACCCATGACACTGAGGATCAAAATCGCAATTTTTCTGGAGGTTATACGTTATGGCCAATATGTCGTAAAAATTTCAGCTCAATCACTCTTGTGGTTTAGGCTGTGAGTTTGTATCCTCTCTATATATATATATATATGGATACATGAATGAATCCGGAGAAGCATCTATCTATTATACGAGTAAAATGTAGCTTGCATACTGCAAGCAGATCGGCATATTAATTTCATATCGGCATCATTTTGGGAGGGTCCTCAAAAGAAAATAAAAGGATTGTAAATATTCTTAAAATTCGCTGCAATTTCATCGTCTGGTAACAAACCCGGGTCATACTGGTAAAATTACTATGCAGCACTATAGAAGATCACCAATTCTGACTGTGTGTGAAAATTCAAGCAGAAATGTTGGCTACAACTGCCTCAAAAGACGTTCTACTTTTCACGAATTTAAATGGCTCTCTGGATTCGAACCAAGGACGATCTTGGAAATCTAAAATATGTTTCAGAAACCTATTTATGATATCTAAGTATATGCTGAATTTCAAGTTTCTATATTATTGGGAAAGATTTCAAAATAATTCCTAGAAATCGGATCAACTTCTGATTGCAGAGACACCTGGTGTCGAACCCAGGACATATTGTAAACTGTGAATGAACAGTTTGATTTGTAAGTACCTGCTCTTGTATCATGGAAAGTTTGAAGTCGATAGCATGCCAGGAAAGACCTAAATTTTGTTTCCGTCATCTCCGTAAGAAATGCATTGAGAAGTGCAAATGGCCCTCTGAGATCGAACCAAGAACCATCAGCGAACATGTAAAATTTTATTATGAATTATATTCATTATATCTATCCACGTGCCGAGTTTCAAGTATCCACGTTATCGGGAAAGGATCCAAAAAAAATCTTCAAAATCGCCGCAATGCATTTTAAACGGCCGATATTTGCCCCGACCTAGGATCGAACCATGGACCATATTCGTCGATGTCTTTCTGATTTACGTTGGAGTTGCACGGCTTCTAGCGATCCCTTGAATTTCAATTCTCTACGTTTCCGGGAAGTGCACCAAAAAAATTTTCGAAAATCCCCGCCATGTATCCTTATGGAGAAAATCGCGACTTTGAGGCCTTCTGGAATCGAACCCATGACACTGAGGTTCAAAATCGCATTTTTTCTGGTGGTTGTACGTTATGGCCAATTTGCCGTAAAAATTTCAAGTCAATCACGCTTGTGGTTTAGGCTGTGAATTAGTATCCTATCTATCTATCTATCTATATAGGTATATACATGAATGAATCCGGAGAAGCATCTATATATAATAGATACGAGTAAAATGTAGCTTGCATACTGCAAGCAGATCGACATCACTAATTTCATATCGGCATTATATCGGGACGGTCATCAAAAGAAAAAAAAAGGATTTAATTTTTTCTTAAAATTCGCTGAAATGTCATCGTCTAGCATCAAACCCGGGTCTTACTGAATACCTACTATGAAAAACAATAGAAGATCACCATCTCTAGCTATGTGTGAAAATTCAAGCAGAAATATTGGCTACAACTGCCTCAAAAGACGCTCTAATGTTCACGATTGTAAATGGCTCTCGGGACTCGAACCAAGGACGATCTTGGAAATTAAAAAAATGTTTCTGAAAGTTATTATTGATCTCAATCTATATGCCAAATTTCAAGTTTCTATATTATTGGAAAAGGTTTCAAAATAATTCCTAAAATTCGGATCAACTTCTGATTGCAGAGACACCTGGTGTCGAACCCAGGACACATTGATAGCTATGAATGCATAGTTTGATTTGTTTAGACTGGTTCTTCCATCATGCTAAGTTTTAAGTCGATAGCATGCAGGGAAGTACCTTAAACTTGTTTCCGTTATCTCCATAAGAAATGGACAGAGGAATGTAAATGGCCCTCTGGGATCGAACCAAGGAACATCAGGGAAAACATAAAAATCGATTATGAAATATATTTATGATATCTAACCCCATACCGAATTTCAAGTTTCCATGCCATCGGAAAAGGGTCCAAAAAAAATCTTAAAAATCGCCACAATACATTTTAAACGGCAGATATTTGCATCGACCTAGCATCGAACCCAGGTTATTTTCCGTAAAACTCATTTATGTTTTCGATAGATCATGAACATATATAAAGGCTCCTAGAGTTTTGATTCTCTACCTATCCGGGAAGTATTTTTTTTTAATTCCCGAAAATCAAAGCAATGCATTTAAACGGGAAAAATCGGGATTTTGGAGCCCCCTGGAATCGAACCCATGTCACTGAGGATCAAAATCGCAATTTTTCTGGTGGTTACACGTTATGGCCAATACGCCGTAAAAATTTCAGCTCAATCACTCTAGTGGTTTAGGCTGTGAGTTTGTATCCTCTCTATATATCTATTATCTATTATATATAGATGCTTCTCCGGATTCATTCATATATACGAGTAAAATGTTGCTTGCATACTGCAAGCAGATCGACAACACTATTTTCATGTCGGCATAATATCGGGACGGCCATCAAATGAAAAAAATGGATTGAAATTTTTCTTAAAATTCGCTGAAGTTCCATCGTCTGGCATCGAACCCGGCTCTATACTGTTGAACTTACTATGCAGCACAATAGAACATCGCCATCTCTAATTATGTGTGAAAATTAAAGCAGAAATATTGGCTACAACTGCCTCAAAAGACGTTCTCATTTTCACGAATTTAAATGGCTCTCTGGATTCGAACCAAGGACGATCATGGAAATCTAAAAAATGTTTCTGATAGTTATTTATGATCTCTATCTACATGCCGAATTTCAAGTTTCTATATTGTTGGGAAAGGGTTCAAAATAATTATTGAAAATTGGATCAGTTACTGATATTAGAGACGCCTGGTGTCGAACCCAGGACACATTGACAGCTGGGAATGCACAGTTTGATTTGTATACACATGATTTTTCTTAGTGGAAAGTTTAAAGTCTTTATCGTGCCGGGAAGTACCTATAATTTGTTTCCGTTATCTCCGTAAGAAATGCATTGAGGAATTTTAATTACCCTCTGGGATCGAACCAAGGACCATCAGCGAATATGTAAAATTTGATCCTGAAATTTTTTATTGATCTCCAACTCCATGCCGAATTTCAAATTTCCATGCCATCGGGAAAGGGTCCAAAAAAAATCTTAAAAATCGCTACAATGCAATTTAAACGGCGGATTTTTGCCCCGACCTAGCATCGAACCCAGGATATTTTCCGTAAAACTCATTTATGTTTTGGATAGATCATGACCATATATATAGGCTCCTTGAGTTTTGATTCGCTACCTATCCGGAAAGTATTTTTTTTTAATTCCCGAAAATAAAAGCAATGCATTTAAACGGGAAAAATCGGGACTTTGAGGCCCTCTGGAATCGAACCCAAGACATCGAGGTTCAAAATCGCAATTTTTCTGGAGGTTATACGTTATGGCCAATATGTCGTAAAAATTTCAAACCATTGACGCAAGTGGTTTAGCCTGTGACTTTGTATCCTCTCTATATATATATATATATATCTGAATACGAGTAAAATGTAGCTTGCATACTGCAAGCAGATCAGCAATACTAATTTCATATCGGCATCACATCGGGACGGTCCTCATAAGGAAAAAAAGGATTTAATTTTTTCTTAAAATTCGCTGAAATTTCATCGTCTGCCATCGAACCCGGGTCTTAACTGAAAACTTACTATGCAGCACAATAGAACATCATCATCTCTAACTATGTGTGAAAATTCAAACAGAAATATTGGGTGCAACTGCCTCAAACGACGTTCTACTTTTCACGAATGTAAATGCCTCTCTGGATTCGAACCAAGGACGATCTTGGAAATCTAAAATATGTTTCTGAAAGTTATTAATGATCTATATCTATATGCCACATTTCAACTTTCTAAATTATTGGGAAAGTTTTCAAAATAATTCCTAAAAATCGGATCAATTTATGATTTCAGAGACACCTGGTGTCAAACCCAGGACTTATTGTGAGCTGTAAATGCACAGTTTTTTTTGTAAAGACTTGCTATTGTATCATGCAAAGTTTGAAGTCGATAGCATGCCGGGAAGTACCTAAATTTTGTTTCCGTTATCTCCATAAGAAATGCATTGAGAAATGTAAATGGCGCCCTGGGATCGAACCAAGGACCATCAGCGAATATGTAAAATTTGGTTATGAAATATATTTATAAACTCCAACTCCATGCCGAATTTCAAGTTTCCATGCCATCGGGAAGGGGTCCAAAAAAAATCTTAAAAATCGCCACAATACATTTTAAACGGCCGATTTTTGCCTCGACCTTGCATCGAACCCAGGATATTTTCCGTAAAACGCATTTATGTTTTCGATAGATCATGACCATATATAAAGGCTCCTAGAGTTTCGATTCTCTACCTATCCGGGAAGTATTTTTAAAAAATTCCCGAAAATCTAAGCAATGCATTTAAACGGGAAAAATCGGGACTTTGGGGCCCTCTGGAATCGAACCCATGACACTGAGGTTAAAAATCGCAATTTTTCTGGAGGTTATACGTTATGGCCAATATGTCGTAAAAATTTCAAGCCATTGACGCTAGTGGTTTGGCCTGTGACTTTGTATCCTCTCTATATATATATATATATATATATGATATATGAATGAATCCGGAGAAGCATCTATATATAATAGATATGATATATGAATGAATCCGGAGAAGCATCTATATATAATAGATACCTATATAGATAGATAGATAGATAGGATACAAATTCACAGCCTAAACTACAAGCGTCATTGATCTGAAATTTTTATGACATATTGGCCATAACGTGAAACCCCCAGGAAAAAAGAGACTTTGATCCTCAGTGTCATAGGTTCGATTCCAGAGGGCCCCAAAGTCCCGATTTTTCCCGTTTGAATGCATTGCCGTGATTTTCGGGAATTAAAAAAAAATACTTTCCGGATAGGTAGAGAAGTAAAACTCAAGGTGCCTATATTTATGGTCTTGGACTTTCGAAAACATCAATGCCTTTTACAAAAGTTATCCTGGGTTCAATGCTAGGACGATGCAAAGATCTGCCCTTTAAAATACATGGGAGCCGTTTTTCATTATTTTTTAGATGCACTTATCGAAATAATGGGATGTTCGTGCTTGGCTGGAAGATGTATGGTACGAATAAATTTTAGAAAAAAATTTTCATAAGACCGTACTGTTCCTGGGTTCGAAGCCAGAGCACAATAACGTTTCTCTCATAAGGAATATAAAGGAAAAGTAGGACGTCATTTGAGGCAGTTGTAACCAATATTTCTGCTTTAATTTGCATACGCGGTTAGAGATGGTGTTTTTCTGTTGTGCTGCATAGAAAGTATTGCCTGAAAGACCCGGGTTCGATGCCGGGCGGTAAAAATATCCCCCATATATAATACTATGGGGTATCTTTTCATAATTTTTTTATGCATTTATCGATATGTAAGGGAGCTCTTGCTTAGATGGAAGATGTATATTAACACTTTGTTAATAAAAAAAATAGATAAGACCATGCTGTTCCTGGGTTCGATACCAGAGCACATTATAATTTCTCAAATAAGGAGTGTATGTGAATAGTAGGACGTCGTTTGAGGTAGTTGCACCTAATAGTTTTGCTTGAATTTTAACACATAGTTTGATATGGTAATCTTCTATTTTGCTGCATAGTAAGTACACCAGGAAGACCGGGGTTCGCTGCCAGGCGATTAAATTGCAGCGAATTCTACGAATATTTTGAATTTTTTTTTTCTTTTGATGTCCGTCCCGATATGATGCCGATATGAAATTAGTGTTGTCGATCTGCTTGCAGTATGCAAGCAACATTTTACTCGTATATAGATGCTTCTCCGGATTCATTCATGTATATACCTATATAGATAGATAGATAGATAGAATACTAATTCACAGCCTAAACCACAAGCGTGATTAACTTGAAATTTTTATGGCGTATTGGCCATAACGTGTAACCTCCAGGAAAAATGCGATTTTGAACCTCAGTGGTATGGGTTCGATACCAGAAGGCCCCAAAGTCCCGATTTTCTCCATAAGGATACATTATGGGGATTTTCGAAAATTTTTTTGAGGCACTTCCCGGAAAAGGAGTGAAATAAAACTCGAGGGATCGCTAGAAGCCATGAATATCCAACGAAAATCATAAAGACATTTTTAAATATTGTCCATGGTTCGATGCTAGGTCGGGACAAAAATCGGCCGTTTAAAATGCATTGCGGAGATTTTTAAGATTTTTTTTGGACCCTTTCCCGATGACATGGAAACTTGAAACTCGGCGTGTGGATAGGAATTACGAATAAATGTCATAATCTAATTTTATCTTTTCACTGATGGTCCTTGGTTCGATCCAAGAGGGCCATTTACATTCCTCAATGCATTTCTTATGGAGATAACGAAAACAATTTTTAGGTACTTCCCGGCATGCTATCGACTTCAAACTTTGTACGAAAGAAGATCAAGTCCTTAAAAATCATACTTTGCATTCACAGCTTCCAATATGTCCTGGGTTCGACACCAGGCGTCTCTGCAATCAGAAGTTGATCCGATTTTTAGGAATAATTTTGAAACCTTTCCCAATAATATAGAAACTTGAAATTCGGTATATAGATAGAGATCATAAATAACTTTCAGAAACATGTTTTAGATTTCCAAGATCGTCCTTGGTTCGAATCCCGGAAGCCATTTACATTCGTGAAAAGTAGCACGTCGTTTGAGATAGTTGCAGCAAATATTTCTGCTTGAATTTTCAAACATAGAGATGGTAATCTTCTATTGTGGTGCATAGTAAGTTCACCAGGAAGACCGGGGTTCGATGCCAGACGATTAAATTGAAGCGAATTTTAAGAGCATTTTCAATCTTTTTTTTTTCTTTTGAAGACCGTCCCGATATAATGCCGATTTTAAATTATTGTTGTCGATCTGCTTGCAGTATGCAAGCAACATTTTACTCGTATATATATATGGATACATGAATGAATCCGGAGAAGCATCTATATATAATAGATATGGATACATGAATGAATCCGGAGAAGCATCTATCTATTATACGAGTAAAATGTAGCTTGCATACTGCAAGCAGATCGGCAATACTAATTTCATATCGGCATCATATCGGGACGGTCCACAAAAGAAAAAAAAAGATTTAATTTTTTCTTAAAATTCGCTGAAATTTCATCGTCTGGCATCGAACCCGGATCTTACTGGTAAACCTACTATGAAACACAATAGAAGATCACCATCTCTAACTATGTGTGAAAATTCAAGCAGAAATATTGGCTATAACTGCCTAAAAAAACGTTCTAATTTTCACGAATGTTAATGCCTCTCGGGACTCGAACCAAGGACGATCGTGGATGTCTAAAACATGTTTCTGAAAGATATTTATGATCTCTATTTATATGCCGAATTTCAAGTTTCTATTTTAGTGGAAAAGGTTTCAAAATAATTCCTAAAAATCGGATCAAATTCTGATTTCAGAGACACCTGGTGTCGAACCCAGGACGTATTGCTAGCCGTGAATGCACAGTTTGATTTGTAAAGACTTGCTCTTATATCATGCAAAGTTTGAAGTTGATAGCATGTCGGAAAGTACCTAAATTTTGTTTCCGTTATCTCCGTAAGAAATGCATTGAGAAGTGCAAATGGCCCTCTGGGATCGAACCAAGGACCATCAGCGAACATGTAAAATTTGATTATAAGGTATATTCATGATATCTATCCACGTGCCGAGTTTCGAATATCCATGTTATCGGGAAAGGATCCAAAAAAAATCTTCAAAATCGCCGTAATGCATTTTAAACGGCCGATTTTTGCCCCGATCTAGCATCGAACCATGGACTATATTTTAAGATGTTTTTCTGATTTTCGTTGGATACGCACGGCTTCTAGCGATCCCTCGAGTTTCAACTCTTTCTCCATCCGGGAAGTACCTCAAAAAAATTTTCGAAAATCCCCGCCATGTATTCTTATGGAGAAAATCGCGACTTTGGGGCCCTCTGGAATCGAACCCATGACCCTGAGGATCAAAATCGCAATTTTTCTGGTGGTTACACGTTATGGCCAATACGTCGTAGAAATTTCAAGTCAATCACGCTTGTGGTTTAGGCTGTGAATTAGTATCCTATCTATCTATCTATCTATCTATCTATCTATCTATCTATATAGGTATATCCATGAATGAATCCGGAGAAGCATCTATATATATCTATCTATTATATATAGATGCTTCTCCGGATTCATTCATATCTATTATATATAGATGCTTCTCCGGATTCATTCATGTATCCATATATATATATATATATATATATATAGAGAGGATACAAACTCACAGCCTAAACCACAAGAGTGATTGAGTTGAAATTTATACGACATATTGGCCATAACGTATAACCTCCAGAAAAATTGCGATTTTGAACCTCAGTGTCATGGGTTCGATTCCAGAGGGCCCCAAAGTCCCGATTTTTCCCGTTTAAATGCATTGCCGTGATTTTCGGGAATTAAAAAAAAATACTTCCCGGATAGGTAGAGAATCGAAACTCAAGGAGCCTATATATATAATCATCATCTATCGATAACATAAATGAGTTTTACGGAAAATATCCTGGGTTCGATGCTAGGTCGGGGCAAAAATCGGCCGTTTAAAATGCATTGTGGCGATTTTTAAGATTTTTTTTTGACCCTTTCCCGATGGCATGGAAACTTGAAATTTTGCATGGGGTTAGAAATCATAAATATATTTCATAATCAAATTTTACATATTCGCTGTGGGTCCTTGGTTCGATCCCAGAGGGCCATTTGCACTCCACAATGCATTTCTTATGGGGATAACGGAAACAAATTTTAGGTACTTCCCGGCATGCTATCGACTTAAAACTTAGCATGATAGAAGAACCAGTCTTAACAAATCAAACTATGCATTCATAGCTATCAATGTGTCCTGGGTTCGACACCAGGTGTCTCTGCAATCAGAAGTTGATCCGATGTTTAGGAATTATTTTGAAACCTTTCCTAATAATATAGAAACTTGAAATTTGGCATATAGATTGAGATCAATAATAACTTTCAGAAACATTTTTTAAATTTCCAAGATCGTCCTTGGTTCGAGTCCCGAGAGCCATTTAAATTCGTGAACATTAGAGCGTCTTTTGAGGCAGTTGTAGCCAATATTTCTGCTTGAATTTTCACACATAGTTAGAGATGGTGATCTTCTATTGTGTTTCATAGTAGGTTTTCCAGTAAGACCCGGGTTCGATTCCAGACGATGAAATTTCAGCGAATTTTAAGAAAAAATTAAATCCATTTTTTTTCTTATGAGGACCGTCCCGATGTGATGCCGATATGAAATTAGTATTGCCGATCTGCTTGCAGTATGCAAGCTACATTTTACTCGTATATATATATAGATAGGTATATAGATAGGATACTAATTCACAGCCTAAACCACAAGTGTCATCGGCTTGAAATTTTTACGACGTATTGGCCATATCGTGTAACCACCAGAAAAATTGTGATTTTGAACCTCAGTGTCATGGGTTCGATTCCAGAGGGCCCCAAAGTCCCGATTTTTCCCGTTTAAATGTATTGCGTTGATTTTCGGGAAATTAAAAATAATACTTTCCGGATAGGTAGCGAATCAAAATTAAAGGAGCCTATATATATGGTCATGATCTATCTAAAACATAAATGAGTTTTACGGAAAATATCCTTGGTTCGATGCTAGGTCGGGGTAAAAATCAGCCGTTTAAATTGCATTGTGGCGATTTTTAAGATTTATTTTGGACCCTTTCCCGATGGCATGGAAACTTGAAATTCGGCATGGAGTTGGAGATGAATGATAAATTTCAGGATCAAATTTTATATATTCGCTGATGGTCCTTGGTTCGATCCCAGAGGGCCATTTAAATTCCTCAATGCATTTCTTACGGAGATAACGGAAACATATTATAGGTACTTCCCAGCACGATAAAGACTTCAAACTTTGCACTAAGAAAGATTTAGTGTATACAAATCAAACTGTGCATTCCCAGCTGTCAATGTGTCCTGGGTTCGACACCAGGTGTCTCTACAATCAGTAACTGATCCGATTTTCAATAATTATTTTGAACCCTTTCCCAACAATATAGATACTCGAAATTCGGCATGTAGATAGAGATCATAAATAACTTTCAAAATCATGCTTTAGATTTGCAAGTTCGTCCTTGGCTCGAATCCAGAGAGCAATTTAAATTCGTGAAAATTAGAACGTCTTTTGACGCAGTTGTAGCCCATATTTCTGCTTATATTTTCACACATAGTTAGAGATGGCGATGTTCTATTGTGCTGCATAGTAAGTTCAACAGTAAAGACCCGGGTTCGATGCCAGACGATGGAATTGCAGCGAATTTTAAGAAAAATTTCAATCCATTTTTTTCTTTTGATGGCCGTCCCGATATGATGCCGACATGAAAATAGTGTTGTCGATCTGCTTGCAGTATGCAAGCAACATTTAACTCGTGTATATATATATATATATATATATATATATATATATATATATATATTAATCACTCATTTTCCAAGTTTAGATGGAATATAGAGTTCGAAATTACTACGGTAGATAATTATTTACATCTTATATGTATGGAGAAAGTCATGTGCTGGCCACATCAGATTTTTACTTTCTCCATATACGAAGTATAGAGAAAGTATTGTTTTCATGAAAAAATTCGACTTCGAGATTTCAACGGGAATACATGTTTTGGGTTCCCTAGAACATGTTTTTGACTATTTTCGGAATGATGTCTGTGTGTATGTGTGTGTGTGTGTGTGTGTGTATGTGTGTGTGTGATAGTGGACGCTCTAACGTGAAAACTATTAGTCGTATCAATACCAAACTTCATATATAGTACTGTAGTGTGTTCTGTCAGAGTTGATTAGTTTTTGGAGTAATTCGGTCAACCGGAAGTCGAGCTTTATTCATTAAAGCTCATTTCCGGTTTTCAAAATATCTCCATAAATATGATATATACGTACATTGTATGCCTTATAAAAGTTTTTGATAATGTAATTTACTATAACTTTTGTATTTAACATATTTTTGTATCACCGGTTGATTAGGAGTTATTCGTGAAACACTGATAAACCGGAAGAAGCTGATTATGTATTTTGTGGGCGCTCTAACATGAAAACTATTTGGCTGAGCAACACCAAATTTCATATGCAGTACTTCTATTACAGTCTTTAGAGTTGATTAGTTTTTGGAGTAAATCGGTCAACCGGAAGTTGAGCTTCATTCTTCAAAGCTCATTTCCGGTTTTCAAAATATCTCCTTAAACATGATATTTAGGTATATACTATTATTTATAAAAGTTTTAGAAATTTAAATTTACTATAACTTTTGTATGAAACATATTTTAGTATCACTGATTGTTTAGGAGTTATTCCTGAAATACCGATAAACCGGAAGTTGCTGATTATGTACTTTGTGGGCGCTCTGAGCTCTATGGGCGAAAGGCCAGTTTCATCGTTTTTCATCCAGCATGTCCCGAACAACATTATTTATAATGTTTAGAGTTCGAAATTACTGTCGTAGATAAGTATTTACATCTTATATATGGAGAAAGTCATGTGCTGGCCACATCAGATTTTTCTTTTGAGGGCCGTCCCGATATGATGCCGACATGAAATTAGTGCTGTCGATCTGCTTGCAGTATGCAAGCTACATTTTACTCGTATATAATAGATATATAGATGCTTCTCCGGATTCATTCATATATCTATTATATATAGATGCTTCTCCGGATTCATTCATATATATAGATAGGTATATAGATAGATAGGATACAAATTCACAGCCTAAACCACAAGCGTGATTGAGTTCAAATTTTTACTGCGTATTTGCCATAACAATTAACCGCCAGAAAAATTGTGATTTTGATCCTCAGTGTCATGGGTTCGATTCCAGAGGGCCCCGAAGTCCCGATTTTTCCCGTTTAAATGCATTGCTTAGATTTTCGGGAATTTTTAAAAAATACTTCCCGGATAGGTAGAGAATCGAAACTCTAGGAGCCTTTATATATGGTCATGATCTATCGAAAACATAAATGAGTTTTACAGAAAATAACCTGGGTTCGATGCTAGGTCAAGGCAAAAATCGGCCGTTTAAAATGCATTGTGGCGATTTTTAAGATTTTTTTCGACCCTTTCCCGATGGCATGGAAACTTGAAATTTGGCATGTAGTTTGAGATCATAAATATATTTCGTAATCAAATTTTACATATTCGCTGATGGTCCTTGGTTCGATCCCAGAGGGCCATTTACATTCCTCAATGCATTTCTTATGGAGATAACAGAAAAAGGTTTTAGGTACTTCCCGGCAAGATATCGACTTCAAACTTTGCATAATATAAGATCAAGTCCTTGCAAATCAAACTGTGCATGCTCAGCTACCAATGTGTCCTGGGTTCGACACCAGGCGTCTCAACAATCAGTAACTGATCCTATTTTCAATAATTATTTTGAACCCTTTCCCAATGATATAGAAACTTGGAATTTGGCATATGGATAGAGATCATAGATACATTTCAAAATATGTTTTAGATTTCCTAGATAGTCCTTGGTTCGAATTCAGAGAGCCATTTACATTTGTGAAAAGTAAAACGTCTTTTGAGGCAGTTTTAGCAAATATTTCTGTTTGAATTTTCACACATAGTTATAGAGGGTGATCTTCTGTTTTGCTGCATAGTAAGTTCACCTGGAAGACCCGGGTTCGATGCCAGGAGATAAAATTGTAGAAAATTATTAAGATATTTTCAATTTTTTTTTCTTTTGAAGACCGTCCTGATAGGATGCCGACAATAAATTTGAGTTGTCGATCTGCTTGCAGTATGCAAGCTACATTTTACTCGTATAGCTATATAGCTATATAGATAGGATACAAATTCACAGGCTAAACCACGAGCGTCATTGCCTTGAAATTTTTATGACGTATTGGCCATAACGTAAAACCCCCAGGAAAAAAGCGACTTTGATCCTCAGTGTCATAGGTTCGATTCCAGAGGGCCCCAAAGTCCCGATTTTTCCCGTTTAAATGCATTGCTGTGATTTTCGGGAATTTAAAAAAAATACTTTCCGGATAGGTAGAGAAATAAAACCCAAGGTGCCTATACTTATGGTCTTGGACTTTCGAAAACATCAATGACTTTCACAAAAAATATCCTGGGTTCGATGCTAGGACGATGCAAAGATCTGCCCTTTAAAATACATGGGAGCTGTTTTTCATTATTTTTTTTGATGCACTTATCGAAATAATAGGAAGTTCGTGCTTAGCCGGAAAGTGTAAGGTAAGAATTGGTTTAAGAAAAAAATTTTCATAAGACCGTACTATTCCTGGGTTCGATGCCAGAGCACATTAACATTTCCCTCATAAGGAATATAAGGGAAAAGTAAGACTTCAATTGAGGCAGTTGCAGCCAATATATCTGCTTGCATTTTCGCACATTGTTAAAGATTTATATCTTCTATTATGTTGCATAGGAAGTTTTACCAGAAAGACCCGGGTTCGATGCCGGGAGGTAAATATGTCTCCCGTTTAAAATACATAGGGTTAGCATTTCATTATTTTTTTGATGCACTTATCGAAATGATAGGAAGTTCGTTCTTGGCTGGAAGATCTATTGTTATAACTGGTTTAAGAAAACAATTTTCAGAAGACCGAACTATTCCTGGGTTCGATGCCAGAGCACATTAACATTTCTCTCATAAGAAATATAAGGGAAAGGTAGGACGTCGTTTGAGGCAGTTGCAGATAATGTTTCTGCTTGAATTTTCACAGATAGTTAGAGACGGTGATCTTCTGTTGTGCTGCATAGTAAGAATCACCAGGATGACCCGGGTTCGATGCCGGACGAATAAATTGCAGCGAATAATCAGAATATTTTCAATCCATTTTTTTTTCATTTGACGGCCTTCCCGATATGATGCCGACATGAAATTAGTGTTGTCGATCTGCTTGCAGTATGCAAGCTACATTTTACTCGTATAATAGATAGATGCTTCTCCGGATTCATTCATATAGATAGATAGATAGATAGATAGATAGGATACTAATTCACAGCCTAAACCACAAGCGTGATTGACTTGAAATTTTTACGAAGTATTGGCCATAACGTGCAACCTCCAGAAAAATTGCGACTTTGAACCTCAGTGTCATGGGTTCGATTCCAGAGGGCCCCAAAGTCCCGATTTTTCCCGTTTAAATGCATTGCTTTGATTTTCGGGAATTTTTAAAATATACTTCCGGGATAGGTAGAGAATCGAAAATCTAGGAACCTTTATATATGGTCATGATCTATCGAAAACATAAATGAGTTTTACGGAAAATATCCTGGGTTCGATGCTAGGTCGAGGCAAAAATCGGCCGTTTAAAATGTATTGTAGCGATTTTTAAGATTTTTTTTGGACCCCTTCCCGATGGCATGGAAACTTGAAATTCGGCATGGAGTTGGAGATTATAAATATATTTCATAATCAAATTTTATATATTCGCTGATGGTCCTTGGTTCGATCCCAGGGCGCCATTTACATTTCTCAATGCATTTCTTATGGAGATAACGGAAACATATTTTAGGTACTTCCCGGCATGCTATCGACTTAAAACTTAGTGTGATAGAAGAATCAGTCTTACCAAATCAAACTATGCATTCATAGCTATCAATGTGTCCTGGGTTCGACACCAGATGTCTCTGCAATCAGAAGTTGATCCGATTTTTATGAATTATTTTGAAACCTTTCCCAATAATATAGAAACTTGAAATTTGGCATATGGATTGAGATCATTAATATCTTTCAGAAACATTTTTTAAATTTCCAAGATCGTCCTTGGTTCGAGTCCCGAGAGCCATTTACATTCGTGAACATTAGAGCGTCTTTTGAGGCAGTTGTAGCCAATATTTCTGCTTGAATTTTCACACATAGTTAGAGATGGTGATCTTCTATTGTGCTACATAGTAAGTTCACCAGTAAGATCCGGGTTCGATGCCAGACGATGAAATTTCTGCGAATTTTAAAAAAAATTTCAATCCTTTTTTTTCTTTTAGGACATTCCCGATATGATGCCGATATGAAATTAGTATTGCCGATCTGCTTGCAGTATGCAAGCTAAATTTTACTCGTATGATATATGAATGAATCCGGAGAAGCATCTATATATAATAGATATATGAATGAATCCGGAGAAGCATCTATATATAATAGATACCTATATAGATAGATAGGATACAAATTCACAGCCTAAACTACAAGCGTCATTGATCTGAAATTTTTATGACATATTGGCCATAACGTGAAACCCCCAGGAAAAAAGCGACTTTGATCCTCAGTGTCATAGGTTCGATTCCAGAGGGCCCCAAAGTCCCGATTTTTCCCGTTTGAATGCATTGCCGTGATTTTCGGGAATTAAAAAAAAATACTTTCCGGATAGGTAGAGAAGTAAAACCCAAGGTGCCTATATTTATGGTCTTGGACTTTCGAAAACATCAATGACTTTTACAAAAGTTATCCTGGGTTCGATGCTAGGACGATGCAAAGATCTGCCCTTTAAAATACATGGGAGCCGTTTTTCATTATTTTTTTAGATGCACTTATCGAAATGATAGGATGTTCGTGCTTGGCTGAAAGATGTATGGTACGAATAGGTTTTAGAAAAAAATTTTCATAAGACCGTACTGTTCCTGGGTTCGAAGCCAGAGCACAATAACGTTTCTCTCATAAGGAATATAAAGGAAAAGTAGGACGTCATTTGAGGCAGTTGTAACCAATATTTCTGCTTGAATTTGCATACGCGGTTAGAGATGTTGTTTTTCTGTTGTGCTGCATAGAAAGTATTGCCTGAAAGACCCGGGTTCGATGCCGGGCGGTAAAAATATCCCCCATATATAATACTATGGGGTATATTTTCATAATTTTTTATGCATTTATCGATATGTAAGGGAGAGATGGAAGATGTATAGTAACACTTTGTTTAAGAAAAAAAATAGATAAGACCATGCATTTCCTGGGTTCGATGCCAGAGCACATTATAATTTCTCAAATAAGGAGTGTATGTGAATAGTAGGACGTCGTTTGAGGTAGTTGCACCTAATAGTTTTGCTTGAATTTTCACACATAGTTTGATATGGTAATCTTCTATTTTGCTGCATAGTAAGTACACCAGGAAGACCGGGGTTCGCTGCCAGGCGATTAAATTGCAGCGAATTCTACGAATATTTTGAATTTTTTTTTTCTTTTGATGTCCGTCCCGATATGATGCCGATATGAAATTAGTGTTGTCGATCTGCTTGCAGTATGCAAGCAACATTTTACTCGTATATATATAAGTATATCCGGAGAAGCGTCTATATATAATAGATATTTACATTTCCATCTTTAATTCGTTCTCGTGAGTTACGCTATTACTTCATAATAGCTTCATAAATGGATGATTTCTTGGTTTTCCGCATTTTATGTAATCGATAATACATGAAATTCCTCGGAATATCATCGACAAATACGTGTGAATGTCATGTTTACGCGATTCGAAATGAGTTACTTTTTCGCAGTTTCCGAGATGTGAAACTGGGCGTGTGCTGCTCCACCTGGCGTCAGAACGCCATAGCTAACGGTTTCAAAACGGTCTCCGGACGCCAATACTGCACCTCCGTCATTGCAACGTCGTTATCGCGGTAATTATGGCACGTACCCATTACTTTTATGTATGTAAATAAGCCGCCATCTTTGATGCATGTTCCACAAAAATTTCATCGAAGAAGGGCTATTTCTAGTGGGTAAAAAATAAAAAACCCCTCGCCGTCCTCATCCGAAATTTTACCTTTATTCATTTTGCTGATTTAGTGGTGCCACTCAATAGAAGTATATTTCTTATGTCTAATAAAGTAAATTTCAAAGCTAAAAACATTTCGATTTACGAAAGTTTTAGGTAAAGTTAATGTATGATAGTTTCAAGTTATTTAGGCTAGCTTACTATATTTTCTGCATTTTATAGTTATTCCAAATTTTAAAAGTACCTCCAATCGAGGTACTTTTAAGATACGAGATATATCGCTGGGTGTCTGTATCAATTCTGAGATATTCAATCACTCAATTAGCCCAGTTTGATTAGGAACGGGCTGACAAGTAGATAATATTGTAAGTTAATTTCCATTTTAAATTCATGATAACATATTTATTATCACTATTATTTAGTTTTTTTCACGAGTTAACCTTGTAATACCTCCGTGTATGAAGACTATCTTATCGGTCGTAGAAGTGGTTCCTTTTAAGGTGTTGCTTGATGTCTATGAATGTATTCCTCCTCCTATAAAAAGGAAATAGCCTCTTTGGTTGAGTTTTATACCAAAGTTTAATCTCTTATTTACTACTTCGTAGTTTTCCCCTGGGAATAAAGTCACTAAATTTTAAGTGTGGATCAGTAAATGCGGCTCCACAGTGAATACATTGAAGATATTGCAAGGAAATACTTCCACAGCCAACGAATTTGTTTATCTCAGATTGCTTCTACATGAAGCACTGTATCAGTACTTTAACAGATCTATTGCATTAATAATCATATCCTAGTTATCTGTGCTAGGCAATTCTATTTCATCGAGGTTATTTCATCAACAATAATTTTCTTCCTCAGTGAGCAAGTGCAATCAAGTAGAGTGACGCAATTTTTGTGCAGAATGATTGAACGACATCCAATATTTGCGCCTGGCGATCATTTGTAGAAGAGGCCTGACAGCACTCGTAGGTTACAAGACGTTAAGAATGCCAAGAGACTAGTGGTACGAGTAAGAATATCTTAATCTTTATATATTTTTTATAAATGCAGTTGAGCAGCCCATACTAGTTATCATATAATTTTTCTATTTTGTTATTGGCCAATCTTTTTGACTGATATTTATAAGCCATTGGTTTATTTATATGAAATTTTTTTCCAAGTATAAAGCAATTGGAGAAACATTACTACGTTTTGACTAGATTACTTTTCAGTTAGTGAGGCCGTATCATGAATGTTATTGTAAAGTGCTTATATTTATTTATTAACGTTAGATATCAATAATGTCATCCACTTTTTCTATACCAATTAAATCATGAATGTGATTAACACTAATTTGGAATGACGATTTCTAAATAAATAACTAATTATATGGTATTTATAATTCATTTGAGCTTTCCTGAACTTAGTACTTCCCTCCTTTACAAAGAACGAGTCACAAAGGTATTACAGAGATTTGTTAATGATTTAGTGCTGAAACAGTGAAACCTCTCTCAAAAGAAAATTGAATTACTTTTTGGTACAAGGAAAGGAATTTTGTGTTTATCCATGAAATACTCAAGACAGAGAATTTTCTTAGTATGTCGCTGCACTGTTGACAGTTGCAGAAATCTTTCTTTTAATGTTAGAAAATAATACATAATGCCCTTATTATATTTAGCAAACAATAATTAATTTTCAACTCTTGCCTAGTTCAGTTTTTGGAAGAAAATGTGTTGAGTAGTGTATGTGAAGAGAGTTGACTGATTAAAATCCTCTACTATTTTGTGAAGTTTTTTGGATGTATATATATGACAAAGGTAAATATGATTTAAATTTAGAGAGGAATAGAAAATATTTTTATATACATATATGTTACAAAAAGTAGTATTAGTATCAAAAAGTTCATGTTGGAGATTCTGTACCACATTGTGATCCCTCATCAATGGGTAACTGTGTTTTTGCCAATTTTTCCACTTGTAATAAAAAGTTAGCTTTATCAGAATTGAATACTTTTCAGGACAAATACACTCTTATGAGAAACCAGGTATTCCTATTAGTATACCATATGCGATAATTTCATTACTCTCAGTTTCTTTAAATACTGAAGAAATAAACTTTAAGGAACTCTGTTACTTTTGTTATTTATTTAATCCTGGTGCTAATGGTGATTTATTTTAAATTTAAATGTAATATAAATAACTATTCTATGCTGAAATTTTTAGCTCTGGAAATCATCTGAAATTGATCACTTTCTGAGAAATAATGTGAAAATTTAAGTGAAATTTAAAAATCATTCATCTTGAATAAATTTCTCCCCAATTTACTGCTTAAGAGAAGATTTATAATGTTCCTATAGTTTCCAGAACTGTTCATAGGTAAGGGCTGCTATAGCAAACTCTTTCTTTGAGAGGAGTAGCAAATTTTTTTCAATTTATTTCCCTTTTGTTTGTTTGTTTATGTTTATGATCTTACTTAAATAAGATTTTTACCCAAAAATCACTTAAGGTTTTTCATATTCTAAGGATTCTATAATTCTGCGAAAGTCCTTATCTCAGCCTAAGGACAAAAGGGATCCATCCACTTATTCTGGGGTGTATGAGTCGAGGTGCGACGATTGTCCGGCGATCTACCTGGGCCGAACGGGGCGTCCCCTGAGGATACGAGAGCAGGAACACCTACGGAGCTACCGCCTTAAAAATCCCAACTCATCAGCCTTCGCGGCCCACCTCCTGGAGTGCGGCCACACCAGCTCCTTTTCCTCGAAGCTGTTGCACCGGCAACCCAAGGGAAGGAAGCTCGACGCTTTAGAAATTTTGGAAATAACTGCAGCTGACGACTTTGTAACCAATGAATATATCTTTACCAACCCTTCTCCTCTCCTTACCCTCCCCTCAAAACTCTCTTGATATATATATGTGTGCTGCATCTCTGTGTATTTACCTGATGATGGCGTGAGCCGAAACCAGTCGTTTTGGATTAACCTTTTCCGTGGAAATTACGAAGTGCATTTATTTTCATTTCTTATTATGGCTTTCCACGAAGTCCGGCCTAATACCATAGTTTTTACAAACATTTTTTACTTCAGTAGAGATGACTTTGTGACTGAAGTCTGAAGTTGCTACCTCTTCTTCTAAATATAGAACCTAACTTGACAACAATGGTAACGCAGAATAGAAAGGGTCCCACTTACTTAGACTGACATCTTCAGAGGTGCAGCAGCAGAAGAGTTGATGGAAAGCATTGGCAGAAGCACACTGCCTGTGGCATTATGGATATTGTGATTTCATTTACCCATATCAGATACTTGAGGAACAATTGTCCATCGAACTTCAAACTTAGCCTACTCCACCAGGTAGTTAATCCTTTTTATTCAACAAGTTATTTCATTCTCAGTTACACAAAATACTCAGGGACTTTCATCGTAACTGTATCTTGATATAATTTAAATTGTTTTTTAAAATGTCAGTGATTTTATTGTTTGACAGTTACAAGAGCAAATTGTCGCAGTCCCTTGTCGCAGACCCCTTGCTTCATGGTGATAGACCACGGCTCGTCATCCTACCTTTCCTAGGTAATGTATCATACAAAATAGCAAAATTTTTCAAAAAATTTAACCTTTCTCCTGTTCTTCGGAATCATTATAATTTTAGTAAATTATTTTGTAATCAGTAAGACCATTTTTTACCCACTTACCAAGTCTGATGTTTATATGTTATTTTGCAATGACTGTGGTACCATTTTTGTTGGTCAAACTGCTATAAATGTCCACATTTGCTCAAAGGAACATTTTAAAGCCTTTGAGAAAAATCCTCTTTCTCGCATTTCTCAAACCACCCTTTAGATGAACAGCATTCCGGTAGCTTTTGTACCGAAATCCTGCATTTTGAAACCAAAGGTACCCGTTTGAATGCTTTAGAGCATAGGTTCCCAACCTTTTTCGAGTCAGCGCCCACTTTTTCAGTTAAGAATTTGATAGCGCCCCCCTTAGGTTAATTACATTTTACATGTTATATATTGAAAAACAAGAGCAATTTTTTTAGTTTTCTTTAATCTTAAGATAATGAAATATTGAAGTATTGTTTACAGAACGATTAAACTATGTTATTAATAATTAATATAATATTGTTAATGAGACAGCTGAGCTCGATACGATGAAACTAATTTATCAATATTTGGTGCCATTTTTGTCATTAATAACCTTAAGTCACCGCGTTCCACTATTGACAACCTGTTTCTTTTTTTAGTTAATAGATTGGTCACCGTGATAAACCTTCGTTCTGCTAAATATGAGGACGGAAAAGCAATGAAAAATGTATATACTGCAGCCCATAAGGCTGGATATAATATTGGAATTTGATGTTGAAGCCAAAATTCTTGAAACCCATTTTTTAATTTAAATTTCAACTCTTCATTTGTTGACAATTCAATAAACTCCTCCTGCAGTGATAATCCTTTGATTTCTAAGTTAGAGGATGGTTCTATGACCCAATCTGGAATAACCATATTGAGTAAATCCTCAAATATAATTGTAAAGTCTTCTTTTAGTGCTTCCAAATGCTGGCAGTAAGCGAGAATTTCGTTATCATTAGTTTTCATTGAAGAAAGATTTGGAAACTAATGAAATTGTGTTTTACCCAAATTTTGTTTGTACAAAGCAAGTTTTGACACAAACGCAGAGATAATTTCCTTGGCTTTGATCAAATTCAAATCATTTCCTTGCAGTTTGTTTCATTAAATTTGTTGTATAAATCTGTCAAATAAGCAATATCGCTGTTACATTTCAATAAATTCACTCTCAATAAATCATCTTTGCTTTCAAAAAACTTAGCAACTGCTTCAAAGAGTTCAAAAATCGTTTTAGACAAGTACCTTTTGACAGCCAACGAACTTCTGTGTGCAATAGTAACCGATTAAAGTCTTAGTCGTTTTCATCACAAAGCTTTCTAAATAATCTACCATCGAGAGCATTGCATCTGATCCTGTTAACTGCAGTAATTACATACTGTAGCGAGCGGTGAAGGCGATCACTAAGGTGTTTTGCCACCAAATGTTGTCGGGGAATTACACAATCACGGCGACTACATTTGGTACCGCTCTTTTCAAATATGAAATAGAACCACGTTGACGTCCAACCATTGCCGGAGCTCCATCGGTAGCAACAGACAAGATATTATTCAGAGGAATACCTTTTTCTTCCAAATAATGTTCCAAAACGCCAAAAACAGATTTTCCTTTTGTGTCCGTTTCTAACGTTCTTGCGAATAATAATTCTGGACAAATGCTTTCATATTTTATGAAGCGAACGTACACCAGAAGTAAAGACTCGTTTTTTGGCAAAGTAGATTCATCAAGCTGTAATGAAAAACATGAGACTGGGATGCTGTCATATTCCTGAGCGATTAGGTGGGCGTTCCTAGCTAATGTGAGCTCGCAATATCTGTCTAATTCCGCATTCTATTTTCTAACCCTATTATTCTCGAACGTATCGTATTTTCATTGCTACTAGCTATCTGATAATTTTATTTTTTAAATTATAGGCATAAATTAATTCAATTGAAAGTTATGCTTATGTTTTATGGTAAAAAGTAATTACATTTTTTCAAACTAAATTTGGATACGACGAGTAGGGACCGCAGAATAGTTCACTCCTTTGTAGTACTTTGGGTTTGGTTTCAGTAATTTGTGCAATAATTATTGGACATATAATAATATCTGCACGAAAGTTCACTAAAAAAATTTGCAATTTCACTATTCAGAGAGGTTTGAAAACACAAACATATCCATCCTTTAAGTTAGAGGAACGGTATTGTAAGAAAATGAGAACTAATGCTCGATAATCTGTCAAGCTATAATTTTTCTAACTCATAATGTAAGAAAGTTGACATTTCATGAATAGGAACTGTTTTTAAATGAATACCCCGAGTAACTTCTTGTCAATTATTACGGATTGCACTTTAGTGATGATTGGGCGCGTTAGAGCAGAAATCATAAAAAGGTTTGTTATTATTATTTTCTATTCTCTGTGTCAATCATTGTCAAACTTCATTAACCAAACTACGAGTAAAAGCCGATGATGTTATCACACTGTATCAGTGTTAACCAAATTCGATATAGTTCACTGATATTTGGAAGACTTTTCAATTAAAACGATAATGAATAAAATTGAGTCCGAGTCCCGGTTTGAGAAATATTTTTTCTCACAATCAGTGGTAATATTTCAAAATACTACTATTTGATTATGCTTACTTATTTTCATTCCATTTAATCATTTCCACTTTTTCCTCTCTTTCCATCATATTCGTACTTTCATTTTTCCTATAATTTTCAATTACAAATTACGAACTATCCAAAATTGGGAATCTGAAAGCGCTTTACAGCCAAGAACAAAATTAATTTACAACGTCATTATGTGTATGTGGACGGAGGCCGATGAAGAAATGCAATAAAAGTTTTAAAAAGTTTTTCATAGGGTCGTGTCATCAACAGAAAATATCCTTGGAACAACTATGTATATTCCAAAGTAGAGAGATGATTTAAAACAATCTCTCGGAGAGATATGTGTTTTTTAATCGGGTTGAGTTTCATTCTCCTTTTGCCAATCAACCTTTGTGCAGAATTTTTAAGGCAGTTACAATGTCCGTATTTCCCATTGAAAACGCCCTGAAAACAGCGTTTCCGCCCCTCTCCTCCGTACCCCTCCCCTCCATTCCATCAGTATTCCATGGATTAGGTCAACCCCATTCGTGACGCATCCTTCTGCCACAAGCTTTTGCGAGAGCTAAGAAAGCATTTATAACAATGTTTCTGACACCTGGCACCAAAAGGCTGTAGCGTCAAAAGTTGAAGAATCGAAACAAAGATGTCAGTAATGCTGTCAGTGGCCATTAAGTACGCCAATTGCTCAAGGGGGCGGCGGCTGGACCTCAACGCCCCCTCAATATGACTTGGACACAGAACGCCCCCCTTAGACTTCTCAGCGCCCACCGGGGGGCGGTAGCGCCCCCGTTGGGAACCACTGCTTTAGAGCAACTGGAAATTATCCATCACTCCAAATCCCTGAATTTTATTTTAACCATCAACCACCTCTTTCCCCATTTCTCTTCCATCTTACAAGGTGCCATTGCCTTACCTCTCACTGACACCCCTACCTCTGTACCTGCTGCCCCCTAACCCTTTCCACCCCCCTTTCCTCTTCTATGTCCACTCCTCTCCTTGCTATATATTGCTTGATGTTTTGTGTTTTCTGTGAGATCAGATGATGGCTTGCAGCCAAAACAAGTAATCTCCAATAAACTTATTGTGGAAAAGTATACATCTCTTGTCCTTCATTAAGAAAGCAATTGAGATGAAGAAATTTCGGCAGAAAGATGCAGATCAACAGAGACTTTAATTTTGAAAGATTTCTGCAGTTATCGAAACTTCATATTTAAGTATTTGTTCCTCATATAAACTCATACACATAAGTAAACATTACAAAAATTAAAATTGAGAGACAGACTAGGTTCCCCTAGGAAAACATCCTGTTTGGGGTTAACCGACTGTTCTGGTCTAAAAAAAAGTACAGAAAACAATGACATAAAAACAGTCGCTGTGCTGCTTTTAACAAGTCACTTGACAAAAATTAAAAGTGGATACAAAAATAATAAGAAAAATAAAAAGGGAAAACATACTGAAAATGCTGGAACAAATACTGGCAATCATAACATACACAATACAAAATAAAGTAACACAAGTATAATTTCTTGATCCAAACTAAAGAAATTCAATTATTTCTCTTAAACAATTATGCCACTTCCTTGTTCTCAAGTAACTATTCTTTAAAAAGTTTAGAAAAGTTTCTTCTTTATTTCCCCAGATATATTCAAAGGTAGGGAAAAATACAATTTAGGACCAAGAAATGATCGACGATAAATTTCATTATTTTGTTTAGGTATAACAATATTATATTTTTACTAAGGTATAGACTCTGGGTTTTACAGGTTCTGCACCATGGTAGTAAAAATTCCTAAAAACCTTACAAAACAAACAAATGCATTTGAGATATCTTCTTACATATATGAATCAGTAAAATTAGGAGAAGCGTCAACTATAATAGATACATGTATGAATGCACATATCCGAAGAAGGAAATCTATATAATAGATGTAAACGAATAAGGTATGCAAAGCGAAAGGTATTTTTGAGCAAGTCATTTTGAGTAAAAAGTTTAGAAACTAATCATCACCATGGTAAATAATAGTGTATCTCATCAGTTAGGAGTTCACAATAACTTTTAAAATTTCTACAATGTATACCATACAGTGGGATAAGCCTGGCGTCGACCTCAAGACTTTTTGGGTTATTTTCTTCCATATAAAATAAGATGATCATATTGAATGTGCAAAATGTAAGGTGGAGAATATCTTGTGTGCCCTGGCATCAAATTCAGGATTGTTTAGGAAACAATTTAATGCTTTTCTAAGTTATCTATCTATCGATATACAAAGCACGAACCCTATATCCTGCAAGTAAGTTCTCCCTAAAAAATATCTCCAATATATTTTATATTTGACATATTTTCAACGGCCTAGCATCTAGCGTAGGATCATTTTTGAAGAATTCTCTACAATTTCTGTTAAATATTCACAACTCCTGGTATCATAAATAACAGTAATCTATCTTTCAGTAAGAACATTTTAAATAATCCCGAAAATTGGCACAATGCCTTCCTATTGGAAACAAGGCAATTACAGGGCCTCCTGGTTTCGAACCCCTGACATTTAAGAATGATTTTTGAATTTTTTCTTTACTTTGAATGTCCGCTTTTGAATATATAATATTGAGTTGATGCGGCTTTGTAGACTTCATTGTAATTTACATCTCTTGCTATATTAGATTGGAAAGTCTGGTATTTGCTATCTATCAACAATTTTAAAGCATCTGTTACGATTAAGGTTTTTACACTGGCATTTATGAAATACAATATCCCCGTTGAGAATCTATGGGCACTTCTGCTAGTTTTCTATAAAAAGGAATATACTTAGGTAGCAAAACATAAATATAATTATAAAAGTTTCTAAAAGGAACAATGAATACAAAAGCATAGCAGACGCGGCTCCCGGATAGTCATGTGGACAGCGCGTTTGCCTTTGGTGAAAGCGGTCCCGGGTTCGATTCCTGGTTGGAGCCAATGTGCGAAATGACCTAAGCTGTCGAAGCACTTTTAACAATACTACTACAACTACTGCATAGCAGATGGCTAAGGAGTCACTCATGTTTTTGTCAAGCACACAGAGGGTTTTCATTGTGTAGTTTGGAAAACCATTCTGAGCCATTATTGAATCAGTCATGGATGAATAGTCATGAATCTAGACAGGCATTAAGATTCAGTTCTGTATAATGATATTGTAAATATGATAAATGTTTTCTCTTATTTCCAGAATATTCTGAACGGAGCAACAGGTCCTAGCTGATTATCTCCTGCTGTTGGGTTGCGATTGGGAGAGTGGAGGAAACAGCAATTTGTGGTGTGCAGAAAAAGGACCTTTGGAGTGTGTGAGTTATAACTGCAGTTTTTAACATTTGGCACTGTCGGTACAAATTTTAATTTCTCGAAATTGGGTTACCATAATCCAATTGCAATAATATTTATTAAGTAATAATATTATAAGTAATTAATATAAATTAAGCTAATAGGGCCTAATAGAAAAAAATAGAGGGTATGCGTTGGAAAAAAATGACTGCGAGTTTTTTGGAACACCCTAATGCACTTACTTTATATAATATTATACCAAAATAAAACTTCTTTAACCCCTCCTTGACGGTGCGGGGTACTTGAGGACCCCAAAATAGCTAAATTCAATAGAAAAGTTTTATTTTTAACCACATATGTTTCTTATTTCATGTATTTATGCATCAGTGTTTCTTTTATATTATGAAATTGATAGAAGTTTGTTTCACATACTTATTTACAAAATATCTTTAGTTTTTGAATGGGGTACCAAAGTACCACGCATAGCCATTTTTGCTTGGATTGCTATATGCAATGTCATGTGGTGTGTTTGTGGCAATTCAGTCCAAGGGCGTCACCAGCCACTGGGCTAGGGGGGACAAGCTGCCTGTTAAAATGAAAAATTCCTAATTTACAGGGGTTAGTTTATTCATGCCAGCTTCTTACTACAAATATGTCAAATCTTTTAAAAACTAGATGTATAGAAAAGTAGAGGAGTTGAACGCTTTTATGGCAAACCCATTAACACTAAGAGGACGGCAGTTTCGGCCTACCTAGAAGGACGGGAGGTGGTCATTTGACCACCTACTTTTAAAATTTGTAATTAAATACTTTTATGATTTTCAAGGACCTGAATATTGCATAACTTCTAAGTTTGACCATTACACAAATGCTGATAAGGTGTTTTACCTCGTATTTTGTTTAAATTTTAATTAATTAAACAAATTGTTGACCGATGTCCTAAATCTGCAGAATTTCATATTCTAGAATATTTTATCCATTCATACTGGACCAATGAAACTCATATTTTCGGAATAAGTGGAAAAAAGTCCGAACTGTTGATAAAAGTCAGTCACGTCACGCCAAGATTGTTACGCCATCTGACGAAAACCATATAAAACCACTCGTTCGTGCCTCGGAAAAAACCTCCATCAAATACGATGGCGGAAGAATTTTTCGAATTTCGTCGTGAAAATTTCCAATCTGTGGTTTTCGTCAATGCCAAATCGTTCTATAGCATTTAAAATTCTTAAAAAAATTTTTAGCAGGGTTGCCAACATATTAGTTTAATCTCTATAAAATGTTCTTCCAATGTTTTTCTCAGGTAAATCTCAAATATAAATCAGGGCTACCAATCGTAAGAACGGATCTCTAAACAGAGAGTTATGCGTTCGCAGAATAAATAACTAAAGGGATATTTTGAGCACAGATTTGTTTCGTGTGATTTGTCGAAACTCTTGGGGATCCCGAATAAGTTTATAAACTATTAAGAAGCAGGGTTACTATAATTTTCGGCTGTAAAGTGAAGGCAGCGATCAGACCTTCATGGAAAACCTAGCAATTAATCATGCATTTATCGAGAATGGCCTTTTCTTACTCATATCTCATTCTGTGCTTATCCACTCTGGTGCTAGTTTTATTACGTTGATTTTTATTTTAGACTTACCTTAATACCTACATCATTCTTAAAATGTTATTTCCTTCCATCATTCGCTAGTTTACAATAAATCCAAGTCATTATAGAAACACTTCATCATCTTCACAATGTAAGGTTTGAAATCATAATAAAGCTTCGTTATTGTTCTTACAAATTAATATTTATTCCTTATTAAGTAATGGATTAACATTTTAAAGATATATGATAAGAGAGAATATCACTCTATGTATCCAAGAGTACATAATTTTTTTCATGGGATGTTGAATTCTGTTCCAAGATGTAACTACTAAAATTGTGTTTATTTTAATCATCCTATGTCATCTAATACAATAAGTGAGGTTTCAATGTAGGAAATAAGAATTCAGGCAAGTTCTTCTCAGAAAAATGTCATTCCAGAGACATTATTAATCATTCTGTAAACAGAATAATTAGTGATCTTCTCCTAAAATGAATAAGTCTTTTCAGATGATGTTTCTTATCCTTTGTGACTCATGGGATGTTGAATTCTGTTCCAAGATGCTCTTAGGCTATATTTAGCTTTCTGCTGTACTCTGACTTTCAACAACTGTATTTACGTGGTGTTTTCTCATGATTTCTATGATTACTTATATGTTATGTGCACATGGAGGTAAGTCCACACTTTTGACTGAAGAGCATTTACCTTTGGTGGCAAGATTTCGGAATATTTACCTTTGAAAAGAACACAAAGACTAGTGTCTTCCCTAAATGATTGAAGCATACACTCTTGCTGCACACTACTATTATAACGCATTAATCTATAATTTTTCCTTTGACTAAAGGAGGCAAGCAACCCACCATGTCCTATCGTTGCTATGCCTATGACTAAAAGTAATCCAATAACTACTAGATATGTATGAAGCCCTTCATAACTTACTTCAAAGGTAAAATTACACCACCATTGTGATAATTTCTGAATAAGCTGTGCTGTACTGATAATTGATGTTGAAAATCATATCAATCCCTGGTAAATTGAAATATAGACTTCAGGATGCCCAAAATTATTGGAACAATTGTTGATGTAAAATTGAATTGTTGAATGAAATTAACTCAATTATAATTGTTGTAGTAATCATGAAGGAAATTATTAGAAATGATTGTAGCAATAAGATCATAAATTGGAAATATCTTCTAAATTAAATTTAACATTGCACGAATAGGCATACACCATAAACCTGAAGTTAAATGAAGTGATCATTATCATTACTGTTCTTTTAATTAAAAATTTGATCTTCTTCAATTAAAGAGCTAGGCTGTCTAGATTCACATCGAATTAAAACTCATACTAAAATAATAATTAAATATAGGCTTCCAATGCCCTCATGATCAGTAGAAAATAGCCTTATCTTAAATATTATATTATGACCCCTTAATATAATTAGGATAAAATGGCCAAGACTAGGAGATAGACTGTAAGTCTATATAGAGGGGTTACCTCTTTTACTGGTCTTATATTCAGATTATGATTTTTGACTGCAATTCAGAATGCATGAATACTTTTTACAAAGACTTAAAAGATTATGTACATGTAGAAATTTTATTAGGGATTTCCCTTTCTTACTAAGTTGAAATCAAAGAATTTTTCTTCTGTGAAATTGCTTTAATTAATATACATATTTGTTAAATCCATCTTCTTTAATTGAATTTTTAATTAGGTCGGACAAATTCAATCTATTGTAGATAAACAAGAAAACTCAGTGAGACATTTTTACCCTTGAAAACCCTTATGTATGAGAAAGTTTAAACCTATGTAAGATAGTTTTAATATTTTCCTCTGGAACTCTATAACTAAGACCACTATTTCTTAAATCTCTGTAACCATTAATGCTCTGGAAAATTAAATACCATATTCACTCGAAAATAACATGCCTTTGAATCTTATGCACTCCCCAAAATTCAAGTGTCAGAAATTGAAATATCATTTTCCCACGAATCTAAAGCGAACCTTAAGACATGTGGCCACAATATTTGCAGCACTGTATGTGTTTATTATGCACATATATGCTGTCATATACATATATTCATATGCGTATACACTGTATGTTAACAGCCGGCAGTTGTCTATGCTAAATGTCCTTCGTAGGTTAGCATATTAACCATTTCAAAATGGTCATTAAAGTACTTTGATGGGATAGCCAATTCCCTTTCAATTAAAAACTATTGGTCAGCAGTTTAGTCTGAAGTCTTCAGGAGCTCTTACAAGGAAAACGTTGATAACACATTCGCAGAACTTTAGATGAGTTACATGGAACCAGGGTGAGCAGAGGATGCGGCTGGTCCTGGTGGGCTATTCTGTAACTCATATCCCATCAGTACAATAGCGTCTTTGTCGTCTTTAATCCCAAATCAACTCTGAGAGATCTTGACGCGATTCTGTAATCTCCAGAGTCAGTACAACAGCGAGCTAAAGTCGGTGGAGTCCACCAAAATCTAAAAGATGTCTGCAGCAAAGAGACTGAGTTGTAAAGCAGGCAAACTGTGGTAATTATATGCATATTTAATATTATCATCAACAAAAATGTGTTAATTGAATGCTTGTAATTATCAGAATTTAAAGTAAAGCCATTATAATACATGCGATTGCATAGAATGAATGCAATGCTCGCTCTAATATGCATACTGATGTATGTCATAGTACATGCATACTATATGTATGTACTATGCTTCTTGGAGTATACATCACTCTGAGGACATGAAATAAAATAAACCTTTTAATCTTTCAATGATAAATGCAAATTACCATAAATAATTTATTAGGTAAAATATTGGGTTATGCTTAACATCCGTTGCATATTTTACTGTGTGTCGCCGTGCTAAAGTTGGCCATGGAAAACTAATGATTCTTTTTGGAGAAAACTTTTAGTAAAATTAAACTAAATAAAATTTGGCTACAGTAATACATGGGATTGCATTTTCTAATTCGTAAATGTTTAATGATTTACTTTAAACTGACTTGGATGATATAATTTTTGTTCATTTACAAATACATACATATGTTAGAAAACATTAAATGAAAGGCCAAGAATATTAAATAGGATTCATGGAGTGAAGTTAATCCTGGCAAAATTTATGCAAGTATTTATTACATACATATAAGTATGTGATACAGCCAAAAGTTACCAAAAGTTCGGTTCACAAGGAAATGTCAGGATTTTATGTCTATGCCAAACATAAAATTGCAAAAATAAAATAATATCTATCAATGAATATGAATCATGATCTTACTAGCTACCAATACTAAACTGAGTTGAGGAAAGCTACACTAGGAACACTAATTATATGTAGCACCTAAGAAATTGTGGAAAGCTAACCTCTAAGAAATGAGTCAGAGTGTATTAAAAATGTGAATTGATAAGAAATATGCTTCATGTGGAAAACCTAAAAGTGGTTTAGCTCCAACCAAAGCTTGGGTGCATATGCATAACCAAGCAGAGATTTTACATTCCAAATAGCATTCATTGGCCCCAAATTAGGTTATATATATCACCAGCTAAATTTGTAGGTTTATTCAAAATTTGAAGTCATCAACATAAAGTTGAACACTAAAGCATTATTATCTTCTTAACAATTTTTCTGATGGACTGTTCAATGCTTCTCTATGTATGAAAGTTATTATCATTTCATGAACTGTAAGGTCATATTGTTGAGATGTCTCTTAAGTCAGAAAGACCATTTTTCATATGCCCATAATTGTTATATGAGCTCCTGTTGGCAATGAAGAGAAAAATTATATTTTGAAACTAATATGTTTAATTTCTCTTATTTTTGTAAATCAATTGTAACACACATATCTATACAAAAGAGAGGAACATTAATTCACAATTCTTTTATCATTTTTATTTAATGAATTACCTACCTAACCATGAATATGAATTACCCAAACACAAAGTGGAATTTATAGTTAGTCTGTTTGAAAATATGTTTTTGAGGCTGAGTGGCTATAAGATTGAAAAAATGAATGAATGAAAGTGGAATATGTATTTTGAAAATTAGAGGGGAAATATATTTCATGTAAATAGCAGTACTATTGTTGAATGCATCATAATTGTTTACTGGTATTAATCTGTCAATATTTTGTAAGCTTTCCAATAAAGTTTTGTTATTTGTCTGCTGAATTACTTTTAATCTGCTTATTTTTGTATTCTCCTTTCACATAATATTTGCACAACCCACTGATGCTCTGCTTTTTTATATCTTTACATAAATAAAGCAAATGAATTGTCATTAATATCCTACGTCTACGTAGGAGTGGATGATACATACTTTTAAGAAATGTCAGAATTTAAGTTTAGGCATGAGATATTTTAAAGTATATGACACTCATATTAAAAGAGAGAGAATAGCAATTCAAGATTTTAAGCAATTAAGTTTTTACATATCTTTCCAGCTATCAACTTGAAAAATAAGGTTTAAAACTAATTGGAATCTGAATAATTATTAGGGGATTCTGAAAAGTTTCCAAGTTGGTATAAAATTTCTATATTTCTTATTTTCCTTTAGAGCATTAGCTTACACTATAGATGAGCATTTGATGACTAATGGAAAGAGATGCTTATTAAGGTGGGCCGAAAAAACATTTTAAAGTTATTACCTGCATTATTTACACCTGCCTTATTACGACCTGCACAACAACCAAATGTTCTGGCAAAATGGGACATCATCTTATATTTAGCCTTTTTTGAAGCTGTAATTGTCATAAATTTCCTATTAAAAAAATTATTCCTTTGGAAAGGTCTCTGTCATTTTTAGGCGTAAAGTAATCTGTGGAAAAAACCTACAAAATTATTAATTTTGAAGTTATTGTTAATTTATATGAATAAATATGCATCTGATTATTTATTAGGATATATATAAATAATCATTTTTTAAAGAAAATCTATTAAAAATTATAATTCTTACAGCTTTCAAGGTGTAAACTTATTGACAATAGAATTGTGAAAATTGCAGTAATTCTGATGAATAATTTATCATGGAGTATCTACATCCAAAGTATATGTGGAAGAGAAGTTATCGTCTTCATTGAAAGAAAGGTCTGTAGAAGGGAGGAAAAAATTTGCGGGAAATGTTACTTTGCTCTGGTTAGTCCTCATCTTGAGTATGCGTGTATATATGGGACCCTGTCAACATGTGTTACACTCGGGATTAGAAAAGGTACAAATAAAGGCTATAATATTAGAAAAAAATTGCTATGCTAAAGTAGTTAGTGTTACTCAGATGATTCAGGGCTTAGATTCTTTAGAAGATAAGAGATTTAAGCAAAGGCTAAACTAGCTATATTAGTTCAGAGAAAGCATATTCTCGTAAGATGGAACTGAGATCATGCAACCTCCTTATTATAGAGGTTCTAATACTGTGAAGTAAATCAAGGAAATAGAAGCTATAACATATTGATTCAAAAATTCATTTTTTCTGCAAACAATGTACAAAAGCGATTGATAGGTGAAGTAGAATCATGATATTTGCTTCTCATGCCATTCACCAGAAAGTGACTAGCACTCTGGGTCTTTACTTGGATGTAAAGAAGAGTTATATTGTAAATGTAAAAAGACGAAATTCAAATGCACATTTTAGTTTGATATAGATCATTTTCATAGCTTATTGCTTCGGAGAGGAGAATAGCCTGGTATTTGCTATCCAGATACAAGCATGAAACAACTTTTCCCATCATTAATGCTATGGATCGATTTTTACTTAAGATACTTATCAAATGAGAATCAATCAAGTTCGGATCTTGAAACCACTAAGCAAGCATCTGGAATATATATCTCAATTTTGCTAAAAGTTTGGTTTCGTTTCACGCCAGCTCTGATGATGTAAAACAGGGGTACTCAACTTTTTTGGCGCCCGGGCACCAAAGGGCGCTTCTAAAAGCGAAGTGGGCACCACATAACATTTCCGTCCATGGTGACATTCAGGCCATCCCTTGGCAATATTATCACTTTTCCAGTTAATAGTTGGCCAATTGAAAAACAAACGTTCCATGGTAAATAAGATCCAAAGTATTACAACGAATATAATTTCATCACAACCTCACATCTCATATGTGAGAACCTCTCATGTGAGAAAGTCATTATCTCCGAAGAATATTTGATACATCTGTTATAAAGGTTTTCGCTGCATGTGCACCGCTGAGTTCCGAAAAGCAGCAGTCCTTGATTACGAGGAGTTTGATACATTGATAAGCTGAGCCGAGCTGAATCTTCGCATTCGTATAATGAACTAAATATGACATAGATATGTCTCTTGTTAATCTGGACGTAGGCGATAAGAGGGGTAAAATGTTTATGAAACCCAAGACCAGGATAAGCAAGTTTCTGACCCTTTCCCCGCCAACTATCCCTGATTGTGCAATCCCAAGAAATAATGTTGTAGCAAATAAAAAAATATTTTTATCGAAGCTTGGCGGCACTGTATGAGGTCGCTTCGGGCACCAGGTTGAGCACCCCTGATGTAGGAGAATGGCATTGACTGGAAATGCTCATCATTTAAATGTAGATAAATGCTCTATGAAATGATGTATAACAAGTTCAAATATAAATCAGGTTAACGTAGGGGAAAGCTTCAAATTCCAGGTTCATACAATTTTTGGTCCGACAATAGTTAGGTCACAAAAGGCTTCGCCTTATTTCGCTTATCGGTGCTCGTGCGCCCAGGCGCGTGAGCAGGTGAGGCAGCCGTCATGTGGCGCATTCAGCCGACTTCGGTTTTAGTTAAAATTTCCCATTTTCCCTATATCTTTTGACTTTCTCCGTCGCACATTGCATGGGGTCTGCATTTTACGACTCTTCATCTTAAATTGTATGTGACGTGTTCAACAGATAGCAGAAGGAGCTTCGCTTGCCTCCATCTCATACTCAATGCATACATTCGGGGGGGTTGGACCTCCATCAAAGCATTCGGAGAATAAGTATGACATTAACGCTACCGGTCTTTTTGAGGCACTCTAGATAACTCAGAGAGTCATCCTAAACTTTTTCATTTCAGAAAACAATAATTACAATTCAAAATTGTAAAAGACAAAAGTCTTTTTACAATTTCTAAATTAATTCCGTGTAAATGCCCTTCCAAAAGAAAGTGTAATGCAGTCACACTACGAAGACGTTAGATCTTCGTTTAGAATTACTCAAACAAATAATGCTGTACTATAATACAAGTTATACTAAAAGTTGATATGCGTTGGATCATTACTGTCTTTGGTTATCCAATTTCTCAAAATATTCGTATTGGATTCGAAGAAACGTCAAGATATAATAAAAAATATGATTGATGAATTTCACTGCGAAAGGGATAAGATTGAGAGTTACGCTGTACGTACACATCAATTACTCATCGATTTAGGTCTGTTGTCTCCTCAGTGAGTCGCACCTTATCTACGAGTACCCGATGCTCCGACTTCACGTTTCAACAGTGGATCGCATCCCACCGCTTTGTCATCTGCTCCCCATCCCATCGCGGCAGTATAAATAGACCCTTGGTTTTTGAGCCGAAATAATGAGTTTTGGAGTTAAATGAAACGATCTCTGCATTTCGAAGAAAAGGAATTTAAAGTGCCATTTTATGACTTACCCGTTCAACAGTGAATATTCTTCAAAAAGGTTAACAATTTAGTGAGAAGGATGGAGGAAGACCTACTGCATTATTCAAATTCATATCTTAAAACTGTCTTATTCACCCGTTAAAGTCTGTTTTATGCATCTAAATATCAATCAGTCAAAATTGCATTTACAGAAAATGAAATGCACGCCTGTCGAAGAGCTGTGTTAAAATTACGCCGCCGTAACTGGTCTAACTTGAAAATTCTTTCTAAATAATCAAATACCTTGTAAAAATATTGATAATTAGTATTATTAATCAGTATATAATATAATTTCATTATTACCTTAATCAATAATCTGTGGAGCGAAAGTGAGGATGTTCAGAAATTTTGGTTTGATTTCGACTTTCTTGATGCTCTCCAAATACTGAATTTATTCCGATAAAGGAGGGAAAATCTTTTATGCAGAAGTTACATTAAATGCTAATATCTCATGATCCATTAATTGCGAGGAATTGCAATGGTAATATAGAAACAACTTTCAACTTTCCCAGCTATGTGTTCCGAAAACCACGCCGAAAATTACTGAGAACCTAAACACAGATGTACCTAAAATTGGCTCTGATTACCGTAAACATTTAATTGTTAAACTTTTGAAAAAATTATCTAAAATGAGAAAACGCGTGTGAAAGAGTATAGTACTGAAATGAAATCCGTCCGATGGACAGGCCACTGCTAGCTCTTAACCTCTCTTCCCCTCCCTGACCTTCCTTCGAACCCTTCTCCCTCCATTTTTCCTATATATTCCCTGAGAAGCGAGCGCTGTCACATTTTGCAACGCACCGTGCGGATCGAGGAGGTCGAGTGAGAGAGCGGAGCCGAAATTCTCGACTTCTTGGCGACGACCAGCTCATTAACTTCCGTTGCTTCAGAAGAAGTTCGATCTGCAGTTACACTTCCCGATGTTGAAGCGGAAGATTGCCATCCTACTGTGGGCACTTGTCTTTTTTCGGGAGAATGAGTTCGAGGCAGTCCCAACGAAAGGAACATCCACCTCTTCACGAAAGGCTTCCAGAAAACCAAACTACCACACACCGGTAGAATCGGTTCATCTCGCTCCTGACAATATCCACATCGTTTTCCTGCAGTCTGAAACATCAGCACCATTCAACCCATGTTGGCGAGTTGAATGGCGGAGGTGGCCGATCGAACTCCATTCTGCAAGACTACGTTTTGAGAGCCCCCAAGATAGCCAGCCCAATTCTCCGGGTCCCAAGAACATTCTCGACCAAATCGAAGACGAAAAAAGTGCTTCCAGGGATTTCACCAACGGATCGAAGCCGCTGCAGCTCATTGGAATCTCAAGCAACTCCTTAAGATCTAGAAGAAAGTGAGTGGTTTTAGTGTTGTGAGCTATGGTCATTTTTGTGCATAATAGTGAAAATAGTGAGTGACTTCAAGAGGAGGTTCAGTTCGCCGATGGAAAGCAGAGTACCCCCGCCGCTGGAGGAATCCCACAGCTCAAGGTAAGGATCATCGTCTTTCAGGTGAAAAGGTGGTAGGTTCTTTAGAAAAGGGCCCGAATAAGGGCGATAGTGTAAACAGGTCTACATTAGAGTTTGGGGGGAGTGGGAAATTGAAGTGTCAGGCACTACACACACTAAATCAGACCGGCTTTTTAGCCAATAGAATAAATTTAGTCTTCTAAAAGTCCCTCTCTCTATATTTCTTCCGTGGCACTTGGTTTTCATGCCTTTGTCACACCATGGTTTTATAGGGCTGGTTAATTGCAATTGTCGCGAGCGTCCCAATCCCCCGAAATGTTTAACAATTGCAATTTTCTGGCGAACTCCTCCATTCAAAAGGAGAAACGAGCTGGCACGATACGTCTTTGCGTGGCTTGGAAACTCGTGCATACTTTTCCTTTTCATTTTTGTGATCTTTTTTTTTTTAATGTTAATAAACTTCTTTAGATTCCTTTCAAAAGTTTATTCAAAAACTAGAGTGATTGGAATGTAGATTTAATTGCTAAGTAATTCCAATAATTAGAGATTTTATATTTCTCTTATTTCCAGAAGCTGGTACTTATTTTAACGAGCAATAGAAGAAATTCGACGGCCTGGAGAAACTTTTTTTTTAGGAATGTCTGGGTATGTAGATTTTACTTTCTTTTGAATTTTTACACAATCTATCATGACCTTAAATTTCGAAGCTTTTCTAAAATTTGGAGTAGGAGACTTAAATTTTAAAATTCCTAAAATGAACTTTCAGTTGTTCTTTGTGCAAACTTGGTTGCTATTTTTCATTCCCTTCAAAATGTCTCTGAAGTGATTAAAAGTCAAATTTTAAATTTAAGTTCTCAAAATCTTATCGTAACAATGTATGTAACTCAGCTTTTTTTTCTTTCAGGAATTCTTCGGCTTGGTGAACTGGCTTCATTTTGATGGTATTCAAAGATATTGTTTGAGCTTACGATTTCATTGTTATAACCAGTAATAAAAGTTTTCATGCAAAATATACCTGCTGCATATTCATGTAACTTTTCATTACGATATTACTACATGGACGAACTGTTGGCTAAAAGTATCTATTGCAATTGTTCACTACTGTTAGCGTCGCCGTCTTGGGTGGTTCGTCGGAAGCGGGGCGTCGATACTCCAGTAAGGTGGCATCGGAGCCTCTGAATACAGCGCTCAAGTTCTAACAAAGCCCGAGTATAGTTTAAGTTTTTAGCGGAAAATTGAAAGCTCCGCCGGGAGGGAGTGCTGAAACCAATGGGTATTAGTTTCGACGCAATAATAAACTAAAAAGGGATAATCTGAGCAAAGACAACAACAGCTTTCTCCAGCCGGATGTCTGTGGCAAATTATTAAATTATTTAAAAAAATGTTAATGGGAGAAAATTTATTTTTCTTCATTGGGCCGTATGAATAAAAAGCATTTGCTCAAAAGTAAAAGGAAATGCTATGAGCAAAAGGTAGAAATAAAAGCAAAACCTTCTCTTAATATGCATAATCATTTGCTTCTACTTGCAAGCAAATTCTTCAAATGACGTCAAAAAAAGGTCAACTTTTTCCATGAAAATAAAGAAATCAGCTCTAGCCGCCCCACGGAGATTATTTACTCGCTCAATTGAAATGTAAATCGGTAACTGTTGCTTGTAATTGAGTTTTCATTAATTTTATTATTAATAAAATTATTATAATCGTCTGAAAAAGTGGTAGAGAACTCCCATATGTAGAGGTACTCTTTCTCATGTTCGGAGGAATGGTCTATAAGAAACATGGCGGTGCATTTTATCCGAAAAAATTGGGAAAATATCGTTCGCGATTAATTGCATTCAAGTAATAAGGGCTTATACCTATTTGTCCTCCTCGGTGCGAGGATCTGATACAAAGGGAGAAATATTTTTCTTATTAATCCAAAGCTGATCTACCATGAAAAATGTATTTTTTAATGAGTTCCTGCATCCATTAATTAATGGGTATAAAAACTTCTTCCAAAACTGCTGGGAATAAGATGGGAGATAGACTGTCACCTTTTCGAACTTCCTTCTCAACCTTAATTCTGAGTATATTCAATATTATCCCTTGGATATGTCTCAAATCTTCAGTTCCTTCCGTCGTTTCATCATTCGCTGGGTTTTTACGACTTCCATTACTTTGGCTCCGAGTTCTTTCTCATGAAGGGCTGAGAATTTATTTCTAAGTTCCAGCTGTAACTCCTTGTTATTTGCAAGCTTATCGATGTTTATTTCCTGCTTCTCACAAGAAATAAACTTCTTCCGTTTCGTTCGGGGGTTAAACGTTATTTGGCATTTTAAAGTTGTGTGGTCACTCCTAGTGTAAAAGTTGTTATTCCGCACTCCTAGAAAGTCCGGGGTTAAGTGATAAAAAAGGGAGTTCTTGCCAAGTGTCAGGGTTTCTCTTGCGAATAAAGATTAGAGGTTTTTGAAAACGAAAGAGCTTTATGGACGACCGGCGGAAAAAGAGAGCTGCAAGTCAAAAGAGCGAAGGCGGCAGAGATCCGGCGATGGATGCAGACAATTTCGCGTGACTAGGGCTACAATCACACGCACTCTGTTTTTAGGGGCAAACTGCTCATTGCTTATACATTCTACGAAAAAGGGAAAAGTGAGTAGGAGGGGGGCAACCAGGTTATTGGAGACTCTTGACTCTACGTTAGACCTGGTCGTTATGTGCTAAATTCGTGGCTAATTAAAACTAAGAGATCAGGAGCTGCGCGATGGGAGCAAATCGGAATTCCTTTGCTTTCACCCTTTTGTATTCGAGGTCAGTTCAAAAATAAAAATATTTTCTCCACTCCATCCCTGGTATTACAGCTTTATACTGTGTGACTGTGCTTCCCAAATACGCTCAATTTCGGTTTAAAGTTCGCGCCTCCCAATCTCTCAGTTCTTCGACAGTTAAAAACCTCGTAGCGGATTTTGGAGTAGCCCTTAACAGAGCAATTTCATCAGTGAAACATACAATGACGGAATGTAACCGTAAGAGTGTCAATTCCCGTATTTCTTTCCTTCATAATTCTTCTAAAAATAATCCACTTTAAGCCACACTTCCCTTTTGGAATAAAAAACGAAGCGCTTTGTGACCGATACTAACCTAATTCTACTGAAAGCCGACATAGGACAGTGCGTGGTCCTTTATTTTCTACGAACCACCCCCTAACCAAGCACTGCTTATTCTGGCGCTCTCTCTCTTACTCTCACTTAAATGATACTAGAAAAATGAAAATGGGAACATTGTTTTTTAGATGAAAATGATAAAGCATGGACTTTTAAACTGAGATAATAAAAAATGTCACAGCCTCTTAATCCAAGTCTTGAAGAATTCATAATTGTATAGGAAAATATCCAATAGTTACCTAATTACCGCAATGAGGTTTAAATCAGAAGTATGTGTGTTGTCTGGAGGAGGGTGCGAATTCTACCATCATCCTTGGCAAGGATATCATAAAAACTACGCGGAAATGAAGAGGAAGGCGAGTACGAGTAGAACGAGGAGAACGGCGAGTTCCTAAAAATCAATCGATAAAATGAACACTGAAGAAGAAGAAAAAAGGAAAAGTTTTTCAGCCGCCCTCATTCAAAAACCGTGGACTCAGAGATCGATAGTTCGAAGTCGACTTTAAGTCATAGTCGATCGATACTGTCATGGCGTTTTAAGAGTGTAAACACCGTAATGGTGATGGAATTGATAGATAGATTGCTCTCCAGTTTGGTATTATTCCGTTGCAGATCTTAAGATCGAGAGGACTCTTACATCTTATACAGCCTTCCGAGCACGGTTAAACTTCATTGAAGTTCAACTATTTCCGTTTAAACTCAATCAGTTGAGGCTTTACTGAGTGGAAGTTCAAATCCATTGTTAAAATATTTATTTTTACTTGTAAAAATAAATATTTTAACAATCTATTTCCGTTCTTTATCGCAGCCTGTTTTTAAGTAAAACAAAAAGTTTCTCCGATATGTTTTAAATCTCTCTAAAGTGCTGCACCATTTTTTGTTTGTATATTAACCTCTCAAGAAGTCTTCGAATTGTTCTTAAATACTGTGCCATTTTGAAACACTTTGCTTTCCAACTAATTATGTGGTTGTTTCTTCCGTCTCGTAAAGGTTTGTTAAGAACTGTTGTAGGTAGCGGACTGTGATTGCTGTTCTTTGTTGCACTTTCTTGGTAAGCAGAGCAAATGGTTATCGGAAATTTACCAAAATTTCCGATAACCATTTGCTGGATACTACTGTGTCTCTAAATTATTATCCTGTTTAAGCTAGTACCATGTCTATCAAAGTTATCAGTTTGAATAGCAACTGCGAAGCAATCTTTGAATTTTTGTCGAATACTTTTTAATCTTATATTCATTGTGAGTCACTATTTATATAAATTGTACAATTTGCATACCCTGCTTAAATAAATGAATCTGATACTACCTATGAGCCGCCTTATTCCACTAAGTATACCTTGCCAATGCGAAGTATTTGAGTACTTTAACAGCTTACGTGATATTAAAAACAACTGTACCAGGATTTTATTCGTGTCCAAGGATTTCGCATGGAAGAATGTGATTCCAGAATAAAGACTCAACCCTATTTCTCGAAGAAACGTAATTATCTGACTAGGAAATACAGGAAGAGATCGGAAATGGTATGTGAAAATACTTTCGACAAAAAGTGGTTGGTCTTCCTTACATCACAGTTCACTTGGCTCCTACCAGTTTGCTAAAAATATGTGGCCGTTAATTAAAAAGTAATAAATTTTATTATTCCAAATAGTTAAATCAGAGATTGAATCCCGAAAAAGCTTATGAAAAAATATTATAATTCAGTAAAAGTTATGGATGCTGCATAAACTATTGCACCTCATTCCCTATCTTTGGTACACTTATATGGCATTACAAAAGTAGTATGTTTCAGTAAGTTCCTTTGAATATCAGTCGCTAATTACTAAGGAGCATCCAGATTTGCCGTAACTTTCTTATTGCTTAATTTATTTTGGTTTCTTGTTTCATTCTGCGATTATTGTATTGCAAGCACCTCATATGAGTATTTGTGGTAAAAACTAGAAATTTACCTTATTTGTATACTGATTAACTTTTTAATGTATATTGCCAACTCTTTATATTTCTCTCTATGTTCAAATAATAAAGCTACAGATGATGTATTTTGATTCATGAGATGAGAGGTTTTTTTTTCTATTACCTTCTTCAAGTCACTGTAAATTAAATAGGAAATTAGTTATCATTGTTTTAAAGCAATTTAATTGGCTTAGCTTAATTTAATGCTGAAAGCTTAGTGGCTCATTTTTGTACCCCTTCCATGACATTTCATTAATATAATTTTTATTTTTCTTTCTCATACTGAGAAATCTTAACAGCCCAAATAATGAATATGATATGACCCAAGAAATGGGTAGTAGCACATAGGACATACATGCTTTTAATTGATTTTTTTATTTATTACTTCTTTTAGATATGTTATTTCAAAAATACTAGAAATAAATTTGTTTTTTATGGATGACACATTGGTATTTGAAGATTTTCCCAATAGGTTATAACCTATAGCAAGAGCCTAGGTTGAAAATAGGCAGAGGTGGCCTTTTGTTCCATATTGGCTCCATGTTAGCATCCACATTGGACTTTTGTTCTACATCATCCTTATGGACTTTGGCAAACGTCTTGCGGCTGTCCACAAAATATCCATATGACCATGTTCCACACTAGCAACAAGGAATTTCTAACTGGGCAGCTACATTGAATTCGACCAAGGAATTTTGTGTGTTATTGTATGTACTATGCCAAATCAAAACTTATGATGTGCCTACAACTTTATCTAAAATATTGCTTTTTTGTACAGTAAGGATATCGAAATGGAGAGAGGAAGAAACACAAGCAAATATTACAGCATACGTTCAGGAGTGGCTAAAGTATGGGAAATTCGGAAATGAGAGAAAGAAGAAAAGAAATATCAACATTATAAACTTTGTGACATTAATGTTAATGTTGTGACAACATTGTAGCAACGTTAAGACAACATTGTGGTAATGTTGTGACAATGTTGATTCCTGGGCCCTTTGACGTTGTATCAACGTTGATACAACGTTATGTAACTTTGTGACAACATTAGGTAACGTTGTGACAACATTTGGTTTTTCCCATTGTAACGTTGATACAACGTGACAACTTTCTCTGCTACTGGGGACTTTGGCAGAGGAACTGTAAATAGCCACAAAAACTTGGTCAATTTCTGCAAAAACTTGAGAGACAATATGAGCCTTTAGAGTTGAATCCATGTCATTGAGGGCATCTCCACCTCGAGATTTATTTGAGGTAATAGGGCAGCTATCGCATCTGAAAATGTTATAAGAATGAAGGCCTAATTTGACGAATTAATGTCCTGATGTAGCTACGTTTCAGTAAGTACTATTACATCATAATCGAACTTAGTGGCAGAAACCGATTTAACTATCTTGGTGTTTATATAGACCGGAATATGACCATAGCTTGAGCTTCAAACACCACAATTTTACTAAAAAGTTTCATATTGAAGTAGGGTACATTAATAGTTCAAAAACTACTACTGATATAGGCGCTATGCCAATGAGTTGAGTAGGATAGGTTGGGTCTCTATCATTGAATTTCAGAATTGCGTTTATTGTATAGCAAAATTATATGTATTTCTACGCAGCTCACCCTCATAATCTCTGCTGCTCGAGATATACGCGTTTGTGGATGCTTGAATTGTAATTCCCTTACTGAAAAATCAGCAGATCCATATTCAGTCAAACTTACAGAAAACCTGATCTTCTATTCCGCAAGAAACAAAATACTTTCACGTGAAACAAATCACATTGTTTTCAACACTTGCAGAAACAGCCGAAGTATGACGTAACAACCATTACCAATACATTTCCACCCATTTATTAGGATGGAGTTCCACAAAGTCAAAGCTTCCTTGATTGATTTCATTACAGAAGGAGTTAAGAACAATTGCCAAAAGCTCTTATTGGAATGCTGAACTGTGAGAAAGTTGGGCAAGATGTTGTAATAGTTAAAACAGCTTTATGTCGTTTATTGCTAAAAAATTCCAGCTTATCTAGGATCTCTAGGATAAACATCGTTGTTATGAACATTCTTTTGCTATGCCCATTCATTCAAATGCACATTTTTTAATGTATAAAATGGTTCATACTGTTGAACTATATTGCTTGCAGTATCTTCTGTGATCCAATTTGTAAATAAGTTCCAATTGTATCTTCCTTTTAATTATTTAATTTAAGAAGTAAGAGACATCAGGTTATACCAACATCAACAACAAAGACTATATATACTAGGTTTTTATTTAAACATAAACAAATCACCACAGTGATGTAGCAACATGTATGGCAAATTGGCATTCAACACCCCCCCTCAATTTGACAATATTCCTATGAACCATTGATTAAATACAAAACATTTCTATTCTAACCATCGCATTTTCTCAAATATTGTAATTAACCTTGGATCAGGTTACTCATACAAACTAAATTTAATTTATCTCTTAATTTACAAAAACATGTAGATCCAAGAGGCTTAGTGAACAGATCAACCATTTGATCTTCTAATGGCACATATTTAACTTCAAAGATTTCTTTCTGTTTAAGATCACATAAAAAATAATATTTCACTTCAATGTGTTTCATTCTCCGGTATCTATGTTTTGACAACAAGTGAATACAGGACTGATTGTCCTCGAGCAAGGTAATTGTCATCCTAATATCAATATACATGTCCTGTAAAATACCAATTGTCCACTGGGTCTCACGGGCACCCTCACACAACGCAACCAGTTTGGCCTCTGTTGATGATAGAGATACACCAGACTGTTTTCTGGTGCTCCATGATACTGAACAACCAAATACCTCTACTAGAAAACCAGATGTAGATTTTCTGTCAACTGAATCTCCTGCCCAGTCTGCATCAGCATAACACACAATTGATTCATGCAATTTTTCCTTGGAAAAAATAATGCATAACCTAGTGTACATTTAATATAGCAAAGTACCCGTTTAAGTCCTCTCCACAGTCCCTCAGTTGGTTTTGTCTGATACCTGCTAAACAAATTTACACTCAAAGATATATCAGGTCTAGAAATATACATCAAATACATTAGGCATCCTATTAGTTCTTTTACAGGTTTATGACTAATTACAGGCTCATTCTTAAAAAACCGGCACCACAAAATTTTTCTTCAATTGCTGATTTTGCTGGTTTGCATTCTGACATTAAATCTACTCAACATATCTTCCATGTACTTTCTTTGAGAAAGATACATGCCTGTATCATCTCTGTCAATCTTAATCCCCAAATAGAACTTTAAATTTCCAAGATCAGTCATTTTGAACCTTTCCATCAATTTCCTTTTTACACACATTAAGTCTACATCATTGTTACATGCAATAAGCAAATCATCAACATATAGTAGTACATAAGTGAGCATAGTTCCCTTACAGCATACATAAAGACATTTATCATACTTTGACTGAACAAAGCCAAGGCTTTGAACATACTTATCAAAACAATAATTCCATTACTTGGGGGCTTTCTTAGTCCATACAGTTGTTTTTGAAGCTTACATACATACTTACATACATTTGAATAGAAACTCCTGGAGGTGGTTGCATAAATATTTCATCATGTAAATTACCTTGGAGAAAGGCATTCTTCACATCCATTTGACCTGCAACTAAATTTTTATGATTAATGACAGATAGCAAAATTCTAACTGTAATCATTAGGGCAACAGGAGCATATGTCACTTCATAGTCAAGTCTGTGTCTTTGAGCACAGCCTCTGACAACTAGTCTTGCTTTGTATCTTATTGTAATTTCTCTATTTTCATTTTTCTTCAAACTGAAGACCCATTTTGAATCTCTGGCTTTTCTTCCTTCAGGCAAAGTGCATAATGTCCAAGTTTTGTTTTCTTCCAGTGAAGATAATTCCTCCTTGATTGCTTTCTTCCATAGTGTCGCATCTCTCCTCTGCTCCACTTCTTCAAAGGTTGCTGGTACATCACTAACATATTCTCCAGCATTTAGGGCATATGCTATAAGGTCATTATCATCTAGATCTTCCACATAATCTTCCAAATATCTTGGTGCTTTCTTTTCCCTCTCCCTAGTTCTTCTGTATCATTGCTATGAATTCTTTCTTGTTGTATTAGCCCTTGTATTAATTCTCTTTCCTTAGTTGGTTCTTTTCCTATTCCTTGTAACTCATTTAAAGCATCATCTTGTAAATTTTCCTCTTATACAATATCCCTTCCACTAGCTAACTTATTATCTTTGATATCCCAAAGTCTAAAACCATTTGCATAGTATCCAAGCATTATGCACATTTTGGAGTGGCTATCAAGTTTCCCTTTCCTCAATTCTTTGGGCAAATGAAGGTGAGCAATGCATCCAAAAACTTTAAGTTTCCCAACATTTGGTTTTCTTCCATACCACATCTCGTCAGGAACAGCATTTTTAAATGCTGATGTGGGACATCTGTTTATGGTATAAACTGCACTCATTACTGCTTCTGACCAGAAATCTTTAGTCCAGAATCTGACAGCATGCATCTTGCCTTATCCATTGTTTCTGTTCATCCTCTCAGCAACACCATTTTGAGATGGTGTGTATCTTATAGTATATTCGACCTATATTCCTCTTTTAGCAAATTCTTCTTTCATTCTAGTTGAGACATACTCTCCACCATTATCACAGCGGAATCGACTCATCGGCAAATTGAAGTTAGCTGTTGCCATTGATGCAAATATCTGAAAAAACTTAAATACTTGATCTTTTGATTCCATTAAATACATGACTGTAAAGTGAGTAAAGTCATCAACAAATATTAGGATAAATTCTTTGCCATCACAGATATGGGACTAACGGGCCCCATCACGTCACTATGAACTAGTTCCACTGGTCGAGTTGTCTTGTTTCTTGGAGTATTATATGGAAGTTTTGTTTGTCTTCCTTCCAGGCACACATTACAAATATCCTTTTCTGTAATGGTCAATCCATCAACAAGCTTCTCCATTTTCTTCATATTTTCATAGCTGAGATGTGCCAATTGCGAAATGCCAAATCTGTGCCAAAGTATAGCACTTGAAGTTGCTGCGCTTATTAGGGCATATTCATTTTCTTCTTTTTCCTGTAATATCAACTCTATTTCATAGAGCTTCCTATATCCAATACCAAGTAGAGTTCCTTGTTGGTAAGTTTTCCCAGTTCCATTCTTGAAAACTATTTCATGGCCTTTCATATCTAACTGAGCCACTGAAATTAAATTAATGTCTATATCAGGCCCTATCAGCACATCATGAAGAGTTATATTTTTCCAGTTTCCTTCCACATTTGTCTTAACCTTTAGATCTCCTTTTGTTTCAGCTATTAGGTAGCTATTATTCTTGGCTACCTCTATTTTTATTGGTGATTCTAGCTTGCGGACATTGAAGGCTTCATCCTTTAAGCAGGTAAGATTTTCTGATGCTCCAGAATCAATAAACCATTTGTTCTTCAAATCACCATCATGCACTGCTGAATATTTTGAGCTCACAGTCAGTATTGGTTCCTCTTCCACAATTTGTCGAGTTATGAAACTGTAACTTGCTTTCCTTTCAGTTGAGTTATTTTCTTTTCTTTCTTGATCAGCAGTGCCAGCCAGATTTGCTCCACCACTAAAGTGTTTGAATGATTGTTGATGCTTTCTGCATTGAGCCCTTGTATGGCCTGCAATTCCATAATTATGACAGGTGGAACGAAAGGCTGGTGATTTATTACCAGACTGTAGGAAATCATTCCTTCCTTTAAACACTTGTACTTGTTTATTTCCTTGAAGATTATTTTTATTTCCTGACTTATATCCACTTGCATATTTTCTTTTGACTGGACAGCAAAAACAGATACTGGTGGGTCATCAGAATTAGGCTTGTGTTTCCTTGTTTCTCGCTTCATTTCCTCATCTATTAGACGACCTTTGACAAAAAGCAATGCTAATTCTTCACAACATACAGTCTCAAGTGCAGTAACAACTGCATCATATTCTTGTGGCATGGTTAATAGTAGGTGACAGATAATATAATTTTCTTCCATTGTTTTTCCTGCTGCCTTTAAATATCTAATGGATTGATCAAATTTAAGGAGATGAGCTTCCAATTTTTCTTGCTTTGGATTAAACTTCATGCAGAGCAATTTCTTCATTAATTGTATTTGATTAGTTATACTTTTCCTTTTGAATGTTGTCTGCAGGGCTTCCCACGCTTCAAACGCTGTGTCTTTATTTTGAATATATTCCAAGTGAGTGTCAGACAATTTCTTTACATTTCTTTCCTTTTTGTTCTATTTCAGCCTTTCCTTTTTGCTTCCTTTCTTTTTCAGCTTCACTGTCTCCATAAGATGCAACAAAAGGTGCTAGCTTGGTTGACAATGGTTCCTTATCATATTCCATAAAGTTTTCTCATCTAAGAGAACTTCCATCCGATATTTCCAGTTACTAAAGTTAGTTCCATCGAATAATTTTGTGGTATCTGAATCCTCCATCCTCAGCCATTTCCATTCCAGATTTTCAAATTTTCCAAATTAGATCACAGAGCACTGGGCCCATAACCTGTTGAACTATATTGCTTGTGGTATCTTCTGTGGTCCAATTTTTAAATAAGTTCCAATTTTGTAATTGTTTTTTAAATGTACTGCCGTGCTGGCGTTTCGAATGAACGGACGTTAGTCCATTATTAAGCGATGAGTAATACAGGAGTACACATATATATAACGTCCGAAACCTGCGGCTGGTTTTTGTACCTTGTGTGTATATATATGTGTACTCCTGTATTACTCATCACTTGATAATGGACTAACCTCTGAAACCGGTCGCGGTATTAAAAACTTTTAAAGTGGAATTTTGCACAGTTATTTCCACCCATTTATTAGGATGGAGCTCCACAAAGTTAAACCTTCCTCAATTGATTTCAAGTTCCAATTTTATCTTCCTTTTAATTATTTAAGAAGTAAGGTACATCAGATTATTCCAACATTAACAACAAAGACTATATATACTTGGTTTTTTTAAACATAAACAAATCACTATAGTGATGTAGCAACATGTATGGCAAATTGGCATTCAACACATACCTCTGTGTATTAACCCAAACGGGTAAATGGACCGAGTAAACGGGTATTTTCTGGTGGCGAGAGAAAATATTATGAATGATGACAGAAAACTACAGCAGAATAGTAGCAGCAAATTTCCAGTGTATCTATACATCCATGATTTAAGATTTTACTAGGTGAACAGCAGGGCCATAGCTAGAGCCTCGGGGGCCCTGGGGTAACAAGTAAATTTGGGGCCCCCCATACGGAAATCATTTTTCAAATTTTAAAGTACACCTAGAGTTGTCTAGTTTGAATTTCCCGCGCATATAGGGAGACAATTGTTCAATTTGAGGTATTTTCAGGGGCCCCTAAAGTCTTTGCCGAGGTAAGACTCTTTCAGCGCCAAAAAAGTGGTCTACGAGAAGGGGCCCCTTCCCGTCGGGGGCCCTGGGGCACCACCCCACCTGCCCCATGCTAGCTACGGTCCTGGTGAACAGTATTATACCAATATAATTATGCAAGATGAGAGGAAAGAGAAGTAGTTAAAAAAAAAGTATTTTAAATGCATTCAGGCGTATCGGGTCCAGAGGCAGACGAACGCCCCTATGCAGACGATTCAAATTTGGAAAAGTTGACATACGAAATATCCTTCGGCATCTAAAGCGCTAAAATTGTAGAGGTCAAATATATCATATATCTTGATTTTTATCAAGGATGGAAATTGATGAACACAAAGTAGATCTAATAAGTGTTTCTTTGCGTGTTTTTGCATTTTCTCAAGTATTTCGGTCAGTAATTTTTGGGTGATAATGTTGTCTTTTGCATGAAAATTATGAGTTTGTGCTTTAAAGATTGCTTACCCCGGTTTAGATTATCCATTTCAAACTGTTGAGTCTGTGCTAAGGATTGTTGTTTTTACTTTAGTTTATTCTATTATGCTTCATTCATCTCCAGATTAAGACACCCTACTTTTTTCATCAGAGGAGAATCTTCCAGGCCGATTAATATCGTCGCAAGGAATACAAAATCTCATGAATGGATCAAATTGTTGGAAATAGGATCCACCTATACTTTTACCAAAATAATACCTAGCTTCTTGTGGAAGGTGAGTAATTTGATACTGATACGGTTTAGTATTCGATGTCCTATAAAATGTTTCTCATTAGGGCACTGCAGATGAGACTAAATTACTGGAAGCTACATCAGCTCAGAAGCTAAAAATTAGCTCAGAAGCTAAAAAAATTCAAGTTAATCCACAGAAACCATTCAACGATTCTTATTCTGAAGCAGCCTCCTACGTGGCAAGTGCATTACATGTTATTTATTGTATTTTAATTTTTCTTCCGAAAGTACCAATGTTGACTCTGTATTATTATTTTCAATGTATAAATAGGGCAAAGTTTCTGGTGTTGGTCTTTCTCATTTTGGGTTGATCGAAATTGAAGATGGTTCAGTGCTTTGCACTACGTTCGTAAACCATATGCGTTTTTACCTCATTTCCAACCTAAAGATGAAATAAGCCTCTTCAATACCCATTCTAAAATTGTGAATGGGAAAAAATACATCGTCATGTGTGGATTGAGTCGGTTGCTTTCTCAGTTGAGTATCAATGTGTTAACTTAAATTATTTATCACTCTCTAAGCTTCCCAAAGTTTGTTTTATTCCTATGATTATTTCTTTGTAGAAATGAATCTCGGGAAGAAAAGCCAAAAAATGCAGTGGTAGATTTCTGCATAACCAATAATTTTGGGATTGAAGATTTTTTGAAGGTCGTATTTTTGTTTATTAAACTGAAGAAGCTGTTGGAATCTTTCACTTCATCATTGTACTCGAGAGATTTGAGGTATGTCTTTAAGGAATTAATTTTAAATCATAATAAACTATTTTGGAATGATAAGAGATGAATTAATTCATTTGCTATCATTTTTTTGGTCCCAATTGGCACCTAAAATCTGAATTTACTGTTTTTTACCAAAAATCAGAATTTTCCATTCATTTTTAATTTATTTGCAATAAATTGCCCTATGACTCCTGCAGAAAAGTTCATGTTGCTCTAATTAGGATGGGTGAACTTGTAGGAATAATCGTCTAAAATCATTTAAGGATAGTTTTTAATCACCTTTATCAATCATCTTTAGAATAAGAAAATATTTCCAGATAGTACAATGTAGTAGAAATCGATTCATTTAACTGTGTCTGTGTTTTTTGGAGGTGTTTTTATATTTGCCTTATTGTAATAACTGTTCTTATTATTGATACTGTCCATGAGAGGCTTTTGGAGTAGTTGATGCTTGGAAGCGATTAAATTAAAGAATTTACATCACTTCGCATAAACATTTTATTCTCGAGCCAGCGGCAAATAAATCTCAATCAACAATCACTTATTTATCAACAACCACATGACAACGACAACAATAAAAAATCTGATGTGGCCAGCACATGACTTTCTCCATATATAAGATGTAAATACTTATCTACGACAGTAATTTCGAACTCTAAACATTATAAATAATGTTGTTCGGGACATGCTGGATGAAAAATGATGAAACTGGCCTTTCGCCCATAGAGCTCAGAGCGCCCACAAAGTACATAATCAGCAACTTCCGGTTTATCGGTATTTCAGGAATAACTCCTAAACAATCAGTGATACTAAAATATGTTTCATACAAAAGTTATAGTAAATTTAAATTTCTAAAACTTTTATAAATAATAGTATATACCTTAAATATCATGTTTAAGGAGATATTTTGAAAACCGGAAATGAGCTTTGAAGAATGAAGCTCAACTTCCGGTTGACCGATTTACTCCAAAAACTAATCAACTCTAAAAAATGTAATAGAAGTACTACTTATGAAATTTGGTGTTGCTCAGCCAAATAGTTTTCATGTTAGAGCGCCCACAAAGTACATAATCATCTTCTTCCGGTTTATCAGTGTTTCACGAATAACTCCTAATCAACCGGTGATACAAAAATATGTTAAATACAAAAGTTATAGTAAATTACATTATCTAAAACTTTTATAAGGAATACAATGTACGTATATATCATATTTATGGAGATATTTTGAAAACCGGAAATGAGCTTTAATGAATAAAGCTCGACTTCCGGTTGACCGATTTACTCCAAAACCTAATCAACTCTGACAGCACACACTACAGTACTATATATGAAGTTTGGTATTGATACGACTAATAGTTTTCACGTTAGAGCGTCCACTATCACACACACACATACACACACACACACTCACACACACACACACACACACACACACACACACACATACACACAGACATCATTCCGAAAATGGTCAAAACGTGTTCTAGGGACCCCAAAACATGTATTTCCGTTGAAATCTCGAAGTCGAATTTTTTCATGAAAACAATACTTTCTCTATACTTCGTATATGGAGAAAGTAAAAAACCAACGAACACATTCAAAATATAAAGTTTTGTGTGTTTTTAAATAAAAAGAAATACATCCACTATACTACACTATTCTACATCAGTACCGCTACCCATGTTCCTTGGCCTCAAGGACCGCTTCAACCTCTTCAGGTCGGCTGCATGCACCTTCACAGGAGGGGAAGTCCTCAGAATGTAAACTTCTTGGCCCAGCCGTCGACCCACTTCGAATGGTCCCACCCACCTTTGGCCTAGACCTGCGTGGTATCCCTCCTTCTTGTTGCTCTGTGTATGATTACACCGCAACACCAACTCCCCTGGTTCGAAAACACCCTCCTCCTGAATGTCCAGATCTTCTGCTTGATTGAGTGTCCGTTCTCTTGCCCTCTCGTGCTTGTCGTCAACTTTCCTCTGGTGTTCCTCTTGCCACTCCCCTGGATTTGTGTAACCTCCCTCTTACGCCGGAGATATCTGCCAGTCACCAGGTCTGCAAAGACGACGCCCAAGGAACAGTTCAGCAGGCGAATAACTCGTGACGCGATTCACCCTTTGACGCAGAGCGAACAGTGACTTGGAAAGGTGTTGGTCCCAAGTCTTATGTTGTTTGTCTAGCAGGTGGACTCTCAGAATCCGCTTCAGGTCTTGGTTCCATCACTCCGTTGGATTTGCCTGAGGGTTGTAGGTAGGGGTGGTCCAGTGTTCTATGCCCCAATCTGACAGTGCTCGTTGCCATTGCCGTGATGTAAACTGGCTACCGTTGTCTGTCAGCAAGCAACATGGATACCCATAGCGGCTGAAGACCTCGGTCTGTAGTAGTGCCAAGATCCTCCCCGTTGTGCCCTCTGGCATGGCGAACGCTTCCACCCATCTAGTGAATAGGTCATTCACTACTAGGATGTTGGTTTTGCCTCGTGATGTTCTGGGTTATGGTCCCATTATGTCGAGCGCAACTACCTCCCATGGTTGATATGGTCTCCTCCCACGCATACTTGTGCTGGCCTTCTGGTTACACGATTTAATGAAAGCACAGATGGAGCATGCCTGGATATAGTTTATAACATCTCGTCTCATAGAGACCCAGAAAAAACACCGGCGAATTGAGCTGTATGTTTCTGCCGTCCCAGGATGGCCTGCTTCTGCACTGTCATGGAACTTCTCCAGGATCTGGTCGCTATTTGCCCTGGGAATCACTAACACAGCTGGTGAGTTTGAGGTATGGGACGAATACATAAGCAGATCATTCTCAACTCGAAAGCCCTTGTAACACATTTTAAATTCCACGGGTATGCCTTGACTGCCAGTCGTACCCCTTCTTATCCATTCTTGCATTTTACTTCAAGCTGAATCATCTTCTTGCCACTTCCTAATGGTATTGATGTCTATTTCCCCTTTAATTTCCATCAAGACAGGTTCTTCAGGTCCGGTCTTCGTTCTGGTCGGAATCTCTCTCTCAAGCATTTCTGGTCCCCCAGGTATTGGATCACTAGTCGGATGTCTAGAAAGACTATCAGCTGCTTGATTGCTTTCCCCACTAACATGACATACTTCAAAATCAAAATCTGCTAGCAATAATGCCCAGCGCATCAATTTTGATTTCGTCCCAGACACACTGTTCAGCCACTGTAGAGAAGAATTGTCCGTGTATAGTTGGAAATTCCTTCCTTCTAAGTATCCACGGAATTTCCCGACAGCCCATACAACTGCTAATGCTTCTTTTTCTGCTGTACAATACCTTTGTTCCGTTGGTAAAAGTTTTCGACTCGCATACTCGATGATGGCCTTTTTTCCACCTTCCTTCTCGTGAAAGAGTACTGCTCCTAGGCCTAAGTCGCTAGCATCCGTTTGTAGATATAGTGTACACGCAGGGTCTAGGTATGCAAGCCTGGGAGCACAACATATTGTTTCTTTTATCTTCCAGAAAGCATCTTCTTCCTTTTCAGTCCACTTAAAAGGTCTACTCTTATTCAAGAGATCAGTTAGCGGAGCTGCCGTTGCTTCAAAGTGTGGTACAAAACTACTATACCACCCACATACCCCCAAAAACTGTCTCACTTGACGTTTTGTACGAGGCCTCTCTATTTCTTCGATAGCTTTGTTCTTCTCTGGCTGCCGCTCTAGACCTTCGGCTGTTAAGATATGTCCCAAGTATTCTACTTTCGGTGACATAAAATGACATTTCTTCAGTTGACAAGTCAATCCGTGCATCTTTAACCTTTCCAAAACTCTAGACAAATGTTTTAGATGTTCGGTCCAATTTGAGCTGTGGACAAGAATATCATCTAAATATACCTGGCAAAATTCACCTACATAACCGGATAAGACTTCATCCATCAGTCGCATGAACGTCGATGGTGCATTCTTCAAACCAAAAGGCATGACTTTGAATTGATAAAGTCCTCGAGGCGTTGTGAATGCCGTCAATGGTCGGGAATCTTCTTCAACTTCTACTTGCCAGTACCCTGAATTCAAATCCAAAGTGCTGAAGACTTTGGCGCCATTGACTTGCTTGAGTAAGTTCCTAAGGTCTGGCATGGGGTAGGGATCTGTGATAGTTCTTGCGTTAAGTTTCCGAAAATCTACGCAAAGTCGATATTCTCCATTCTTCTTCTTAGGGAGCACTATTGGTGAAGCCCAACCTGATTTTGATGGTTCTATTAGCCCTTGGTTCTCCATCTCCTGAATCTTGTTTATTACAAATTTATTTTTGTCCGGATTAATTGGATAGGGCCTTTGCTTTATGGGCCTGTCATCCTTGCAAGTGATTTTATGCTTGACCGTAGTGGTGTAGCCTATTTTCTCAGTAATTACTTCTGGAAATTCTCCTAGTAGATTGACTAGTTTTTCTTCTTCCGCCTTTTCCAATTCACCAAACTTTATGTTAGCTGGTATCACGCTTATATTGGCAGAGTATGTCTTGCCCTTACTCTCCACCCATCCCAACCTGATACGGTTGTCTTTTCCAATAAATAATTCACTGGCTGTATAATCTATAATAACTCCATACTTAGATAAGAAGTCATGGCCCAGGATTAGGTCCGGTATTAAATTTTCAATTATATATACAGGTAATTCAATACTTAGGTTCGAACAATTGGCTTTCAATAAGGTCTGGCCGTTGACATTATAATTACGTCTTTCGCAGCTCCCCGGACACTCATAAAATTTTCTGACTTAGTTGGTATGAGCAGCTTTGCAATATGTCTATTCACAAAAGAATGACTATCTTGAGTATCCAATAACGCTGTGAAGTGTTTATTCTGAATATTAATGGCAATGGCTGGACGTGGATGGTCCGAGTTACCAGTTATTTGTCCTATACTGCAATTATTTTGCCAGGTTGTATCACGCTTGTGGTCGGTAGCTAACTTCTGGAGGTAAGTAGATCTCCCGGTACCACTTTCCCCCATCCAAGAATGGACCGGATTTAGTTTTCCTCCTTCTTCATGCACTTATCTTTCAAATGCCCAAACTTGCTGCAGTTGAAACACCTCCTTGCAGTTCCCTCCTCCGAACTACCTTTCCCCTTTGCGTTACCTTCCTCTTCTAACTGCCTCACAATTTCTCTCAAATCCTCAAATTTCGTCGGACGGGCTACTTTTACTAAAGGCCTAATTTTATCATGCAATAATTCTATTATGAAATGGACAGATTCATCATAACCTTGTGATGGGTGAACTCTCTTGAATAACTGTAGTTTTTGTATTATAAAAACGCTAGCCCTCATGCCCGATGGTTGATTTTCCGTAAGAAATTTTCTATTTATGGCAGTCTTCACTGTTTCCGAATTAAATCTAAGCAATAACTCCTTTTGAAAATCCATCCAATTTAGATTCAATCCTTTGATGTTATGAAACCAGCTTGCAGCTGAACCCCTTAGCTGGAGCGACACAATTTGTATATAAATCTCTTCAGGTAGATTCGTTCTTTTCAGCAAGGCTACACAAGTTTCAATGAATATCTTTGGACATTCTTCTAACCTTCCATGGAATTCCGGTAAACTATCGCAGATTACTTTCAAATCAATGGGTAAATTTACAACTGGCGATTTCACGCTATTTTTAGGTTCAAGTTTTGTGTTATCAATCAGAGTCCGTATCTTCATATCAAGCCTGGATTCGATTGCATTTACTTTGCTTGAGATTACCTCCCCAAGTTTATCCACTTTACTTTTAGTTGATTTTAGATCTTCTTCAAGCGTATTTACTTTGCTATCAACATCCCGGATTTCGATTAAGCATTTGGTCTCGAGTTTCCTCATTTCGACTGCAAACTTTTCCGACTGCGTCTTTGTTTCCGTTGATAAACTTTTTATTTCTTTTGTTAGGTTCGTCATTTGCATTAATATTTCCGATAATATATCAGCACGATCCGCACTCACCATAGTTGATGGATCGCGCACCCGCCGTTTGCTGGAGTCTTCGATCTCTACGAAGAAATCCGCTGGATCTTTTCCTTCCTTCTTTAACTCTTCTTCCAGTCTCATTTTCAAGTCGCATTTTGTTCCCGACGTAGGTAGATTCCTATCAGCCAACGCCTTTTTAAGGGTTACGATGTTCATATTCTCTATAAATATCTTCATTGCTGAATAATCGTGAATATAATCCGTTTTGAGATAACCGCTCAATAGCTCGTCCTGTCACGGTCGCCAATTTGATGCTTGGAAGCGATTAAATTAAAGAATTTACATCACTTCGCATAAACATTTTATTCTCGCTGTCCTAAAGTAGGACAAATAGCTCACCGTACATTGAATTTGGGATGAATATTGGCCGCAATATGCAGATGACACTCGTTTGCATTGAGCTCTTACCTTCAAAATAATCAACTGCCAATTCATTATTTATTCTGAAATAGATTTAACCGGAGGCCAGCTGCTTGTGCAAACTGCGTCGTTAACCAGCAATAAAACTGCCACCTTGTTTGCATAACATAGTTAGTAAATTGATAAAATGAAAGCAATTTTGCTATGTAAAATTTGCCCAAGATAATATTGATAGTATTTGCTAGAAAGATTCTTAAGGGGGCAGTTCCTGTGACCTGAGTTGCGTGCTAGCAGAAAATACGGGATCACTCCCAGAGCATGACAGAAAATCATGAAAATAGAAAGACTATTTTCTAGAAAAACAATAATTTTAATATAACAAACACAAAAAAAACACTGGAAACATGCATGGAAAATAAATTTCTTTATTCCTCCAAAATAATGACTAACCCTTAAGCTTACTCGTAACAAAAATTCCCAATTCATGAAATAACTTCCAATTTTAAGCAGACCAAGATTGACACAGGGCAGTGATTTCTTTTAACCCCTCCAAAATAGAAACTAATCCTAAACTAACACAAATGCACCATACAGTCACTTTACAGAAGGAGGCAATGAGTCAGTAATGAACGTCCACAATAGTTACCCTTGGCAGTATGTTTGATTTTGGATGAGTTCACGACAAATCAAACTAAATTTGGGAAGACTTCTGTGACAAGTACCTGAGAAATCGTGGCAGCCAAGAGCGAACAGGCTCTCGTGGACAGAGTGAAATTTTAGCGAGGGAACTATGGAAATGGGTATTCAGGATGTACCCACCCAGGCTCGAGAATGTCTTTGAAGAAAGGGAGTCTTAATGGCCTCCAACCCACACAGAAAAGAGCTGAGAGACCACCGTTGAGGTGAAGATGGTGTCTCTGCCTTTTATTGCTTTCCCTGGAGTTGCCTTGAATGCCACTTTTTATGCTACTCGGTACACAGAACTACGCATTTTACTTTGGGTGGGGTTCAAATTGCTTTCCGAGGGTAATATCACACACTTTACTCAAGACATTACACTTTTATTTTTTTGCAGTCCACACTAGGATTGTGACAGTTTTACCAAAAGGGAAAATGTGTTACAATATGTCAGATTGCCTTCTTATAACAGAAAAGGCTATTCTACTTATAACTGGTGATCTCTAAAAGAGAGCACTGCAAACCACTGTTCATCGAACAAAGGAAATGTTTACTCCTGTTGCATACATGATTTTCTCCTCTATATTAAAAATATCATTAATACGCTGTTTGTTTTGTTCCATCTTTCACTCCTACAATACACATCATGTTGAATTCATACATCTGTAGATCTGCCCCGACACTTACTAAAAAACTGCAAGCAGCCTAAATTATTCAGCAATTACATTTTTAAAATAAAGTGCAAGAAATACAACTCCTCAAAAATTCCAAAAAATTATTCAGGAATGGCTCTTAGTCAACCCACTCTATCCTGTGAATGAATATATATATATATCAATATCATTATTTTGATTTGATTTCTCGATCTTACTGTTTTGTATTTACAGCTGGAATTCTTGTTATCTGATAGTTTACCAATACTTATCTAATCCTTCCTGCAAGAAACCAACTTCTTTCGCTCCATTCAGGGGTTTATATCAATTCTGTGTTCACTTCCAGTGTTGAAGTTATTCAAAACTTCACAGTTTGTTTCAGTGTAGTCTGTTTACCAATATGTAGTCTATTTCATTTTTTGTTCCATTGGGACCTCTCCATGTCCATTTCCTTGTAGGATTTTTCTTAAAGTATGTATTTGTTATATACATATTGGTGCATTCTGAAAACTCTACTAAGCGGTGACCTCGCTCATTTCTCTGGCCCAGTCCGTATTGTCCTGCGACAGTGTCATCAGCTTCCCGCTGACCTACACGAGCATTAAAATCTCCCATAATGACTTTATAGTAGTGGGCCTCCTTGTCATGTTCAGTGCCGAGAGTTTGGTAGAAGTTTTCAATTTCCTCTTCGCTGCTTGCCGCAGTTGGTGTGTAGACTTGGATGACCTGTACTGAGTAACGCTCATTGATCTTAAGTATGAGTTTACAAATTCTATCTGATATTACCTTATACTATACTATCACCTTTGATTTTTACCACATTTTCCTTCCATCTCTTGTTGATCAAGAATCCAATGCCTCAAAGTCTTCCATTCTTCATACCCCTATAAAAGAATACATTTCCTTCCTTCAGTGTAAGTAGTTCTTCTGATTTTCAATGTCACCACTTCCCGGACATCCGAATGAGTGGTGCTTTTACGTCCGGATAAATTTCCATTAAAGAAGCTCATCATGAAAATTATACTTGTATCTGGGGGGGTTAGGACAATAGTTCACAAGGCTGTCCTACTGCTGGTTGGTGAATGCCACTTTCATTATTTAGCCAGAGATATTGTTGAAGCCTTCTTAGCATGGCTGCAACTGAGCTATACATTGCCTTCAACTGCCCTTAACCCTCCTCAGTGTAATGGGTTTGATGCCAGAAAACCATAAAGATATCATCGAAGATTATCCTTGGTTTGACGCTAGGTCAGGGCAAATATTCTCCTATTTAGAATGCATTGCGACAAGTTTTTAGATTATTTTTGAATCTCCTCCCGATTACATGGAAACACAAAACCCGGCATGTAAATAGAGATCATAAATATCTTTTATGTAGGCTGTTCCCTATAGGGAAATTTGTAATCCCAGAAAGTCATTTACATTCCTTAATGCATATCTAATGGGGATAATGGAGTCTTATTTTAGGACCTTCCTGGTATTATATCGACTTCAAACTTTGGATTAAATAAGTTCAAGTCATACCAAGTTATAATGTCTATTCACATGTGCCAATATATCCTGGGTTTGTCACCAGGCATCTGTAAAATTTGAAATTGCTACGATTTTTAAGATTTTTCAAAATTCTTTCCCAATAACATGGAAATTTCAAACCTGGCATAGCGTGTAACCTCCTAACAAAGGCAACTTCAAACCTCAGTGTCATGGGTTTGATGCTAGAAGGCCCCAAAGTCCTGAATTTTTCAATAAAGATGCATTGTGGGGATTTTTGAAAAAAAATTTTGAGGCACTTCCCAGCAAAGTAGAGAGTTGAAATTCAAGGGATCACTGGAAACCATGCGTACCTGACAAAAATCACAAAGACATCGTAGAGAATCGTCCTTGGTTCAATGCTAGGTCGGGGCATATATTATTTTTATGTAAAATGGTTTGCAGCGATTTTCAAGATTTTTAAAAATCCCTTCCCGATAACATGGAAACTTGAAACCCAGGCATATGAATAGAGATCGTAAATATATTTCCTATACGCAGTTCATGGTTTCCCTGATGGTCCTTGGTTCAATCCCAGAGAGCCATTTACATTCCCCTATGCTTTTATATGGGGATAACTAAGTCTTATTTTAGGTCCTTCCCGGTAAGATATCGATTTTAAAATTTATATCAAAGAAGTTCAAGTTCTACCAAGTTGTAATGTTTGTTTATATCTGCCAGTAGGTCCTGGGTTCGACATCAGGTGTCTCTAAAGTTTGAAATTACTACGATTTTTATCATTTTTTTAACCCGTTCCCGATAATATAAAAACTTAAAACCCGGCATGTGGATAAAGATCATAAGTAACTTTCATATACACTGTTTAAGATTTTCCTGATGTTCCTTGGTTCGATCCCAGATAACTATATACACTACCCTATGCATTTCAAATGGGGATAACAAACTTTTATTTTAGGATCTTCCCGGTAAGATATCGACTTCAAAATTTGAATTAAATAAATTTTATTTCTACTTCTCCAAATCATTAGAAGCGTATGGCTGGAATTTCAATATATTTATACATCCCGGTAGAATATGGAATTCAAAATCATAGAGGTCTTGGAAAGTACGATATTTTTTCTGTAAATTTGTAATATGGTCACCAACTGTGCATGAGTTTGGCGAAGGTGGGTGCAAATTTCTCCTTTTTAAATAAGTTGTGTCAATTTAAGAATATTTTCACTTAAATCACTTTATTTTTCTTTTGAGGCGATGTGATGCCGACTTGGAATTTGGATTATCAATATGCTTATGTAGTATGTATGTAGTATGCAAGGAACTTTTACTCCTGTGTATATCTATTCAATATAATTCCTTCTCTGGATTCATTCATATATATACCCAGATAGGATACTAATTCACAGGCTAAACTACAAGCATCATTGACTTGAAATTTTTACAACTCATTGGCCATTACGTGAAACCGCCAGAAAAATTGCGATTTTGAACCTCAGCGTCATGGGTTCAGTTCCAGAGGGCCCCAAAATACCGATTTTTCTCATTTAAAAGCATTGCTTTGATTTTCGGGAATTAAAATAAACACTTCCCGGATAAGTAGAAAATCAAAACTCTAGGAGCCAATAAATATGCTCAGGATCTATCGAAAAAATTAACGACTTTTACAGAAAATATCCTGGGTTTGATCCTAGGACGATGCAAAAATCTGCATATTAAAATACATTGAGTTGGTTTTTCATTATTTTTTTTGATGCACTTATAGAAATGATAGGAAGTTTGTGCTTGGCTAGAAGATGTATGGTAAGAATTGGTTTAAGAATAAAATTTAGATAAGACCACACTATTCCTGGGTTCGATGCCAGAGCACATTAACATTTCTCTCATAAGGAATATAAGGGAAAAGTAGGACGTTGTTTTTGGCATTTGCAGCCAATATTTCTACTTGAATTTTCACACATAGTAAGAGATGGTGATCTTCTATTGTGTTGCATAGGAAGTATTGCCAGAAAAACCCGGGTTCGATGCCAGGCAGTAAATATGTTGCCCTTTTAAAATACATTGGGTTAGTTTTTCATTATTTTTTTGATGCACTTATTGAAATGATAGGAAGTTCTCGCTCTGCTAGAATATACATATGAAGAATCCGTTTAAGAAAAAAATTACATAAGAGCATGCTGTTCCTGGGTTTGATGCCAGAGCACATTAAAATTTCTCACGTAAGGAATATATGTGAAAAGTAGGACAGGCAGTTGCAGACTATATTTCTGCTTGAGTTTTCACACTTAGTTATAGTTGGTGATCTTCTGTTGTTCTGCATAGTAATTATCCACTTGCCTGACTTGCCCGTGTCAGACAGGGGAAGCCACTCCTTGTCTAAATTGACTTATAAAATTCATGAACCTATAATTTATGAAATTTTTAAATAAAAAAAATGAAAAAATATTTTGGCGATCGATTATTTATCCTAGTCATAACAATATGAAAAGATTAAAGAAATAAAAACACTGAAATTTTATGAGAGGATAAAAGATAAAAACTGATCAGACAAGTGGTTAAACAGGTTTTGCCATTGACAGGTTTTATTTTGTTTGCTACCTAAATTGGACTTTTTAATGTAAAAATAATTTCCTGTAAGCTTTCAGTATGCAAGCATCATTCTGCTCTTTTAGTATATTCCTGTGGGAGGAACTTCAAAGTAAATCTTACTTTCATTTTCAGGTTTATCTAGAGAAGTTGGATTCTCTTGTCGCCTGATGAATTTCTTAGCTTCAATGCTCCATGGGAAGATTGCAGCGCTTTATGGAAACACAAATTATCTCCAAGAATGGGAGGTGATCACAATGTAGCATTAGTGGGGAAGTTGGAAGTTGATATAAAGACAGGACATTTGCTGTTGAGAGGTGGCTGCAAAATAAACCGTGTCATCCCTGAGGACAAGCATTTGAAATCTGAAATTGAGCAATGTGTTGGCAAATTAGTAGTCGTCAAAGGGGCTTCCCAAGTGGTTGAAATGTTCATGATCCCATCCAGATATAAAGAACAGCTGGAGGAGAGACTATTCAACTATATTCTGCTGTCCCCAGGAAATATCCATCTTATTTTCAAAGATACAGGAGCTGAAGATGTTGCTCAGAAAGGATTGGTCAATGATTCGAGTTTCTCAGTGCGTGAAAGTAGAATTTCTGCCAATGAATCGATGGACGTTGATGATGAGCATCTGTCACAGCGCTTTGTGTTGCACCATGCCAGTTCACCATTGATTCTGGAGTCAATGGTTATGTTCTTTGCCCTTGTGTCACTCATAGGAAGCTCAGGTGTGTCTTGTAGCCAAGAGTCAGACTCTTTTTCAAGATGGCGAATGCTATGCATGCAAGGCACCATGGTGCAGCACTTTCCTTTCCTCTCTGAGAACAGAGTTTATGAAATCTGGTGCCCAAAAAGCTATGGTGTCCATTATTTTGATAAAAGGTAAGTTGGTATAATATGGTTTCAAGTTTATGATTGTTTTATTTATTCTAATTTTTTTACTAGAAGATCTGGTTTTCACATCTTACAAGTGTAAATTTCTAAGTATTGCCTATGCAAAGATGTCTCTTTTTCCCTTATCTTTGAAGGATTGCATTCCTGCATTACATAGTACGCAGTACATTTATGCTACAAGAACAAGAAAGATAGGGCCATTGTGCCATATTTTCTTTAACCTTAACACAATGTAAATGGTTTGGGGGATATTAGCTTCATGCAAGCTAATACTCCTATCTACTAATATTCCTATCACGTTAACTTACGTTTGGTCAGGTTAAGTTCAGTTCTTGAATACATAGTGCATTTGATCAAATGTTTTAGTATTTGATTTTTTATTTATGAACAAGTAAATATTGTAATATGGCATTTTTTATTTCATCAGTTCTAATGTGCCAGAATTAAATGCTGCAAAAAAGATTCTTCCATATATCTGAAATGGGGTTTTGATTCCTCATGATTCTTCCCTGTATGGGCCGTTTGAATCACCTCATCTTCCTGTGGACTCTGTGGTAAAGAAAGAAATTTATGGGTGAGAGGAGGTAGATTTTGTTTTTTGAATTGTTCAATTTTGTTTTCTGTTTGTAAATGTGCTGTAGTGCACTGTGGTCATTCCAATCAAGAATTCTTTTTTCCTGCTGAGCCACTGTTGCCCTTTATTCGTGAAGTACTCTGTTGAGCTTATGTGTTCACTGAGGCAACAACGAACACACACAACCATTCCCTGATCAGAAAAGTCTGATCAGCCGGGATTTGAACCCAGGGCAGGAACTATAGCCACCATCCAGTACCACCAGGGCCACCAAGGGCGGTATTTGAGTGCCTATCTTTTGTCAGAAAGCATCCAATATAAATTTTTGCTTTATTTCAACCTTTCAATCCAAAAGTATATGCTCAAACTTTCTCCAAAAATAAGAAATGGAGACTGTTTCATTTATTTACAGCTGCCACCATTTTATCTAATAAAACTGCACTTGTTAGGTTGACCTTTCAAAAATATTTTGCATGAAAAGAACATAGAGTTCACTCTAAAGAAATATTATGAATCAGTGATTTTCAGTTAATATGCAGAATAATAAATGATTAGTGTCAGGCATTTCATTAAGATAAAATATACTGATTGTACATGTATGTTTTTTTTTTTGAGTTTTTGACCTGGTCACTTTTCCAGTACCTGAAACTGTTGCATTATTGTGCCTCTTCTTATGTGAAAGATTTGTTGACTTTTAGGATTCACAACAGTGTGTTAAATAACTCTCTTTAGTTATTATATGTAGTTATATTAGATAGTTTTAACACTATAAAGAATAACGAAAAACATTTATACCTTTACCACAATATATAATTAATTCCAAAACCATAGCTTTGACTATTTAGGTCATCATCAGGTATTGTCAAATTATATATTGTGGTAAAGGTATGTGTATTTTTAATTCTTTTTGTGGTACATAATATATGTGTCACTTAATTTTAGGAAACTATTTAATGATATCTTAATTTTAATCTCTTGTTTTCTACAAACATATTGTTCTGCTAACTCAAAATTATCCAGCTATTGGGTGCATGTCATTTTTCAGATTTATGAAGTACACTAACCTCTACCTGCTGTGGCAGGGTGAAAATATGTTACTGCATGGAAAGAATTGATAAGAAGCAAAAGAAGAAGGCATAAGTCATTTTCATGCCATATATAGGTACATCAAGATTCCCTTTCAAAATGTAGCAGAAATAAAAATTGAGTCAATTTATATTATATCTTTACCTAAACCAATGTATACTTAGGTAAATCTTTGTTGCATGGAGTAACCATTCATATGATCTTTGGCAGTGAATGAATCAATATTTCTTGTTATTTTCAAACATTAAAAATTAAGATTAAAAGTAAGATTAAAAATATCTTTTGGCATCAATAATGTGATAAATAATGACTCATTTTACTTAATCATCAATTGTGACTTTTCACTTTAGGGTGAATGATGCGTTGCTCCAGTGAATGACGTTGTTCATATTCAAGGGGTGCTATTGAACACCAATCTCCAAAATATCAAGTGTATGTCAGCGGCATTGAATGTGGCATTCCTGGTAAGCTTAGCCTAAATGTCTATTGTAGTTGTTTGCAATAAAAAACTCTCCCAGCATACTTACTAGATAGATATGTTTATAATAATAGTAGTAGCTTTTAAGTATTAATAATCTATGTTTGCTGAGCACTTTGCTGCTTGGTTCTTGTGGTTGGTCTCCACTTGAAGCAGACTGGCTTGATTCATTTTAAATTAATCAGTTTGTATCTGATACACTTGGGTAGTCCCCAAAGAATGTTCATCTGTGTTTTCAATTAACTTCCGCTTAATGTATACATATTTACTTTCTTTCTATTATTTGTATTTAATGTTTTTATCCTTTCCCTTTGTGAATTTTGGAAAATTCCTCAGCTAACATGGTGCCTCTAATCCACAATTGGGTGAGATCTTGTAATATATTTTTATTTTTAATTGATAAATGCTGTATTACCTGAAGAGGGTGTTTTTTGAACACATATGAGATGGAGTAAGTTAAAGTGGCTTTTCATAATTAAATTGTCTCATTGATTTGGAAGGAAGAATTACCTGGTATTTGCTACCTACCACACATATGAAACATATATTCTGATCAAAGCTGCTAAACTGGTATTATCAGCCTTCATCTCTCTCTTGAGAATTGATGGGTATTTTAGCATGTTCATTATATATTAGTGTAATTTTTGGCCATGGTTAACAGAAGAGTCTGTATTTTGATTAAGTATTTCTAGACAATTTCTTAATACATTTAGCTCTCCATTAGCTTATTTGTAAGATATGAAGAGGTTACTTCTTTGATTTCTTCTTGCTGCCATTTAGTTTCAAGGAATTCTCAATTTAGTATTCTTAAGTATTCCTTGGTTGGGTCAACCACAAAAGTTCTTGAGAAACTAACATTTTGGGGTAAAATTTTAGAATTGGTTCCCATCTGTTTTATTCTGTGGCAGCACTAGCACAATACCCTGTTTTCAAGTTTACAGTCTATACATTGCATTATGGCGCACCGCCAAGGGACTTCACCCCTACATTGCTAACATTGGATGTTGTTTCTGGGTTGCGCCTGTGCTCCATCCTTGAGGTCTCTGGGGTTTGATCGGTTTAGAAGTTACCCTCACAAGCGGTAGCAGAGATTGGGTGGGTGAGCCATGTACAAATATAACATGTTATACAACACACAAAAATAATAATTTATTCAATGAATTTATACCCAAGCGAAGAAGGCAAGTACAGTAGAAAAAGAACTCATGAATACAATATGATCAACAAAATCACATAACACACCACTCAACAGCCTTTTTGTTTATCTTGAAAACAACTTGAGAAGAAAGAATTAATGTAGCCTCCATTTTAAAATTGCCATATTCTTTATTAACTTTGAAAATACCCGGCCAACATAACAGTTGGTGCAGAAAGTTAACCAAGACTGTAAAAAACACTTGCTAACTTCCACAGTATAGATATTCTTGCGACTGGTTTTGATAAGGTAGTATTATAATTAATTAATTTTATAATTTCTCCCAAATTATGGACTTTTTCTATGGAAAAATTCTTTGGAACTTGCAAATGAGCTGATCGCTACCTGGCGGCAGTAAACAAACTGGAACCAATTCTAAAATTCAACCGCACTTTGGTAACCAGACTTAGTGTATCAATAAATAAGGAGATGGTTGACATGTCGGTAGCTGAAACCTTGCTTTTAGTAGAACTTACTAAACTGAAAACTCAAGAAGATTTTTACTGGGTTATTTATTCAGTGGGAAAAAGTTGAGTCTTTCTAATCCTTTATAGATTTGACAAGATCCTTGCTTTTTTAACACTTCATTCAGTTACAATTGTGACAACTAAAAGAATTAAGTGGTAACTCAGTGGTGGTCCATGTTGTATGGACTAAAATTAATTAGAATGTTGTGTAGAAAATGCAAAAAGTGAAATGAAATCAATGATATTACCTATTGTCTATAATGGGCTATTTAAAGGTACAGAGGTAATCACTTAAAACAATAGAAGTAAAAACACTAATCCTATTTTAGATTTTAATTGGAAATCTCTACTATTGGTAAAGTTGTGAATGTATAAAATTGAAATTCTACCTCTATTTTCAGGTGAGAAAAATATATTATTACAACTGCAGGACATTAATAATAATATGGTAGTTAATGTCTATATCATCAAGTGGGCAACTAAACAGTATCCTTTGGGTCTATTGCCGGGAGCAACTATTTGTATTATGTGTACCGAAAAGAGGCGTAGCGCAAGGGGTAACTTCTTTTTCCAATCAACTTGCCTCACAAGCATCAAGGTTGTGGAGTACTCAGCTGAGTGTTGCAGTAGGTCTGTTCTTTTCCATGACTTGGATTCTTTCATTGATAATTTCTCAACTAATTGGTTTTTATGAACCATTTTTCAATTGTGTCCCATGAAACATACAAAATATTTCCCTAATGATATATACTTCAGATTTGTGTATATTTGTTATCTTTAATCATAAAAATTAACTTTTTTTCTTATTTAGATATTTAAATTAGGTTATTTTTCTTAACCCATTTTCCAGTATTCTTTGATACTTAATAATAAATGATACCAGAGAAAAAAATGTAACTTATATTAAATATGTTACACCGACCAAAAAATTAGATTCAGTTACTGACCAAAGTATAGAAATTACTAGCCGATCTGAATGGGTTAAGTATTTACAACTTATTTTAAAATATTAACCTATAAATCTGTAAACGTAATCTTCTCTCAGGAGATTGCAGTCTTACATGAATCTGGAGAATTGCAGAATGTTGGAAATTTATATTTATAGATGCTGTCATTAATTTATTGTGTAACATAGCAAAGTGCCCCAAAAGCCATGTTTCAATATTTTTGGAAGATTTCCACTTTGTGGTTCAGCATCAATTTTATTTGCGAATTAACTAATGTTGCTTCTCTCTTGCAGAATAAGCTGCCCATCTAAAATAAAACACAGTTACCTAAAGCAAGAGAGTGCCCAGTCCTTTAAATCTCCATTCTGGACTATATTATCAGTTTATAGAGTATGGCTTGTTGAGATAGCTCCTGAGTGTGACAAGTGTGGATCAGCTGTCGGCTCGTTTGAATGCAGAAGTTGTGCAAGACATGTCAATGAGCCTGTAATTAGTTGTAAGGCCAAGTAAGTTGTACCATTTCATTTATTTTTCTTGTGAGATCAGTAAATATTTCTAAGCAGATTAATTAGGGAAATGCATGTTCATATATTCTGTAAAACCACCTTATTTTGAAATGGGAGGCTAAAAGAAATGCTGAGTCAAAATATACAAGTTGGCACTAAACAAAATAGCAGAAAATGTAGAATATTGTTTCTATAGAATGGAGTTGCGATATTGTTTTATCTATATTGTTTTAATTTTATATAAGAAAAGGAAATTTAGGTAAAAAGATTAGAAAAATGTAGATAATGAAAGCTTTATTTCAGTTACATAATTCTTCAGAAATGAATAATTGTATCAATATTGGAAAGCGGAGAAAAGATCTCCGAAGGTTGGCATCCAACCTGCTCAGAATTTCTATCTCTTCAAATAACGTTTCCCAGATTAACAATTACCATGTATTATATCCATATTTTTGTCCTTGTTATTCCAGTTTGTTTGGTTGGATTGCTCTATATAGTTATAAGAGGCCATACACATAATGCAATTTGGAGGAAGAGGGGGGTCAAGGTTTGCGTTACTTCACAGTTTTAGAAAAAAGCAAATTTCTGCATATTTAAAGTTTGAATTTAAAACTCTCATGCAATTTACCAGAGAAAACTGGCAGCTCTGATCTGAGCGAGCGCGAGTGTTGGACGGAGTCCGAGTGGAGTGTGGTAGGCTTGGTGGGTATGTCTGTGTTTTGTACGATTATCAACAGCTCATGGCATCGAATCTTGGTGGAATGTATGTATGGCCTTTAAAATTGGAAGTGTTTATTAAAAAGTGAATTATTATTGGGAACTTAAAATCTTTCTTTCCTGAATATAAGCCTAAAACCTTTCACAAAATACTTGTTACATTACCGATTGGAGTGGGGGTAGGGGGGGTCTAAAATTGGAGAATTTTATGCTACGTAATTTGTGTACAATCTCTAACATGTTTTCAATTTTCAATCTTTTTGATTAAATTCATTTTGCTAGTTATTACAATTGTTGTATTTCTTTAAAGTATGTGCAATCGAGTCACAATTGAAACATCGCATGCTTTCCTTGCATACCTAGTACTTCACTTCAATCTATCTCTGATATTGAAGAAAAGTTTGTATGAAGTAATCAGCAAGAATTGCTATCCATAATTATAAGAATTTGCTATCCATACTGGCACAAGAATCACCAAATATTGGTATCGACTGTACCAACCTCAGATCTGAAGATTAATGCTGTCTGATTTCTATGTATAGACTTCTGATAGAGTCTCCTTGCATTCACAATGCAAGCAAGGCGAGCAAGCAAAATAGGCGACAACAACTGAAACATCAAGAAAAATTTAACCTTCCTTACAATCCGAATGACAGCTACGAAATTATCCTAGCAAATGAGTGGATGCAAGCACTTGAGTGTCATAGAACACATTCAGTGACATAAGGGTTGGCAAAGATTGCCATATGTGATTATTTCTTGAGGAAATTTCTGCCAACCATATTCTTGACCAATATAAAGGATGGAAACATCACCATAAGTTTATTTATGGTTGAAATAAAAACAAGACTTATTTCAGTTTAATGTAAAATTTTCTTAATTCAACGTCCATTTAGTGTTGTAGATGTATCAAATTCCTATCTTAAATTGTCTTTGCATAGGTTTTTAATATGATTACTAAGTATTAAACATGAAAGAGGTTGAGTTTTAGACTTCACATCACCAAAATGATAGTGAAACTGGATTTGGGGATTCTATGGCGCCCAGAGTGACCTGAATCTTCGACTCCCATTTCCTGTGAAAATGTCTTAAATTTGACGCCCTGTATCTTTTAGATGTCTGCAAATATTGAAAATTAGAAACAGAAACCTTAAATTTCATCTTTTTGCTTCAACTGTGCAAAGTTTCAAGATCTGCACTCAAAAAAGCCATTTTCAACCCAATGCTTTTTTCGATTTCAGCCCACTGCGTGACTGCTTGTTCCAAAACCTCCTTATATGATGTTATAATAATTAGAATATTGTTCATTATTTTACATTGTTTATTAGTTGAAGGTTTTACAGGTTTATGGATAACTTTGCAATCTGTTCTTCATTGGTTAGACATAAGTGACTCACTCGTTGCATTGAATTTTGTTGAGGTTCATAAAAATCTGCCTTTGATATTTATTAGAACCTTGTATCTTTTAATGCTGGATTTTTACAGACTTTTTATTTTTATATTTAGAATATTTTTATTAAAATTCAAAGAAACTGAAATATTTCGAAAAAATGCAAATATTTCGCCGATTTTTCCGTAATTTGTTAAAATAAAAGACTTTACCATATATATTTGGAATGTTCTACAAAAAATACTATAGGAGAGTCAAAATTTATCTCGGATTTCTCAAATTTATTTTAATATATTCCGAAAAACTAAAAAAATACAAATATTTTGCCTAGTTTTTCGTAATTTAGTGAAATAAAAAACTTTCTCAGAAATATTAGGAAATTTCTAATGAAAATCATTAATGAGAGTCAAAAAAAATTCAGTTTCTACAAATTTAAGGAAAAATAATTCCGATGATATTATATACATATTATATACATTTTATATACATATTATATACATATTATATACATGTTATATAAGTATTATATACATATTATAAACATATTATAAACAGATTATTTACATATTATACACATATTAAAAACAGATATTTTAATTATCATTGACTTATTATATACATATGATAAACATGTTATATACATATTATAAACATATTATAAACATATTATATACATATTTTTTACATAATTTAAAGATGTTATATGCATATTATATACGTATTATACATATTATATACATATTATTAACATATAATAAACATATTATAAACATATTTTAAACATATTATATAAATATTTTAAACATGTAATACACTTATAATAAAAATATAATAAACATATTAAAAAATACGAATAAATGCAAAGATTTCGCCGATTTTTTCCGTAATTAGTTAGAATAAAAGAATTTTAAAGACTGTAAAGATATATCTCGGATTTCTCAAATTTAAAACAAATAATTTCGAAAAACTGAAATATATAAAACACGAATATATCTGCAATATTTCCGTAATTTATTGGAATAAAACGACTTTATATAATATAATTGGAAGGTTCTAATAAAATACTTTATGGAGAGTGAATATGGATCTTATATTTCTCAAATTTAGGGCAAAATAATAACGAAAAACTGAAAAATTTCGAAAAACAGCAAATCATTCCCCGATTTTTCCGTAATTTGTCGAAATAAAAAAAAAATTTCAGAAATATTATGTAAGTTCCTATAAATAATCATTACAGAGATTCAAAATTAATCTTGGATTTCTCGAATTTAGGGGAAAATAATGCTGAAGAACTGAAATATTCACGAAAATTACAAATATTTCAACCAATTTTTCCGTTATTTTTTGAATTAATAAGAATGTTTTAGAAATATTTATAATGTTCTAATTAAAATCGTTAAAGTCTGACAAAATTAATCTTTGATTTTTAGTATTTAAGGCAAAATAAAGCCGACAATCTAAAATATTTCGATAAATTACAATTATTACGGCGTTTTTTCCGTAATTTGTGTAAATAAAAAGCCTTTTTCAGAAATTTTCGGAATGTTCTACTAAAAATAATATACAGAGAGCCTAAATCAATCTCGGTTTTTACAAATTTAAGGCTAAAAATTGCGAAAACGCTAAAATATTAAATAATACAAATATTTCGGCGATTATTCCGCGTTTTCGTTGAAATAAGAACAATTTCTCCGAAAAATATTGAAGGATATAATAAAAATCGTTAAAGTGAGTAAAAATTAATCTCGGATTTTTCAAATTTAACGCAATATTATGCCGAAAAACTGAAATATTTCGGAAAAATGCAAATATTTCGGCAATTTTTCGGTATTTATTTTAAATGTAAAGATTTTTTCGAAAAATATTTGGATAAAATTTAAAAAAATCTTTAACGAGAATAAAAATTAATCTCGGATTTCTCAAATTTAAGGAAATATATGACCGGAAAACTGAAATATTTTTAAAAAAATGCATATATTTCGGCGAAATAAACAGATTATATACATATAATAAACATATTATGAACATATTATAAAAATATTATAAACATATTAAAAAATATGAATAAATGCAAAGATTTCAACGATTTTTTCCGTAATTAGTTAAAATAGAAGAATTTTAAAGACTGTAAAAATGTATATCGGATTTCTAAAATTAAGGGCAAATATTGCCAAAAAATGAAATATAAATAAAGCGAATATATCTGCAATATTTCCGTAAATTATTGGAATAAAACGACTTTATATGATATAATTGGAAGGTTCAAATATAATACTTTAAGGAGAGTGAATATGGATCTCGGATTTCTCAAATTTAGGGCAAAATAATGCCGAAAAACATAAACATTTCGAAAAAATGCAATTAATTTCACTATTTTTCCGTAATTTGTCGAAATGAAAAGAATTTTTCAGAAATATTTGGAAAGTTCTTATAATAATCATTACAGAGATTCAAAATTAATCAGGGATTTATCAAATTTAGGGAAAAATAATGCTGAAAAACTGATATATTTCGAAATAATGCAAATATTTTGACTATTTTTCCGTAATTTTTTTAAATAAAATGACCTTTTAAATAATATTTGGAAAGGTCAAACATAAATCATTAAAGAGAGTAAAAATTAATCTCGGATTTTTCAAGTTTAAGGTAAGAAAATACCGAAAAACCTGAAATATTAAAAAAAGCAACTATTTCGGTGATTATTCCGTAATTAGTTTCATAAAAAGACTTTTTCAGATATATCTTGAAAGTTCTACTAAAAATCATCATAGAGATTAAAAAAGATTCTTGCATATCTGAAATTGAAGGAAAAATATGACCGAAGAACTGAAATATTTCGAAAAAAATGCAAATATTTCGGCAATATTTCCGTAATTTGTTGAAAAAAGAAGAATTTTAGGGATATGTTTGGATTATTCTATTAATAATCTTTAAAGATATTCAAAATTTATCTTGGATTTCCTTTATTTAAGGCATAATAATGCAAAGAAACTGAAATATTTCGAAAAAATGCAAATATTTCGCCGATTTTTCCGTAATTTGGTAAAATGAAAGACTTTACCGTATATATTTGGAATGTTCTACAAAAAATACTATAGGAGAGTCAAAATTTATCTCCGATTTCTCAAATTAAGGGAAAAATAATGCTGAAAAATTGACATATTTCGAAAAAATGGAAATATTTTGACTATTTTTCGGTTATTTTTTAAATAACATGACTTTTTCAGAAATATTTGGAAAGGTCTAACAGAAATCATTAAAGAGAGTAAAAATTAATCTCGGATTTTTCAAATTTAAGGTAAGAAAATACCGAAAAACCTGAAATATTAAAAAATGCAACTACTTCGGTGATTATTCCGTAATTAGTTTCATAAAAGGACTTTTTCAGATATATCTTGAAAGTTCTACTAAAAATCATTATAGAGATTAAAATGGATTCTTGCATATCTCAAATTGAAGGAAAAATATGACCGAAGAACTGAAATATTTCGAAAAAAATGCAAATATTTTGGCGATTTTTCCGTAATTTGTTGATAAAGAAGAATTTTAGGGATATGTTTGGATTATTCTAATAATAATCTTTAAAGATATTCAAATTTAATCTTGGATTTCCCTTCTTTAAGGCATAATTATGCAAAGAAACTGAAATGTTTCAAAAAGATGCAAATATTTCGCCGATTATTCCGTAATTTGTTAAAATAAGAGACTTTACCATATATATTTGGAATGTTCTACAAAATAAGTATCCCAGAGTAAAAATTTATCTCGGATTTCTCAAATTTATGGTAATATATTCCGAAAAACTGAAAAAATACAAATTTTTCACCTAGTTTTCCGTAATTAAGTGAAATAAAAAAACGTTTTCAGATATATTTGGAAAGTTTTAATAAAAATCATTAATGAGAGTCAAAAAAAATTCAGTTTCTACAAATTTAAGGAAAAATAATTCCGATGGTATGATATACATATTATGTACGTATTATATACAAATTATATACATATTTTATACGTATTATATACATATTATAAACATATTATCAACAGATCTTGGATTTTTCAAATTTAAGGAAAAATATCCTTAATTTGTTGAAATAAAAAGAGTTCTTGTAAAATGCTTGTATTTTTTTAATATTTATCTTAATTTTTAGTAAAAATTTATCTTGGATTTTTCAAATTTAAGGATAAATATGCATAATTTGTTGAAATAAAAATATTTTTTCTTAAATGTTTGGATTTTTTCAATAATTATATTCATTTTTAGTAAAAATGTATATTGGATTTTTCAACTTTAAGGAGAAAAATCCGGAATTTGTTGAAATAAAAAGATTATTTGTAAAATGTTTTGATTTTTTAAATAATTATCTCCATTTTTGGATTTTCTCAATAATTATCTTCATTTTGGGTAAAATTTTATCTTGGATTTTTCAAATTCAAGGAAAAAAATACAGAATTTGTTGAAATATAAAGATTTTTTGTAACATTTTTGGATTTTTTTAATAATTATCTTCATTTCTAGTAAAATTTTATCTTGGATTTTTCAAATTTAAGGAAAAAATCCGCAATTTATTGTAATAAAAAGATTTTTTGGAAAATGTTTAAATTTTTTTAATAATTATCTTCATTTTTAGTAAAAATTTATCTTGGATTTTTCAAACTTAAGGAAAAAAATCCTTAATTTATTGAAATATAAGATTTTTTGTAAAATATTTGGATTTTTTCAATAAATTTTTTCATTTTTAGTAAAATTTTAACTTGGATTTTTCAAATTTAAGGAAAAAAAAACCAGATTTTTTTTAAATAAGATTTTTTTGAAAAATGTTTGGTATTATTTCAATAATTATCTTAATTTTTAGTATAATTTTATCTTGGATTTTTCAAATTTAACGAAAAAAATCCGGAATTTGTTGAACAAAAAAGAATTTTTGCAAAATTTTTGGATTTTTGTAATAAATATCTTCATTTTTAGTAAAAATTTATCTTCGATTTTTCAAATTTAAGGAAAAATATCCGGAATTTGTTGAAATAAAAAGATTTTTCAAAAAAATGTTTGAAGTTTTTTCATAATTCTCTACATTTTTAGTAATAATTTATCTTGGATTTTTCAAATTTAAGGAAAAAAATCCAGATTTATTTTAAATAAAAAGATTTTTTGTAAAATGTTTGGATTATTTCAATAATTATCTTCATTTTTAGTAAAAATTTTACAAAAACGAATTTTTGTAAAAATTTTGGATGTTAATAATAATTATCTTCATTTTTAGTAAAAATTTATCTTGGATTTTTCGAATTTAACGAAAAATATCCTAAATTTGTTGAAATAAAAAGATTTTTTGTAAAACGCTTGGATTTTTTCAACAATTATCTTCATTTTTAGTAAAAATTTATCTATCTTGGATTTTTCAAATTTAATGAAAAAATTACGGAATTTATTGAACTAAAAATATTTTTGTAGAATGTTTGGATTTTTTTAATAATTATCTTCATTTTTAGTAAAAATTTATCTTGGATTTTTCAAATTTAACGAAAAAAATCAAAGAATCTGTTGAAATTAAAAGATTTTTTGTAAAATGTTTGGATATTTTTAATAATTATCTTCATTTTTAGAAAAATTTTATCTTGGATTTTTCAAATTTAACGAAAAAAATCTGGAATCTGTTGAAATTAAAAGATTTTTTGTATTTTGTTTCGATTTTTTCAATAATTATCTTCATTTTTTGTAATAATTTATCTTGGATTATTCAAATTTAAGAACAAAAATTAGGAATTTGTTAAAATAAAATTATTTTTTGAATAATGTTTGGATTTTTTCAATTATAACCTACATTTCTAGTAAAATTTTATCTTGGATTTTTCAAATTTAAGGAAAAAAATTCGGATTTGTTGAAATAAAAAGATTTTTCTTAAACCTTTGGATTTTTTCAATAATTATCTTCATTTTTAGTAAAAATTTATCTTGGATTTTTCAAATTTAAGGAAAAAAATACGGAATTTATTGAACTAAAAATATTTTTGTAAAATGTTAGGATTTTTTTAATAATTATCTTCATTTTAAATAAAAATTTATCTTGGATTTTTCAAATTTAACGAAAAAAATCAAAGAATCTGTTGAAATTAAAAGATTTTTTGTAAAATGTTTGGAATTTTTCAATAATTATCTTCATTTTAGTAAAATTTTATCTTGGATTTTTCAAATTTAACGAAAAAAATCTGGAATCTGTTGAAATTAAAAGATTTTTTGTATTTTGTTTCGATTTTTTCAATAATTATCTTCATTTCTAGTAATATTTTATCTTGGGTTTTTCAAGTTGAAGGAAGAAAATCCGGAATTTGTTGAAATAATAAGAATTTTTGTAAAATGTTTAGATTTTTTTTTAATTGTCTTCATATTTAGTAAAAATTTATCTTGTATTTTTCAAATTTAAGGAAAAAAATCCGGATTTGTTGAAATAAAAAGATTTTTTTAAATCTTTGAATTTTTTCAATAATTATCTTCATTTTTAGTAAAAATTTATCTTGGATTTTTCAAATTTAATGAGAAAAATACGGAATGTATTGAACTAAAAATATTTTTGTAAAACTTTTGGATTTTTTTAAGAATTATCTTCATTTTTAGTAAAAATTTATCTTGGATTTTTCAAATTTAACGAAAAAAATCAAAGAATCTGTTGAAATTAAAAGATTTTTTGTAAAATGTATGGATATTTTCAATAATTATCTTCATTTTTAGTAATATATTATCTTGGATTTTTCAAATTCAAGGAAAAAAATACAGAATTTGTTGAAATAGAAAGATTTTTTTTAACATTTTTGGATTTTTTTAATAATTATCTTCATTTCTAGTAAAATTGTATCTTGGATTTTTCAAATTTAAGGAAAAAATCCGCAATTTATTGTAATAAAAAGATTTTTTGGAAAATGTTTAAATTTTTTTAATAATTATCTTCATTTTTAGTAAAAATTTATCTTGGATTTTTCAAACTTAAGGAAAAAAATCCTTAATTTATTGAAATATAAGATTTTTTGTAAAATTTTTGGATTTTTTCAATAAATTTTTTCATTTTTAGAAAAATTTTTACTTGGATTTTTCAAATTTAAGGAAAAAATCCAGATTTTTTTTAAATAAGATTTTTTTGAAAAATGTTTGGTATTATTTCAATAATTATCTTCATTTTTAGTATAATTTTATCTTGGATTTTTCAAATTTAACGAAAAAAATCCGGAATTTGTTGAACTAAAAAGAATTTTTGCAAAATTTTTGGATTTTTGTAATAAATATCTTCATTTTTAGTAAAAATTTATCTTCGATTTTTCAAATTTAAGGAAAAATATCCGGAATTTGTTGAAATAAAAAGATTTTTCAAAAAAATGTTTGAAGTTTATACATAATTCTCTACATTTTTAGTAATAATTTATCTTGGATTTTTCAAATTTAAGGAAAAAAATCCAGATTTATTTTAAATAAAAAGATCTTTTGTAAAATGTTTGGATTTTTTCAATAATTATCTTCATTTTTAGTAAAAATTTTACAAAAACGAATTTTTGTAAAAATTTTGGATGTTAATAATAATTATCTTCATTTTTAGTAAAAATTTATCTTGGATTTTTCGAATTTAAGGAAAAATATCCTAAATTTGTTGAAATAAAAAGATTTTTTGTAAAATGCTTGGATTTTTTCAACAATTATCTTCATTTTTAGTAAAAATTTATCTTGGATTTTTCAAATTTAAGGAAAAAATCCAGATTTTTTTTAAATAAGATTTTTTTGAAAAATGTTTGGTATTATTTCAATAATTATCTTCATTTTTAGTATAATTTTATCTTGGATTTTTCAAATTTAACGAAAAAAATCCGGAATTTGTTGAACAAAAAAGAATTTTTGCAAAATTTTTGGATTTTTGTAATAAATATCTTCATTTTTAGTAAAAATTTATCTTCGATTTTTCAAATTTAAGGAAAAATATCCGGAATTTGTTGAAATAAAAAGATTTTTCAAAAAAATGTTTGAAGTTTTTTCATAATTCTCTACATTTTTAGTAATAATTTATCTTGGATTTTTCAAATTTAAGGAAAAAAATCCAGATTTATTTTAAATAAAAAGATTTTTTGTAAAATGTTTGGATTATTTCAATAATTATCTTCATTTTTAGTAAAAATTTTACAAAAACGAATTTTTGTAAAAATTTTGGATGTTAATAATAATTATCTTCATTTTTAGTAAAAATTTATCTTGGATTTTTCGAATTTAACGAAAAATATCCTAAATTTGTTGAAATAAAAAGATTTTTTGTAAAACGCTTGGATTTTTTCAACAATTATCTTCATTTTTAGTAAAAATTTATCTATCTTGGATTTTTCAAATTTAATGAAAAAATTACGGAATTTATTGAACTAAAAATATTTTTGTAGAATGTTTGGATTTTTTTTATAATTATCTTCATTTTTAGTAAAAATTTATCTTGGATTTTTCAAATTTAACGAAAAAAATCAAAGAATCTGTTGAAATTAAAAGATTTTTTGTAAAATGTTTGGATATTTTTAATAATTATCTTCATTTTTAGAAAAATTTTATCTTGGATTTTTCAAATTTAACGAAAAAAATCTGGAATCTGTTGAAATTAAAAGATTTTTTGTATTTTGTTTCGATTTTTTCAATAATTATCTTCATTTTTAGTAAAAATTTATCTTCGATTTTTCAAATTTAAGGAAAAATATCCGGAATTTGTTGAAATAAAAAGATTTTTCAAAAAAATGTTTGAAGTTTATACATAATTCTCTACATTTTTAGTAATAATTTATCTTGGATTTTTCAAATTTAAGGAAAAAAATCCAGATTTATTTTAAATAAAAAGATCTTTTGTAAAATGTTTGGATTTTTTCAATAATTATCTTCATTTTTAGTAAAAATTTTACAAAAACGATTTTTTGTAAAAATTTTGGATGTTAATAATAATTATCTTCATTTTTAGTAAAAATTTATCTTGGATTTTTCGAATTTAAGGAAAAATATCCTAAATTTGTTGAAATAAAAAGATTTTTTGTAAAATGCTTGGATTTTTTCAACAATTATCTTCATTTTTAGTAAAAATTTATCTTGGATTTTTCAAATTTAATGAAAAAATTACGGAATTTATTGAACTAAAAATATTTTTGTAGAATGTTTGGATTTTTTTAATAATTATCTTAATTTTTAGTAAAAATTTATCTTGGATTTTTCAAATTTAACGAAAAAAATCAAAGAATCTGTTGAAATTAAAAGATTTTTTGTAAAATGTTTGGATATTTTTAATAATTATCTTCATTTTTAGAAAAATTTTATCTTGGATTTTTCAAATTTAACGAAAAAAATCTGGAATCTGTTGAAATTAAAAGATTTTTTGTATTTTGTTTCGATTTTTTCAATAATTATCTTCATTTTTAGTAATAATTTATCTTGGATTATTCAAATTTAAGAACAAAAATTAGGAATTTGTTAAAATAAAATTATTTTTTGAATAATGTTTGGATTTTTTCAATTATAACCTACATTTCTAGTAAAATTTTATCATGGATTTTTCAAATTTAAGGAAAAAAATTCGGATTTGTTGAAATAAAAAGATTTTTCTTAAACCTTTGGATTTTTTCAATAATTATCTTCATTTTTAGTAAAAATTTATCTTGGATTTTTCAAATTTAAGGAAAAAAATACGGAATTTATTGAACTAAAAATATTTTTGTAAAATGTTAGGATTTTTTTAAGAATTATCTTCATATTAAGTAAAAATTTATCTTGGATTTTTCAAATTTAACGAAAAAAATCAAAGAATCTGTTGAAATTAAAAGATTTTTTGTAAAATGTTTGGAATTTTTCAATAATTATCTTCATTTTAGTAAAATTTTATCTTGGATTTTTCAAATTTAACGAAAAAAATCTGGAATCTGTTGAAATTAAAAGATTTTTTGTATTTTGTTTCGATTTTTTCAATAATTATCTTCATTTCTAGTAATATTTTATCTTGGGTTTTTCAAGGAAGGAAGAAAATCCGGAATTTGTTGAAATAATAAGAATTTTTGTAAAATGTTTAGATTTTTTTTTAATTGTCTTCATTTTTAGTAAAAATTTATCTTGTATTTTTCAAATTTAAGGAAAAAAATCCGGATTTGTTGAAATAAAAAGATTTTTTTTAAATCTTTGAATTTTTTCAATAATTATCTTCATTTTTAGTAAAAATGTATCTTGGATTTTTCAAATTTAAGGAGAAAAATACGGAATGTATTGAACTAAAAATATTTTTGTAAAATTTTTGGATTTTTTTAAGAATTATCTTCATTTTTAGTAAAAATTTATCTTGGATTTTTCAAATTTAACGAAAAAAGTCAAAGAATCTGTTGAAATTAAAAGATTTTTTGTAAAATGTATGGATATTTTCAATAATTATCTTCATTTTTAGTAATATATTATCTTGGATTTTTCAAATTCAAGGAAAAAAATACAGAATTTGTTGAAATAGAAAGATTTTTTGTAACATTTTTGGATTTTTTTAATAATTATCTTCATTTCTAGTTAAATTTTATCTTGGATTTTTCAAATTTAAGGAAAAAATCCGAGATTTATTGTAATAAAAAGATTTTTTGGAAAATGTTTAAATTTTTTTAATAATTATCTTCATTTTTAGTAAAAATTTATCTTGGATTTTTCAATTTTAAGGAAAAAAATCCTTAATTTATTGAAATATAAGATTTTTTGTAAAATATTTGAATTTTTTCATTTTTAGAAAAATTTTAACTTGGATTTTTCAAATTTAAGGAAAAAATCCAGATTTTTTTTAAATAAGATTTTTTTGAAAAATGTTTGGTATTATTTCAATAATTATCTTCATTTTTAGTATAATTTTATCTTGGATTTTTCAAATTTAACGAAAAAAATCCGGAATTTGTTGAACTAAAAAGAATTTTTGCAAAATTTTTGGATTTTTGTAATAAATATCTTCATTTTTAGTAAAAATTTATCTTCGATTTTTCAAATTTAAGGAAAAATATCCGGAATTTGTTGAAATAAAAAGATTTTTCAAAAAAATGTTTGAAGTTTTTTCATAATTCTCTACATTTTAGCAATAATTTATCTTGGATTTTTCAAATTTAAGGAAAAAAATCCAGATTTATTTTAAATAAAAAGATTTTTTGTAAAATGTTTGGATTTTTTCAATAATTATCTTCATTTTTAGTAAAAATTTTACAAAAACGAATTTTTGTAAAAATTTTGGATGTTAATAATAATTATCTTCATTTTTAGTAAAAATTTATCTTGGATTTTTCGAATTTAAGGAAAAATATCCTAAATTTGTTGAAATAAAAAGATTTTTTGTAAAATGCTTGGATTTTTTCAACAATTATCTTCATTTTTAGTAAAAATTTATCTTGGATTTTTCAAATTTAATGAAAAAATTACGGAATTTATTGAACTAAAAATATTTTTGTAAAATGTTTTGATTTTTTAAATAATTATCTTAATTTTTATTAAAACTTTATCTTGGATTTTTCAAATTAACCGAAAAAAATCAATAATCTCTTGAAATTAAAAGATTTTTTGTAAAATGTTTATATTTTTTCAATAATTATCTTCATTTTTAGTAAAATTTTATCTTGGATTTTTCAAATTTAACGAAAAAAATCTGGAATCTGTTGAAATTAAAAGATTTTTTGTATTTTGTTTCGATTTTTTCAACAATTATCTTCATTTTTAGTAAAATTTTATCTTGGATTTTTCAAATTTAACGAAAAACATCTGGAATCTGTTGAAATTAAAAGATTTTTTGTATTTTGTTTCGATTTTTTCAATATTTATCTTCATTTTTAGTAAAAATTTATCCTGGTTTTTTCAAATTTAAGGAAAAAAATCCGGAATTTGTTGAACTAAAAAGATTTACAGTACAATGTTTGGATTTTTTTAATAAATATCTTCATTTTTAGTAAACATTTATCTTGGATTATTCAAATTTAAGGACAAAAATTAGGAATTTGTTAAAATAAAAAGATTTTTGTAAAATGTTTGGATTTTTTCAATTATTACCATCATTTCTAGTAACATTTTATCTTGGGTTTTTCAAATTTAAGGAAAAAATCCGGAATTTGTTGAACTAAAAAGAATTCTTGTAATATGTTTGGATTTTTTCAATAATTATCTTCAATTTTAGTAAAAATTTATCATCGATTTTTCAAATTTAAAGAAAAATATCATTAATTTGTTGAAATAAAAAGATTTTTTGTAAAATGTTTGGATTTTTTCAATAATTATCATCATTTTTAGTAAAATTTTATCATGGATTTTTCAAATTTAACGAAAAAAATCCGGAATTTGTTGAACTGAAAAGATTTCTTGTAATATGTTTGGATTTTTTCAATTATTATCTTCAATTTTAGTAAAAATTTATCGTCGATTTTTCAAATTTAATGAAAAATATCATTAATTTGTTGAAATAAAAAGATTTTTTGTAAAATGTTTGGATTTTTTCAATAATTATCATCATTTTTAGTAAAATTTTATCATGGATTTTTCAAATTTAACGAAAAAAATCCGGAATTTGTTGAACTTAAAAGATTTTTTGTAAAATGTTTGGATTTTTTCAACGATTATCTTCATTTTTAGTAAAATTTTATCTTGGATTTTTCAAATTAAGGAAAAAAATCCGGAATTTGTTGAAATAAAAAGATTTTTTGTAAAATGTTTGGATTTTTTCAACAATTATCTTCATATTTAGTAAAAATTTATCTTGGATTTTTCAAAAACTGTTTGGATTTTTTCAACAATTATCTTCATTTTTAGTAAAATTTTATCTTGGCTTTTTCAAATTTAAGGAAAAAAATCCGGAATTTATTGAACTAAAAAGATTTTTTGTAAAATGTTTGAATTTTTTCAACAATTATCTTCATTTTTAGTAAAATTTTATCTTGGCTTTTTCAAATTAAGGAAAAAAATCCGGAATTTATTGAACTAAAAAGATTTTTTGCAAACTTTTTGGATTTTTGTAATAAATATCTTCATTTTTAGTTTAAATTTTTTCTTTTATTTATCAAATTTATGGAAAAAAATCCGGAATTCGTTGAAATAATAAGAATTTTTGTAAAATGTTTAGATTTTTTTTTAATTGTCTTCATTTTTAGTAAAAATTTATCTTGTATTTTTCAAATTTAAGTAAAAAAATCCGGATTTGTTGAAATAAAAAGATTTATAGTAAAATGTTTGGATTTTTTTAATAATTATCTTCATTTTTAGTAAAAATTTATCTTGGATTTTTCAAATTTAACGAAAAAAATCAAAGAATCTGTTGAAATTAAAAGATTTTTTGTAAAATGTATGGATATTTTCAATAATTATCTTCATTTTTAGTAATATATTATCTTGGATTTTTCAAATTTAACGAAAAAAATCTGGAATCTGTTGAAAATAAAAGATTTTTTTTTATTTTGTTTCTATTTTTTCAATAATTATCTTTATTTTTAGTAAATATGTATCTTGGATTTTTCAAATTTACGGAAACATATCCGGTATATGTTGAACAAAAAAGATTTATTTTAAAATTTTTGGATTTTTTTAATATATATCTTCATTTTTAGTAAAAATTTATCTTGGATTATTCAAATTTAAGAACAAAAATTAGGAATTTGTTAAAATAAAAATATTTTTTGAATAATTTTTGGATTTTTTCAATTATTACCTACATTTCTAACAAAATTTTATCTTGGATTTTTCAAATTTAAGGAAAAAAATCCGAAATGTATTGTAATAAAAAGATTTTTTGGAAAATGTTTAAATTTTTTTAATAATTATCTTCATTTTTAGTAAAAATTTATCTTGGATTTTTCAAACTTAAGGAAAAAATCCTTAATTTATTAAAATATAAGATTTTTTGTAAAATATTTGGATTTTTTCAATAAATATTTTCATTTTCAGTAAAATTTTAACTTGGATTTTTCAAATTTAAGGAAAAAATCCAGATTTTTTTAAAATATTTAAGATATTTTTGAAAAATTTTAGGATTTATTCAATAATTTTCTTCATTTTTAGTATAATTTTATCTTGGATTTTTCAAATTTGACGAAAAAAATCCGGAATTTGTTGAACTAAAAAGAATTTTTGCAAAATTTTTGGATTTTTGTAATAAATATCTTCATTTTTAGTAAAAATTTATCTTCGATTTTTCGAATCTAAGGAAAAATATCCTAAATTTGTTGATATAAAAAGATTTTTTGTAAAATGATTTTTTATTTCAATAATTATCTTCTTTTTTAGTAAAAATTTATCTTGGATTTTTCAAATTTAAGGAAATAAATCCTTAATTTATTGAAATATAAGATTGTTTTAAAAATATTTGGATTTTTTCAATAAATATTTTCATTTTTTGTAAAATTTTATCTTGGATTTTTCAAATTTAATGAAAAAAATCTGGAATCTAATGAAATTAAAAGATTTTTTGTATTTTGTTTCGATTTTTTCAATATTTATCTACATTTTTAGTAAAAATTTATCCTGGATTTTTCAAATTTAAGGAAAAAAATCCGGAATTTGTTGAACTAAAAAGATTTATAGTAAAATGTTTGGATTTTTTAAATAAATATCTTCATTTTTAGTAAAAATTTATCTTGGATTATTCAAATTTAAGGACAAAAATTAGGAATTTGTTAAAATAAAAAGATTTTTGTAAAATGTTTGGATTTTTTCAATTATTACCATCATTTCTAGTAACATTTTATCTTGGGTTTTTCAAATTTAAGGAAAAAATCCGGAATTTGTTGAACTAAAAAGATTTCTTGTAATATGTTTGGATTTTTTCAATAATTATCTTCAATTTTAGTAAAAATTTATCATCGATTTTTCGGATCTAAGGAAAAATATCATTAATTTGTTGAAATAAAAAGATTTTTTGTAAAATGTTTGAATTTTTTCAATAATTATCATCATTTTTAGTAAAATTTTATCATGGATTTTTCAAATTTAACGAAAAAATCCGGAATTTGTTGAACTGAAAATATTTCTTGTTATATGTTTGGATTTTTTCAATAATTATCTTCAATTTTAGTAAAAATTTATCGTCGATTTTTCAAATTTAATGAAAAATATCATTAATTTGTTGAAATAAAAAGATTTTTTGTAAAATGTTTGGATTTTTTCAATAATTATTATCATTTTTAGTAAAATTTTATCATGGATTTTTCAAATTTAACGAAAAAAATCCGGAATTTGTTGAACTTAAAAGATTTTTTGTAAAATGTTTGGATTTTTTCAACGATTATCTTCATTTTTAGTAAAATTTTATCTTGGATTTTTCAAATTAAGAACAAAAATTAGGAATTTGGTAAAATAAAAATATTTTTTGAATTATGTTTGGATTTTTTCAATTATTACCTACATTTCTAACAAAATATTATTTTGGATTTTTCAAATTTAAGGAAAAAAATCCGCAATTTATTGTAATAAAAAGATTTTTTGTAAAATTTTTGGATTTTTAAATAATTATCTTCATTTTTAGTAAAATTTTAACTTGGATTTTTCAAATTTAATGAAAAATTCCAGATTTTTTTTAAATAAAAAGATTTTTTGTAACATGTTTAGATTTTTTCAATTATTATCTTCATTTTTAGTAAAATTTTATCTTGCATTTTTCAAATTTAACGAAAAAAATCCGGAATTTTTTGAACTAAAAAGATTTTTTGTAAATTTTTGGATTTTTTCAACAATTATCTTCTATTTTAGTAAAATTTTATCTTGGATTTTTCAAATTTAACGAAAAAAATCCGGAATTTGTTGAACTAAAAAGATTTTTTGCAAAATTTTTGGATTTTTGTAATAAATATCTTCAATTTTAGTAAAAATTTATCTTGGATTATTCAAATTTAAGGACAAAAATTTAGTAATTTGTTGAAATAAAAAGATTTTTTGTATTTTGTTTCGATTTTTTCAATAATTATCTTCATTTTTAGTAAAATTTATCTTGGATTTTTCAAATTTAAGGAAAAAAATCCGTAATTTATTGAACTAAAAATATTTTTGTAAAATGTTTTGATTTTTTAAATAATTATCTTAATTTTTATTAAAACTTTATCTTGGATTTTTCAAATTAACCGAAAAAAATCAATAATCTCTTGAAATTAAAAGATTTTTTGTAAAATGTTTATATTTTTTCAATAATTATCTTCATTTTTAGTAAAATTTTATCTTGGATTTTTCAAATTTAACGAAAAAAATCTGGAATCTGTAGATTTTAAAAGATTTTTTGTATTTTGTTTCGATTTTTTCAACAATTATCTTCATTTTTAGTAAAATTTTATCTTGGATTTTTCAAATTTAACGAAAAAAATCTGGAATCTGTTGAAATTAAAAGATTTTTTGTATTTTGTTTCGATTTTTTCAATATTTATCTTCATTTTTAGTAAAAATTTATCCTGGATTTTTCAAATTTAAGGAAAAAAATCCGGAATTTGTTGAACTTAAAAGATTTATAGTACAATGTTTGGATTTTTTTAATAAATATCTTCATTTTTAGTAAAAATTTATCTTGGATTATTCAAATTTAAGGACAAAAATTAGGAATTTGTTAAAATAAAAAGATTTTTGTAAAATGTTTGGATTTTTTCAATTATTACCATCATTTCTAGTAACATTTTATCTTGGGTTTTTCAAATTTAAGGAAAAAATCCAGAATTTGTTGAACTCAAAACATTTCTTGTAATATGTTTGGATTTTTTCAATAATTATCTTCAATTTTAGTAAAAATTTATCATCGATTTTTCAATTTTAAAGAAAAATATCATTAATTTGTTGAAATAAAAAGATTTTTTGTAAAATGTTTGGATTTTTTCAATAATTATCATCATTTTTAGTAAAATTTTATCATGGATTTTTCAAATTTAACGAAAAAAATCCGGAATTTGTTGAACTGAAAAGATTTCTTGTAATATGTTTGGATTTTTTCAATAATTATCTTCAATTTTAGTAAAAATTTTTCGTCGATTTTTCAAATTTAATGAAAAATATCATTAATTTGTTGAAATAAAAAGATTTTTTGTAAAATGTTTGGATTTTTTCAATAATTATCATCATTTTTAGTAAAATTTTATCATGGATTTTTCAAATTTAACGAAAAAAATCCGGAATTTGTTGAACTTAAAAGATTTTTTGTAAAATGTTTGGATTTTTTCAACGATTATCTTCATTTTTAGTAAAATTTTATCTTGGATTTTTCAAATTAAGGAAAAAAATCCGGAATTTGTTGAAATAAAAAGATTTTTTGTAAAATGTTTGGATTTTTTCAACAATTATCTTCATTTTTAGTAAAATTTTATCTTGGATTTTTCAAATTTAATGAAAAAAATCCGGAATTTGTTGAACTAAAAAGATTTTTTGTAAAATGTTTGAATTTTTTCAACAATTATCTTCATTTTTAGTAAAATTTTATCTTGGCTTTTTCAAATTAAGGAAAAAAATCCGGAATTTATTGAACTAAAAAGATTTTTTGCAAACTTTTTGGATTTTTGTAATAAATATCTTCATTTTTAGTTTAAATTTTTTCTTGGATTTTTCAAATTTAAGGAAAAAAATCCGTAATTTATTGAACTAAAAATATTTTTGTAAAATGTTTTGATTTTTTAAATAATTATCTTAATTTTTATTAAAACTTTATCTTGGATTTTTCAAATTAACCGAAAAAAATCAATAATCTCTTGAAATTAAAAGATTTTTTGTAAAATGTTTATATTTTTTCAATAATTATCTTCATTTTTAGTAGAATTTTATCTTGGATCTTTCAAATTTAACGAAAAAAATCTGGAATCTGTAGATTTTAAAAGACTTTTTGTATTTTGTTTCGATTTTTTCAACAATTATCTTCATTTTTAGTAAAATTTTATCTTGGATTTTTCAAATTTAACGAAAAAAATCTGGAATCTGTTGAAATTAAAAGATTTTTTGTATTTTGTTTCGATTTTTTCAATATTTATCTTCATTTTTAGTAAAAATTTATCCTGGATTTTTCAAATTTAAGGAAAAAAATCCGGAATTTGTTGAACTAAAAAGATTTATAGTACAATGTTTGGATTTTTTTAATAAATATCTTCATTTTTAGTAAAAATTTATCTTGGATTAATGAAATTTAAGGACAAAAATTAGGAATTTGTTAAAATAAAAAGATTTTTGTAAAATGTTTGGATTTTTTCAATTATTACCATCATTTCTAGTAACATTTTATCTTGGGTTTTTCAAATTTAAGGAAAAAATCCAGAATTTGTTGAACTAAAAAGATTTCTTGTAATATGTTTGGATTTTTTCAATAATTATCTTCAATTTTAGTAAAAATTTATCTTGGATTATTCAAATTTAAGGAAAAATATCATTAATTTGTTGAAATAAAAAGATTTTTTGTAAAATGTTTGAATTTTTTCAATAATTATCATCATTTTTAGTAAAATTTTATCATGGATTTTTCAAATTTAACGAAAAAATCCGGAATTTTTTGAACTGAAAATATTTCTTGTTATATGTTTGGATTTTTTCAATAATTATCTTCAATTTTAGTAAAAATTTATCGTCGATTTTTCAAATTTAATGAAAAATATCATTAATTTGTTGAAATAAAAAGATTTTTTGTAAAATGTTTGGATTTTTTCAATAATTATTATCATTTTTAGTAAAATTTTATCATGGATTTTTCAAATTTAACGAAAAAAATCCGGAATTTGTTGAACTTAAAAGATTTTTTGTAAAATGTTTGGATTTTTTCAACGATTATCTTCATTTTTAGTAAAATTTTATCTTGGATTTTTCAAATTAAGAACAAAAATTAGGAATTTGGTAAAATAAAAATATTTTTTGAATTATGTTTGGATTTTTTCAATTATTACCTACATTTCTAACAAAATATTATTTTGGATTTTTCAAATTTAAGGAAAAAAATCCGCAATTTATTGTAATAAAAAGATTTTTTGTAAAATTTTTGGATTTTTAAATAATTATCTTCATTTTTAGTAAAATTTTAACTTGGATTTTTCAAATTTAATGAAAAATTCCAGATTTTTTTTAAATAAAAAGATTTTTTGTAACATGTTTAGATTTTTTCAATTATTATCTTCATTTTTAGTAAAATTTTATCTTGCATTTTTCAAATTTAACGAAAAAAATCCGGAATTTTTTGAACTAAAAAGATTTTTTGTAAATTTTTGGATTTTTTCAACAATTATCTTCTATTTTAGTAAAATTTTATCTTGGATTTTTCAAATTTAACGAAAAAAATCCGGAATTTGTTGAACTAAAAAGATTTTTTGCAAAATTTTTGGATTTTTGTAATAAATATCTTCAATTTTAGTAAAAATTTATCTTGGATTATTCAAATTTAAGGACAAAAATTTAGTAATTTGTTGAAATAAAAAGATTTTTTGTATTTTGTTTCGATTTTTTCAATAATTATCTTCATTTTTAGTAAAATTTTATCTTGGATTTTTCAAATTTAAGGAAAAAAATCCGTAATTTATTGAACTAAAAATATTTTTGTAAAATGTTTTGATTTTTTAAATAATTATCTTAATTTTTATTAAAACTTTATCTTGGATTTTTCAAATTAACCGAAAAAAATCAATAATCTCTTGAAATTAAAAGATTTTTTGTAAAATGTTTATATTTTTTCAATAATTATCTTCATTTTTAGTAAAATTTTATCTTGGATTTTTCAAATTTAACGAAAAAAATCTGGAATCTGTAGATTTTAAAAGATTTTTTGTATTTTGTTTCGATTTTTTCAACAATTATCTTCATTTTTAGTAAAATTTTATCTTGGATTTTTCAAATTTAACGAAAAAAATCTGGAATCTGTTGAAATTAAAAGATTTTTTGTATTTTGTTTCGATTTTTTCAATATTTATCTTCATTTTTAGTAAAAATTTATCCTGGATTTTTCAAATTTAAGGAAAAAAATCCGGAATTTGTTGAACTTAAAAGATTTATAGTACAATGTTTGGATTTTTTTAATAAATATCTTCATTTTTAGTAAAAATTTATCTTGGATTATTCAAATTTAAGGACAAAAATTAGGAATTTGTTAAAATAAAAAGATTTTTGTAAAATGTTTGGATTTTTTCAATTATTACCATCATTTCTAGTAACATTTTATCTTGGGTTTTTCAAATTTAAGGAAAAAATCCAGAATTTGTTGAACTCAAAACATTTCTTGTAATATGTTTGGATTTTTTCAATAATTATCTTCAATTTTAGTAAAAATTTATCATCGATTTTTCAATTTTAAAGAAAAATATCATTAATTTGTTGAAATAAAAAGATTTTTTGTAAAATGTTTGGATTTTTTCAATAATTATCATCATTTTTAGTAAAATTTTATCATGGATTTTTCAAATTTAACGAAAAAAATCCGGAATTTGTTGAACTGAAAAGATTTCTTGTAATATGTTTGGATTTTTTCAATAATTATCTTCAATTTTAGTAAAAATTTTTCGTCGATTTTTCAAATTTAATGAAAAATATCATTAATTTGTTGAAATAAAAAGATTTTTTGTAAAATGTTTGGATTTTTTCAATAATTATCATCATTTTTAGTAAAATTTTATCATGGATTTTTCAAATTTAACGAAAAAAATCCGGAATTTGTTGAACTTAAAAGATTTTTTGTAAAATGTTTGGATTTTTTCAACGATTATCTTCATTTTTAGTAAAATTTTATCTTGGATTTTTCAAATTAAGGAAAAAAATCCGGAATTTGTTGAAATAAAAAGATTTTTTGTAAAATGTTTGGATTTTTTCAACAATTATCTTCATTTTTAGTAAAATTTTATCTTAGATTTTTCAAATTTAATGAAAAAAATCCGGAATTTGTTGAACTAAAAAGATTTTTTGTAAAATGTTTGAATTTTTTCAACAATTATCTTCATTTTTAGTAAAATTTTATCTTGGCTTTTTCAAATTAAGGAAAAAAATCCGGAATTTATTGAACTAAAAAGATTTTTTGCAAACTTTTTGGATTTTTGTAATAAATATCTTCATTTTTAGTTTAAATTTTTTCTTGGATTTTTCAAATTTAAGGAAAAAAATCCGTAATTTATTGAACTAAAAATATTTTTGTAAAATGTTTTCATTTTTTAAATAATTATCTTAATTTTTATTAAAACTTTATCTTGGATTTTTCAAATTAACCGAAAAAAATCAATAATCTCTTGAAATTAAAAGATTTTTTGTAAAATGTTTATATTTTTTCAATAATTATCTTCATTTTTAGTAGAATTTTATCTTGGATCTTTCAAATTTAACGAAAAAAATCTGGAATCTGTAGATTTTAAAAGACTTTTTGTATTTTGTTTCGATTTTTTCAACAATTATCTTCATTTTTAGTAAAATTTTATCTTGGATTTTTCAAATTTAACGAAAAAAATCTGGAATCTGTTGAAATTAAAAGATTTTTTGTATTTTGTTTCGATTTTTTCAATATTTATCTTCATTTTTAGTAAAAATTTATCCTGGATTTTTCAAATTTAAGGAAAAAAATCCGGAATTTGTTGAACTAAAAAGATTTATAGTACAATGTTTGGATTTTTTTAATAAATATCTTCATTTTTAGTAAAAATTTATCTTGGATTAATGAAATTTAAGGACAAAAATTAGGAATTTGTTAAAATAAAAAGATTTTTGTAAAATGTTTGGATTTTTTCAATTATTACCATCATTTCTAGTAACATTTTATCTTGGGTTTTTCAAATTTAAGGAAAAAATCCAGAATTTGTTGAACTAAAAAGATTTCTTGTAATATGTTTGGATTTTTTCAATAATTATCTTCAATTTTAGTAAAAATTTATCTTGGATTATTCAAATTTAAGGAAAAATATCATTAATTTGTTGAAATAAAAAGATTTTTTGTAAAATGTTTGAATTTTTTCAATAATTATCATCATTTTTAGTAAAATTTTATCATGGATTTTTCAAATTTAACGAAAAAATCCGGAATTTGTTGAACTGAAAATATTTCTTGTTATATGTTTGGATTTTTTCAATAATTATCTTCAATTTTAGTAAAAATTTATCGTCGATTTTTCAAATTTAATGAAAAATATCATTAATTTGTTGAAATAAAAAGATTTTTTGTAAAATGTTTGGATTTTTTCAATAATTATTATCATTTTTAGTAAAATTTTATCATGGATTTTTCAAATTTAACGAAAAAAATCCGGAATTTGTTGAACTTAAAAGATTTTTTGTAAAATGTTTGGATTTTTTCAACGATTATCTTCATTTTTAGTAAAATTTTATCTTGGATTTTTCAAATTAAGAACAAAAATTAGGAATTTGGTAAAATAAAAATATTTTTTGAATTATGTTTGGATTTTTTCAATTATTACCTACATTTCTAACAAAATATTATTTTGGATTTTTCAAATTTAAGGAAAAAAATCCGCAATTTATTGTAATAAAAAGATTTTTTGTAAAAGTTTTGGATTTTTAAATAATTATCTTCATTTTTAGTAAAATTTTAACTTGGATTTTTCAAATTTAATGAAAAATTCCAGATTTTTTTTAAATAAAAAGATTTTTTGTAACATGTTTAGATTTTTTCAATTATTATCTTCATTTTTAGTAAAATTTTATCTTGCATTTTTCAAATTTAACGAAAAAAATCCGGAATTTTTTGAACTAAAAAGATTTTTTGTAAATTTTTGGATTTTTTCAACAATTATCTTCTATTTTAGTAAAATTTTATCTTGGATTTTTCAAATTTAACGAAAAAAATCCGGAATTTGTTGAACTAAAAAGATTTTTTGCAAAATTTTTGGATTTTTGTAATAAATATCTTCAATTTTAGTAAAAATTTATCTTGGATTATTCAAATTTAAGGACAAAAATTTAGTAATTTGTTGAAATAAAAAGATTTTTTGTATTTTGTTTCGATTTTTTCAATAATTATCTTCATTTTTAGTAAAATTTTATCTTGGATTTTTCAAATTTAAGGAAAAAAATCCGTAATTTATTGAACTAAAAATATTTTTGTAAAATGTTTTGATTTTTTAAATAATTATCTTAATTTTTATTAAAACTTTATCTTGGATTTTTCAAATTAACCGAAAAAAATCAATAATCTCTTGAAATTAAAAGATTTTTTGTAAAATGTTTATATTTTTTCAATAATTATCTTCATTTTTAGTAAAATTTTATCTTGGATTTTTCAAATTTAACGAAAAAAATCTGGAATCTGTAGATTTTAAAAGATTTTTTGTATTTTGTTTCGATTTTTTCAACAATTATCTTCATTTTTAGTAAAATTTTATCTTGGATTTTTCAAATTTAACGAAAAAAATCTGGAATCTGTTGAAATTAAAAGATTTTTTGTATTTTGTTTCGATTTTTTCAATATTTATCTTCATTTTTAGTAAAAATTTATCCTGGATTTTTCAAATTTAAGGAAAAAAATCCGGAATTTGTTGAACTTAAAAGATTTATAGTACAATGTTTGGATTTTTTTAATAAATATCTTCATTTTTAGTAAAAATTTATCTTGGATTATTCAAATTTAAGGACAAAAATTAGGAATTTGTTAAAATAAAAAGATTTTTGTAAAATGTTTGGATTTTTTCAATTATTACCATCATTTCTAGTAACATTTTATCTTGGGTTTTTCAAATTTAAGGAAAAAATCCAGAATTTGTTGAACTCAAAACATTTCTTGTAATATGTTTGGATTTTTTCAATAATTATCTTCAATTTTAGTAAAAATTTATCATCGATTTTTCAATTTTAAAGAAAAATATCATTAATTTGTTGAAATAAAAAGATTTTTTGTAAAATGTTTGGATTTTTTCAATAATTATCATCATTTTTAGTAAAATTTTATCATGGATTTTTCAAATTTAACGAAAAAAATCCGGAATTTGTTGAACTGAAAAGATTTCTTGTAATATGTTTGGATTTTTTCAATAATTATCTTCAATTTTAGTAAAAATTTTTCGTCGATTTTTCAAATTTAATGAAAAATATCATTAATTTGTTGAAATAAAAAGATTTTTTGTAAAATGTTTGGATTTTTTCAATAATTATCATCATTTTTAGTAAAATTTTATCATGGATTTTTCAAATTTAACGAAAAAAATCCGGAATTTGTTGAACTTAAAAGATTTTTTGTAAAATGTTTGGATTTTTTCAACGATTATCTTCATTTTTAGTAAAATTTTATCTTGGATTTTTCAAATTAAGGAAAAAAATCCGGAATTTGTTGAAATAAAAAGATTTTTTGTAAAATGTTTGGATTTTTTCAACAATTATCTTCATTTTTAGTAAAATTTTATCTTGGATTTTTCAAATTTAATGAAAAAAATCCGGAATATGTTGAACTAAAAAGATTTTTTGTAAAATGTTTGAATTTTTTCAACAATTATCTTCATTTTTAGTAAAATTTTATCTTGGCTTTTTCAAATTAAGGAAAAAAATCCGGAATTTATTGAACTAAAAAGATTTTTTGCAAACTTTTTGGATTTTTGTAATAAATATCTTCATTTTTAGTTTAAATTTTTTCTTGGATTTTTCAAATTTAAGGAAAAAAATCCGTAATTTATTGAACTAAAAATATTTTTGTAAAATGTTTTGATTTTTTAAATAATTATCTTAATTTTTATTAAAACTTTATCTTGGATTTTTCAAATTAACCGAAAAAAATCAATAATCTCTTGAAATTAAAAGATTTTTTGTAAAATGTTTATATTTTTTCAATAATTATCTTCATTTTTAGTAGAATTTTATCTTGGATCTTTCAAATTTAACGAAAAAAATCTGGAATCTGTAGATTTTAAAAGACTTTTTGTATTTTGTTTCGATTTTTTCAACAATTATCTTCATTTTTAGTAAAATTTTATCTTGGATTTTTCAAATTTAACGAAAAAAATCTGGAATCTGTTGAAATTAAAAGATTTTTTGTATTTTGTTTCGATTTTTTCAATATTTATCTTCATTTTTAGTAAAAATTTATCCTGGATTTTTCAAATTTAAGGAAAAAAATCCGGAATTTGTTGAACTAAAAAGATTTATAGTACAATGTTTGGATTTTTTTAATAAATATCTTCATTTTTAGTAAAAATTTATCTTGGATTAATGAAATTTAAGGACAAAAATTAGGAATTTGTTAAAATAAAAAGATTTTTGTAAAATGTTTGGATTTTTTCAATTATTACCATCATTTCTAGTAACATTTTATCTTGGGTTTTTCAAATTTAAGGAAAAAATCCAGAATTTGTTGAACTAAAAAGATTTCTTGTAATATGTTTGGATTTTTTCAATAATTATCTTCAATTTTAGTAAAAATTTATCATCGATTTTTCAAATTTAAAGAAAAATATCATTAATTTGTTGAAATAAAAAGATTTTTTGTAAAATGTTTGGATTTTTTCAATAATTATCATCATTTTTAGTAAAATTTTATCATGGATTTTTCAAATTTAACGAAAAAAATCTGGAATCTGTAGATTTTAAAAGATTTTTTGTATTTTGTTTCGATTTTTTCAATAATTATCTTCATTTTTAGTAAAATTTTTTCTTGGATTTTTCAAATTTAAGGAAAAAAATCCGTAATTTATTGAACTAAAAATATTTTTGTAAAATGTTTTGATTTTTTAAATAATTATCTTCATTTTTAGTAAAATTTTATCTTGGATTTTTCAAATTTAATGAAAAAAATCTGGAATCTAATGAAATTAAAAGATTTTTTGTATTTTGTTTCGATTTTTTCAATATTTATCTACATTTTTAGTAAAAATTTATCCTGGATTTTTCAAATTTAAGGAAAAAAATCCGGAATTTGTTGAACTAAAAAGATTTATAGTAAAATGTTTGGATTTTTTTAATAAATATCTTCATTTTTAGTAAAAATTTATCTTGGATTATTCAAATTTAAGGACAAAAATTAGGAATTTGTTAAAATAAAAAGATTTTTGTAAAATGTTTGGATTTTTTCAATTATTACCATCATCTCTAGTAACATTTTATCTTGGGTTTTTCAAATTTAAGGAAAAAATCCGGAATTTGTTGAACTAAAAAGATTTCTTGTAATATGTTTGGATTTTTTCAATAATTATCTTCAATTTTAGTAAAAATTTATCATCGATTTTTCGAATCTAAGGAAAAATATCATTAATTTGTTGAAATAAAAAGATTTTTTGTAAAATGTTTGAATTTTTTCAATAATTATCATCATTTTTAGTAAAATTTTATCATGGATTTTTCAAATTTAACGAAAAAATCCGGAATTTGTTGAACTGAAAATATTTCTTGTTATATGTTTGGATTTTTTCAATAATTATCTTCAATTTTAGTAAAAATTTATCGTCGATTTTTCAAATTTAATGAAAAATATCATTAATTTGTTGAAATAAAAAGATTTTTTGTAAAATGTTTGGATTTTTTCAATAATTATCATCATTTTTAGTAAAATTTTATCATGGATTTTTCAAATTTAACGAAAAAAATCCGGAATTTGTTGAACTTAAAAGATTTTTTGTAAAATGTTTGGATTTTTTCAACGATTATCTTCATTTTTAGTAAAATTTTATCTTGGATTTTTCAAATTAAGAACAAAAATTAGGAATTTGGTAAAATAAAAATATTTTTTGAATTATGTTTGGATTTTTTCAATTATTACCTACATTTCTAACAAAATATTATTTTGGATTTTTCAAATTTAAGGAAAAAAATCCGCAATTTATTGTAATAAAAAGATTTTTTGTAAAATTTTTGGATTTTTAAATAATTATCTTCATTTTTAGTAAAATTTTAACTTGGATTTTTCAAATTTAATGAAAAATTCCAGATTTTTTTTAAATAAAAAGATTTTTTGTAACATGTTTAGATTTTTTCAATTATTATCTTCATTTTTAGTAAAATTTTATCTTGCATTTTTCAAATTTAACGAAAAAAATCCGGAATTTTTTTGAACTAAAAAGATTTTTTGTAAATTTTTGGATTTTTTCAAAAATTATATTCTATTTTAGTAAAATTTTATCTTGGATTTTTCAAATTTAACGAAAAAAATCCGGAATTTGTTGAACTAAAAAGATTTTTTGCAAAATTTTTGGATTTTTGTAATAAATATCTTCAATTTTAGTAAAAATTTATCTTGGATTATTCAAATTTAAGGACAAAAATTTAGTAATTTGTTGAAATAAAAAGATTTTTTGTATTTTGTTTCGATTTTTTCAATAATTATCTTCATTTTTAGTAAAATTTTATCTTGGATTTTTCAAATTTAAGGAAAAAAATCCGTAATTTATTGAACTAAAAATATTTTTGTAAAATGTTTTGATTTTTTAAATAATTATCTTAATTTTTATTAAAACTTTATCTTGGATTTTTCAAATTAACCGAAAAAAATCAATAATCTCTTGAAATTAAAAGATTTTTTGTAAAATGTTTATATTTTTTCAATAATTATCTTCATTTTTAGTAAAATTTTATCTTGGATTTTTCAAATTTAACGAAAAAAATCTGGAATCTGTTGAAATTAAAAGATTTTTTGTATTTTGTTTCGATTTTTTCAATATTTATCTTCATTTTTAGTAAAAATTTATCCTGGATTTTTCAAATTTAAGGAAAAAAATCCGGAATTTGTTGAACTAAATAGATTTATAGTACAATGTTTGGATTTTTTTAATAAATATCTTCATTTTTAGTAAAAATTTATCTTGGATTAATGAAATTTAAGGACAAAAATTAGGAATTTGTTAAAATAAAAAGATTTTTGTAAAATGTTTGGATTTTTTCAATTATTACCATCATTTCTAGTAACATTTTATCTTGGGTTTTTCAAATTTAAGGAAAAAATCCGGAATTTGTTGAACTAAAAAGATTTCTTGTAATATGTTTGGATTTTTTCAATAATTATCTTCAATTTTAGTAAAAATTTATCATCGATTTTTCAAATTTAAAGAAAAATATCATTAATTTGTTGAAATAAAAAGATTTTTTGTAAAATGTTTGGATTTTTTCAATAATTATCATCATTTTTAGTAAAATTTTATCATGGATTTTTCAAATTTAACGAAAAATATCCGGAATTTGTTGAACTGAAAAGATTTCTTGTAATATGTTTGGATTTTTTCAATAATTATCTTCAATTTTAGTAAAAATTTATCGTCGATTTTTCAAATTTAATGAAAAATATCATTAATTTGTTGAAATAAAAAGATTTTTTGTAAAATGTTTGGATTTTTTCAATAATTATCATCATTTTTAGTAAAATTTTATCATGGATTTTTCAAATTTAACGAAAAAAATCCGGAATTTGTTGAACTTAAAAGATTTTTTGTAAAATGTTTGGATTTTTTCAACGATTATCTTCATTTTTAGCAAAATTTTATCTTGGATTTTTCAAATTAAGAACAAAAATTAGGAATTTGTTAAAATAAAAATATTTTTTGAATTATGTTTGGATTTTTTCAATTATTACCTACATTTCTAACAAAATATTATTATTTTGGATTTTTCAAATTTAAGGAAAAAAATCCGCAATTTATTGTAATAAAAATATTTTTTGTAAAATTTTTTGATTTTTAAATAATTATCTTCATTTTTATTTAAATTTTAACTTGGATTTTTCAAATTTAATGAAAAATTACAGATTTTTTTTAAATAAAAATATTTTTTGTAAAATGTTTAGATTTTTTCAATTATTATCTTCATTTCTAGTAAAATTTTATCTTGCATTTTTCAAATTTAACGAAAAAAATCCGGAATTTTTTGAACTAAAAAGATTTTTTGTAAATTTTTGGATTTTTTCAACAATTATCTTCTATTTTAGTAAAATTTTATCTTGGATTTTTCAAATTTAACGAAAAAAATCCGGAATTTGTTGAACTAAAAAGTTTTTTGCAAAATTTTTGGATTTTTGTAATAAATATCTTCAATTTTAGTAAAAATTTATCTTGGATTATTCAAATTTAAGGTCAAAAATTTAGTAATTTGTTGAAATAAAAAGATTTTTTGTATTTTGTTTCGATTTTTTCAATAATTATCTTCATTTTTAGTAAAATTTTATCTTGGATTTTTCAAATTTAAGGAAAAAAATCCGTAATTTATTGAACTAAAAATATTTTTGTAAAATGTTTTGATTTTTTAAATAATTATCTTAATTTTTATTAAAACTTTATCTTGGATTTTTCAAATTAACCGAAAAAAATCAATAATCTCTTGAAATTAAAAGATTTTTTGTAAAATGTTTATATTTTTTCAATAATTATCTTCATTTTTAGTAAAATTTTATCTTGGATTTTTCAAATTTAACGAAAAAAATCTGGAATCTGTAGATTTTAAAAGATTTTTTGTATTTTGTTTCGATTTTTTCAACAATTATCTTCATTTTTAGTAAAATTTTATCTTGGATTTTTCAAATTTAACGAAAAAAATCTGGAATCTGTTGAAATTAAAAGATTTTTTGTATTTTGTTTCGATTTTTTCAATATTTATCTTCATTTTTAGTAAAAATTATCCTGGATTTTTCAAATTTAAGGAAAAAAATCCGGAATTTGTTGAACTTAAAAGATTTATAGTACAATGTTTGGATTTTTTTAATAAATATCTTCATTTTTAGGTAAAATTTATCTTGGATTATTCAAATTTAAGGACAAAAATTAGGAATTTGTTAAAATAAAAAGATTTTTGTAAAATTTTTGGATTTTTTCAATTATTACCATCATTTCTAATGGTTTTTCAAATTTAAGGAAAAAATCCGGAATTTGTTGAACTAAAAAGATTTTTGTAATATGTTTGGATTTTTTCAATAATTATCTTCAATTTTAGTAAAAATTTATCATCGATTTTTCAAATTTAAAGAAAAATATCATTAATTTGTTGAAATAAAAAGATTTTTTGTAAAATGTTTGGATTTTTTCAATAATTATCATCATTTTTAGTAAAATTTTATCATGGATTTTTCAAATGTAACGAAAAAAATCCGGAATTTGTTGAACTGAAAAGATTTCTTGTAATATGTTTGGATTTTTTCAATAATTATCTTCAATTTTAGTAAAAATTTATCGTCGATTTTTCAAATTTAATGAAAAATATCATTAAAAATGTTGAAATAAAAAGATTTTTTGTAAAATGTTTGGATTTTTTCAATAATTATCATCATTTTTAGTAAAATTTTATCATGGATTTTTCAAATTTAACTAAAAAAATCCGGAATTTGTTGAACTTAAAAGATTTTTTGTAAAATGTTTGGATTTTTTCAACGATTATCTTCATTTTTAGTAAAATTTTATCTTGGATTTTTCAAATTAAGGAAAAGAATCTAATGTGGCCAACACATGACTTTCTCCGTATTTATTGAAAACGTAAGCCTATGCCGGTAATATATAAATAACTCTAAGACAATGAGTGTTACAGGAAAATGTTTCATACAAGCTTTGTAGTAAAAAAATATTATCTTCAACTTTGGTACATAATTGTATATACCAAAATTGCATTCTGATAGATGTATGTATTAAAATCTTCCTTTTCTGGGTAAACAACAACTTCCGGTTAACCATTATTGAAGAATAACTCCTAAACAATCAGTGTTACGAAAAAATGTTTTATACAATAGTTGTACCAAAGTACATTATCTATAACTTTTGTAAATAATTTTATATACCTACATTGCATTTTGACAGAGATATGTATGAAAAACTTCCATTTCTGGATTAACAACAACTTCCGGTTAACCATTATTGGGGAATAACTCCTAAACAATCAGTGTTACGAAAACATGTTTTATACAAAAGTTGTAGTAAAATACATAATCTACAATTTTGGTGTGTAAATGTATATACCTATATTGCATTCTGACAGAGATATGTATGAAAAACTTCCTTTTCTGGGTAAACAACAACTTCCGGTTAACCATTATTGAAGAATAACTCCTAAACAATCAGTGTTACGAAAACATGTTTTATACAAAAGTTGTAGTAAAATACATAATCTACAATTTTGGTGTGTAAATGTATATACCTATATTGCATTCTGACAGAGATATGTATGAAAAACTTCCTTTTCTGGGTAAACAACAACTTCCGGTTAACCATTATTGAAGAATAACTCCTAAACAATCAGTGTTACGAAAAAATGTTTCATACAAAAGTTGTAGTAAAAACCATTATCTACAACTTTGGTACATAATTGTACATACCTACATGCATTTTGACAGAGACATGTATGAAAAACTTCCATTTCTGGATTAACAACAACTTCCAGTTAACCATTATTGTGGAATAACTCCTAAACGATCAGTGTTACGAAAAAATGTTTTATACAAAAGTTGTAGTAAAATACATAATCTACAATTTTGGTCTGTAAATCTATATACCTATATTGCATTCTGACAGAGATATGTATGAAAAACTTCCTTTTCTGGGTAAACAACAACTTCCGGTTAACCATTATTGAAGAATAACTCCTAAACAATCAGTGTTACGAAAAAAATGTTAATACAAAAGTTGTAGTAAAGTACATTATCTATAACTTTTGTATGTAATTGTATATACCTATATTGCATTCTTACAGAGATATTTAAGAAAAAAAAATTTTTTCCGGATAAACCGTAACTTCCGGTTAAGCGGTATTCTCCAAAAACTAATCAACTCTTGGCATTGTTAGGAAAATCCTAAATATGAATTTTGAAAAGGATCGGATAATTACTTTTTAAGATAGAGCGCACACAAACTTTTTAACCACAGACAGACAGACAGACAGACAGACAGACAGACACACAGACAGACATGTTCGGGAAAATAGCTTAAACATGCTCTATGGGCCCCAAAACATCTATTTCCGTCGAAATCTGGAGATCGAATTTTTTTGCGAATACAATACTTTCTCTATACTACGTATAGGGAGAAAGTAAAAATCCGGAATTTGTTGAACTTAAAAGATTTTTTGTAAAATGTTTGGATTTTTTCAACAATTATCTTCATATTTAGTAAAAATTTATCTTGGATTTTTCAAAAACTGTTTGGATTTTTTCAACAATTATCTTCATTTTTAGTAAAATTTTATCTTGGATTTTTCAAATTTAATGAAAAAAATCCGGAATTTGTTGAACTAAAAAGATTTTTTGTAAAATGTTTGAATTTTTTCAACAATTATCTTCATTTTTAGTAAAATTTTATCTTGGCTTTTTCAAATTAAGGAAAAAAATCCGGAATTTATTGAACTAAAAAGATTTTTTGCAAACTTTTTGGATTTTTGTAATAAATATCTTCATTTTTAGTTTAAATTTTTTCTTTTATTTTTCGAATTTAAGGAAAAATATCCTAAATTTGTTGAAATAAAAAGATTTTTTGTAAAATGATTGTATTTTTTCAATAATTATCTTCTTTTTTAGTAAAAATTTATCTTGGATTTTTCGAATTTAAGGAAAAATATCCTAAATTTGTTGAAATAAAAAGATTTTTTGTAAAATGATTGTATTTTTTCAATAATTATCTTCTTTTTTAGAAAATATTCATCTTGGATTTTTCAAATTTCAGGAAAAAATCCTTAATTTATTGAAATAAAAGATTTTTTGTAGAAGATTTGGATTTTTTTAATAAATATTTTCATTTTCGTAAAATTTTAACTTGGATTTTTCAAATTTAAGGAAAAAATTCAGATTTTTTTTTAAATAAAAAGATTTTTTGTAAAATGTTAGGATTTTTTCAATAATTATCTTTATCTTTAGTAAAAATTTATGTTGGATTTTTAAAATGTAAGGAAAAATATACTTAATTTTTTGAAATAAAAAGATTTTTTGTAAAATTCATGGATTTTTTTAAATAATTTTCTTTATTGTTAGTAAAAATATATATTTGATTTTTCAAATTTAAATAAATAAATCTGGAATTTTTTTAAATAAAAAGATTTTTTGTAAAATGTTTGGATTTTCTCAATAATAGTCTTCATCTTCAGTAAGAATTTATGTTGGGTTTTTCAAATTAAAGAAAAATATCCGGAATTTGTTAAAATAAAAAGATTTTTTGTAAAAACTTTGGATTTATTCAATAATTATCTTCATAATAGTAAAAATTTATCTTGGATTTTTCAAAGTTAAAGAATAATATCCTTAATTTGTTAAAATAAAAAGAGTTCTTGTAAAATGCTTGGATTTTTATAATAATTATCTTCATCTTTAGAAGAAAATTATCTTGGATTTTTCGAATTTAAGAAAAAATATCCTAAATTTGTTGAAATAAAAAGATTTCTTGTAATATGTTTGGATTTTTTCAATAATTATCTTCAATTTTAGTAAAAATTTATCATCGATTTTTCAAATTTAAAGAAAAATATCATTAATATGTTGAAATAAAAAGATTTTTTGTAAAATGTTTGGATTTTTTCAATAATTATCATCATTTTTAGTAAAATTTTATCATGGATTTTTCAAATTTAACGAAAAATATCCGGAATTTGTTGAACTGAAAAGATTTCTTGTAATATGTTTGGATTTTTTCAATAATTATCTTCAATTTTAGTAAAAATTTATCGTCGATTTTTCAAATTTAATGAAAAATATCATTAATTTGTTGAAATAAAAAGATTTTTTGTAAAATGTTTGGATTTTTTCAATAATTATCATCATTTTTAGTAAAATTTTATCATGGATTTTTCAAATTTAACGAAAAAAATCCGGAATTTGTTGAACTTAAAAGATTTTTTGTAAAATGTTTGGATTTTTTCAACGATTATCTTCATTTTTAGTAAAATTTTATCTTGGATTTTTCAAATTAAGGAAAAAAATCCGGAATTTTTTGAAATAAAAAGATTTTTGTAAAATGTTTGGATTTTTTCAACAATTATCTTCATATTTAGTAAAAATTTATCTTGGATTTTTCAAAAACTGTTTGGATTTTTTCAACAATTATCTTCATTTTTAGTAAAATTTTATCTTGGATTTTTCAAATTTAATGAAAAAAATCCGGAATTTGTTGAACTAAAAAGATTTTTTGTAAAATGTTTGAATTTTTTCAACAATTATCTTCATTTTTAGTAAAATTTTATCTTGGCTTTTTCAAATTAAGGAAAAAAATCCGGAATTTATTGAACTAAAAAGATTTTTTGCAAACTTTTTGGATTTTTGTAATAAATATCTTCATTTTTAGTTTAAATTTTTTCTTTTATTTTTCGAATTTAAGGAAAAATATCCTAAATTTGTTGAAATAAAAAGATTTTTTGTAAAATGATTGTATTTTTTCAATAATTATCTTCTTTTTTAGTAAAAATTTATCTTGGATTTTTCGAATTTAAGGAAAAATATCCTAAATTTGTTGAAATAAAAAGATTTTTTGTAAAATGATTGTATTTTTTCAATAATTATCTTCTTTTTTAGAAAATATTCATCTTGGATTTTTCAAATTTCAGGAAAAAATCCTTAATTTATTGAAATAAAAGATTTTTTGTAGAAGATTTGGATTTTTTTAATAAATATTTTCATTTTCGTAAAATTTTAACTTGGATTTTTCAAATTTAAGGAAAAAATTCAGATTTTTTTTTAAATAAAAAGATTTTTTGTAAAATGTTAGGATTTTTTCAATAATTATCTTTATCTTTAGTAAAAATTTATGTTGGATTTTTAAAATGTAAGGAAAAATATACTTAATTTTTTGAAATAAAAAGATTTTTTGTAAAATTCATGGATTTTTTTAAATAATTTTCTTTATTGTTAGTAAAAATATATATTTGATTTTTCAAATTTAAATAAATAAATCTGGAATTTTTTTAAATAAAAAGATTTTTTGTAAAATGTTTGGATTTTCTCAATAACAGTCTTCATCTTCAGTAAGAATTTATGTTGGGTTTTTCAAATTAAAGAAAAATATCCGGAATTTGTTAAAATAAAAAGATTTTTTGTAAAAACTTTGGGTTTATTCAATAATTATCTTCATAATAGTAAAAATTTATCTTGGATTTTTCAAAGTTAAAGAAAAATATCCTTAATTTGTTAAAATAAAAAGAGTTCTTGTAAAATGCTTGGATTTTTATAATAATTATCTTCATCTTTAGAAGAAAATTATCTTGGATTTTTCGAATTTAAGAAAAAATATCCTAAATTTATTGAAATAAAAAGATTTTTTGTAAAATGATTGGATTTTTTCAATATTTGTCTTCATTTTTAGTAAGAATATATCATGGATTTTTCGAATTTAAGGAAAAATATCCTAAATTCTTTGAAATTAAAAGATTTTTTGTAAAATGCTTTGATTTTTTTAATAATTATCTTCATTTTTAGTAAAAAGTCATCTTGGATTTTTCAAATTTCAGGAAAAAATCCAGATATTTTTTAAATAAAAAGATTTTTTGTAAAATGTTTGGATTTATTCAATAATTATGTACATTTGTAGTAAAAATTTTACAAGAACGAATTTTTGTAAAATTTTTTCATGTTCATAATAATTATCTTCATTTTTAGTAAAAATTTATCTTGGATTTTTCGAATTTAAGGAAAAATATCCTAAATTTGTTGAAATAAAAAGATTTTTTGTAAAATGATTGTATTTTTTCAATAATTATCTTCTTTTTTAGTAAAAATTTATCTTGGATTTTTCGAATTTAAGGAAAAATATCCTAAATTTGTTGAAATAAAAAGATTTTTTGTAAAATGATTGTATTTTTTCAATAATTATCTTCTTTTTTAGAAAATATTTGTCTAGGATTTTTCAAATCTTAGGAAAAAAATTCTTAATTTGATGAACTAAAAAGATTTTTTGCAAACTTTTTGGATATTTGTAATAAATATCTTCATTTTTAGTTTAAATTTTTTCTTTTATTTTTCAAATTTATGGAAAAAAATCCGGAATTCGTTGAAATAAATAACGTTTTGTAAAATGTTTAGATTTTTTTAATAATTATCTTCATTTTGTGTAAAATTTTATCTTGGATTTTTAAAATGTAAGGAAACAAATGTGGAATTTGGTGAAGAAGAAGATTGTTTGAAAAATGTTTGGATATTTTCAATAATCATCTTCAGTTTTAGTAAAAATTTATCTTGGATTTTTTTAATTTAAGGAAAAAATCCGGAAAAAAATTGGGAATTTGTTGAAAGAAAACGATATTTTGTAAAATGATTGGATTTTTTCAATAATTATCTTCAATTTTAGTAAAATTTAATCTTGTATTTTTCAAATTTATGGAAAAAAATCCGGAATTCGTTGAAATAAAAAAGGTTTTGTAAAATGTTTAGATTTTTTTAAATAATTATCTTCATTTTTAATAAAAATTTATCTTGAATTTTTCAAATTTTAGGAAAAATATCTTAAATTTGTTGAAATATAAGATTTTTTGTAAAATATTTTTAGTTAAATTTTAACTTGGATATTTCAAATTCAAGGAAAAAATCCAGATTTTTTTTAAATAAAAAGATTTATTGTAAAATGTTTGGATTTTTTCTATAATTACTTTCATTTCTAGTAAAAATTTTACAAAAAAGAATTTTTGTAAAATTTTTGGATTTTTATAATAATTATCTTCTTTTTTAGCAAAAATCTATCTTGGATTTTTCATATTTTAGGAAAAATATCCTAAATTTGTTGAAATGAAAAAATTTTGTAAAATGATTGGATTTTTTCAATAATTATCTTCTTTTTTAGAAAATATTCATCTTGGATCTATCAAATCTTAGGAAAAAATTCCTTAATTTGTCGAAATAAAAAGATTTTTTGAAAATGTTTGGATTATTTTAATAATTATCTTCATTTTTAGTAAAGATTTATCTTGGATTTTTCAAATTTAATGAAAAAAATCCTTAATTTATTGAAATATAAGATTATTTGCAAAATATTGGATTTTTGTAATAATTATATTCGTTTTTAGAAAAAATTTATCTTGGATTATTCAAATTTAAGGACGAAAATTTAGGAATTTGTTAAAAAAAACTATTTTTTGAATAATGTATGGATTTTTTCAATAATTATCTTCATTTCTAGTAAAATTTTATCTTGGATCTTTCAAATCTTAGGAAAAAATTCCTTAAGTTGTCGAAATAAGAAGATTTTTTGTAAAATGTTTGGATTTTTTTAATAATTATCTTCATTTTTAGTAAAAATTTATCTTGGATTATTCAAATTTAAGGAAAAAAATCCGGAATTTGTTGATATATAAGATTTTTTGTAAAATATATGAATTTTTTCAATAAATATTTTCATTTTTAGTAAAATTTTAACTTTGATTTTTCAAATTTAAGGAAAAAATCCAGATTTTTTTTAAATAAGATTTTTTTGTAAAATGTTTTGATTTTTTCATTAATTATCTTTAATTTTAGTAAAATTTTATCTTGGATTTTTCAAATTTAACGAAAAAAATCCGGAATTTGTTGAACTAAAAAGATTTTTTGCAAAATATTGGATTTTTTCAATAATTAACTTCATTTCTAGTAAAATTTTATATTGTATTTTTCAAATTTTAGGAAAAATATCCTAAATTTGTTGAAATAAAAATATTTTTTGTAAAATGATTGGATTTTTTCAATAATTATCTTCTTTTTTAGAAAATATTTATCTTGGATTTGAAAATCATAGGAAAAAAATCCTTAATTTGTCGAAATAAAAAGATTTTTTGTAAAATTTTTGGATTTTTTAAATAATTATCTTCATTTTTAGTAAAAATTTATCTTATATTTTTTAAATTTAATGAATAAAATCCTTAATTTATAGGAATATAAGATTTTTTGTAAAATATTTGGATTTTTTCAATAAATATTTTCATTTTTAGTAAAAGTTTAACTTTGATTTTTCAACTTTAAGGAAAAAATCCAGATTTTTTTTAAATAAGATTTTTTTGTAAAATTTTTGGATTATTTCAATAATTATCTTCAATTTTAGTAAAAATTTTATCTTGGATTTTTCAAATTTAACGAAAAAAATCCGGAATTTGTTGAACTAAAATGATTTTTTGCAAAATTTTGGATTTTTGTAATAAATATCTTCATTTCTAGTAAAATTTTATCTTGTATTTTTCAAATTTAAGGAAAAAAATCCGGATTAGTTCATGTAAAATGATTTTTTTTTTTAATCATTGGATTTTTTCAATAATTATCTTCATTTTTAGTAAAAATTTATCTTGGATTTTTCAAATTTAAAGAAAAAAATCTGGAATCTGTTGAAATTAAAAGATTTTTTGTATTTTGTTTCGATTTTTTCAATATTTATCTTCATTTTTAGTAAAAATTTATCCTGGATTTTTCAAATTTGAGGAAAAAAATCCGGAATTTGTTGAACTAAAAAGATTTATAGTAAAATGTTTGGCTTTTTTTAATAAATATCTTCATTTTTAGTAAAAATTTATCTTGGATTATTCAAATTTAAGGACATATATTAGGAATTTGTTAAAATAAAAAGATTATTGTAAAATGTTTGGATTTTTTCAATAATTATCTTCATTTTTAGTAAAAATTTATCTTGGATTTTTCGAATTTAGTAAAAAATATTCAAAATTTGTTGAAATAAAAAGATTTTTTGTAAAATGTTTGGATTTTATTAATAATTATCTTCATTTTTAGCAAAAATTGATCTTGGACTTTTCAAATTTAAGGAAAAAAATCCGGAATTTGTTGAAATTAAAAGATTTTTGTAAAATGTTTGGATTTTTTCAATAATTATCTTTATCTTTAGTAAAAATTTGTTGTTTTTTTTTAAATTTAAGGAAAAATATTCTTAATTTGTTGAAATAAAAAGATTTTTTGTAAAATTCATGGATTTTTTTTTAAATTATCTTTATTGTTAGTAAAAATATATATTTGATTTTCCAAATTTAAATAAAAATATCCGGAATTTTTTTAAATAAAAAGATTTTTTGTAAAATGTTTGGATTTTTTCAATAATTGTCTTCATCTTTAGTAAAAATATATGTTTGATTTTTCAAATTTAAGGAAAAATATCCGGAATTTGTTGAAATAAAAAATAGATATATGTAAAAACTTTGGATTTTTACAATAATTATCTTCATAATAGTTAAAATTTATCTTGGATTTTTCAAATTTAAGGATCAAAATCCGAAATTTGTTGAAATAAAAAGAATTTTTGTAAGATGTTTGGATTTTTATAATAATTATCTTCATTTCTAGTAAAATTTTATCTTGTATTTTTCAAATTTAAGGAAAGAAATCCGGAATTTATTGAACTGAAAAGATTTTTGTAAAATGTTTGGATTTTTTAAATAATTATCTTCATTTTTAGTAAAAATTTATCTTGGATTTTTCAAATTAACCGAAAAAAATCAATAATCTCTTGAATTTAAAAGATTTTTTATAAAATGTTTAGATTTTTTCAATAATTATCTTCATTTTTAGTAAAATTTTATCTTGGATTTTTAAAATTTAACGAAAAAAATCTGGAATCTGTTGAAATTAAAAGATTTTTTGTAATTTTTTTTGATTTTTTCAGTAATTATCTTCATTTTTAGTAAAATTTTACTTGGATTTTTAAAATTTAACGAAAAAAATCTGGAATCTGTTGAAATTAAAAGATTTTTTGTATTTTGTTTCGATTTTTTCAATACTTATCTTCATTTTTAGGAAAAATTTATCCTGGATTTTTCAAATTTAAGGAAAAAAATCCGGATTTGTTGAACTAAAAAGATTTATAGTAAAATGTTTGGATTTTTTTAATAAATATCTTCAATTTTAGCAATAATTTATCTTTGATTATTCAAATTTAAGGACCTATATTAGGAATTTGTTAAAATAAAAAAATTTTCTTAAAATGTTTGGATTTTTTCAATTATTACCATCATTTCTAGTAAAATTTATCTTGGATTTTTCAAATTTAAGGAAAAAATCCGTATTTGTTGAAAAAAAGAATTTTTGTAAAATGTTTGGATTTTTTCAATAATTATCTTCTATTTCAGTAAAAATTTATCTTGTATTTTTCAAATTTAAGGAAAAAAATCCGGAATTCGATGAAATAAAAAAATTTTTGTAAAATATTTCGATTTTTTTAATAATTATCTTCATTTTTAGTAAAATTTTATCTTCGATTATTCAAATTTAAGGAAAAATATCATTAATTTGTTGAAATAAAAAGATTTTTTGTAAAATTTTTGGATTTTTTCAATAATTATCTAAATTTTTAGTATAAATTTAAGTTGATTTTTCAAATTTCAGGAAAAATATCCTTAATTTGTTGAAATAAAAAGATTTTTTGTACTATTTTTGGATTTTTTCAATGTTTATCTTCATTTTTAACAAAATTTTAGCTTCGATTTTTTAAATTTAACGAAAAAAATTCGGAATTCGTTGAAATAAAAATATTTATTGTAACATGTTTGGATTATTTCAATAATTACATTCCATTTGAGTAAAATTTTATCATGAAATTTTAAAATTTAAGGAAAAAAAATCGGAACTTGTTGAAATAAAAAGAATTTTTTTAAAAGGTTTAGATTTTTTTTTAATTATCTTCATTTTTTGTAAAAATTTATCTTGGATTTTTCAAATTTAAGGAAAGAAATCCGGAAATTGTTGAAATAAAAAAATTTTTCAAAAAAATGTCTGGAGTTTTTTCATCATTCTCTTCAATTTTCGTAAAAATTTATTTTGGATTTTTCAAATTTAAGGAAAAATATCCTTAATTTGTTGAAATAAAAAGAGTTCTTGTTTAATGCTTGTATTTTTATAAAAATTATCTTCATTTTTAGTAAAAATTTATCTTGGATTTTTCAAATTTAAGGTAAAAAATCCGAAATTAGTTGAAATAAAAAGAGTTCTTGTAAAATGCTTGTATTTTTATAAAAATTATCTTCATTTTAAGTAAAAATTTTTCTTTTATTTTAAATTTAAGGAAAAATATCCTTTTTGTCGAAAAAAAAAGATTTTTTGTAAAATTTTTGGATTTTTTTAATAATTATCTTCATTTTTTAGTAAAAATTTATCTTGGATTTTTCAAATACAAGGAAAAAAATCTGAAATTTATTGAAATATAATATTTTTTGTAAAATATTTGGATTTTTTCAATAAATATTTTCATTTTTAGTAAAATTTTTAACTTTGATTTTTCAAATTTAAGGAAAAAATACAGCTTTTTTTTAAATAAGATTTTTTTGTAAAATGTTTCGATTTTTCAATAATTATCTTCATTTCTAGTAAAATTTTATGTTGGATCTTTCAAATTTAAGGAAAATATCCGGAATTTATTGAACTAAAAACATTTTTGTAAAATGTTTGGATTTTTTAAATAATTATCTTCATTTCTAGTAAAATTTTATCTTGTATTTTTTAAATTTTAGGAAAAATATCCTAAATTTGTTAAAATAAAAAGATTTTTTGTAAAATGATTGGATTCTTTCAATAATTATCTTCTTTTTTAGAAAATATTTATCTTGGATTTTTCAAATCTTAGGAAAAAAATCCTTAATTTGTCGAAATAAAAAGATTTTTTGTAAAATTTTTGGATTTTTTTAATAATTATCTTCATTTTTAGTAAAAATTTATCTTGGATTTTTCAAATTTAATGTAAAAAAAATCCTTAATATATAGAAATATAAGATTTTTTGTAAAATATTTGGATTTTTTCAATAAATATTTTCATTTTTAGTAAAATTTTAACTTTGATTTTTCAAATTTAAGGAAAAAATCCAGATTTTTTTTAAATAAGATTTTTTTGTAAAATTTTTGGATTTTTTCAATAAATATCTTCATTTTTAGTAAAAATTTTATCTTGGATTTTTCAAATTTAACGAAAAAAATCCGGAATTTGTTCACGTAAAAAGATTTTTTTTTAATCATTGGATTTTTTCAATAATTATCTTCATTTTTAGTAAAAATTTATTCTGGATTTTTCAAATTTAAGGAAAAAAATCCAGAATTTGTTGAACTAAAAGGATTTATAGTAAAATGTTTGGATTTTTTTAATAAATATCTTTATTTTTAGTAAAAATTTATCTTGGATTATTCAAATTTAAGGAAAAAAATCCGGAATTTGTTGAACTAAAAAGATGTTATGTAAAATGTTTGGATTTTTTCAATAAATATTTTCAATTTTAGTTAAATTTAACTTTGATTTTTCAAATTCAAGGAAAAAATCCAGGTTTTTTTTAAATAAAAAGATTTTTTGTAAAATGTTTGGATTTTTTCTATAATTACGTTCATTTTTAGTAAAAATTTTACAAAAAAGAATTTTTGTAAAATTTTTTGATTTTTATAATAATTATCTTCTTTTTTAGTAAAAATATATCTTGGATTTTTCAAATTTTAGGAAAAATATCCTAAATTTGTTGAAATAAAAAAATTTTGTAAAATGATTGGATTTTTTTCAATAATTATCTTCTTTTTTAGAAAATATTCAACTTGGATCTTTCAAATCTTAGGAAAAAATTCCTTAAGTTGTCGAAATAAGAAGATTTTTTGTAAAATGTTTGGATTTTTTTAATAATTATCTTCATTTTTAGTAAAAATTTATCTTGGATTATTCAAATTTAAGGAAAAAAATCCGGAATTTGTTGATATATAAGATTTTTTGTAAAATATATGAATTTTTTCAATAAATATTTTCATTTTTAGTAAAATTTTAACTTTGATTTTTCAAATTTAAGGAAAAAATCCAGATTTTTTTTAAATAAGATTTTTTTGTAAAATGTTTTGATTTTTTCATTAATTATCTTTAATTTTAGTAAAATTTTATCTTGGATTTTTCAAATTTAACGAAAAAAATCCGGAATTTGTTGAACTAAAAAGATTTTTTGCAAAATATTGGATTTTTTCAATAATTAACTTCATTTCTAGTAAAATTTTATATTGTATTTTTCAAATTTTAGGAAAAATATCCTAAATTTGTTGAAATAAAAATATTTTTTGTAAAATGATTGGATTTTTTCAATAATTATCTTCTTTTTTAGAAAATATTTATCTTGGATTTGAAAATCATAGGAAAAAAATCCTTAATTTGTCGAAATAAAAAGATTTTTTGTAAAATTTTTGGATTTTTTAAATAATTATCTTCATTTTTAGTAAAAATTTATCTTATATTTTTTAAATTTAATGAATAAAATCCTTAATTTATAGGAATATAAGATTTTTTGTAAAATATTTGGATTTTTTCAATAAATATTTTCATTTTTAGTAAAAGTTTAACTTTGATTTTTCAACTTTAAGGAAAAAATCCAGATTTTTTTTAAATAAGATTTTTTTGTAAAATTTTTGGATTATTTCAATAATTATCTTCAATTTTAGTAAAAATTTTATCTTGGATTTTTCAAATTTAACGAAAAAAATCCGGAATTTGTTGAACTAAAATGATTTTTTGCAAAATTTTGGATTTTTGTAATAAATATCTTCATTTCTAGTAAAATTTTATCTTGTATTTTTCAAATTTAAGGAAAAAAATCCGGATTAGTTCATGTAAAATGATTTTTTTTTTTAATCATTGGATTTTTTCAATAATTATCTTCATTTTTAGTAAAAATTTATCTTGGATTTTTCAAATTTAAAGAAAAAAATCTGGAATCTGTTGAAATTAAAAGATTTTTTGTATTTTGTTTCGATTTTTTCAATATTTATCTTCATTTTTAGTAAAAATTTATCCTGGATTTTTCAAATTTGAGGAAAAAAATCCGGAATTTGTTGAACTAAAAAGATTTATAGTAAAATGTTTGGCTTTTTTTAATAAATATCTTCATTTTTAGTAAAAATTTATCTTGGATTATTCAAATTTAAGGACATATATTAGGAATTTGTTAAAATAAAAAGATTATTGTAAAATGTTTGGATTTTTTCAATAATTATCTTCATTTTTAGTAAAAATTTATCTTGGATTTTTCGAATTTAGTAAAAAATATTCAAAATTTGTTGAAATAAAAAGATTTTTTGTAAAATGTTTGGATTTTATTAATAATTATCTTCATTTTTAGCAAAAATTGATCTTGGACTTTTCAAATTTAAGGAAAAAAATCCGGAATTTGTTGAAATTAAAAGATTTTTGTAAAATGTTTGGATTTTTTCAATAATTATCTTTATCTTTAGTAAAAATTTGTTGTTTTTTTTTAAATTTAAGGAAAAATATTCTTAATTTGTTGAAATAAAAAGATTTTTTGTAAAATTCATGGATTTTTTTTTAAATTATCTTTATTGTTAGTAAAAATATATATTTGATTTTCCAAATTTAAATAAAAATATCCGGAATTTTTTTAAATAAAAAGATTTTTTGTAAAATGTTTGGATTTTTTCAATAATTGTCTTCATCTTTAGTAAAAATATATGTTTGATTTTTCAAATTTAAGGAAAAATATCCGGAATTTGTTGAAATAAAAAATAGATATATGTAAAAACTTTGGATTTTTACAATAATTATCTTCATAATAGTTAAAATTTATCTTGGATTTTTCAAATTTAAGGATCAAAATCCGAAATTTGTTGAAATAAAAAGAATTTTTGTAAGATGTTTGGATTTTTATAATAATTATCTTCATTTCTAGTAAAATTTTATCTTGTATTTTTCAAATTTAAGGAAAGAAATCCGGAATTTATTGAACTGAAAAGATTTTTGTAAAATGTTTGGATTTTTTAAATAATTATCTTCATTTTTAGTAAAAATTTATCTTGGATTTTTCAAATTAACCGAAAAAAATCAATAATCTCTTGAATTTAAAAGATTTTTTATAAAATGTTTAGATTTTTTCAATAATTATCTTCATTTTTAGTAAAATTTTATCTTGGATTTTTAAAATTTAACGAAAAAAATCTGGAATCTGTTGAAATTAAAAGATTTTTTGTAATTTTTTTTGATTTTTTCAGTAATTATCTTCATTTTTAGTAAAATTTTACTTGGATTTTTAAAATTTAACGAAAAAAATCTGGAATCTGTTGAAATTAAAAGATTTTTTGTATTTTGTTTCGATTTTTTCAATACTTATCTTCATTTTTAGGAAAAATTTATCCTGGATTTTTCAAATTTAAGGAAAAAAATCCGGATTTGTTGAACTAAAAAGATTTATAGTAAAATGTTTGGATTTTTTTAATAAATATCTTCAATTTTAGCAATAATTTATCTTTGATTATTCAAATTTAAGGACCTATATTAGGAATTTGTTAAAATAAAAAAATTTTCTTAAAATGTTTGGATTTTTTCAATTATTACCATCATTTCTAGTAAAATTTATCTTGGATTTTTCAAATTTAAGGAAAAAATCCGTATTTGTTGAAAAAAAGAATTTTTGTAAAATGTTTGGATTTTTTCAATAATTATCTTCTATTTCAGTAAAAATTTATCTTGTATTTTTCAAATTTAAGGAAAAAAATCCGGAATTCGATGAAATAAAAAAATTTTTGTAAAATATTTCGATTTTTTTAATAATTATCTTCATTTTTAGTAAAATTTTATCTTCGATTATTCAAATTTAAGGAAAAATATCATTAATTTGTTGAAATAAAAAGATTTTTTGTAAAATTTTTGGATTTTTTCAATAATTATCTAAATTTTTAGTATAAATTTAAGTTGATTTTTCAAATTTCAGGAAAAATATCCTTAATTTGTTGAAATAAAAAGATTTTTTGTACTATTTTTGGATTTTTTCAATGTTTATCTTCATTTTTAACAAAATTTTAGCTTCGATTTTTTAAATTTAACGAAAAAAATTCGGAATTCGTTGAAATAAAAATATTTATTGTAACATGTTTGGATTATTTCAATAATTACATTCCATTTGAGTAAAATTTTATCATGAAATTTTAAAATTTAAGGAAAAAAAATCGGAACTTGTTGAAATAAAAAGAATTTTTTTAAAAGGTTTAGATTTTTTTTTAATTATCTTCATTTTTTGTAAAAATTTATCTTGGATTTTTCAAATTTAAGGAAAGAAATCCGGAAATTGTTGAAATAAAAAAATTTTTCAAAAAAATGTCTGGAGTTTTTTCATCATTCTCTTCAATTTTCGTAAAAATTTATTTTGGATTTTTCAAATTTAAGGAAAAATATCCTTAATTTGTTGAAATAAAAAGAGTTCTTGTTTAATGCTTGTAATTTATAAAAATTATCTTCATTTTTAGTAAAAATTTATCTTGGATTTTTCAAATTTAAGGTAAAAAATCCGAAATTAGTTGAAATAAAAAGAGTTCTTGTAAAATGCTTGTATTTTTATAAAAATTATCTTCATTTTAAGTAAAAATTTTTCTTTTATTTTAAATTTAAGGAAAAATATCCTTTTTGTTGAAAAAAAAAGATTTTTTGTAAAATTTTTGGATTTTTTTAATAATTATCTTCATTTTTTAGTAAAAATTTATCTTGGATTTTTCAAATACAAGGAAAAAAATCTGAAATTTATTGAAATATAATATTTTTTGTAAAATATTTGGATTTTTTCAATATATATTTTCATTTTTAGTAAAATTTTTAACTTTGATTTTTCAAATTTAAGGAAAAAATACAGCTTTTTTTTAAATAAGATTTTTTTGTAAAATGTTTCGATTTTTCAATAATTATCTTCATTTCTAGTAAAATTTTATGTTGGATCTTTCAAATTTAAGGAAAAATATCCGGAATTTATTGAACTAAAAAGATTTTTGTAAAATGTTTGGATTTTTTAAATAATTATCTTCATTTTCAGTAAAAATTTATCTTGGATTTTTCAAATTAACCGAAAAAAATCAATAATCTCTTGAAATTAAAAGATTTTTTGTAAAATGTTTAGATTTTTTCAATAATTATCTTCATTTTTAGTAAAATTTTATCTTGGATTTTTAAAATTTAACGAAAAAAATCAGGAATCTGTTGAAATTAAAAGATTTTTTGTATTTTGTTTTGATTTTTTCAATAATTATCTTCATTTTTAGTAAAATTTTACTTGGATTTTTCAAATTTAACGAAAAAATCTGGAATCTGTTGATATTAAAAGATTTTTTGTATTTTGTTTCGATTTTTTCAATACTTATCTTCATTTTTAGGAAAAATTTATCCTGGATTTTTCAAATTTAAGGAAAAAAATCCGGATTTGTTGAACTAAAAAGATTTATAGTAAAATGTTTGGATTTTTTAAAAAATATCTTCATTTTTAGCAATAATTTATCTTTGACTATTCAAATTTAATGACCTATATTAGGAATTTGTTAAAATAAAAAAAAAATTTTAAAATGTTTGGATTTTTTCAATTATTACCATCATTTCTAGTAAAATTATATCTTGGATTTTTCAAATTTAAGGAAAAAATCCGTATTTGTTGAAAAAAAAGAATTTTTGTAAAATGTTTGGATTTTTTCAATAAATATTTTCATTTTTAGTACAATTTTTAACTTTGATTTTTCAAATTTAAGGAAAAAATACAGCTTTTTTTTAAATAAGATTTTTTTGTAAAATGTTTCGATTTTTCAATAATTATCTTCATTTCTAGTAAAATTTTATCTTGGATCTTTCAAATTTAAGGAAAAATATCCGGAATTTATTGAACTAAAAAGATTTTTGTAAAATGTTTGGATTTTTTTAATAATTATCTTCATTTTCAGTAAAAATTTATCGTGGATTTTTCAAATTAACCGAAAAAAATCAATAATCTCTTGAAATTAAAAGATTTTTTGTAAAATGTTTAGATTTTTTCAATAATTATCTTCATTTTTAGTAAAATTTTATCTTGGATTTTTAAAATTTAACGAAAAAAATCAGGAATCTGTTGAAATTAAAAGATTTTTTGTATTTTGTTTTGATTTTTTCAATAATTATCTTCATTTTTAGTAAAATTTTACTTGGATTTTTCAAATTTAACGAAAAAATCTGGAATCTGTTGAAATTAAAAGATTTTTGTAAAATGTTTGGATTTTTTTAATAATTATCTTCATTTTCAGTAAAAATTTATCTTGGATTTTTCAAATTAACCGAAAAAAATCAATAATCTCTTGAAATTAAAAGATTTTTTGTAAAATGTTTAGATTTTTTTAATAATTATCTTCATTTTTAGTAAAATTTTATCTTGGATTTTTAAAATTTAACGAAAAAAATCAGGAATCTGTTGAAATTAAAAGATTTTTTGTATTTTGTTTTGATTTTTTCAATAATTATCTTCATTTTTAGTAAAATTTTACTTGGATTTTTCAAATTTAACGAAAAAATCTGGAATCTGTTGATATTAAAAGATTTTTTGTATTTTGTTTCGATTTTTTCAATACTTATCTTCATTTTTAGGAAAAATTTATCCTGGATTTTTCAAATTTAAGGAAAAAAATCCGGATTTGTTGAACTAAAAAGATTTATAGTAAAATGTTTGGATTTTTTAAAAAATATCTTCATTTTTAGCAATAATTTATCTTTGACTATTCAAATTTAATGACCTATATTAGGAATTTGTTAAAATAAAAAAAAAATTTTAAAATGTTTGGATTTTTTCAATTATTACCATCATTTCTAGTAAAATTATATCTTGGATTTTTCAAATTTAAGGAAAAAATCCGTATTTGTTGAAAAAAAAGAATTTTTGTAAAATGTTTGGATTTTTTCAATAAATATTTTCATTTTTAGTACAATTTTTAACTTTGATTTTTCAAATTTAAGGAAAAAATACAGCTTTTTTTTAAATAAGATTTTTTTGTAAAATGTTTCGATTTTTCAATAATTATCTTCATTTCTAGTAAAATTTTATCTTGGATCTTTCAAATTTAAGGAAAAATATCCGGAATTTATTGAACTAAAAAGATTTTTGTAAAATGTTTGGATTTTTTTAATAATTATCTTCATTTTCAGTAAAAATTTATCTTGGATTTTTCAAATTAACCGAAAAAAATCAATAATCTCTTGAAATTAAAAGATTTTTTGTAAAATGTTTAGATTTTTTCAATAATTATCTTCATTTTTAGTAAAATTTTATCTTGGATTTTTAAAATTTAACGAAAAAAATCAGGAATCTGTTGAAATTAAAAGATTTTTTGTATTTTGTTTTGATTTTTTCAATAATTATCTTCATTTTTAGTAAAATTTTACTTGGATTTTTCAAATTTAACGAAAAAATCTGGAATCTGTTGAAATTAAAAGATTTTTGTAAAATGTTTGGATTTTTTTAATAATTATCTTCATTTTCAGTAAAAATTTATCTTGGATTTTTCAAATTAACCGAAAAAAATCAATAATCTCTTGAAATTAAAAGATTTTTTGTAAAATGTTTAGATTTTTTCAATAATTATCTTCATTTTTAGTAAAATTTTATCCTGGATTTTTCAAATTTAAGGAAAAAAATCCGGATTTGTTGAACTAAAAAGATTTATAGTAAAATGTTTGGATTTTTTTAATAAATATCTTCATTTTTAGCAATAATTTATCTTTGACTATTCAAATTTAATGACCTATATTAGGAGTTTGTTAAAATAAAAAAAAATGTTTAAAATGTTTGGATTTTTTCAATTATTACCATCATTTCTAGTAAAATTTTATCTTGGATTTTTCAAATTTAAGGAAAAAATCCGTATTTGTTGAAAAAAAAGAATTTTTGTAAAATTTTTGGATTTTTTCAATAATTATCTTCTATTTCAGTAAAAATTTATCTTGTATTTTTCAAATTTAAGGAAAAAAATCCGGAATTCGATGAAATAAAAAAATTTTTGTAAAATATTTAGATTTTTTTAATAATTATCTTCATTTTAAGTAAAATTTTATCTTCGATTTTTCAAATTTAAGGAAAAATATCATTAATTTGTTGAAATAAAAAGATTTTTTGTAAAATTTTTGGATTTTTTCAATAATTATCTAAATTTTTAGTAAAAATTAAAATTGATTTTTCAAATTTCAGGAAGAATATCCTTAATTTGTTGAAATAAAAACATTTTTTGTACTATTTTTGGATTTTTTCAATAATTATCTTTATTTTGAACTAAATTTTAGCTTCGATTTTTTAAATTTAACGAAAAAAATTCGGAATTCGTTGAAATAAAAATATTTATTGTAAAATGATTGGATTATTTCAATAATTACATTCCATTTGAGTAAAATTTTATCATGAAATTTTAAAATTTAAGGAAAAAAAATCGGAATTTGTTGAAATAAAAAGAATTTTTTTAAAAGGTTTAGATTTTTTTAAAATTATCTTCATTTTTTGTAAAAATTTATCTTGGATTTTTCAAATTTAAGGAAAGAAATCCGGAAATTGTTGAAATAAAAAGATTTTTCAAAAAAATGTCCGGAGTTTTTTCATCATTTTCTTCAATTTTCGTAAAAATTTATTTTGGATTTTTCAAATTTAAGGAAAAATATCCTTAATTTGTTGAAATAAAAAGAGTTCTTGTAAAATGCTTGTATTTTTATAAAAATTATCTTCATTATTAGTAAAAATTTATCTTGGATTTTTCAAATTTAAGGTAAAAAATCCGAAATTAGTTGAAATAAATAGAGTAAAATTTTATCTTCGATTTTTCAAATTTAAGGAAAAATATCATTAGTTTGTTGATATAAAAAGATTTTTTGTAAAAACTTTGGATTTTTTCAATAATTATCTATATTTTTAGTAAAAATTTAAGTTGATTTTTCAAATTTCAGGAAAAATATCCTTAATTTGTTGAAATAAAAAGATTTTTTGTAAATGCTTTGGATTTTTTCAATAATTTACTTCATTTTTAGTAAAAATTTATCTTGGATTTTTCAAATTTAAGGTAAAAAATCCGAAATTAGTTGAAATAAAAAGAGTTTTTGTTAAATGCTTGTATTTTTATAAAAATTATCTTCATTTTTAGTAAAAATTTATCTTTTATCTTCAAATTTAAGGAAAAATATCCTTAATTTGTTAAAATAAAAAGAGTTCTTGTAAAATGCTTGTATTTTTATAAAAATTATCTTCATTTTTAGTAAAAATTTATCTTGGATTTTTCAAATTTAAGGTAAAAAATCCGAAATTAGTTGAAATAAAAAGAGTTCTTGTAAAATGCTTGTATTTTTATAAAAATTATCTTCATATTTAGTAAAAATTTATCTTTTATTTTCAAATTTAAGGAAAAATATCCATAATTTGTTGAAATAAAAAGATTTTTGTAAAATGTTTTTATTTTTTTCATAATTATCTTCATTTTAAGTAAAATTTTATCTTGGATTTTTCAAATTTAATGAAAAAAATCCGGAATTTGTTGAAATTAAAAGATTTTTTGTAAAATGTTTGGATTTTTTCAATAATTATCTTTATCTTTAGTAAAAATTTATGTTGGATTTTTAAAATGTAAGGAAAAATATCCTTAATTTGTTAAAATAAAAAGATTTTTTGTAAAATTCATGGATTTTCAAAATAATTATCTTTATTTTTAGTAAAAATATATCTTTGATTTTTCAAATTTAAGGAAAAAATCTGGAATGTTTTGAATAAAAAGATTTTTTGTAAAATGTTTGGATTTTTTCAATAATTTACTTCATTTTTAGTAAAAATTAATCTTGGATTTTTCAAATTTAAGGAAAAAAATCCGAAATTTCTTGAAATAAAAAGAATTTTTGTAAGATGTTTGGATTTTTATAATTATTATCTGATTATTTAGTAAAAATTTATCTTTTATTTTCATATTTAAGGAAAAATATCCGAAACTTGTTGAAATAGAAAGATTTTTTTAAATGTTTGGATTTTTTCAATAATTATCCTCATAATAGTAAAAATTTATCTTGGATTTTTTAAATTCAAGGAAAAAAATTCGAAATTTGCTGAAATAAAAAGAATTTTTGTAAGATGTTTGGATTTTTATAATAATTATCTTCATTTTTAGTAAAAATTTATCTTTTATTTTCAAATTTAAGGAAAAATATCATTAATTTGTTGAAATAAAAAGATTTTTGTAAAATGTTTGGATTTTTTTCATAATTATCTTCATTTTTAGCAAATTTTTATCTTGGATTTTTCAAATTTTACGAAAAAAATCCGGAATCTGTAAAAATTAAAAGATTTTTCGTAAAATGTTTGGCTTTTTTCACTAATTATCTTCATTTCTAGTTAAATTTTATCTTGGATTTTTTAAATTTAAGGAAAAATATCCTTAATTTGTTCAAATAAAAAGATTATTTGAAAATGTTTGGAATTTTTTTAATAATTATCTTCATTTTTAGCAAAAATTTATGTTGGATTTTTAAAATGTAAGGAAAAATATCCTTAATTTGTCTAAATCAAAATATTTTTTGTAAAATTCATGGATTTTTTTAATAATTATCTTTATTTTTAGTAAAAATATATCTTTGATTTCGCAAACTTAAGGAAAAAAATCCGGAATTTTTTGAAATAAATAGAATTTTTGTAAGATGTTTGGATTTTTATAATAATTATCTTCCTTTTTAGTAAAAATTTATCTTTTATTTTTAAATTTAAGAAAAAAAATCCGGATTTGTTGAAATAAAAAATTTTATAATATCTTTGGATTTTTTCAATAATTATCTTCATTTTTAGTAAAATTTATCTTTGATTTTTCAAATTTAAGGAAAAAAATCCGGAATTATTTAAAATAAGAAGATTTTTTTTTAATGTTTGGATTTTTTCCATAATTGTCTTCATCTTTAGTAAAAATTTATGTTGGATTTTTCAAATTTAAGGTAAAAAATCCGAAATTAGTTGAAATAAAAAGAGTTCTTGTAAAATGCTTGTATTTTTAAAAAAATTATCTTCATTTTTAGTAAAAATTTTTCTTTTATTTTAAATTTAAGGAAAAATATCCTTTTTGTTGAAAAAAAAAAGATTTTTTGTAAAATTTTTGGATTTTTTTAATAATTATCTTCATTTTTTAGTAAAAATTTATCTTGGATTTTTCAAATACAAGGAAAAAAATCTGAAATTTATTGAAATATAATATTTTTGTAAAATATTTGGATTTTTTCAATAAATATTTTCATTTTTAGTAAAATTTTTAACTTTGATTTTTCAAATTTAAGGAAAAAATACAGATTTTTTTTAAATAAGATTTTTTTGTAAAATGTTTCGATTTTACAATAATTATTTTCATTTCTAGTAAAATTTTATCTTGGATTTTCAAATTTAAGGAAAAATATCCGGAATTTATTGAACTAAAAAGATTTTTGTAAAATGTTTGGATTTTTTTAATAATTATCTTCATTTTCAGTAAAAATTTATCTTGGATTTTTCAAATTAACCGAAAAAAAATCAATAATCTCTTGAAATTAAAAGATTTTTTGTAAAATGTTTAGATTTTTTCAATAATTATCTTTATTTTTAGTAAAATTTTATCTTGGATTTTTAAAATTTAACGAAAAAAATCAGGAATCTGTTGAAATTAAAAGATTTTTTGTATTTTGTTTTGATTTTTTCAATAATTATCTTCATTTTTAGTAAAATTTTACTTGGATTTTTCAAATTTAACGAAAAAATCTGGAATCTGTTGAAATTAAAAGATTTTTTGTATTTTGTTTCGATTTTTTCAATACTTATCTTCATTTTTAGGAAAAATTTATCCTGGATTTTTCAAATTTAAGGAAAAATATCCTTAATTTGTTAAAATAAAAAGAGTTCTTGTAAAATGCTTGTATTTTTATAAAAATTATCTTCATTTTTAGTAAAATTTATCTTGGATTTTTCAAATTTAAGGTAAAAAATCCGAAATTAGTTGAAATAAAAAGAGTAAAATTTTATCTTCGATTTTTCAAATTTAAGGAAAAAAATCCGAAATTAGATGAAATAAAAAGAGTTCTTGTAAAATGCTTGTATTTTTATAAAAATTATCTTCATTTTTAGTAAAAATTTATCTTTTATCTTCAAATTTAAGGAAAAATATCCTTAATTTGTTGAAATAAAAAGAGTTCTTGTAAAATGCTTGTATTTTTATAAAAATTATCTTCATTTTTAGGAAAAATTTATCCTGGATTTTTCAAATTTAAGGAAAAAAATCCGGATTTGTTGAACTAAAAAGATTTATAGTAAAATGTTTGGATTTTTTTAATAAATATCTTCATTTTTAGCAATAATTTATCTTTGACTATTCAAATTTAATAACCTATATTAGGAATTTGTTAAAATAAAAAAAAATTTTTAAAATGTTTGGATTTTTTCAATTATTACCATCATTTCTAGTAAAATTATATCTTGGATTTTTCAAATTTAAGGAAAAAATCCGTATTTGTTGAAAAAAAAGAATTTTTGTAAAATGTTTGGATTTTTTCAATAATTATCTTCTATTTCAGTAAAAATTTATCTTGTATTTTTCAAATTTAAGGAAAAAAATCCGGAATTCGATGAAATAAAAAAATTTTTGTAAAATATTTAGATTTTTTTAATAATTATCTTCGTTTTAAGTAAAATTTTATCTTCGATTTTTCAAATTTAAGGAAAAATATCATTAATTTGTTGAAATAAAAAGATTTTTTGTAAAATTTTTGGATTTTTTCAATAATTATCTAAATTTTTAGTAAAAATTTAAATTGATTTTTCAAATTTCAGGAAAAATATCCTTAATTTGTTGAAATAAAAACATTTTTTGTACTATTTTTGGATTTTTTCAATAATTATCTTTATTTTGAACAAAATTTTAGCTTCGATTTTTTAAATTTAACGAAAAAAATTCGGAATTCGTTGAAATAAAAATATTTATTGTAAAATGTTTGGATTATTTCAATAATTACATTCCATTTGAGTAAAATTTTATCATGAAATTTTAAAATTTAAGGAAAAAAAATCGGAATTTGTTGAAATAAAAAGAATTTTTTTAAAAGGTTTAGATTTTTTTTTAATTATCTTCATTTTTTGTAAAAATTTATCTTCGATTTTTCAAATTTAAGGAAAGAAATCCGGAAATTGTTGAAATAAAAGATTTTTCAAAAAAATGTCTGGAGTTTTTTCATCATTCTCTTCAATTTTCGTAAAAATTTATTTTGGATTTTTCAAATTTAAGGAAAAATATCCTTAATTTGTTGAAATAAAAAGAGTTCTTGTAAAATGCTTGTATTTTTATAAAAATTATCTTCATTTTTAGTAAAATTTATCTTGGATTTTTCAAATTTAAGGTAAAAAATCCGAAATTAGTTGAAATAAAAAGAGTAAAATTTTATCTTCGATTTTTCAAATTTAAGGAAAAATATCATTAGTTTGTTGATATAAAAAGATTTTTTGTAAAATCTTTGGATTTTTTCAATAATTATCTACATTTTTAGTAAAAATTTATGTTGAGATTTCAAATTTCAGGAAAAATATCCTTAATTTGTTGTAATAAAAAGATTTTTTGTAAAAACTTTAGATTTTTTCAATAATTTACTTCATTTTTAGTAAAAATTTATCTTGGATTTTTCAAATTTAAGGTAAAAAATCAGGAATTAGTTGAAATAAAAAGAGTTCTTGTAAAATGCTTGTATTTTTATAAAAATTATCTTCATTTTTAGTAAAAATTTATCTTTTATCTTCAAATTTAAGGAAAAATATCCTTAATTTGTTGAAATAAAAAGAGTTCTTGTAAAATGCTTGTATTTTTATAAAAATTATCTTCATTTTTAGTAAAAATTTATCTTGGATTTTTCAAATTTAAGGTAAAAAATCCGAAATTAGTTGAAATAAAAAGAGTTCTTGTAAAATGCTTGTATTTTTAAAATAATTATATTTATTTTAAGTAAAAATATATCTTTGATTTTTCAAATTTAAGGAAAAAATCTGGAATGTTTTGAATAAAAAGATTTTTTTGTAAAAACTTTGGATTTTTTCAATAATTTACTTCATTTTTAGTAAAAATTTATCTTGGATTTTTCAAATTTAAGGAAAAAAATCCGAAATTTCTTGAAATAAAAAGAATTTTTGTAAGATGTTTGGATTTTTATAATTATTATCTTATTATTTAGTAAAAATTTATCTTTTATTTTCAAATTTAAGGAAAAATATCCGAAACTTGTTGAAATAGAAAGATTTTTTTAAATGTTTGGATTTTTTCAATAATTATCCTCATAATAGTAAAAATTTATCTTGGATTTTTTAAATTCAAGGAAAAAAGTCCGAAATTTGCTGAAATAAATAGAATTTTTGTAAGATGTTTGGATTTTTATAATAATTATCTTCATTTTTAGTAAAAATTTATCTTTTATTTTCAAATTTAAGGAAAAATATCCTTAATTTGTTGAAATAAAAAGATTTTTGTAAAATGTTTGGATTTTTTTTCATAATTATCTTCATTTTTAGCAAATTTTTATCTTGGATTTTTCAAATTTAACGAAAAAAATCCGGAATTTGTTGAAATTAAAAGATTTTTTGTAAAATGTTTGGATTTTTTCAATAATTATCTTTATCTTTAGTAAAAATTTATGTTGGATTTTTAAAATGTAAGGAAAAATATCCTTAATTTGTTAAAATAAAAAGATTTTTGTAAAATTCATGGATTTTTAAAATAATTATATTTATTTTAAGTAAAGATATATCTTTGATTTTTCAAATTTAAGGAAAAAATCTGGAATGTTTTGAATAAAAAGATTTTTTTGGAAAAACTTTGGATTTTTTCAATAATTTACTTCATTTTTAGTAAAAATTTATCTTGGATTTTTCAAATTTAAGGAAAAAAATCCGAAATTTCTTGAAATAAAAAGAATTTTTGTAAGATGTTTGGATTTTTATAATTATTATCTTATTATTTAGTAAAAATTTATCTTTTATTTTCAAATTTAAGGAAAAATATCCGAAACTTGTTGAAATAGAAAGATTTTTTTAAATGTTTCGATTTTTTCAATAATTATCCTCATAATAGTAAAAATTTATCTTGGATTTTTTAAATTCAAGGAAAAAAGTCCGAAATTTGCTGAAATAAATAGAATTTTTGTAAGATGTTTGGATTTTTATAATAATTATCTTCATTTTTAGTAAAAATTTATCTTTTATTTTCAAATTTAAGGAAAAATATCCTTAATTTGTTGAAATAAAAAGATTTTTGTAAAATGTTTGGATTTTTTTCATAATTATCTTCATTTTTAGCAAATTTTTATCTTGGATTTTTCAAATTTAACGAAAAAAATCCGGAATCTGTAAAAATTAAAAGATTTTTCGTAAAATGTTTGGCTTTTTTCACTAATTATCTTCATTTCTAGTTAAATTTTATCTTGGATTTTTTAAATTTAAGGAAAAATATCCTTAATTTGTTGAAATAAAAAGATTATTTGAAAATGTTTGGATTTTTTTAATAATTATCTTCATTTTTAGCAAAAATTTATCTTTTATTTTTAAATTTAAGGAAAAAAATCCGGATTTGTTGAAATAAAAAATTTTATAATATCTTTGGATTTTTTCAATAATTATCTTCATTTTTAGTAAAATTTATCTTTGATTTTTCAAATTTAAGGAAAAAAATCCGGAATTTTTTAAAATAAGAAGATTTTTTTTTAATGTTTGGATTTTTTCAATAATTGTCTTCATCTTTAGTAAAAATTTATGTTGGATTTTTCAAATTTAAGGAAAAAAAACCGGAATTTTTTGAAATAAAAAGAGTTTTTGTAAAATTTTTGGATTTTTTCAATAATTGTCTTCAACTTTAGTAAAAAATTATCTTGGATTATTCAAATTTAGGAAAAAAATCCGAAATTTGTTGAAATGAAAAGAATTTTTGTAAGATGTTTGGATTTTTTTAATAATTATCTTAATTTTTATTAATATTTACCTTCCATTTTTCAAATTTAAGGAAAAATATCCTTAATTTGTTGAAATAAAAAGATTTTTTGTAAAATTCATGGATTTTTTTAAATAATTATCTTTATTTTTAGTAAAAATATATCTTTGATTTTTCAAATTTATGGAAAAAAATCCGGAATTTTTTAAAATAAAAAGATTTTTTTTTAATGTTTGGATTTTTTCAATAATTGTCTTCATCTTTAGTAAAAATTTATGTTGGATTTTTCAAATTTAAGGAAAAATATCCGGAATTTGTTGAAATAAAAAGATTTTTTTTAAAAACTTTGGATTTTTTCAATAATTTACCTCATTTTTAGTAAACATTTATCTTGGATTATTCAAATTTAGGGAAACAATCCGAAATTTGTTGAAATAAAAAGATTTTTGTAAAATGTTTGGATTCTTTCATAATTATCTTCATAATAGTAAAAATGTATTTTGGATTTTTCAAATTCAAGGAAAAAAATCCGAAATTTGTTGAAATAAAAAGAATTTTTGTAAGATGTTTGGATTTTTATAATAATTATCTTCATTTTTAGTAAAAATTTATCTTTTATTTTCAAATTTAAGGAAAAATATCCTTAATTTGTTGAAATAAAAGAATTTTTGTAAGATGTTTGGATTTTTTTAATAATTATCTTAATTTTTATTAATATTTACCTTCCATTTTTCAAATTTAAGGAAAAATATCCTTAATTTGTTGAAATAAAAAGATTTTTTTTTTAAATGTTTGGATTTTTTTAATAATTATCTTCATTTTTAGCAAAAATTTATGTTGGATTTTTAAAGTGTAAGGAAAAATATCCTTAATTTGTTGAAATAAAAAGATTTTTTGTAAAATTCATGGATTTTTTTAATAATTATCTTTATTTTTAGTAAAAATATATTTTTAATTTTTCAAATTTAAGGAAAAAAATCCAGAATTTTTTGAAATAAAAAGATTTTTTTTTAAATGTTTTGATTTTTACAATAATTATCTTCATAATAGTAAAAATGCATTTTGGATTTTTCAAATTCATGGAAAAAAATCTGAAATTTGTTGAAATAAAAAGAATTTTTGTAAGATGTTTGGATTTTTATAATAATTATCTTCATTTTAAGTAAAAATTTATCTTTTATTTTCAAATTTAAGGAAAAATATCCATAATTTGTTGAAATAAAAAGATTTTTGTAAAATGTTTTTATTTTTTTCATAATTATCTTCATTTAAAGTAAAATTTTATCTTGGATTTTTCAAATTTAATGAAAAAAATCCGGAATTTGTTGAAATTAAAAGATTTTTTGTAAAATGTTTGGATTTTTTCAATAATTGTCTTCATCTTTTGTAAAAATTTATGTTGGATTTTTCAAATTTAAGGAAAAATATCCTTAATTTTTTTAAATAAAAAGATTTTTTGTAAAAACTTTGGATTTTTTCAATAATTTACTTCATTTTTAGTAAAAATTTATCTTGGATTTTTCAAATTTAAGGTAAAAAATCCGAAATTAGTTGAAATAAAAAGAGTTCTTGTAAAATGCTTGTATTTTTATAAAAATTATCTTCATTTTTAGTAAAAATTTATCTTTTATCTTCAAATTTAAGGAAAAATATCCTTAATTTGTTAAAATAAAAAGAGTTCTTGTAAAATGCTTGTATTTTTATAAAAATTATCTTCATTTTTAGTAAAAATTTATCTTGGATTTTTCAAATTTAAGGTAAAAAATCCGAAATTAGTTGAAATAAAAAGAGTTCTTGTAAAATGCTTGTATTTTTATAAAAATTATCTTCATTTTTAGTAGAAATTTATCTTTTATTTTCAAATTTAAGGAAAAATATCCATAATTTGTTGAAATAAAAAGATTTTTGTAAAATGTTTTTATTTTTTTCATAATTATCTTCATTTTAAGTAAAATTTTATCTTGGATTTTTCAAATTTAATGAAAAAAATCCGGAATTTGTTGAAATTAAAAGATTTTTTGTAAAATGTTTGGATTTTTTCAATAATTATCTTTATCTTTAGTAAAAATTTATGTTGGATTTTTAAAATGTAAGGAAAAATATCCTTAATTTGTTAAAATAAAAAGATTTTTGTAAAATTCATGGATTTTTAAAATAATTATATTTATTTTTAGTAAAAATATATCTTTGATTTTTCAAATTTAAGGAAAAAATCTGGAATGTTTTGAATAAAAAGATTTTTTGTAAAATGTTTGGATTTTTTCAATAATTGTCTTCATCTTTTGTAAAAATTTATGTTGGATTTTTCAAATTTAAGGAAAAATATCCTTAATTTTTTTAAATAAAAAGATTTTTTGTAAAAACTTTGGATTTTTTCAATAATTTACTTCATTTTTAGTAAAAATTTATCTTGGATTTTTCAAATTTAAGGAAAAAAATCCGAAATTTCTTGAAATAAAAAGAATTTTTGTAAGATGTTTGGATTTTTATAATTATTATCTTATTATTTAGTAAGAATTTATCTTTTATTTTCAAATTTAAGGAAAAATATCCGAAACTTGTTGAAATAGAAAGATTTTTTTAAATGTTTGGATTTTTTCAATAATTATCCTCATAATAGTAAAAATTTATCCTGGATTTTTTAAATTCAAGGAAAAAAATCCGAAATTTGCTGAAATAAAAAGAATTTTTGTAAGATGTTTGGATTTTTATAATAATTATCTTCATTTTTAGTAAAAATTTATCTTTTATTTTCAAATTTAAGGAAAAATATCCTTAATTTGTTGAAATAAAAAGATTTTTGTAAAATGTTTGGATTTTTTTCATAAATATCTTCATTTTTAGCAAATTTTTATCTTGGATTTTTCAAATTTAACGAAAAAAATCCGGAATCTGTAAAAATTAAAAGATTTTTCGTAAAATGTTTGGCTTTTTTCACTAATTATCTTCATTTCTAGTTAAATTTTATCTTGAATTTTTTAAATTTAAGGAAAAATATCATTAATTTGTTGAAATAAAAAGATTATTTGAAAATGTTTGGATTTTTTTAATAATTATCTTCATTTTTAGCAAAAATTTCACTTTTATTTTGAAATTTAAGGAAAAATATCCGGAGTTGTTGAAATAAAAAATTTTATAATATCTTTGGATTTTTTCAATAATTATCTTCATTTTTAGTAAAATTTATCTTTGATTTTTCAAATTTAAGGTAAAAAATCCCGAATTTTTTAAAATAAGAAGATCTTTTGTAAAATGTTACGATTTTTTCAAAAATTATCGTCATTTTTAGAATAATTTTACCTTGGATTTTTCAAATTAAAGGAAAAAAAATCCAGATTTTGTAGAAATAAAAAGATTTTTTGTAAAATGTTTGGATTTTTTCAATAATTGTCATCAACTTTAGTAAAAATTTACCTTGGATTATTCAAATTTAGGGAAACAATCCGGATTTGTTGAAATAAAAATTTTTTTAAAATCTTTGGATTTTTTTTAATAATTATCTTTATTTTTAGTAAAAATATATCTTTGATTTTTCAAATTTAAGGAAAAAAATCCGGAATTTTTTTAAATAAAAAGATTTTTTTTAATGTTTGGATTTTTTTAATAATTATCTTCATTTTAAGTAAAAATTTATCTTGGATTTTTCAAATTTAACGAAAAAAATCAAAGAATCTGTTGAAATTAAAAGATTTTTTGTATTTTGTTTCGATTTTTTCAATATTTATCTTCATCTTTAGTAAAAATTTATGTTGGATTTTTCAAATTTAAGGAAAAATATCCGGAATTTGTTGAAATAAAAAGAATTTTTGTAAAAACTTTGGATTTTTTCAATAATTTACCTCATTTTTAGTAAAAATTTATCTTGGATTATTCAAATTTAGGGAAACAATCCGAAATTTGTTGAAATAAAAAGATTTTTGTAAAATGTTTGGATTTTTTCATAATTATCTTCATAATAGTAAAAATGTATTTTGGATTTTTCAAATTCAAGGAAAAAAATCCGAAATTTGTTGAAATAAAAAGAATTTTTGTAAGATGTTTGGATTTTTATAATAATTATATTCATTTTTAGTAAAAATTTATATTTAATTTTCAAATTTAAGGAAAGAAATCCGAAATCTGTTGAAATTAAAAGAATTTTTGTAAAATGTTTGGATTTTTTCAATAATTATCTTCATTTTTAGTAAAATTTTATCTTTGATTTTTCAAATTTAAGGAAAAAAAACCGGAATTTTTTTAAATAAAAAGAGTTTTTGTAAAATTTTTGGATTTTTTCAATAATTGTCTTCAACTTTAGTAAAAATTTATCTTGGATTATTCAAATTTAGGAAAAAAATCCGAAATTTGTTGAAATGAAAAGAATTTTTGTAAGATGTTTGGATTTTTTTAATAATTATCTTAATTTTTATTAATATTTACCTTCCATTTTTCAAATTTAAGGAAAAATATCCTTAATTTGTTGAAATAAAAAGATTTTTTTTTTAAATGTTTGGATTTTTTTAATAATTATCTTCATTTTTAGCAAAAATTTATGTTGGATTTTTAAAGTGTAAGGAAAAATATCCTTAATTTGTTGAAATAAAAAGATTTTTTGTAAAATTCATGGATTTTTTAAATAATTATCTTTATTTTTAGTAAAAATATATTTTTAATTTTTCAAATTTAAGGAAAAAAATCCAGAATTTTTTGAAATAAAAAGATTTTTTTTTAAATGTTTTGATTTTTTCAATAATTATCTTCATAATAGTAAAAATGCATTTTGGATTTTTCAAATTCATGGAAAAAAATCTGAAATTTGTTGAAATAAAAAGAATTTTTGTAAGATGTTTGGATTTTTATAATAAATATCTTCATTTTAAGTAAAAATTTATCTTTTTTTTTCAAATTTAAGGAAAAAAATCCGGATTTGTTGAAATAAAAAATTTTTTAAAATCTTTGGATTTTTTCAATAAATATCTTCATTTTTAGAAAAATTTATCTTGGATTTTTCAAATTTAACGAAAAAAATCCGGAATCTGTGGAAATTAAAAGATTTTTTGTAAAATGTTTGGATTTTTTCAATTATTATCTTCATTTTTAGTAAAAATTTATCTTGGATTATTCAAATTTAGGGAAACCAACCTTAATTTGTTGAAATAAAAAGATTTTTTGTAAAATTCATGGATTTTTTTACATAATTATCTTTATTTTTAGTAAAAATATATATCTTTGATTTTTCAAATTTATGGAAAAAAATCCGGAATTTTTTAAAATAAAAAGATTTTTTTTTAATGTTTGGATTTTTTCAATAATTGTCTTCATCTTTAGTAAAAATTTATGTTGGATTTTTCAAATTTAAGGAAAAATATCCGGAATTTTTTGAAATAAAAAGATTTTTTTTTAAAACTTGGGATTTTTTCAATAATTTACCTCATTTTTAGTAAACATTTATCTTGGATTATTCAAATTTAGGGAAACAATCCGAAATTTGTTGAAATAAAAAGATTTTTGTAAAATGTTTGGATTCTTTCATAATTATCTTCATAATAGTAAAAATGTATTTTGGATTTTTCAAATTCAAGGAAAAAAATCCTAAATTTGTTGAAATAAAAAGAATTTTTGTAAGATGTTTGGATTTTTATAATAATTATCTTCATTTTTAGTAAAAATTTATATTTAATTTTCAAATTTAAGGAAAAAAATCCGAAATCTATTGAAATTAAAAGATTTTTCGTAAAATGTTTGGATTTTTTCAATTATTAACTTCATTTCTAGTAAATTTTTATCTTGGATTTTTCATATTTTAGGAACAAAATCCAGAATTTGTTGAATTAAAAAGATATTTTGTAAAATGTTACTATTTTTTCAAAAATTATCGTCATTTTCAGAATAATTTTACCTTGGATTTTTCAAATTAAAGGAAAAAAATTCCAGATTTTGTTGAAATAAAAAGATTTTTTGTAAAATGTTTGGATTTTTTTAAATAATTATCTTTATTTTTAGTAAAAATATATCTTTGATTTTTCAAATTTATGGAAAAAAATCCGGAATTTTTTTAAATAAAAAGATTTTTTTTTAATGTTTGGATTTTTTCAATAATTGTCTTCATCTTTAGTAAAAATTTATGTTGGATTTTTCTAATTTAAGGAAAAATATCCGGAATTTGTTGAAATAAAAAGATTTTTTGTAAAAACTTTGGATTTTTTCAATAATTTACCTCATATTTAGTAAACATTTATCTTGGATTATTCAAATTTAGGGAAACAATCCGAAATTTGTTGAAATAAAAAGATTTTTGTAAAATGTTTGGATTCTTTCATAATTATCTTCATTTTTAGTAAAATTTTATCTTTGATTTTTCAAATTTAAGGAAAAAAACCGGAATTTTTTGAAATAAAAAGAATTTTTGTAAGATGTTTGGATTTTTATAATAATTATCTTCATTTTTAGTAAAAATTTATCTTTTATTTTCAAATTTAAGGAAAAAAATCCGGATATGTTGAAATAAAAAAGTTTTTAAAATCTTTGGATTTTTTCAATAATTATCTTCATTTTTAGTAAAAATTTATCTTGGATTTTTCAAATTTAACGAAAAAAATCCGGAATCTGTTTAAATTAAAAGATTTTTTGTATAATGTTTGGATTTTTTCAATTATTATTTTCATTTCTAGTAAAATTTTATCTTGGATTTTTCAAATTTAAGGAAAAAATTCCAGAATTTGTTGAAATAAAAAGATCTTTGGTAAAATGTTACGATTTTTTCAAAAATTATATCATCTTCAGAATAATTTAACCTTGGATTTTTTAAATTAAAGGAAAAAAAATCCAGATTTTGTTGAAATAAAAAGATTTTTTGTAAAATGTTTGGATTTGTTCAATAATTATCTTCATTTTTAGTAAAATTTTATCTTTGATTTTTCAAATTTAAGGAAAAAAACCGGAATTTTTTGAAATAAATAAATTTTTTATAACATTTTTGGATTTTTTCAATAATTGTCCTCAACTTTAGTAAAAATTTATCTTGGATTATTCAAATTTAGGGAAACAATCCTTAATTTGTTGATATAAAAAGATTTTTTGTAAAATGATCTTTGATTTTTCAAATTTATGGAAAAAAATCCGGAATTTTTTAAAATAAAAAGATTTTTTTTTAATGTTTGGATTTTTTCAATAATTGTCTTCATCTTTAGTAAAAATTTATGTTGGATTTTTCAAATTTAAGGAAAAATATCCGGAATTTGTTGAAATAAAAAGAATTTTTGTAAGATGTTTGGATTTTTATTATAATTATCTTCATTTTTAGTAAAAATTTATATTTAATTTTCAAATTTAAGGAAAAAAATCCGAAATCTATTGAAATTAAAAGATTTTTCGTAAAATGTTTGGATTTTTTCAATTATTATCTTCATTTCTAGTAAATTTTTATCTTGGATTTTTCATATTTTAGGAAAAAAATCCGGAATTTGTTGAATTAAAAAGATCTTTTGTAAAATGTTACTATTTTTTCAAAAATTATCGTCATTTTCAGAATAATTTTACCTTGGATTTTTCAAATTAAAGGAAAAAAATTCCAGATTTTGTTGAAATAAAAAGATTTTTTGCAAAATGTTTGGATTTTTTCAATAATTATCTTCATTTTTAGTAAAATTTTATCTTTGATTTTTCAAATTTAAGGAAAAAAACCGGAATTTTTTGAAATAAAAAGAATTTTTGTAAGATGTTTGGATTTTTATAATAATTATCTTCATTTTTAGTAAAAATTTATCTTTTATTTTCAAATTTAAGGAAAAAAATCCGGATTTGTTGAAATAAAAAATTTTTTAAAATCTTTGGATTTTTTCAATAATTATCTTCATTTTTAGTAAAAATTTATCTTGGATTTTTCAAATTTAACGAAAAAAATCCGGAATCTGTTTAAATTAAAAGATTTTTTGTATAATGTTTGGATTTTTTCAATTATTATTTTCATTTCTAGTAAAATTTTATCTTGGATTTTTCAAATTTAAGGAAAAAATTCCAGAATTTGTTGAAATAAAAAGATCTTTGGTAAAATGTTACGATTTCTTCAAAAATTATATCATCTTCAGAATAATTTAACCTTGGATTTTTTAAATTAAAGGAAAAAAAATCCAGATTTTGTTGAAATAAAAAGATTTTTTGTAAAATGTTTGGATTTGTTCAATAATTATCTTCATTTTTAGTAAAATTTTATCTTTGATTTTTCAAATTTAAGGAAAAAAACCGGAATTTTTTGAAATAAATAGATTTTTTATAAAAATTTTGGATTTTTTCAATAATTGTCCTCAACTTTAGTAAAAATTTATCTTGGATTATTCAAATTTAGGGAAACAATCCTTAATTTGTTGATATAAAAAGATTTTTTGTAAAATTTTTGGATTTTTTCAATAATTATCTTCATAATATTAAAAATTTATTTTGGATTTTTCAAATTTAAGGAAAAAAATCCGAAATTTGTTGTAATAAATAGGATTTTTTGTAAGTTGTTTGGATTTTTTTTATAATTATCTTAATTTTTAGTAATATTTAAACTTCCATTTTTCAAATTTAAGGAAAAATATCTTTAATTTGTTGAAATAAAAAGATTTTTTTTTAAATGTTTGGATTTTTTTAATAATTATCTTCATTTTTAGCAAAAATTTATGTTGGATTTTTCAAATTTAAGGAAAAAAATCCGAAATTTGTTGAAATAAAAAGATTTTTTGTAAAATGTTAGGATTTTTTAAATAATTATCTTCTTTTTTAAAATATTTTATCTTGGATTTTTCTAATTTAAGGAAAGAAATCCGGAATTTGTTGAAATAAAAAGATTTTTTGTAAAAACATTGGATTTTTTCAATAATTATCTTCATTTTTAGTAAAAATATATCTTTGATATTTCAAATTTAGGGAAACAATCCGAAATTTGTTGAAAATAAAAGAATTTTTGTAAGATGTTTGGATTTTTATAATAATTATCTTCATTTTTAGTGAAAATTTATCTTTTATTTTCAAATTTAAGGAAAAATATCCTTAATTTGTTGAAATAAAAAGATTTTTGTAAAATGTTTGGATTTTTTCATAATTATCTTCATAATAGTAAAAATGTATTATGGATTTTTCAAATTCAAGGAAAAAAATCCGAAATTTGTTGAAACAAAAAGAATTTTTGTAAGATGTTTGGATTTTTATAATAATTATCTTCATTTTTAGTAAAAATTTATCTTTTATTTTCAAATTAAAGGAATAAAATCCGGATTTGTTGAAATAAAATTTTTTTTAAAATCTTTGGATTTTTTCAATAATTATCTTCATTTTTAGTAAAAATATATCTTTGATTTTTCAAATTTAAGGAAAAAAATCCGGAATTTATTTAAATAAAAAATTTTTTTTAATGTTTGGATTTTTTCAATAATTGTCTTCATTTTTAGTAAAAATTTATCTTGGATTTTTCAAATTTAAGGAAATAAATCCGAAATTTGTTGAAAATAAAAGAATTTTTGTAAGATGTTTGGATTTTTATAATAATTATCTTCATTTTTAGTGAAAATTTATCTTTTATTTTCAAATTTAAGGAAAAATATCCTTAATTTGTTGAAATAAAAAGATTTTTGAAAAATTTTTGGATTTTTCATAATTATCTTCATAATAGTAAAAATGTATTTTGGATTTTTCAAATTCAAGGAAAAAAATCCGAAATTTGTTGAAATAAAAAAACTTTTTGTAAGATGTTTGGATTTTTATAATAATTATCTTCATTTTTAGTAAAAATTTATCTTTTATTTTCAAATTAAAGGAATAAAATCCGGATTTATTGAAATAAAAAATTTTTTAAAATCTTTGGATTTTTTCAATAATTATCTTAATTTTTAGTAAAAAATTATCTTGGATTTTTCAAATTTAACGAAAAAAATCCAGATTTTGTTGAAATAAAAAGATTTTTTGTAAAATGTTTGGATTTGTTCAATAATTATCTTCATTTTTAGTAAAATTTTATCTTGGATTTTTCAAATTTAAGGAAAAAAAACCGGAATTTTTTGAAATAAAAAGATTTTTTGTAAAATTTTTGGATTTTTTCAATAATTGTCCTCAACTTTAGTAAAAATTTTTCTTGGATTATTCAAATTTAGGGAAACAATCCTTAATTTGTTGAAATGAAAAGATTTTTGGTAAATTGTTGGGATTTTTTCAATAATTATCTTCATAATATTAAAAATTTATTTTGGATTTTTCAAATTTAAGGAAAAAAATCCGAAATTTGTTGAAATAAAAAGAATTTTTGTAAGATGTTTGGATTTTTTTAATAATTATCTTAATTTTTTGTAATATTTTATCTTCCATTTTTCAAATTTAAGGAAAAATATCCTTAATTTGTTGAAATAAAAAGATTTTTTTTTTAATGTTTGGATTTTTTTAATAATTACCTTCATTTTTAGCAAAAATTTATGTTGGATTTTTAAAATGTAAGGAAAAATATCCTTAATTTGTTGAAATAAAAAGATTTTTTGTAAAATTCATGGATTTTTTTAAATAATCATCTTTATTTTTAGTAAAAATATATCTTTGATTTTTCAAATTTAAGGAAAAAAATCCAGAATTTTTTGAAATAAAAAGATTTTTTTAAAAATGTTTGGATTTTTTCAATAATTGTCTTCATCTTAAGTAAAAATTTATGTTGGATTTTTCAAATTTAAGGAAAAATATCCGGAATTTTTTGAAATAAAAAGATTTTTTGTAAAAACATTGGATTTTTTCAATAATTATCTTCATTTTTAGTAAAAATTTATCTTGGATTTTTCAAATTTAAGGAAAAAAATCCGAAATTTGTTGAAATAAAAAGATTTTTTGTAAAATGTTAGGATTTCTTAAATAATTATCTTCTTTTTTAGAATATTTTATCTTGGATTTTTCTAATTTAAGGAAAGAAATCCGGAATTGGTTGAAATAAAAATATTTTCGACAAAAATGTTTGGAGTTTTTTCATAATTCTCTTCATTTTTCTTAAAAATTTATCTTTGATTTTTCAAATTTAAGGAAAAAAATCCGGATTTCTTGAAATAAAAACTTTTTTAAAATTTTTGGATTTTTTCAATAATTATCTTCATTTTTAGTAAAAATTTATCTTGGATTTTTCAAATTTAACGAAAAAAATCCGGAATCTGTTGAAATTAAAAGATTTTTTGTAAATGTTTGGATTTTTTCAATCATTATCTTCATTTCTAGTAAAATTTTATCTTGGATTTTTCAAATTAAAGGAAAAAAAATCCAGATTTTGTTGAAATAAAAAGATTTTTGTAAAATGTTTGGATTTTTATAATAATTATCTTCATTTTTAGTTAAAATTTATCTTTTATTATCAAATTTAAGGGAAAATATCCTTAATTTGTTGAAATAAAAAGATTTTTGTAAAATGTTTGGATTTTTTTCATAATTATCTTCATTTTTAGTAAAATTTTATTTTGGATTTTTCAAATACAAGGAAAAAAATCCGGAATTCGTTGAAATAAAAAATTTTTTGTAAAATGTTTAGAATTTTTAAATAATCATCTTCTTTTTTAGAATATTTTATCTTGGATTTTTCAAATTTAAGGAAAGAAATCCGGAATTTGTTGAAATAAAAAGATTTTTCAAAAAAATGTCTGTAGTTTTTTCATAATTCTCTTCATTTTTAGTAAAAATTTATCTTGGATTTTTCAAATTTAAGGATAAATATCCTTAATTTGTTGAAATAAAAAGATTTTTGTAAAATCAGAAATCATTAACGAGAGTTAAAATTAATCTCGGAGTTTTCAAATTTAAGGCAAGAAAATACCAAAAAACCTGAAATATTAAAAAAAATGCAACTTTTTCGATGATTATTCTGTAAATAGTTTCATAAAAAGACTTTTTCAGATATACCCTGAAAGTTCTACTAAAAATCATATAGAGATTAAAAAGGATTCTTGGATATCTAAATTGAAGGAAAAATATGACCGAAGAACTGAAATATTTCGGAAAAATTCAAATATTTCGGCGATATTTCCGTAATTTAATGAAATAAGAATAATTTTAGGGAAATGTTTGGATTGTTCTAATAATAATCTTTAAAGATACTCAAAATTAATCTTGGATTTCCCTTATTTAAGGCATAATAATGCCAAAAAACTGAAATATTTCAAAAAAATGCAAATATTTTCCGATTTTTCCGTAATTTGTTAAAATAAAAGACTTTGCCATATAGAATTGGAATATTCTACAAAAAATACTTAAGGAGAAACAAAATTTATCTCGGTTTTCTCCAATTTATGTTTATATATTCCGAAAAACTGAAAAAATACAAATATTTCACCTAGTTTTCCGTAATTTTGGATATAAAAAACATTTTCCGAAATATGTGGAAAGTTCTAACAAAAATCATTAATGAGAGTCTAAATAAATTCAGTTTCTACAAATTTAAGTAAAAATAATTCCGATGATATTATATACATTTTATATACATATTATATACGTTTTATATACATATTCTTTACATAATTTAAACATGTTATATACGTATTTTATACATATTATAAACATATTATTTACATATTATATACATATTATATACATATTATATACATATGATAAACATAATATAAACATATAATTAAAATATTATAAACATATTATTAACATATTATAAACATATTATAAACATATTATAAACAGATTATAAACATATTAAAAAATACGAAAAAATGCAAAGATTTCACCGATTTTTTCCTTAATTCATTGAAATCAAAGAATTTTAGGGACCTGATAGATGCATTTTGGATTTTTCAAATTTAAGGCAAATAATTTCGAAAAACAGAAAAAAAAGAAAACGAACATATCTGCAATATTTCCGTAATTTATTGAAATAAAACGATATTATATGATGTAATTGGAAGGTTCTAAATAAAATACTTTAAGAGAGTGAATATGAATCTCGGATTTCTCAAATTTAGGGCAAATTAATGCCGAAAAATGAAACAATTCGAAAAAAAAGCAAATAATTCCCCGATTTTTCCGTAATTTGTCGAAATAAAAAGAATTTTTCTTAAATTTTATGAAAGTTCTTATCATTATTATTATTATCATAATCATTTCATGGATTCAAAATTAATCTTGGATTTTTCGAATTTAGGGAAAAATAATGCTGAAGAATTGAAATATTTACGAAAATTGCAAATATTTCAACATATTTTTCCGTTATTTATGGATTAAATAAGAATGTTTAAGAAATATTTACAATGTTCCAATTAAAATCGTTAAAGTCTGTCAAAATTAATCTTGGATATTTACTATTTAAGGCAATATAAAGCCGAAAATCTAAGAGAATTCGTTAAATTATAATTATTATGGCGTTTTTTCCGTAAATTGTGTAAATAAAAAGCCTTTTTCAGAAATATTCGGAATTTTCCACAAAAAATAATTCACAGAGAGTCAAAATCAATCTCGGTTTTCACAAATTTAAGGCTAAAAATTGCGAAAACACTAAAATATTAAAAAAATGCAAATGTTTCGGCGATTATTCCGCGTTTTCATTGAAATAGAAACAATTTCTCAGAATTATATTGAAAGTTCTAATAATAATCATAAAAGTGGGTAAAAATTAATCTCGGATTTTTCAAATTTAAGCAAAAATAACGCCGAAAAACTGAAATATTTCGAAAAAATGCGAATATTTCAGCGATTTTTCCGTAATTTTTTTAAATGAAAACTCTTTTTCAAAACATAGTTGGATATAAGTAATAAAAATATTTAACAAGATTAAAAATTAATCTCGGATTTCTCAAATTTAAGGAAAAATATGACCGGAAAACTAATATATTTCAAAAAAATGCATATATTCGGCAATATTAACATATTATAAAAAGATTATATACATATTATAAACAAATTATAAATATATTATATACATATTATAAACATGTTATATACATAATATAAAAATTAAAAAATACGAATAAAATCAAAGATTTTAACGATTTTTCCGTAATTAGTTGAAATAAAAAAAATCTTAAAGACCGTAAAGATGTATGTCGGATTTAACAAATTTAAGGCAAATATTCCCGAAAACCTGAAACATAAAAAAAGCGAATATATCTACATTATTTCCGTAATTTATTGGAATAAAACGAATTTATATGATATAATTGGAAGGTTCTAATAAAATACTTTAAGGAGAGTGAATATGGATCTCGGATTTCTCAAATTTAGGGCAAAATAATGCCGAAAAACAAACGTTTTGAAAAATGCAAATAATACCCCGATTTTTCCGTAATTTGTCGAAATAAAAAGAATATTTCAGAAATATTTGGAAAGTTCTTATAATAATCATTACAGGGATTCAAAATTAATCTGGGAATTCACAAATTTAGGGGAAAATATTGCTGAAGAACGGATATATTTCGAGATAATGCAAATATTTTGACTAATTTTCCGTAATTTTCTTAAATAAAATGACTTTTTCAGAAATATTTGGAAAGGTCTAACAGAAATCATTAAAAAGAGTAAAAATTAATCTCGGATTTTTCAAGTTTAAGGGAAGAAAATACTGAAAAACCTGAAATATTAAAAAAATGCAACTTTTTCGGTGATTTTTCCGCAATTAGTATCATAAAAAGACTTTTTCAGATATATCTTGAAAGTTCTACTAAAAATCATTATATAGATAAAAAATGATTCTTGGATTTCTCAAATAGAAGGAAAAATATGACCGAAGAACTGAAATATTTCGAAATAATGCATATATTTCGGCGATATTTCCGTAATTTTTTGAAATAAGAAGAATTTTAGGGATATATTTGGATAGTTCTAATAATAATCTTTAAAGATATTCAAAATTAATCTTGGATTTCTCTAATTTAAGGCATAATAATGCCAAAAAACTGAAAGGTTTCAAAAAAAAGCAAATATTTTGCCGATTTTTCCGTAGTTTGTTAAAATAAAAGATTTTACCAGATATATTTGGAAAGGAGAGTGAATATGAATCTCGGATTTCTCAAATTCTGGGCAAAGTTACGCCGAAAAACTGAAATATTTCGAAAAAATGTAAATATTTCGCCGATTTTTCCGTATTTTTTTCAAATAAAAGACTTTACCAGATATATTTGGAATGTTCCACAAAAAATACTTAAGGAGATTAAAAATTTATCCCAGATTTCTCAAATTTATGGCAATATAATGCCGAAAAACTGAAAATATACAAATATTTCGCTTAGTTTTCCGTAATTTAGTGAAATAAAAAAAAATGTTTTCAGAAATATTTGGAAAGTTCTCATAAAAATCATTAATGAGAGTCAAAATAAATTCGGTTTCTACAAATTAAAGGAAAAATAATTTCGATGATATTATATACACATTATATACAAATTATATACGTATGATATATATATTATATAAGTATTATATTCGTATTATATACATATTATAAACACATTATAAACATATTATAAACAGATAATATACATATTATACCCATATTATAAACATATTATAAACATGTTAAAAACATATTATAAAAAGATTCTATAAATAGTATAAACATATTATATACATTTGATAAACATGTTTTATACATATTATAAACATATTATAAACATATTATAAACATATTAAAAAATACGAAAAAATGCAAAGATTTCACCGATTTTTCCGTAATTCATTGAAATCAAAGAATTTTAGGGACCTTATAGATGCATTTTGGATTTTTCAAATTTAAGGCAAATAATTTCGAAAAACAGAAAAAAAAGAAAACGAACATATCTGCAATATTTCCGTAATTTATTGAAATAAAACGATATTATATGATGTAATTGGAAGGTTCTAAATAAAATACTTTAAGAAAGTGAATATGAATCTCGGATTTCTCAAATTTAGGGCAAATTAATGCCGAAAAATGAAACATTTCGAAAAAAAAGCAAATAATTCCCCGATTTTTCCGTAATTTGTCGAAATAAAAAGAATTTTTCTTAAATTTTATGAAAGTTCTTATCATTATTATTATTATCATAATCATTTCATGGATTCAAAATTAATTTTGGATTTTTCGAATTTAGGGAAAAATAATGCTGAAGAATTGGAATATTTACGAAAATTGCAAATATTTCAACATATTTTTCCGTTATTTATGGATTAAATTAGAATGTTTAAGAAATATTTACAATGTTCCAATTAAAATCGTTAAAGTCTGTCAAAATTAATCTTGGATATTTACTATTTAAGGCAATATAAAGCCGAAAATCTAAGAGAATTCGTTAAATTATAATTATTATGGCGTTTTTTTTCGTAAATTGTGTAAATAAAAAGCCTTTTTCAGAAATATTCGGAATTTTCCACAAAAAATAATTTACAGAGAGTCAAAATCAATCTCGGTTTTCACAAATTTAAGGCTAAAAATTGCGAAAACACTAAAATATTAAAAAAATGCAAATGTTTCGGCGATTATTCCGCGTTTTCATTGGAATAGAAACAATTTCTCAGAATTATATTGAAAGTTCTAATAATAATCATAAAAGTGGGTAAATATTAATCTCGGATTTTTCAAATTTAAGGAAAAATAACGCCGAAAAACTGAAATATTTCGAAAAAATGCGAATATTTCAGCGATTTTTCCGTAATTTTTTTAAATGAAAACTCTTTTTCAAAACATAGTTGGATATAAGTAATAAAAATATTTAACAAGATTAAAAATTAATCTCGGATTTCTCAAATTTAAGGAAAAATATGACCGGAAAACTAATATATTTCAAAAAAATGCATATATTCGGCAATATTAACATATTATAAAAAGATTATATACATATTATAAACAAATTATAAATATATTATATACATATTATAAACATGTTATATACATAATATAAAAATTAAAAAATACGAATAAAATCAAAGATTTTAACGATTTTTCCGTAATTAGTTGAAATAAAAAAAATCTTAAAGACCGTAAAGATGTATGTCGGATTTAACAAATTTAAGGCAAATATTCCCGAAAACCTGAAACATAAAAAAAGCGAATATATCTACATTATTTCCGTAATTTATTGGAATAAAACGAATTTATATGATATAATTGGAAGGTTCTAATAAAATACTTTAAGGAGAGTGAATATGGATCTCGGATTTCTCAAATTTAGGGCAAAATAATGCCGAAAAACAAACGTTTTGAAAAATGCAAATAATACCCCGATTTTTCCGTAATTTGTCGAAATAAAAAGAATATTTCAGAAATATTTGGAAAGTTCTTATAATAATCATTACAGGGATTCAAAATTAATCTGGGAATTCAAAAATTTAGGGGAAAATATTGCTGAAGAACGGATATATTTCGAGATAATGCAAATATTTTGACTAATTTTCCGTAATTTTCTTAAATAAAATGACTTTTTCAGAAATATTTGGAAAGGTCTAACAGAAATCATTAAAAAGAGTAAAAATTAATCTCGGATTTTTCAAGTTTAAGGGAAGAAAATACTGAAAAACCTGAAATATTAAAAAAATGCAACTTTTTCGGTGATTTTTCCGCAATTAGTATCATAAAAAGACTTTTTCAGATATATCTTGAAAGTTCTACTAAAAATCATTATATAGATAAAAAATAATTCTTGGATTTCTCAAATTGAAGGAAAAATATGACCGAAGAACTGAAATATTTCGAAATAATGCATATATTTCGGCGATATTTCCGTAATTTGTTGAAATAAGAAGAATTTTAGGGATATATTTGGATAGTTCTAATAATAATCTTTAAAGATATTCAAAATTAATCTTCGATTTCTCTAATTTAAGGCATAATAATGCCAAAAAACTGAAATATTTCGAAAAAATGCAAATATTTCGCCGATTTTTCCGTAATTTGTTAAAATAAAAGACTTTACCATATATATTTGGAATGTTCTACAAAAACTACTTAAGGAGAGTCAAAATTTATCTCGGATTTCTCAAAATTATGGCAATATAATGCCGAAAAACTGAAAAAATACAAATATTTCGCCTAGTTTTCCGTAATTTAGTGAAATAAAAACAATTTCTCAGAAACATATTGAAAGTTCTAATAAAAATCGTTAAAGTGAGTAAAAATTAATCTCGGATTTTTCAAATTTAACGAAAAATAATGCCGAAAAACAAACATTTTGAAAAATTGCAAATATTTCGTCGATTTTTCCGTAATTTTTTTTAATGAAAAGACTTTTTCAAAAAATATTTGGATAAAACTAAAAAAAATCTTTGACGAGAATAAAAATTAATCTCAGATTTCTCAAATTTAAGGAAAAATATGACCGGAAAACTGAAATATTTCAAAAAAATGCATATATTTCGGCGATATAAACATATCATAAACAGATTATATACATATTATAAACATATTATAAACATTGAGGAGCTACCGTCATTACTAATCTTCTTTCAGCTATTCCATACTTAGGTACAGTACTAGTACAATGAGTTTGAGGAGAATTTGCTGTAGATAATGCCACCCTTACACGATTTTTTACCTTTCATTTTGTACTACCGTTTATTGTAGCAGCTGCTACAATAGTTCATTTACTTTTTCTTCACCAAACTGGCTCTAATAACCCTATTGGGGTAAACAGTGACAGAGATTAGATTCCATTCCACCCTTACTTTTCCTGAAAGGACATCGTAGGGTTCTTGGTAATAACTATGTCTCTAATTATATTGTCATTAGTTAATCCATACCTATTAGGAGATCCTGATAACTTCATCCCGGCTAACCCATTGGTGACTCCGGTTCACATTCAACCTGTGTGATACTTCCTGTTCGCATATGCAATCTTACTGTCAATCCCCAATAAATTAGGAGGTGTTATTGCTTTAGTGATGTCAATTGCTATTCTATTTATTATACCTTTAATAAAAAGAAGATTCCGAGGGTTATAGTTTTACCCCATTAACCAATTTCTATTCTGAACTATAGTATCAATTGTAATTCTTTTAACCTGAATTGGTGCACGTCCAGTAGAAGACCCTTACATCATTAAGGGGCAAATCCTAACAGTTTTATATTTCCTATTTTATATTATTCATCCAGCTGTATTAAAAATATGGGATAAAATACTACAATAACTAATAAGCTTTTAGAAGCAAGTATTTGGAAAGTACAAGAAAAGGAATAAATCCCTTATTAGTTTTACTAAAAATTGTACATTAAATTAAAAAAGAGATGATAATAATTTTTAACCCTGAAAAAAATAAGATAATTTAGAGAAACAGGCAAAAATCTCTTTCAAGCAAGATATATTAGTTTATCATAACTATATCGAGGTAGCGTACCACGAATTCAAATAAAAATAAATGAAACTATTACTAGCTTAATAATAAATAAGAAGGATTAAAAATCACCCCCCATATATAATACCACAAATAATATACTCATGAAAAGAATTCTTGAGTACTCATCCATAAAAATTAGCGCAAATCCTCCTCTTCTATATTCAACATTAAATCCAGATACTAATTCAGATTCTCCTTCACCAAAATCAAAAGGAGTGCGATTAGTTTCTGCCAAACAAGAAGCAAATCAAACAATTATTAATGGAAATGTAATAAATATCAATCAGGCTAAACCTTGATACAAGCAAAACATTTCTAATCTATAGCCATTAGACAAAAAAATAAAAGAGATTAAAATTAAGGCTAGGCTTACTTCATAAGAAATAGTCTGTGCAACAGCACGAAGTCCACCTAACAAAGCATAAATAGAATTTGAAGCCCATCCAGCAATTATAACTGCATAAACACCGACACTCGTACAACAAAGAAAAAATAATAATCCTAATTCAAAACTATATAAACCAAAATAAAAAGGCATAATAGATCAAATTAATAAAGAAATAAATAAACTAAATACAGGAGAAAAATAATAAGGTAAATAGTTAGATGTTACGGGAAAAGTCTGCTGCTTAGTAAATAGCTTGATAGCATCATCATGCATTAAGCTGCAAGTACTATCTGTACGATAATCTTACATTTATGAATTCTAAATTCATGGCACTTTTCTGCCAAAATAGTTAATGTTAATCAAAATAAGAAAATTATTTCACAACTTAAGTCCTTTTGTACTAAAAGTTAAAGTAAATTGGAGATAGAAACCGACCTGGCTTAAACCGGTCTGAACTCAGATCATGTAAGAATTTAAAGGTCAAACAGACCTATAAATTAAGCGGCTACACCTAATTATTATCTTAATCCAACATCGAGGTCGCAAGCCCTCCTGTAAATATGAACTCTGGATGAGGATTACGCTGTTATCCCTAAGGTTACTTATTCTATCAATCACTAATAATGGATCTAATATTCATATATCAATGGTAAATAAATGAAAAAGTTGATTATATATTTTTGTCACCCTAACAAAATATGATTTTATTGTAATTATGTTAATAAATAAATAAATACACAACTTCATAAAAAGATCTATAGGGTCTTCTCGTCTTCCAATGAAATTTCAGCTTTTTAACTAAAAAATTAAGTTTTAAAACAAATAAAATGAGACAGACAGTTCCTCGTGAAACCGTTCATTCCAGCCCTCTATTAAAAGACTAATGTTTATGCTACCTTTGCATGGTCAGTATACCGCGGCCGTTAAATTCATCACTGGGCAGGTCAGACCTTAAATTAAATTCAAAAGGACATGTTTTTGTTAAACAGGCGAGAACTTTATTTGCCGAGTTCCTTATTTTATCATAAAAATTATAAAATTATAAACATTTTTTTATACTAATTTAATCATTATTTCCAAAAATATGAAATTGATTATGGTATTTTAATAGATAACTAAAAATAATAAAATTAATTAATAATAAATATAAATTGTAACATAATTACTAATGATGGATAATCTTAAACCTACCAAAATTTATTCAAAAAGGTTTTATAGAAAAATATAGAGCTTATCCCCTATAATTTTTAATTTATTAAATAAATTATATAATAATATAATATTTAAGTAATAAAACTAAATTCAATTTAATTCTTAAAAATCTGATGTGGCCAGCACATGACTTTCTCCATATATAAGATGTAAATACTTATCTACGACAGTAATTTCGAACTCTAAACATTATAAATAATGTTGTTCGGGACATGCTGGATGAAAAACGATGAAACTGGCCTTTCGCCCATAGAGCCCAGAGCGCCCACAAAGTACATAATCAGCAACTTCCGGTTTATCAGTATTTCAGGAATAACTCCTAAACAATCAGTGATACGAAAATATGTTTCATACAAAAGTTATAGTAAATTATATTTTCTAAAACATTTATAAATAATAGTATATACCTAAATATCATATTTATGGAGATATTTTGAAAACCGGAAATGAGCTTTGAAGAATGAAGCTCAACTTCCGGTTAACCGATTTACTCCAAAAACTAATCAACTCTAAAGACTGTAATAGAAGTACTACATATGAAATTTGGTGTTGATCCGCCAAATAGTTTTCATGTTAGAGCGCCCACAAAATACATAATCATCTTCTTCCGGTTTATCAGTGTTTCACGAATAACTCCTAATCAACCGGTGATACAAAAATATGTTAAATACAAAAGTTATAGTAAATTACTTTTTCTAAAACTTGTATAAGTAATACAAAATACCTATATATCATATTTATGGAGATATTTTGTAAACCGGAAATGAGCTCTGATGAATAAAGCTCGACTTCCGGTTTACCGATTTACTCCAAAAACTAATCAACTCTGACAGCACACAGGACAGTACTATATATGAAGTTTGGTATTGATACAACTAATACTATTCACGTTAGAGCGCCCACTATCACACACACACATACACACACACACACACACAAACACAGACATCATTCCGAAAATGGTCAAAACGTGTTATAGGGACCCCAAAACATGTATTTCCGTTGAAATCTCGAAGTCGATATTTTTCATGAAAACAATACTTTCTCTATACTTCGTATATGGAGAAAGTAAAAAACTAGATACCCTCAAAAACAAATAAAATTTCTTTACTAAGATGTATTATGAATAATTATGCTACATTAACTAAAATAACAAATTAGCTCTTTTGAAATCGAGAAAAAAATATAAATTAAACTATTTAATTAACACTGATACAAAAGGTACTGCAATTTAAGCATACTTATAAAAAATTTAATTTTAAATTATTTCATCAGTCCCTTCACAGTACTAATTTCCTATAACAAACAAATCTTTTTCTTTAATATACTAAACAAAAAGATATTTCTCAAAACAAAAAAAGAAGAAAAGTAAGATAAAACTTATCAAATTAAATTGAATTGCACGATTAAATTTTCAGTGTAAATGAAATGCTTTCTATCAAGCTCTAATTTGTTTCCTTTCTAGGAGCACCTTCCGGTACACCTACTATGCTACGACTTATCTTATTTTAAAATAAGAGCGACGGGCGATGTGTGCATATTTTAGAGCTATAATCAAACAAATAAATAAAATAATTTTACTTTTAAACCCACCTTCATACCATTATTAAAAATAATAATCCGTTTAAATAAATTTATTGTAACCCATCTCTACTTATCCATAAATTGCACCTTGACCTGACATAAAATATTTTATATACTAAGAATATTTACCCCTAAAAGGATACTCTGATGACGGAGGTATACAAAATGAAAACAAAAAAAATCTGATGTGGCCAGCACATGACTTTCTCCATATATAAGATGTAATTATTTATCTACAAAAGTAATTTCGAACTCTATATTCCATCTAAACTTGGAAGATGAGTGATTTATTTATATATTATTATCTTTGACGTCACAAACATTATAAATAATGTTTTTTGGGACATGATCGATGGAAAACGATGAAATTGGCCTTTCACCCATAGAGCCCAGAGCGCCCACAAAGTAAATAATCAGCAACTTCCGGTTTATCAGTATTTCATGAATAACTCCTAAACAATCAGGGATACAAAAATATGTTTCAAACAAAAGTTATAGTAAATTATATTTTCTAAAATATTTGTAAATAATAGTTTATACCTAAATATCATATTTATGGAGATATTTTGAAAACCGGAAATGAGCTTTGAAGAATGAAGCTCAACTTCCGGTTAACCGATTTACTCCAAAAACTAATCAACTCTAACGACACCAACCAAAGTACTATATATGAAATTTGGTGATGATACAACGAATGGTTTTCATGTTAGAGCGCCCACAAAGTACATAACAGCTACTTCCGGTTTATCGGTATTTAACGAATAACTCCTAATCAACCGGTGATACTAAAATATGTTAAATACAAAAGTTATAGTAAATAACATTTTCTAAAACTTTTATAAGTAATACAAAATACGTATATATCATATTTACAGAGATATTGTGAAAACCGGAAATGAGCTTTGATGAATGAAGCTCGACTTCCGGTTAACCGATTTACTCCAAAAACTAATCAACTCTGACAGCACACACCACAGTACTATATATGAAGTTTGGCATTGATACCAGCAATAGTTTTTACGTTAGAGCGCCCACAAGCACAGACACACACACACACACACACACACACACACACACACATACACATACACACAGACATCATTCCAAAAATGGTTAAAACGTGTTCTAGGGACCCCAAAACATGTATTTCGGTTGAAATCTCGAAGTCGAATTTTTTCATGAAAACAATACTTTCTCTATACTTCGTATATGGAGAAAGTAATAAGTAACTCCTATCGTGGATTATCAATTACAGGACAGGTTCCTCTAAAAAGAATAAAATACTGCCAAATTCTTTGGGTTTCAAGAACATAACTATTAATTCCCGGGTTTATGGTTACATTTAAAATAAAAGGGTATCTAATCCTTGTTTTTAAAATAAATTTCATAGCTTCAAATAACTTCTTTTATAATAAAATTAAAATTTCACCTAAAAATATTAAGTTTAAAGAAAATAAATATTTAACTACTAAACCAATAATATTCACTCTCTCACCTACGTGTAACCGCGGTGGCTGGCACAATTTTGACCGGAAATATATAGATTACTATTTCTAGATTACTCTAAAAAATAATATTTACCACTACTATTCACAATTATATAAAATAAAAATTGGTATATGATGTAACTATAAAATGAATAATTCAGCAAGAATAAAACTTTAACTGAATGATAAAAAATTGTTATCAAATCCTATAAATAAAGCCAAATAAGGTTAAGTAAATATAAATAGTAGTGTTTTTAAAACGATTTTCCCCCCCTCCTTTTTTTTAAACACAAAAGGAGGGGGTCATTCACTCCTTAAATGTTTAACTGAACAAAATTAAATAATAATCCAATTATTTAATTGAGTAATAATTATTGTTTTACATTTAATTAGTACAATTTTATGTCGGTACCTCGGAATTATTCAATAGGGATATAGCTATTTAATTAAATATATATTTATATTATATAAATATTTAATATATATATATATAAGTTATTATTATTATATAAATATAAATGATTATATAAATATTAAATATTTATATATTATATAAATAAAAAAATTTATTTCCATCAATTTAGCATTAATTATTCATATCAATTATTATACAAAGATTAAATTGTTACATAATAGCCAAGTACATGAAATTGTTTTTTGTTGTCAACTATAAGTTTTTAGAAACTCCCTAGTGACATTATGTAGGTAAAACCAAATAAATCTTAAATCACATTCTTGACAAATACGCTATTTTGTGCATTTAAAATGCCTGACAAAAGGATTATTTTGATAGAATAAATCAAGTAGATTTTCTACTCTTATTTTACATTGTAGAATTAAACTACTCCAAGAACATGAAAAATTCCTGTGCCTCTTACACCAAAGTATAAAAAGATAAGCTAATTAAGCTAATAGGTTCATACCCTTTTCATGGAATTCTTCCTCTTTTCAATTCTAATTAATCCATCAAATTTCATTTTCACTTTTACATTAATCTCAGGAACTGTGATTTCTATATCATCATCTTCTTGATTAGAGATATGAATAGGGTTGGAAATAAACCTTTTATCCTTTATTCCTCTTATTAATAAAAATAAAACTCCTTATGAAACAGAGTCAGCAATAAAGTATTTTCTAGTCCAAGCAATAGCTTCAATTTTATTTTTTGTTGCTGTCATATCTACAGAAATAACAGATTTTTTTATAGACAGAGGAACCCCATATCTAATCTCAAGAGCACTATTAATAAAAAAATAGGGGCTGCACCCTTCCATTTTTGGTTCCCAGGAGTCATAGAAGGAATTGATTGAACAAGATGTTTCTTATTAATAACGTTACAGAAGCTGGCACCGTTCATTCTAATTTCTTACAAGATTATAAATAATTTGATCATTATGGTAATTTTTATGTCCACTTTCATTGGCTCTGTTGGAGGTCTTAGTCAAAATTCCATCCGTAAGATTAAAGCTTATTCTTCAATTAGACATTTAGGATGAATATTATCTGCTATAATAATTAGAAATAGATTATGATTAATATATTTTATTGTTTACTCTTTAATAAATATAGCAGTGATTTATTTATTTCATAGACAATCAATATTTCAGCTTTCACAAACATTTTATGCAAAAAATAATCCTCTAATTAAATTTTCAATAATAATCAGAATACTTTCATTAGCAGGATTACCTCCATTTCTAGGATTTCTACCTAAATGATTAGTTATCCAAAACCTATCAGAGGATCAAATATTTTTTATAATCATTTTCATAGTAATGACTTCTTTAATAACACTGTACTTTTATATACGTGTAATATTTAGATCCTTTATATTTATAAATCAGGAATTTAAATGAAATATAAGAAAATCATCAACGGAAATAATTAGATTATCAATGATATTATCTATTATTGGAATTCCAATTACGACTTGATTGATTTATATTAAGACTTTATGTTAAATAAACAATTAACCTTCAAAGTTAAAAATACAAGTATTAGTCTTGTAAGTCTTAGTAAAATTTTTACACCTTCAGAATTGCAGTCTAAAATCATAATTTGAATATAAGACTGGTAATAGAGGGTAACCCTCCTATATAGATTTACAGTCTATCGCCTAAAGTCTCGACCATCTTACCTAAATTATATTAAGGGTCATAATATAATATTTAAGATATTGCCACGTTGGCTATTTTCTACTAATCATAAGGACATTGGTACCCTATACTTAATTTTTGGAGCATGAGCTGGAATAATTGGTACCGCATTAAGAGTTTTAATTCAGTTCACTGATTTTCCCTTTTCACTGGAGTTAGCTTAAATAGATATTTATTAAAGGTACAATTTCTTATTATGTTTATTGGAGTAAACTTAACATTTTTCCCCCAACATTTCTTAGGTTTAAGAGGTATACCACGACGATATTCAGACTACCCTGATGCTTACACAGCATGAAACATCGTTTCCTCTATTGGAAGAGCTATCTCATTAATTGGGGTTATCTTATTAATTTACATCATGTGAGAAGCATTAATTTCTCAACGTCAAGTAATAAGTGCATTGAATGTTAATACTTCTATCGAATGATATCAAAAACTTCCTCCAATGGAGCACAGATATGCTGAACTACCAATTTTACTAAAGTTTTAGTGTGGCAGAAAAGTGCCATGGATTTAAGCTCCATTTATAAAGGTTTACCCTTTCATTAAAAATGGCAACGTGAGCTCAGTTAAATTTTCAAGATGCAGCATCCCCAATAATAGAACAACTCCATTACTTCCATGACCACACAATAATAGTACTAGTGATTATTACTGTTATAGTAGCATATATTATAGGAACAATATTTTTTAATAGAGATGTAAATCGATACCTTCTAGACGGACAAAAAATTGAAACTGTATGAACCATTTTATCAGTATTTGTATTGGTAATTATCGCTATACCTTCACTACGACTTCTATACTTATTGGATGAAGTTAATGAACCCTCTATTACACTAAAAACAGTAGGACATCAATGATACTGAAGTTATGAATACTCAGACTTTAAACACATTGAATTTGACTCATACATAATTCCTTATAATGAAATGGAAGAATCAGGATTACGACTTTTAGAAGTTGATAACTGAACAACATTACCAATAGAAACCCAAGTTCGAATCCTAATTACAGCAGCTGACGTTTTACACTCATGAACAGTTCCAGCCTTAAGAATTAAGGTTGATGCCACGCCTGGGCGATTAAACCAAACAAGATTTTTCATTAACTGTCCAGGAATCTTTTTTGGCCAATGCTCAGAAATTTGTGGAGCTAACCATAGATTCATACCAATTATAATCGAAAGAGTTAATATCAAATCATTTATTAACTGAATCCAAAATATAAGAGAAGCATCATTGGATGGCTGAAAGTAAGCATTGGTCTCTTAAACCAAAATATAGTAAGGTAACGTTATACTTTCAATGAAGAAATTAGTTAAACTATAACATTAGATTGTCAAACTAAAATTACTAAAATATTAGTATTTCTTAATTCCTCAAATAGCCCCAATAAGATGAATTCTTCTATTTCTATTTTTTCAGCTATATTGTTAATAATTAATATGATTAATTACTATTTATATACTCCCAAATGTAAGATGTCTACTGAAGGTCAAAAAATTATAATTAAAACAAAGTCTTGAACATGATAACTAATTTATTTTCGGTATTTGATCCCTCCACATCTGTATTTAACTTATCAATAAACTGATCCTCAACTATAATTGGAATAATAATTATACCAATAACATTTTGATTAATCCCTACACGTATAAATATAATCTGAAATACTATTACCAAAACCCTCCATAATGAATTTAAAACTCTACAGGATTAAATGGAACTACTTTTATATTTATTTCAGTATTCTCATTGATTTTATTTAATAATTTTATAGGATTGTTTCCATATATCTTCAAAAGAACTAGTCATTTAGCATTCACACTTACATTATCACTCCCTCTATGAATCAGATTCATAATTTATGGGTGAATTAATCATTCTCAACATATATTTGCCCATTTGGTTCCACAAGGAACCCCCTCAGTTTTAATACCTTTCATGGTATGTATTGAAACAATTAGAAACCTAATTCGCCCTGGAACCCTAGCTGTTCGATTAGCTGCAAACATAATTGCTGGGCACTTACTTATAACATTACTAGGGGGTACAGGAACTTCAGTAACTTATTCAATCTTAACTATTCTTATTGTTACCCAAATTGAACTTTTAATACTAGAGTCCGCCGTATCAATTATTCAATCTTATGTATTTGCAGTACTTAGAACACTATACTGTAGTGAAGTAAACTAATGTCTAATCATAATAATCACCCGTACCATTTAGTAGATCAAAGCCCCTGACCATTAACTGGGGCTATTGGAGCCATAATAATAACAACAGGAATAGTTAAATGATTCCACACATTTAATAATGATTTACTTATTATTAGTACATCGGTGCTAATTTTAACTATAATTCAATGATGGCGTGATGTTACACGTGAAGGGACTTATCAAGGCCTTCACACATTCCCTGTAGTAATTGGTCTACGATAAGGAATGATCTTATTTATTACATCAGAAGTACTTTTCTTTGTTTCATTCTTTTGAGCATATTTCTATAGTAGATTATCCCCTACAGTAGAATTAGGTAGAATATGGCCTCCTAAGGGAATTTCACCTTTTGACCCTATATCAATTCCTATACTTAATACATCAATCCTCCTGGCATCAGGAGTTACTGTAACATGGGCTCACCATAGTCTTATGCACGGCAATCATTCTCAAGGAATACAAGGATTATTTTTCACCGTTTTACTTGGGGTATACTTCACTATTTTACAAGCTTACGAATACATTGAGGCCCCATTAACAATTGCAGACTCAGTTTATGGTTCAACATTTTTTATAGCAACAGGGTTCCATGGTATTCATGTTATTATTGGAACATTATTCCTATCAGCATGTTTAATACGACATTCAATGAAACACTTTTCTGCGTCGCACCATTTTGGATTTGAAGCTGCAGCATGATACTGACACTTTGTTGATGTAGTATGACTATTCCTTTATATTTCAATTTACTGATGAGGTAGATACTTTCCTAATATAATAGTATATTTGACTTCCAATCAAAAAGTCTGAATAAATTCAGGGTAAGTAATTAACTTCATTATAATTGTTAGCTTAATATTAATTACAATTACAACTGTCCTTATATTAGTAGCATCTGTGCTATCAAAAAAAAGAATTGTTGACCGAGAAAAAAGTTCACCATTTGAATGTGGATTTGATCCATTTAATAAGTCACGTATCCCATTTTCCTTACGATTTTTCCTCATTGCAGTAATTTTCCTTATTTTTGATGTAGAAATTGCTATTTCATTACCAATAGTAGAAAAAATAAGAACATCTAATATATTATCATGAAGAATTGTATCATTTGTTTTCATTGTAATTTTATTAGTAGGATTATATCATGAATGAAACCAAGGGGCACTAGAATGATCTTCGTAGGATAATAGTTAATTATAATATTTAATTTGCATTCAAAAGGTGTTGATTATTCAACTTATCTTAAATAGGAAGCGAAAATTGCAATCAGTTTCGACCTGATTATCTTGATGTTAAATCATCCCTGTTGAATTAGTTGAAGCCAAATAGAGGCATATCACTGTTAATGATAACAATGAAATATTATTTCCAACTAAAAGGGTATGTAGATCAAAATGAAGCTGCTAACTTCTATTTTTAGCGGTTTAATTCCGTTTATACTCTTGTTTATGTAGTTTATAAAAACATTACATTTTCAATGTAAAAATAAAAGATAACTTTTCATAAATATTTAGAGATCAAATGACCTTCTTAACAGCTTCAATGTCAAGCTTTTTATAAGCTATCTAAATAAAAAAGAAATAACAAGAAGATTACTCAAATAAAAAATAATATTAAATATGTCTTAAAAAAATTATTTTGATAAAATTGTGTGAATATTGTAGTACTTTTAAATGCCGAATATATACCCTGAGCACCAAAATATTCACATCAGCCTTGATCAAACCCCTTCAAAAACCGATCACCAGAACGTATAGGATAAATATAAACCCCCCGTGTTCTTATATAAGGTATAAACCACATTCTACCTAAAAAGAAAGAAGAAAAAATCATGCTTAAAGATATTAATGGTGCTCTATAATGACTAATTGAAACCTGATAACCAAATAATCCTCCTGAAACTCTAACAATTAAGGCCAAGGTCTTAAATAAAAAAGGTAAGCAAACTATTGAAGATGAGCGAAATAAAACTCAACTAAGAACACTTCCTCCAATAACAACCATAGATAACATAAATAATATGCCCTTTAATATAAATCATCCTTCGTCTGAGATACCATTACAAGTATTGTAATTAAATGAACCACTTATAACATAATAAATTAAACGGAAAGTATAACATGCTGTGAGACCTGTAGAAAAGAAATAGAATACAAATCTAATTAAATTTAAGTTTGACAATAAACATATCTCTAGAATTAAGTCCTTAGAATAAAATCCAGCCAAGAATGGAAAACCACAAAGAATTATAATGAAAACTTTATGACTGCCCTTCGTAGAATACTGCTAGGTAGTTTGGGACCAGCATGAAGTATTTTCAGATTCGACAGCAGTTTTACAGCTTAGATAGAGTCGCTCAGTTGGAATTTGCTCCAAGTGAAAAGATTGGATTACTGACAGAAGATTTTCAAGAAGTTTATTGGTTCAGAACTTACAGAAAAAGTAAATAAAATTTTAGCGTCAGTAAAGAGCACACACGATCTCTGAAAATCATCAACAAAACGTTGCAAGGAAGAGATCGCAGAGATTGATAGTTACTTCATTCTTTCCACTTTAAGAGAAGCTTTTAGAATAGATTAGGTAAGGAGGTTGGTGTTACTGCACCCCTACCATATGTCACTGGTTTCTTGCGGGTTAAAATGTTTAAGATTACCTTCCATATTTGTCTTTCGACCATGATTTTTACTACATTAGCCAAGGATAATGAAGTTTTCACAGTATTTTCATCAATAAATTCCCTTTAATTTCTCTTATTGATGTATTTCTACATTATTTGGTAAAAATATATTTTCACTGGATAGTAAAATAAAGTCAAATTACAACAATGCAATTTAGCATCAATATTTGGAATCAGCTCTGTCATAAGATGCAGGAAAAAGTGATGACATACAAAAATAAGTTCTGTTGCAAACAGAGTAATATACTAAATTATGTATCATAATGAGATCTAAATTTAAAACTTCACCTTTACTTCATAAAGGCAGAAAGACTATAGTCAATCAAAACTTCCAAGTGTCATAGGTGGCAGTCCATGAGATTAGGTGTGCCCAGTCAGCGACTGGTCCCAAATTATCATTCACCTCTTTAGTTGCTTGAGCAGCTGGATTTCCATGGTTGTAATGGGCAATCAAGGCAACATCCATTACATAATTTAGCTTGTGCTCCAAAGGTACCTGTCGGAAAGAATTCCAAAATATAATTCTAATTTGTCTTTATCGTTTGATGTATTTTAGTCATTGATGACAATTCTTACAGTAAAAACCAATTTTTTTTTACACACACACACCAACACCACCCTACCTACCACACCCTAACCAAGATTCAAACGTTGGACCTCAGCGTTGCAAAACAAGTAAGCTAACCATTAATACTATGTATAGCTATAAGACAATTAATTCACTATCTGCTGCAGTGTTAGACTATGAGATTAATGGATGGTTTCTTATAAACCCTTAGAGTGTCAGAGAGCCGATCTATCGGCCATGCAGGCATGTGTAAAAAATGCCACAGACCGATCTATTCGCCCCCTTTCTGTAAGCCTTTATTCTTCCATCTCCAAAGTTGCATAGCCTTTGTTAACAATTCGAAGGCATCTCCCATCCTTCCTCATCTCTGTCAACTAAAATCATAGGGAAAACGCAATAATTATTATATTTTCAGCTCAAGTAACATCAGCTGTTTTCTCTGCAGCAACCAATCTTGTGTTCTTGAGAAGGAAAAACCGTTAATCTATAACATTCTCTAATGTCCAACAGCGTTTAGTTTCGCTGATCCTCTTCTCTCCTGGAGTATTGTAGCCTTCCTAAACACAATTCTTGTGTCTCTGATGCTTACTCATTTCTGTTCACAAAAATCACAATGGAAATGCAATACCTTGCATTTTTTGGCCCAAAGAACATCAGAGATTTTCTCTGCAATCTCTCATCTCGGTTTGCTTCTGAATGCTCTGGCGAAAGAAACAAATGCTTATGCATCTGCTAAGTTATCCCTGGAATCTTTACCTTTTACATTACAGATGCACATCTGCCAAAATGTCTCTATTCTCGATATGAAAATTCTTGGAAAGTACGCAAGATAAATTTCCAGAAATCCACGCAATACTTTATTATGGGAAATAATCTTAAATTTGGGGCCTTCTAGAATAGATCTGGTGATACTTGTGGATTTGATTAATAATTTGTAGCCAACATGCAGCTGAACACCTACAAAATATAAAAGATGTTAGAATTCCGACCTACAAAGAAAAAGAATGCTTGGAAGGTAAGAAGATGAAATTATATCGCAAAAATATAAGTCATTTGTAAAAAAAATGGAAGACAATAATTTCCTAACTGGAATATCTCAAGACCTGTATGATGTGCATTTGTATGATGTGGTTGCCTAAATCCCCTTTTAAGTTGCTAATTTGTCATAAACAAAAATCCATTGAGTTGAACGGTCAGGCACATGTCCCCTAGTTTTAAGCAACTGACAAGCCCTAAAAGTTTTGAGCGAATCTGTTTCTCACAAACCTGACATTTCCCTTTTAAGATGAATTATTGAGAGAAGATAAGAAGACACTAAAAAAAATTACCCGTTGTAGAGAAGGACTGATGTGTGTGGAGTAAAATAAGTAAAACAGGGAAAAGTAAAAGGAGCCGTACAATATGTTCCAAGTGCAAGAAGGGCCTTCATGGTGCATGCTTTCCAGAACATTAGTGCTCATAAAAAATACGAGTGACCAATTAGTAAAATGTTTAATAAATTAGGTATAACTATTGGAATGAAAATGCCAGAAGCATGAAACTTTGTATTTAGGTTAACAAATAATTACAATAACTAAAATTGGAAAAAATATTGATGACTGAAAATGATTTAATAAAATTTTCATAATCAGAATGTAAAAATTAATGTTTTAAAATACACCCTTTGTAATTTTAAAATATTTTCCTAAATTAAAATGTTTTATCAGTATAAAAGCTTCATTTTACTTTGAATTCTATAACTTTAGTAAAAATAAATAGAAAAAATCTGGTGTGGCCAGCACATGACTTTCTCCAGATATAAGATGTAGATATTTATCTACAACAATATTGTCGATGTCTATATTCAATCTAAACTTGGAAGTTATATGAGCGATAACATTATATAGTCATACTTTTATGTCAAAAAGATTATAAATAATGTTTTTCGGGACATATTCAATGAAAACTGGTTAAAGTGGCTTTTGAGTCTATTACAAGCACCAATATAGGTTGAATCACAAAAGTGATAATATATCCAACTCAACATAATGAGTGATGGAAATGAAATCAAAATACAAACAAAGAGCAAAATAACACATGAACAACAAAAATGATTGTCAAAAATAAAGACCACACATAAGAGCTACTTACACTGAAGGAAGGACATTTATTCTTTTACAGGGTAACCATTTGATTCCACCAGGATTCCTTATCAACAATAAACAACAACAATTTTTAAAACCCTTGATTGGGAAGAGAAGGGCTTAAGAGTAAATGGGGAGTACATCAGCCACCTCCGTTTTGCAGATGATATCTCCTCTCTTTGCAGCTAACGCAGAAGATCTAACCTCAAAACTCCATGAACTAAACACAGCAGGACAGAAGATAGGATTCAGGATAAATCTAACAAAAACAAAGATAATTTATGATTCTTTTTCAGCCCAAGAAGCAGTCAAACTTCAAGAAAAACCTCTGGACGTTTGCTTGGAATACAAGTACCTGGGACAACTTGTAACAATAGTAGAGAATAACAGGATTAAAAAGTAAACAGAAGAATGAAACTTGGCTGGAGTGCATTTGGAAGGAACTCACACATTCTGAAGTCAAGAATGCCAATGGTTTCGAAGAGGAAGGTGTTCAACCAATGCATTTTACCTGTCTTGACCTATGGAAGTGAAACTTGGGTGTTAAATGCTGCAATAACCCAGAGACTTCAAACAACACAAAGGAGCATGGAGTGCTGAATGCTTGGAATCACAAGATGAGATAATAAACAACACCTGAATGAGGACAACGATTAGGTGAGGATTTACTGTGAAGAACTACTGAGAATTACTGAGAAATACAGAAGGAAATGATAATTATAAAGGGCATCACTCAAAAATAAGTTGTAAAATATGCCATTGAAGAAAAGTGCAACAGGAGGTTACCAATGCTGCACAAGGATTCAAGGCTCTTTCACAAAGCAGTGATTACCATTCAGGGTTCAATTCCATTTCTATGCAAGGAACATGAGTTTATCAGATGATGAATGGAAGGGTGAAGGGCATAATTTAGTTCAATCTTGAGTCTGATGACATTCTACTAATTCCACCACCAGAAAGCTGGTTGTACTTGTCACCCCTTTCATTAAGTTGCCTCTCCTATTTTCTAGTATCAGTTATGTGACTATTCAGCCACTGAGTGTCAGCCTCCAGATCGGCAATGGATTATGTACGCTCAATCTCATCCTTTTTGCTTTCTTTCAAAACTCAAAAGATTATATTCTATAGAAACCTTAATCATCACCTAATAATTTTAGAAATATTTGAGGGTCATTTCATTGGATTTTCACTTTAATCATCTTTGTAAGGTCACTACAGAAGCATCTTGAAAAAGATGCATTGAATATCCAAAATTGACTTACCAATATTTATTACTTTGGAATACTTACCTCGAGATCAATCCATACTGTCCAAGGATTATCAGTTGCAACTCCAACAGTATGATAAATGTAATAAACAGGTCTATCCTCTTGCCAGTAAATTGTAGGCTTTTGAATCTCTCCAAACATCCATCTATTTAAAACCACTCCTTTGGCTGGACTAATAGCAAATGTTAAGTGATCACTTCCTAGAAAAAGATGAGCAGAGAATTCAGCAAGAGATACGCAAGGATTACATTAATTTACTCAGCTAATATCCAAACCTTCATGGAATCAATTTTAAATCGTAATTAGGAAAAATATTTCATATAAATTATTTCTGATGAAAAGAAATATTATTCTGAATGTTACACATATTTAACTTTTATAGTTTCCCAAAATTATACAAAGTATGTTATAAGAATATAAGGAGACCAATCCTTGAATTGACCTACAATGCTTGACAAATAGTTTACAAGATGAATTAATTTAATTTTTTCATTTGTAAGTAAAAACATACCTATGAAATACTAGTAAATAAAATGTTAATAAAGATTGTTTTCATATTTTCAAACTTTTTAAATTTAGTATCATTGAGAACAAATAGGCACTGAAAAATGTTTTTTTTATTTTCCCATCACAAATACAGTAGAAGCCCGTTATAACGAGAGCTGACAAAAATCGGAAAAGTACTCGTTATAACGCGATACTCGTTATAGCCGATTTCTAACAGTAAATCCAATTAAGTCCGTCTTCTTGAATCCAAGGTCAGTAAATGTGTCCGAATGGAACTGTAGGGTTTTTAATTCCTACGCAAATGCTTCAGAATGCGTAAAAGAGTACGTTCGCGTCAAAAATATTATATCATTGACTCATTGACCAAAGTGCGTCCTCTAACATAAAATGTGGATCATTATTGCTAAATTATCGACGAAAGTAATAATATATCATTAGATAATCGTATTAGTTAGGATTTAGTGATTTAGCTTAATAATTAAATATGGCTTTCCAGTAGTGTAAGTAGTTACGAGAGTCATGCTCGTTAGAAGCGAGTTTTTCTCCGGTGCCGGCAATTCGCAGCTGGTGAGAGCAGAATTCCTTCTCCTATACTCTAATGGACACATTTCTCCAGCATCTGGGCACTAACTCCGAATTCAGCTCAGCAGATCCATCGACAGAATCATTTTCTGTATTTTTTTAAACCCGAATGTTTGAAACACTTATTCACACTTTCGGGTGATATTTTCCCCAGGCCAATGCAAACCCATGGATTGCCTCCAGGACATTCCATTTGATGCGGGTTTCTTTTGACATTAACTTCCTCATTAACGTATTAACGAGGTGTGATTTAAAATGGCGCTTTGTAGCTCGAATAGTGCCCTCATCTAATGGCTGCAACACACTTGTGCAGTTAGGGGGAAAGAACACAAGCTCTATGTTCGTCAATTAAATGACGGGGTAGGCCGGACAGCGATCCATGAACAGCACAATTTTTCTATTTCTCCCTCCAACTTTGGCATCAAAAGCCTTTAGCGACAGCGTAAAAATTTTTCCTGTCATCCATGCTTTGGCGTTGGACTCGGAAGTACAGGGAATATTTCGCTGGCCACAAAAAGCTCGGGGACGCACGGATTTTCCAATAATTATTTATCACATCCAGACATGTTCGTATAGAGGAGAACTGTAAGCCTCTCCTTACTCCTTTTTCCACCTTAGCAGCGGTCGCCCTTAACAGCCAAGGTTTTTTCCGGCAGTAAATTGTAAAACAGTGCTGTCTCATCCGCTTTGTATATGCCCTAATTATGAGGAGATTAATTAGAGTTTGTCACACTAAATACATGGCCTATCTTAAAATTTATAGTATTTAAACGATAATTTGCTTTTTGCATTACTTACCTTTTCTTCGTATTTTTCGAGGATCGACTTGAGAATTGGAAGCCAATTATGTGCCGCTTGCTCATTTACTTAACTGGATTCACCGCTAATAATGTGGAGTGATCTCTTCTTCCTTTAAATCGGTTCAGCCAATCATCCGTGCTACGGAAATTGTCCAGTTTCATGCGAAGGGCAAGCTCTTCAGCTTTCGCTTTTATCATTGTTCCGCTGATTGGAATTCCTAGAGATCGCTGCTGAGTGAACCATTCTAATAGAATGGACTCCAAGTCCGTATTATCCGTTGACCGTAGTTTTTTGCACCCTCCTGGAGTGTTTTGCATCATGAATTCAAACTTAATTTTTTCTTTGTTCTTCAAAATCATAAATAAAGTCCACGATGACATGCCATACCGTCTGCCGATTTCAGAATTACTCGCGGTTTCTCTTTCGCACAATTTCAAATTTCTTTGCTAAATCTAAAGCCTTTCTTTTGCTCTCCATCGCAGAACTGTCACACTAGAAACTCAGTTATTGGAAAGCTCTGAACGGACTCACGTCTAATGATCGACTGATGGAAGAGCGATGGCCATCATGTGGAACATTCATATCAAATTTCATTCTCAAGATATTTTTCATTCACACGCTTCATAACTAATGAATCGGCGCGAGGGAGAGGTTACCCTGTAAATCCGAAACAGCGCTGCTTATATCTCTTATATTCCCTTCCATTAGACGGTTTGGTGCCAAGTTTCGAGTGAAAACAAATCCCACAGGTGGATGGCAATAAAATGGAAACTCGATTCAACCTGCTGACTAGAAATCGACGAAAATAAACAAGATTCAAGGGGATAAGATATAGGATACGTGAGGGACAAAGGGGATAGTGAAACTCGTGACCCGTCTTCGATTACGAGATATGCCACCTGCAAGGCGAATATAGGACCGTGACACTCGTTATAACGATACCTCAGATTTTGATGACTCGTTATAATGGAAGTAAATCCCTATCCTTTTTGCTGTGAGACGGACAACGTCCAATGAATCACTCGTTATAACGCAACTCTCGCTATATGCCGTACTCGTTATAACGGACTTCTACTGTAGTAATCTTATGGGGTCTATTTAAAATAAATTTCAATACCTTATGGATATGATGATATAACTATGATTAAAAGGATAAACACATAGAAATCATGCTGATTACAAAAAAAATATCTGAAGCAAAGGAAATACTTTCTAAAAACCTAGTTTAAAATAGGAAAGACTCAATGGAAAAAGTACCGTATTTCCCGGCCTATAAGACGCACTGGCACATAAGACGTACCTTGATTTTTCAGGTAAGAATTTACAAAAAAATAACTCATACTTAGTTACATAAGGTTGAGTGCCGGTAAACTCTTTATCGCGAGAGATACAATGTATTAGCATAGGAATGACATCTCCGTTAGCCCAATGTGTATAAGTTTTGCAGCTGCACCACGTGCGAGATTAAACTAAACGTGCTACATTGTATGCATTTACGATTTACCTGGGAATTTTTTAAAGGAAGTTCTGTCATCGGAATACTAAAACTGTATTCCTTACTACTTAATCAAAAAGTGTTATTATCGAACTTTGTAATTAACTGAACTATTTTCAATGCCTGTTACGGTAAAAAATACTTAATGGTATGCATTTATCCCGGCGAATCGGCTTGCTTATTATAGGACAGAGTTGAACCCGCATACCATCGGTGCATAAGACGCAGACTGATTTTAGAGCATAGATCGGAGTAAAAAAGTGCGTCTTATAGGCCGGGAAATACGGTATACCAATATCTAAATTAGCAAATACAAATCCCATAATCAGAGAATGAACTGTACCAACATTAATAGCATTCTATAAGTGATGATCCTTCTTAGATTGTGATAAAAAATTATCATTGTAATTTAACATGACTTTTATATTTAATCAGATGGTTATAAGGCAAAGATAGATGTGTTGACACTGAGGTAGTTGTAAAAAAATTATAATAATTATTATTTGAAGTTATCTAAAGAATCATTATGAAAATGATTAATAGTATATTTGGTAGAATAGTATATTTGTGAACATTAATCTGGTTACTTTTAAACACAAAATAAGAATGCACCAATTCTTTTGCCTCATATTCATCAATTAAAATACTTCAGATTGTTATATTTCCTTAGAATAAATTATTTTTACAACTTTTATACACTCTCAAAATACACATTTTCCTTAGATTCCTATTTGTAGCACAGTCACTACTTTTTAAAACTTGCCAGAGATGTTGAAAGTCAATCTTCGCTTATTAGTAGACATAGCCTTTTGCGAAATCAATTTTAAATCTGAAGGCTGATGAATCGCAGGTTCAGGAGCAGGTACCACATGAGTGTAAGGCCTGTTTCAAGAAAAGGGTTTGTCTCAATTACATCTTTTAAACCTGTATATAAGGATGTACAAGAAGTAACATTAAAAAACCACAGCAGAAAACTTAATTCTTACTTGTATTCACCTTTGGTGAAAAGGGCCTATAGTGTAAATGTAGTTTGAAGAGGTCATGATTATCATTTTATTGCTTATAGTATAATTTCTCTTTTCTTTCTATAAGCAGCTAATAGCATTATAAATTTAGAGTACTATGATTCAAACTGAAACAGTAAATTCAACTAAAAGAAATAATAAATGAATCACCAAATCCATCAATCCATCATAAAATAAATTATCTGTTCTAATTAGCACATAATTATCATCAGAAAAGGGTAAGTTAAGATTAGAGTATATTTAAAAAAAAGGGTTATGGAATATGAGTAAGGGTGGTGAGAAGAGGAAAAGTCAGACATTGTAGAATGTTTATAAGCATATAATTGTTTTGTTTATGATGTGAAATTTCCAGCTGATGATATTTCCATACTGATACGCCGGGCATTGGAGCTCCCTGACAGTAACACTCCCCTCCCCCCACAGCCTGCCTCCGGCCCATCGTGAAAACGAGCAAGTGCTCCAGCTCAAGGTCCGTCAACACCTCAAACCTATTGCTGGCGAGGAGAGGTTCAGCCGAAGCATCCCCAGCACACTGCTTCCTCTGCACTGCACCACGATTGCCGCAACTAGAGATCACCTTCCACTCACTAGCACTCCGGGACGAGCAAGTAACGATCAGCGAGGATTCCTACAGCGGAACCAATAGGCTTGCCAAGTTGTATACTCTGGCAAGAGGCTGAAGAACGGTAAGCTTTAGAGCTCTTAACAGAGGGACACGCACGAATCAAAACATGACCCAACCCAGTGAGCAGAGAGCGGAGGTCCACCTTCACTCTCAAGGATTGTGATTCGAGACATAAATGCCTAGTAACGAGTGGTCATCAAGACTGAATTTACAGGAGTCCTTGGGGAAGCCACCCTAACTAAATAATAAACTGTGCGATCAAAATAAAAAAAAATCAATAAACAGAGCTGATTAAAATAATGAGGACTGCCTTTAACCCCCAACAAGAACAAAGTAATCTGACCTAGCTTTAACCTTTAATCTCTTCCCAACAAATAAAAACGTATTAACTCTAGGTTAAACTGAAACGCTGAGAGCATTGCTTTGAACTAAAGTATCTAGAAGATAAGGAATTAAAGGTATACTTTACCGTAATCTTTAAAGATCATGTATAATTTATTTAGTGAATATTTAACTATGGAAGAATTTCACTCCTTGTTCATCAACAAGTTAATAATTAAACCATTTCCCAAAATCAGACAGAAAAGATGTAAAAACAGATTTTTGGCAGACAAATTGTTTATGATGAAGGATATTCTCATCATAGCATAAATAAAAATGATTAAGGCCTCCAAATCCATCTGGATTAACAAATATCCAATTAGAATTAAAGAGAAAAAGTTCATATATTCCAAACGTTTTGAATAAATGCTGTTACTACTACTACAAGGCTAAACTAAAGTATAAATACATTGAAGGTGGTTCTTGACCGCAAGAACTTAGACTCACAAATTAGACTGATCTGCTGAAGTAGAATACTGAATACTGGCTCAATTTCATCATCTTAGGTAAAAAGTCAGATAACACGTTAGTAATAAAATTATTACCATATTTATCAGCTTATAATAAGCATTGTATTATGCACACCATGATTTTAAGAAGGAAATTCAAGTCAAACTAAATTTTAAAAAAGTTCTAGAATAGAATGCTTGAGCAGCTGCCAGAGACTACCAAAACTAGTCAATAATTACAATTTGCTAAGCAAAAGGTGGTTAGTAAAGGGGAATGTCTCTTTTTAAAGTTCTTTCTTATAACAAAGATTGATTTCAGATGGTAGCATAATTGTGTCACACACTTGGTTGAGTAGTAGTAGTAGTATTGTTAAAAGTGCTTCGACAACTTAGGTTGAATGTTAATACATAAGTAGTGGGTTGCCAGATATTTTCTTCTCTATTCCCGTTGTTTTCACATATGAAATAATTTATTAGGAATTTCATCACCAAAGTTATCTAATGAATGTAATCAGGAAAAACATGTGATGCTTAACACAAGAAGATCAGCACACATTTTAGTGTTGATCAGCTAATTTTGAAAAGTATCGTAAAACATTCTTTTTAGGAGATGAAACATTACAAATACAATAAAATTAAATTCTTAAAAAATAAATTTAAACTGAATTAAGTTGGCTTAAATGAAAATTGTAATATATGCATATACACAGGATGAATTTCAGGCCTGTATTTTTGCAAAAGAGCGCATATTATGAACCAATAAATTTGGTAATTTTATTTCAATCGAATAAAATTATCCACAGGAAAACTAGAATTTTTAAATACTTACAAAAGATCAACAAATCGGGAAATATAAACAGGTATTCCACAGAAAAGAATTTCTTGGCATGACTCTGGGGAAACAAGTTGGCATCCTTTTTCCACAGCTTTGGGCAAAGAGAAATGAGCTCCATTGCGATCCAGGTCAACCATCCAAAACAGAGATCTTTCTTGTAGATCACTTGTTGTCTCAAAATGCACTCTACTCCTCACATGCTGAAATTAATTATATTTATAAGAGATCTCATGACTGATCATTCAAAAACGACTCAGTATGCACAAGAGAAACTATATATGTTAGAACAGGGGTGAGCAAATTGTGGTCTGCAGGCTACATGAAGCCTGCCAAGAAATGTTTGGAGCCCACCAAGATCAGAAAAATCTGCCTTAACACATTGAAATCGGCCATATGAGATCATTCATAAATTTGATCATGGCCAAATTTATTCTAAATTCATCAATTAAATGTCAAATCAGCCACATATCATAAAAATATTAAATCATAATAAAATTGCATTTTACAATAATAAAAAAGCAATTTATAAGAAATACTGAATTTTTAAAAGTTAAATCTAAAAGATCTCATGAAAAGATGGGGGTGGCACCTGAATAGGTTGGAAATGAAAATAAAGTTCGAATTGTCCTCAAAAGATAGCAACACCTGCTTTGTTTAACAATCAAATTTCGAATTACCATCAAAAGATGACAGCACCTGCTTTTTTTTAACAACAAAAGTTCAGATTTCAGTCAAAAACGGCAGCAACTGCTATGTTTTTAAACAAACATTTGAGTCTTTTTCAAAAGAGATGTAAAGATTAAGTAAAATTATTGCAGTAGACATTTACACAATATTACAAATTATAATATGTGTTTTATTAAATTTATATATTATTCTATTATTTACAAAACCAGAACAGCAACAGTTTGTTAATTCTAAATTAATTTATATTGATTTATTTTAATTTTTGACGAATAAAAACCACAAAGAAATGCAATTGAAGAAAATCTAAAATAAATAGAATTTGCATTTTATGAAATAGCTATAATTGAAGTGTTTTTTGGTTTCGTCGAAGATTTAAGCAAATAAATTAAGGATATTACTTATCCAACCACTGAAAATAAAAGCAAAATCTAAGTAAACTTATATTTTACTCAGGAAAAATCTAAAATAAGTCAAGTTCAGCCATGTTTGACCGGGAGTTTACTAGTTAATGAATAAAAATATATTAAGATTCCAGGGTAAACAAGAAGCTATGCAAAATATTGGTTGAACCATCAAGCTCCAAAAAGTTCAGCAATTTAGATGCAATAGCAGACAGAAGTATAAGTAATTAAATAAAGTATTCATGGGCAAAATATTTTATAGCCTCATCAACTCACTAAAACTTGTACGCGCTGAGGAGTGGGATCGGTTGCCTTGCTGCCGTATGGAAATCCAATGGGAGTTAACATCACTGCAAATACGGCCAAGCAATGCATTCCAATGAGACACAAGACTAATTTTCTTGGAGAACCAATAAGATGAACAAGAGGAATCTGGAAATGAATTTAATGAACATAATCAATAAAAAAAACACCTGAAGTCAAACCAAGCGTTATTCTGGAAAAATCTAAATCATAATGCCAAGTGAAAGTGGCGTAGCCAAGAGGCTTCCTAGGAAAAGGTTCAAAATATGCCATCCAAAGGAATTTGAGAATTTGTCAACACAGCTGTGCATAGAAGAGACTCAAAGCAGGAGAATGGGAGGAAGGGATGCCAAAGGTATTTGGAGGGGGAGTAGGTTGTTGATGCTCCACCCACTGGTACTGAAAAAGACTTTAATATGCGGCACTATCATAGTGACACTTCCTATTAATTCAACATTCATCTTTGAAGTGACTGAATGTTAAATGAACTCCAGATAATTTGAAATCAGATAATTTACTTAATAAAATAGTTAATAATCTCAGAATTTCAGAAGAAATATCTATAAATTAATACATTTTCAAGGATGTAGAATTAAAGCTATTTGGCTTTTCAAAATTCAAACCTGCTAAGTGAGTTTCTGGACATGTTTCTAGAAATGTGGTTATTGGTATCATGTCAATATGAATATGAAACTTAACATTTGATAGTTCCCTAAATGACAGTAAAAGAAACAGGAACTTACTATATGAGAGAAAACCAAGATGCAAAAAAGAGTAGCTAATACTCCAATAAGAAGGTCAGGATTTAGTTTGGCTCCAATTCTCGCTGATATGGGAACAAAAAGACTGAATGCCAACAGGATGTAGTAAAAAATCAGGATCACTGATGCCAGAGAAAAAACCTGACGCATAATTATCCATGTTTTAACTGTAATGTAAATTAAGCAGATATTAAATGAAATCAATTGATTTAACCCAGAATTATACACAAAATATAACTCATTGACTCTTTAATGCAATCAGCATTAAAAACTCTGTTATCCGTCCGAATGCTTACATGAAAAATAATTTAGAAATTCTAACTATTAAAGGTGTTAGCTATGCTTAATAAAGTAAATGATGATAAAAGTTATCTTTTATATTTACGAGAAAAAACAAAATATATCATGGGCCTTACAGAATTAAGATTATTTGAAAATCTAAATTTCACCACCTGTTACCGTATTTCCCGGCCTATAAGATGCACTTTTTTCACTCCAAAATTTTCTATACAATCAGTCTGTGTCTTATGCGCCAATGGTATGTGGGTATAACTCCGTCCTATAATAAACAAGCCGATTTGCCAGAATAAATGCGTACCATTAAGTATTTTTTACCGGATCAGGCATTGAAAATAGTTCAGGTAATTACAAATTTCGATAATAACACTTTTTGATTAAGTACTAAGGAATTCAGTTTTAATATTTCGATGACAGAACTTCCTTTAAAAAAATCCCAGGTAAATCGGAAATGCATACAATGTAGCACGTTTAGTTTAATCTCGCATGTGGTGCAGCTGCAAAACTTATACACATTGGGCTAAATGTCTCTCTTTGTAAATTCTTACCTGAAAAATCAAGGTGTGTCTTATGCACCGGTGCGTCTTATGCACCCGTGCATCTTATAGGCCGGGAAATACAGTAATTAAATTGATCCTCAACCAAATACTTGGAAAGTGAATATTGATGTTGACCTTACTCCAAAATTAATTTCAAAAATTAATAATATCAAAAAATCTAAAGCTATTCTCTATTTTTTTATGTTAAGTGATGTGAGTTAAATTTAATACCCTGCAATGGGGTGAATAGCAACACTGGGGTGAATAGCGAATAGAGAAAATTTGGTACGTACTGGAGAATTGGGGAATTTTAAGTATTTTTTATCTAGGCAGATACATTCCTACTGGATTTGTTTATATTTCCAAGCATTTGAAGAGGAAGTCATTCTTTTTAATATGTATTTTGTTTGGATAGAAAAACATGTTTTGTATGCCACTAAGCTTATCATTTTTAGCAATGAAGGTGATGGTATCTAATACAAATTTCAACATACATATACTGGTAAGTTATCAATAATTATTTATTAACAAAAAACTTTTCAAAATTTAACAAATTTGTGGATGTTGGCAATTAATCTTAAACAATTTCATTTCTTTTGGTGAAGATGGGTGAATAGCAACAGAGAAGCCACGTGCCTAAAATCCTGATCCACATGGGAAAATTTACAAGAAATTTGATCTAGTTTTAATGGAAGAATCCAAACAGGCAGTGAAAGATGGAATGAGCCTAAAGGAAGCAGGGAAAAAGTATGAATCAATTGACTTTGCACATGAAAGTGTGTGGCTTGACCCAAAGTTATACAAGAAGAACATGGCTCGGTAGTTCAGTGGTTAGAATATGCATGCCCAGATTGTGGGAGACTTAGGTTGGAGTCCCAGCCAAGTCACTATTTTTCACCTTTGTATAACTTTGGTTTAAGCAGCACACTTTCTTGTGCAAAGGCAATTCTCTCCTTCCATCATTTTCTCTTAATGCCATACTATGGTGAAATTTTTTGATTGGTGAATTATTTAGTTAAATTATTTTGTAATATTCTGGGAAAAAGTTGCTATTCACCTCATTCTACAGTAACAATAAACATAGAGTATGAAAACTATGAAAAAACTTCCATACAATCTTACCTGGATAAAATTTGCACTTAAATAAAAGAGCAACAATAAGATGAGCTACAGCTGGAAACAGTACGAGTGAAGTGAAAATGTAAGTAGACCTAAGGCCAATCAATGTACAGGCCAAAATGACAACTGTCCATATCAGCTGAACACCAAGGCTGTCCATGTAAACTCTATCCCAATCATCACTCTGTAATCATACAATCATAAAAATTAACTGTAGACAGGAATTGTAAAAATAAGACTCTCTCAAAGAGTAAAAACTCAAGCTGAAAATATCCCCAAAATTTAAAAAAAGCTCAGAATTAATGCAAAAATAAAATAACGAAGTGTCCATCGACATGTTTGATCTCAGTCTGAATAATCTTAATACAATGCTAAGTATTATTTTATCGTTCAATACTAATAAAATGGCTTTAGCAGGGCAATGAATTTGAACTGAACTGAAACAAAATTTTAAAATACATTACAGTCAGTCATAGACTTACGACCACATTCAGTTCCGACAGGCCGGTCGTAAGTCAATTAGGACATAAGTCGGATATTTGTAGTTTTTTGTAGATTTCAGTTGAAATTTTTTCTACACACACCATATTGTTCCAAAATTGAGGCTGCTGAATTTAAAAAACAATGTTTTTGACTTCTTTAATTCAACATCAAGAAAAGATAAGGCAGTTTATAATCTTCAATTCTTGCAGATTTCCTTAAATTAATCTTTTCCCTATTATCATCTCCCAGCATATCATTTAAATACATATTAAACCATTTTCTTAGCTAATTATTTAATCTTTTCATTATCATTATTAAGACATGCGCTACCCAGCTGAGAGGCACCATTCATGCCCCTTCCAGATGCTCAGTTGAGCCACCATTAGACGCATAGGTCTGAAGTCAATGACTGACTGTATTTTATAATCAATGGTGCAAGCCTTGACTTGGTGGAATTCCATTGACTGTATTTTTGCTGATGTGAAAACCACTCTCAAAACAAAATATTAAAATCCATGAACCTGAACCAAAACTACAAACTGTAGTTTATTGATATGATATTTCATTTCAATTATCAGTTTGCAGTATCCTCAAATGTAACAGTAGCTATATGAGGTCTCCCTCCCCTGGACTACAACCTTGTCATGGTGGAAGGGCTTGCGTGTTCCTATGACCTAAAGAGCTAGACTAGCTGGAACATAGTTCCTGGTAGGGTCACCGATGCCAGAAAGATCAATAGGTAGGGGCCAGACGAAAGGTAGTCCATGCAGCGTCTGTACCTCAGTGAGGCGGCTGCAAAGGCATCTGTTCCCCAGTGGGGCGGCCATAATGAGTGTTGGTGTCACGGTAAAAAACACCATTGAGGAAGGCAACGGGAGACCACTTCGACTGCTTATCCCATGTCATGATGCACAACCGTAATAATATTGGTACTGGCAAAGGGACTCAGCCTTCTAGGATAAGTGTCATGCCCGGTGCCCAGTGATGGGAGTAAGGCCATCTCGGTCGTCATTCCACGAGACCCTTACACAAGGAACGACAACAAAAGAAGAGAGAAGATGGAAACGAGGGTGGGGACATGGAATGTTGGGACAATGTTTCGGAAAGGGAAATAAATTTAGAAATGAAGAGGTCCAACATAAATGTACTATGTGAAGTGTGGTGGAAAGACGAGGGAGACTGCTGGAGCGATGATGTTAGAGTCATTTTCAGTGGGGGTAATACTAGCCAGAGGGGAGTAGCTGTAGTGTTGGATAAGAAAGCGGGAGAATCCGTGATAGCCACCAAGCTAATAAGCGATCCGGTTATGTCTGTAGAAGTAAAGTCTGAACCAGTAAACACGGTTATAGTTCAGGTGTACTTGCCCACTAGTGATTATAGTGAGGATGATGTAGACATGGTCTATGAACAAATAGAGGAGGTTACGGGAAGGGTTAAGGGCAATAAGAATCTCATTGTTATGGGAGACTGGAACGAGGTAGTCGGGCAAGGCAAAGATGGGGAAGAGGTGGGAGAATTCGGTTTAGGGAAAAGGAACGACAGAGGACAGAAACTGATCGACTTTTGCAAAAGAAATCATCTCTGCATCACAAACACACTCTTTCAGCACCACAACAGACGAAGGTACACATGGAAAAAGCCCGGGGATACAGATAGGTACCAAATTGATTACATTTTGGTAAGAAAGAGGTTTAGAAATATTGTTAAAAACTCGCGAAGTTTTCCTGGTGCTGATGTCGACTCGGATCATAACCTGGTCATGATGAAAACCGAGCTTAAGTTTAAAAAGATCATTAGACCAATACGTACACCCAAATGGAATTTAGAAGCTCTAAGGGGTGGGAAGTCTAAAGAATTTCAAGAGTCGGTCAGCAAGGCTCTTGATAGTAAGGGGAGGGAACTAACCACTAACGAGGAATGGGAAAAGCTTAAAATTTGTGTGAAGGACTGTGCTCAAAAAACTGTTGGGAGGGTTAAACAAACTAAAATTAGAAAACCATGGGTAACTGTAGAAATGTTAAATAAAATGTAGGAAAGAAGGAAATGGAAAAGAGTCAACACTGACTATGGGCGCAAAATGTACAGAGCACTAAACAACGAACTAAGAAGGGAAACTAATAAGGCTAGGGAACAGATGTGGAAGGGGCAGTGTAATGAAATAGAAAAGCTGGTGGAAAGCGGGAGGGCCGACCTAATGTATAGTAAAGTAAAGCAACTGACGGGAATAGAATTACTAATAGAATGGTGACGATTAAATACAGTAAGGGAAGTCTATTAAGGGATCCAGTGACCATAGGGGACGATGGAAGGAATACGTTGAGGAATTATATGGGAAAAACATGAAACCCACCAGCATAGAAATAGAAACTGAGGAAGAATTTGAAGAAGACGATCTTGGACCTGGGTTACTCGATCGTGAAATAGAACAGGCATTGCGGGATATGAAAGGGAATAAAGCAACGGGGGTTGACGAGATCCCAGTGGAGTTCCTTAAGAACCTGGGGGATAAGGGTAAGAAATGTTTCTATGATTTAATTAGGAAAATCTATGATGAAGGGCAATGGCCAGAGGATTTTACCAAAACTATCTTGATTCTTTTACAGAAAAAGAACAAGGCTACAGAATGTCGGTATTATCGTACAATTAGCCTAATCTCTCACTCCGCAAAAGTACTTCTGAGGGTTTTGAATAGATGGGTCGAGGGAAAAATTAAAGGGCTAATCGGAGAAGACCAGTTTGGTTTTCAGAGAGAAAAAGGAACGAGGGATGCAATTGGGGTGATGAGAGTACTAGCGGAACAAAGCCTGGAATTTAAGTGGGACTTATGTCTATGTTTTGTAGATTTTATAAAAGGCTTTTGATAGAGTCCAGTGGCCAAAACTGATGGGGATATTAAAGAAATATGGGTTAGACTGGAAAGATAGACGTTTAATTCAAAATTTGTATCTGAATCAAACAGCCTGCGTAAGGATAGCTGATGGGGAATCAGATTGGGCTGAATTGGGTAGGGGGGTAAGACAAGGGTGTCCTATGTCACCAACGCTTTTTAATATATATGCAGAGGAAATGGTGCAAGAAGCCTGGGAAGAAATAGACAAGGGAGTAAAGGTTGGTGGGAAAGTAGTGAAGTCTGTAAGGTATGCTGACGATAAAGCTATTGTCTGTGATTCCGTAAAGGGTTTGCAAACTTTAGTAAATGCTCTTAACGATACAGCAAGGGAGTTTGGTATGAAAATTAATGTAAGTAAAACTAAAGTATTGAGGTTCACTAAAGGAAAAAAAGCTAAGTTAACTATTAGGGTGGATGGGGAAAAACTAGAGCAGGTAGATAAATTTTCTTATTTGGGAAGTACTCTCTCTTGGGACGGAAGATGTAAAGATGAGGTTCGTAAAAGAATAGCCTTAGTGAAGGAAGCCTTTATGAAGTGAAGGGAATTAATGACCAAAGGTCTTGATAAAGGAATCGGGAAAAGATTGGTGAAATCCCTGGTCTGGAGTGTGTTGCTCTATGGGTGCGAAGCGTGGACTTTAAGAAAGGAAGAAGTCAAGCGATCGGAGGCCTTCAAGATGTGGGTGTGGCATAGAATGGAAAAAGTTAGTTGGGTTGATAGGAAAACAAACACGGAGGTGTTAGAGATGGTTGGGGAGGAGAGGGCTTTAATTGACGTGATTAAGCATCGTCAGAAGAAATGGGTGGGCCAAATATTGAGGGGAGAGGGATTGGTAAAGGTTGTAATGGAAGGTAGGATTCAGGGGAAAAGGGGAAGACAGAGACAGAAGATATTGGATGAAATAAGGGGTGGGGTTCAATATAAGGATATGAAGGAGATGGCTATTGATAGGGATTTTTGATTGTGCCGAACCTACCGAAAGGTAGAACACTTATGATGATGATATGAGGTCTGTTAGAAAAGTATCTGACCTTTGGCCGAGGAAAAAAACAGGCATACCTAGAGCGTTGGAAATCAAATCACCCTCAAAATTTCTCTCCTTGTGGCTCAACACACTTCTCCCAGTGATGCTGCCCTTGTTGGAAGCATTTCGAGAAAGCCTCCTTGGGAATGGAGTTTAGCTTGGCTGTTGTTGCAGCCGTCCTCCCATGCCTGAAATCGCATTCAATGATCTCTTGAGTTTGAGGACCAGCCAGAAGTTGCAGGGGGCCACATCAGGAGAGTGAAGAGCCTGTTGAACCACAGGAGTCTAGTTTTTCACCAAATATTCTGAATCAAGTGCGAGGAATGTGCTGGAGCATCGTCATCATAGAGGTGCCAATTTCCTGTTAACCACAACTCTGGTCTCTTAGTTCGCTATTAATATTGTTAATTCCAAAGTTGCCAACCAATTTGAGGAGTTTTTGGCTCTCAACCATTCAAAACGAGTTTTTGTGGCAAAATATTGTTTGACAAACATGGAATCATGTAGCTAGTTCACATGAAAGTGACCGGCTTTCTTCACGTAAGGTCAAACACTTCTAATACCCCAACAAATCTCCATTAGTTTTCTATTACTCCATTCATAATGATGTTTCTGTTCTCAGATCTCAGTTCTCTTCTGACAAAGATTTCATTTCTTCGATTTCAGAGGGATTGAATCCTATGACCAGTAGCACCTATATTTTTCGATCACGTCCGCAAACCATTGATTAGTTGAAAGACCATTTAGAACATGCCTCTAAACAGCTCATGGATGCTGCCAATTATCATCGTACTTTTTGCTCTCCTGGGTCCTTGCGGCACGACACTTCGTCAAATAGCTCTTCATTTTGTAATTGTATTGGTAACACAGTGGGTCAGTGTCATTGGATAATTGTTCATCCAACAATACTCCTTGTTTGACTTTGTTTGATTTGGGTTCTCCATCGTTAAACACTCTACCCCTAGTATCTTTTTGGGTTGAAAAAATGCCGGTTCCCGGTTTGCTAGATTCTGGCTCTTCTTATTTGTTAATAATTCCAAAATTTGCAGCAAATCTTTTCTTGTCCTCAGAGCAAAATACTGGAATGAAGTTGCTCAACTAAAATTAATAGAACCATCTTTCTTTTCATTTAAGCATGAGATCTCTGAAAGACTATCAGTCAGAACATCAAATACCTCCTCCTTCCATCACTACTTCCAATCATTGTTGCACCCACTCAATACTTTGATAATTCCTCTTCCGAATGGCTTACAAACCACAGAGGTGTACCGCAAGGATCCACGCTTGGACCATTACTATTCACTATCTACATTAATGATATCGCAGCTAACCTATTCAATTGTAATTACCATCTATACGCCGACGATTTACAACTCTACACTCATTCACCAGCATCTCAGCTCAACTGCGCCATAAACCAGATGAACATAGACATTTCATCGATAAACGATTGGTGCATCAATAATCAACTAATAATTAATCCATCTAAAAGTCAATCTACCATAATCGGTCATCCTAAACTCACATCTACCTTAAATAAAAATTCTTTACTTCCCCTTAAGATTGTCAATGACAATATACCTTTCTGCTAAAGTGTTACGAATCTAGGTCTTATAATCAACGAATCTCTAACTTGGGGTGATCAGACCACTAAAATACGAAAAAAATGTAAACAGGACTCTACACTCTCTAACGCGACTAAAAGCTTTTCTTCCTCATTCTCTTAGGAAAAATCTCGTATCCTCACTCATTTTCCTACATTTCGATTACTGTGATATCGTCTTCCATGATTTATCCCACGAACTTGCGACAAAACTGCAGAGAGCCCAGAACTCCTGCATCCGATTCATTTGCAACCTCAGGAAAAGCGTACTACTTGATGCTAGAAGGAAACTTCAACTCTTATCCTTTCTTTACTCAATTAAAACTAACAGTACACCACAATATCTTTCCTCACAATTCATCCCTATGAATAATATTCACGATCGCTACACAAGGGGAAATCACAATCTTCAAATCCCAAAACATAATACCAGAATTTATAATAAATCTTTTCATGTGACCACCTGTAGACTTAGGAATGCACTCTCCCCTGAAATTCAAAATGCTCCCTCCTTACCATCATTCAAGAAACTTTGCATCAAATATCTCTCACAGGGATAACTTGTATGTGTTGTATAACTTTCTGTATATATCTATATTTTGTTTAATGATTTAATATTTCATTGGCTAGTGATTTTCTATATATTGTATAACATCCTGTTTATACCTCTGTATAACTTTGTATAACTTACTGCATATACCTTTGTATTATTTAGTGATTTCATGTTGTAAATATTAGTAATTTCATCATTTAGTTATTTAAAATTATTTGTAATTTCATAACCACTTACAATGTATTTATGTATATGTACATGGGTTAAATGGAAGATGGGACTTTTTAGTCCCAATTTCGCACAATTAAGTTGTAAATAAATAAATAAATACTCTTCCCTTCTGTTTTTTATTTGAATAGCTATGAATACATGTATCCTATCTTTCTATCTTCATTTTTAGGTTCATCTCCCTCTTCCTACTGAGATAAATTTGAAAAATACGCATCTCATTAACACCAAGCACTCGATGGACTCTGCTCGTTGACCTTTATTTTTATTTTTTGATGATTATTAATAAGTAAAATGTCAGTATGATGTCTGTGATTTTTTTATATTTTCTTTCCCTTAATTAATAAGTATATGTTAATATGTTATTTATTTTTCTCTTGTAACTAATATTATTTTTATTTTTCTGTAAATTTATTCATTTATGTATATGTAATTTACTTAATTTTATAATTGTCTATACTGAATTGTTATTTTTTATTGTTTTGTTATTTCATCCCCCTTCTCTGTGGGTTTTTTCCACAACATGGGTTTTTCTTTGTCAGCCTTCAGTTGCAAGAGTTTTCCCCACAGCCAACTCTGTCTTTTTGCTTTAATTTATATGTGTAAAATTGTGCCGGCAAACAAGGTTAGGTGGAAGAGAGGCCCACATGGGCCTAACCTCGCCAATATAGGGTCTAACTAAACTACACTGTATAATTGACACGATTAATTACATTAAATAAAGTTCCTAGAAAATATTTAAGAGCAAGCATTATGCAAATATATTGGATCCTAAAGCAAAATAAAGGTAATATTTTTCTAATTAATTTTGGAGAACATTTTTACATAATCAAACATTAAACATCAATGTTGAATATCTTTAGTTTTGTTATTAACAATGGGAGTAAGTTAAGATTGAAATTTCTAGTAATGAGCTATGAAATGGTATGAATTTTATATCTTTATAATTGCTAGAAACATGAAATTTTAAAGATGGATTAAAGATGAAAATGAAAATCTGCTACAGATATATAAAGAACCTTACTGAAGAGGATGAAAAAATTTGTTAGGTGCCTTTCATAGCATTAAAAACTTAAGAATAAAACTAATCTCCATATAATAATACTGATTTCCCTTTAAATAAATAATTTATTAATTAAACAGTCTAAATTTCCATAGCAATATTCTACATATTTCTTAAAAGCTTTCTACCACTGCTTTTAATACTATAATTCATATGACAAATCATCAAAATATGACAATGGCCATTAATATTGTAAAAGCGCATTACAACCATAAAAAGTAATATATTATAAGACCTCCCCTAAAAAATAGACATCATTTGAAAACTAATGGAAATGGATTCTAGTGTATTAACCATAGTGTAGAAAAACCACCACATTTGATACATCCTTTTAAAAATTTTTAAAGCCTTCATAACTTTTTCTCCTGTTTAAGAAAATGGGTCACTTAGATACTGAATTAAATATTATTAGAATTGGGATCTTTAGTTGGAATATGCAAGAATTATAATGAAGACTGTGCACTTACTTCTAACAAGCAAGCAATACTCTGATTCAAAGCAATGATTTAGCTCATCAAATGGAAGATTAAGTTTTGTAAACACAAAATGATGGGTAATAATAAATATCATTTAATATCTCCAGTGATAACTAAGCAGAAATGTCTAGAATGTAGATTTTAACTCAAGTACAGTGGTACCTCGAGATACGAGTTTAATTCGTTCCAGAACCGAGCTCGTAAGTCAATCAGCTCTTATCTCAAACAAATTTCTCCCATTTAAAATAACTGAATTCGATTTAATCCGTTCCGGACCTACGAAAAATCCCCAAACCATTGTAAATTATGAATAAAGATATGTTTTTAAATAACAAATAAACATGTATAGTTAACAAATACATAACAATATATGAAATAAAGAAATAAAAGAGTTATTTAGCATAATAGTCTTACTTTGGAGACAGACGAGTGCGGCTAACGAAGGTGAACGGCGAGGAGGAGGGAGAGGGGAAGGCACTCTAGACACGTACGTAAACGGCGCTTTTTGAGAACTTTAAACTATTTTCGTAACTTTAAAACTGAAACTACACTTTCCTTATTTCAAATGAAAGAAAAAACTTAAAACAATGCACTTAACTTTAAACTTAAACTAAGCTTAACATTTACTTAAATTTAATTATGACTTGTTTTTGCCTTCTTGGCTTGGAAACACAGCTCGTATCTCGGATTTGGGCTCGTATCTTGAACAAAAATATGGCCTGAGCTCCGGCTCGTATCTCAAAAAACTCGTATGTTAGGCTGCTCATATCTCGAGGTACCACTGTACTTAAAAATCCATTTTTTTTATTTCTAAATTTTTAATTTCAAAGTAGATACAAAATTTAATTCTAAAGGAGTGTGATCTTAAATTCATATTATGAGACATGAAGATGTAAAAATTAAAGACAATTCAAAATCTCAAACCTTAAATTTTTGGGCGAATGAGGTGGGCTGCAAAGGTGAGAACAGAATGTGAGGGAGGAGGCATCCTGCCAAAGTTGGACAGAAAAAGAGAGGAAATATCAAGCTGGGTCTGGAAAACCAAGTCATTGGATGGCCAAAATAATCCAAAACCACTGCTGTTCCTATAGTCATCATCACACCAATGATCCACCCGGCTAGAGACATACCACTAGACCATAAAATTTTCCAACCTCTCTTTTCGTGGGAACCTTCAAAAAGAAGTTTTCAGGCAGGTAAGAATTCAATAATGTTGAGTAAATCACCGGAAAAAAATCCAAAATTGACTGAATTTTGGATAAAGTTTTCAATGCTTGGGGTTAATGATGCTAAGCATTAAAACCTAGGTTTTCACAATTAAGTATTGCAATAAGAGTTAAAATAAGCATTTTATTCCTCTCTCATTATAAATAATTACAACAAAGGTGAGACTGAAGCAGTGAATTTTGTTAATGATCTGAATGTTAAGAGAAATGAAAATATCTTTCAGATAGAGAGATGAATGCTTTGAAATTAAAAACATAAATTAAGCCCATACTAACCTGAGTAACTTCCAAATCTTCTCCCGAAGACTAAAACCACAGATAACAGCACAGTGAAAAGGTTTATCACTTTTCCAAGTGTTTCAGAATATGAAAACATGTACAGACCAATTAAATCATAATAAATGGCCTTGTCATTAAGTGACTCCTTGGAGAGCTTTGTGTCATTTAGCATACCAGTAGAAAATTCAACTGATGTTAAAATTTGAGGAATGAGAGCTAGAAGGTTGTCTCCAGTATGCTGTATTGTACCAAGGGGTATCCTACTAATATCATCATACTTTGTATGATAAACATATCCATTCCTTGAATAAGCAAAATCTAATCCTGGTAAAAGAAGCAAATTGTTTGAAAGTTAGAAAAAAAATTTTGAAAGAAATTTTCACCATACTTAAAAATCATAAGCAGTGGATTACCAGGAATTTTTCCAAAATCACGGAACACTCTAAAGTCTGTGTCAGATGGTACAAGACCACTTTGAAATATTTCTTCTCCCATGGCATTTCCGTTAGGATGAGGAGCAGATTCTGCATAAGCCTGGAAAATTGATAAAAGATTTATTATTAGACTATATAAATTTTTAACCTTTCTTCTACACTTGCAAATAGGGCATTCTTATATGGAGCTTTATTATGTATGGGAAACCAAGATAATTGATAAAAATTGTTCACATCTGCTGGACTCTTCTTATTTGGTGTAGGGACAGTGGCAGCTTGTTCATAGAGTCACAAGTTTGCGCTTTCTCCAGTCCCAGTCTGCTAGAAACATTTTTTTAGCTTCCCATTTCTATGTGATTGCATTGCTCAAACTTTTTTAAGTTCTCCTCTTTTATGGTTATTCGCTTTTATGGTATTAGAATGTCAGAAACATGCTGATTTTAAATAGAATATTGTCTTTGTTTTGTGCTCCATGTTTTATAATTTTGAATGGCATGGCATGTACTTTCCCTTGCTCTTATTGGTTGAGGTGTTCTGTCAGAGCACCCTAAGTTACCTAACCTGACAATGTTGCCTTTTGCCACGAAGCTGAACTGTGTGGGACTTCATATATCTCATTTTAAAAAAAAACGTGTTACATATGTTCATCATCAGCCTACAAAGATTCTTAAAAACGAATTCAGTTGCATTTTTGTTGGCACAATTGTTTTGTTCTAGTTTTAAGATACAGTAGAGGATTGTTTATCCGAACTTTTTGGGACCGAGGTCGGTTCGCATAAAGGGTATGTTCGGATAATAGGTATTTTAACCTGCATGAGAAAGAGGAACTGAAAAAAGGCTTTGATGGGTTACAGTATGAAATAAGTGACGATAATGCACATAAATATCATCGAAAATTTTTATTTAAAGAAAACAATACATGATTGTCCCCGTAAGGATTTTCTTTTCGAAATGACTACCGTTGAGTCAGATTCTGCAACAAATTGAAGAATTTGGTCCTTCTGCGATTTTATATCATGTATAGTTTTCCTACTAATATTTTATTCCTGCTGAAGATTGGATGAAATGACACCACTAGTTCTAGTTAGTTTAGTCTAGTTTGGTTATTATGTCCACTTTTTGCTGTAACGTCAGCACCTGTGTTTTTCTCTTGACGTTCCCACTGCTTGAACTAGCTGCTGGACACATTTTCTTCTTATTGTTATCCATTTAGAAGGTTAATTAATATAGTACAAATACTTACTAGTTCACACTTGCAAAAGATCGGTGCAAAACATGCATAGCGGTGGCATTCAAAATTACTGTATATCTATCGTGAAATGTTCGTTGTTTAGATGTTCGGATAAACAATCCTCTACTGTAATATCTAATAATTAAATATCACACAAAATTTGATACAGATGGAAGAAAAATAATTGAAAATAAATTTTGGTAGGTATGCAAATATATATTTCATGATTTTTCTATGTCAAATTATAAGTAATTGTCAGGAAAAGGAATTAATTCAAATCTCCTTGTGTGACACCCATGAATTTGCTATCACCACATTATCTGATCAACAACCACCACTGAGTAAGTGTGAATAAATTCTCAGGAAAGTCCATTGGCACAACTGCCTATATGTAAGAACCACAGAATAGTTTGCACAGTTCAATCAAAATGTTTCCTGCTCTGAGAGGGAATATCATTTCAAAGGTAAGTTTCCATAGGATTAAAAAATAAGGAAGAATGAACTATAAATTTATGATTTTCATATATCAAATATTAAAATGAAACATCATACCACTATTACTTTCACAACTTCTACTTACCGTATATACTGGTGTATAAGTCGACATTTGAAGCCTAAAAAAAATCTCTCAAAAACCAGAGGTCGACTTATAAGCCGAACATAAAATTTAACCCTTTACCACCAAGGGGTAAATAAGTGAAACTGCCTCCTTAACACTTGTAACACTTACTTAACTCTTGCAACTCATTACAATTACTTCTTACTGAAACTCATGTCTGGCAAGTCTTATTAACATAGATATCATATAAAACAAATTTCATCACAAAATACAAATGTGGCCAAAAGTAAAAATGTAAAGCCCTGCTTAAACTAATTATCTGAGAATTCAACAAGGACATTGCAATTTCATCCAGTTTGGAAGATGAGAATTTTTATGTCAGATGATGAAGATGAGGAATTTTTAGGGTTTTAAAATTACCAGCTATGAGTTATGACATAATCATAATAATAAGTTGAATTAACATATAATAAAAGAGTTGAATTTAAAAACCATTTTCATATCTATTATCTATAATATATAGATGCTTCTCCAGATTCATTCATATATTCATATATAGATAGATAGATAAATAGAATACTAATTCACAGGCTAAACCAGAGGCGTCATTGATTTGAAATTTTTACCATGTACAGTGGAACCTCGAATAACGGACACTCTCACTAGCGGGCACCTCCACATAAAGGGCATGAAATACTTTCCCCAAACTGAGCTCATAAGAAACATTAGTGTGTATACCTCTCATTAACGGTCACTCTGTATAGTGGTCGCGGACAGTGGACTTCCTCATTTCTAACCCCCCGTACCTCCCATTAGCAGTCAGTCGGGGGTAGGTATGATGAGTGAAAATGATAAGACATTGGAACTAGGTGGCTATAGAAAGGGGTTGGAAGCAAAGCAAGAGCCGTGTTTGTCATGAGGCACCCCATGGACTAGCGTAATCAACCATAGAAGGAGGATTAGAGAAAAAGGATTATTACAGAAAATTTAACAATCAGCTCAAACCCTTTGCAACCACACTTTTTACTTTACTTATTTCAAAGTTAAGAAGAAGCTAAAAACTGAAGCCTCCGAAATAGATTCCATTGTTTTACAGTGGTTCTGTGCTGCGAGAAACAAAAATCTTCCTATATCAGGAACTATAATCCAGGAAAAAGCTTTGGAGGTGGCAAATGAACTACAACTTGGAAACGATTTCAAGGCATCAAATGGCTGGCTGGAAAAATTCAAAGTAAGGCATAAGATTACGTGGAAAACTGTTTGCGGAGAGTCAGCTGATGTTTCTGAAGCAACAGTGCCAGAATGGGAAGACAAATTGAAGAAATTTTGCTATGGATATGAAGAAAAGGATATTTTTAATTGCAATGAAACAGGTCTTTTTTCCAAAGCCTTACCTAACAAAACTATGTGTGATCGCAAAGACCCGTGTACTGGAGGGAAAGCAGCAAAGCAAAGAATAACGGTGTTCCTCTGCATGAATATGCTTGGTGATTTTGAGAACCCTCTTATTACAGGGAATGCTAAGAATCCACGATATTTTTAAGGGTGTGCGCTTTGATCATTTAGATGTCACATGGAGATCAAACAGTAAATCGTGGATGACGACAGGAATAATGACGGAGTGGCTGAATGTTTTCGATTGAAAAATGAAAAGACTGAGACGTAAGGTTATTTTATTTCTTGATTATGCAACTTGCAACCCAAACCTCAAACTTGAAAACGTAAAGTTAATTTTTTTGCCACCAAACACCACTTCAGTGTGTTAGCCCCTTGATCAAGGTGTCATCCAGATATTCAAGTGTTTGTACAGGAAGAAAGTTTTAAGACACCTTTTATCCAAAATTACTCGGCTGTTGCTGTTAAAGAGCTTACAAAATCCATTACTGTGCTAGATGCCATAGTGTGGGTCGTATACTCGCTGAGGGAAATTTCACCCGACACTATTCGTAAGTGTTTTTTAAAGTCAGGTTTTGGTTATATTGACAACCAGGTCGAAGATAGTGAAACAGACATTGGTGAACTGGAACAGCTGATTCTACATACCATGTCTGAAGACAGGATAAGTGCGGATGAGTTCGTAAATTGCGACAGAGACAAAGTTACATCTTTTCATGAAACTGATGTAAAAGGACTCTTAGCATTAAATAAAAACGTTAGCGATGAAGAAGAAGTTGAGCCAGAGAATGGAATGAAAGTAGAAAGTGACAACATCCCTAAGTCATAAGTAGATGCCCTCAAACTCATCAGTAAATTAGAGGTGTTTGTACAAAATAACGAAGACACGGAAAGCTGGAAGCTATTAAAGGAGGTAAAGATGAACTTTGAAAAACGTAATTCTAATAGAATGCATAAATTTGTGCAAAAAACCATTAATGATTTTTTAAAATAATATTTGTTTTAAAATAAATACGTATTAACGTACTGTTCAATTTTTCTATTATGTACATTCCCTCATATCTTTGACAAAACAACCACTCCTCCCACTAGCAGACACCTCCCTATAACGGTCATTTCTTCATTCCCCGTAGGTGGTCGTTAACCCTTTAGCTGCCGAAGGCGGATATATCCGCTCTGTCTTCTACTACCCTTAGCTGCCGAAAGCGGATTTACCCCACGCTCTGAAAAAAACTTTCTGCGCATTTCTTATCCTTCTCTCATGCTTTTGGAGGGCATCTGTGAACACAGATGTGCATTTTAGCTTCCTCAGGTCAATAAATCCCATTACAAGAATGGAGCCGTTGTCTTGAGTCGGCTAGGCGTCTACAGAGCAATAAGGCTTTGGAGACAACATCGCCGACTACCCTTAGCCCCTTGACCGATCTGAATTTTTACAATCTATTTACAATGGAAAAATTAGGGGCCTTTTTGCCATATATACTTCAGTCACACGTGTGAATTCCTTGGAATTATTTTGAGAGAAAATATTAGTTTCCGTCTGTTAGCCAGAGGGAAGTGGTAGTTATCCTTGGAGTGATAATTTTCGTCCTGCATCGATTGAAGATACAAACTTAGTCATTGGATATCCTCACTCTTTATCAGGTTAGTCATTTATAAATCCTTCACATATCATGTATTATGATTTCAATCAAGTAAATTTAATTTATATAGTTTTCCGTACCATCTGCACAATTTTTTGTTGAAGATGTATACTACCTTTCAATACTTGATATTCATATATTTTACTTTAATAGATAGATAGCTTTTATTGCTCCTTTCTAAAATGTTTAAAAACTTCCTGGTGTTCCACTTGTTACAGTCGTTGGAGGTATTTTTCTCTGTGTCGTAATTTTACCTCATTTTCACACTTACGCTAGCGGTCAAGAATTTCCTGTAATAAACAGGTTATAATTCTTTTTCTTATTTATTGGTAGCATATACGTAGATATTTCCATAAATAATCTCAATAATTCTTTTCGTTTTCCCGATTTTTTTTATTGATCCCTTACGGGTTACATATTTATTTTCCGCTAACTTTTTATCGTTCAGTTTCGGATGCCCTTTGATTCTCAACAATCGTATGATATCATTCATTTTCTACCTTACTAATGTTAATGGTGATGCTGTTAAATATAAAATTTATCGGTTAGTTAGGTTGTTTATATATTTTTATATCAATTTATTAAGTTTCAGCTAATTATAATAATACGTCATGTTATGTTTACAATGGCTTTAATGTCAGGAATTGAGAAAAGGTATCTGAAACGAAAACGGGATTCCGATCTTTCAGCAGATGAAATTGAAAAAATAACTTTAGTGTCAGACTCGGAGCACGAAGATGATCAATTTTCAGATGAAGTGAAAAGTACTACCAACGAAGATCTAGAAGCAATTAACGAGGGTCCATCAACATCTTCATCCAGAGAACCTCACTGGAAAAGGCTTGATTCGAAAAGAAAACGTTTAGTAGTGCTGCATTCCATACCCGAGTCAACCGGGAACGCTGAAGTATTCGGATTAGAACATCCAACTCCAAATGAATGCTTCCAAATTTTTTTCCAAATGAGTTATTTGATTACGTTCCGAATTCAACTAATAATTATGCAGCTACATTCCCTGATAAGACAAGTCCATTACCATCTAGGTCAATGTTAATTCAGTGGAAATATGTAACGCCTTTAGAAATTTGTTGCTACAGAAATCGGGATGGGATTAGTGCACAAACCTTCAATTGACAGCTATTTTTAGGACTCCTGGCTGACACCTGGATTTGGATCTATCTTTTTTTAGAAATAGGTATCAATTGATACGCTCATTCTTGCATATTGTCGATAATGGGAGTGAAACAGGGGAAGACAGGCTTTACAAAGTTAGGCAAATAATTGATGCTGTGAAACATTTTTATTGTACAGTTTGCAAGGACAAAGATCATTTTTAAACAATATATGCCATCCAAGCCCTCTGCAAAATGGGGAATCAAAGTCTGGTCATTATGCGATCCCAAACTGGTTTTCTACTTAAGTTTGATAATTATACAGGTAAAAATACCTCTAATATCAAGGAGAGAGGATTAGGGACTAAAGTTGTGCAGTCATTGTTGAGGTGCTCTGAGATGAAAGGCCATGTCGATTATATAGAAAATTTTTATTTGAGTGAGCAACTGTATGACATACTGAAGGAAAGAAAAATAGGAGCTACTGGAACAGTCAGAATAAATAGGAGAGGATTACTTGAAGATATGAAAACGGTAAAATTAAAGCGGGGTGAAGAACCAATATTTTGGTTGAATTCGGAAAAAAACATGCTCGCGTGTACATGGCAAGATTTCAGTTGAGTCAATATGATTTCGACCAGAGGGAATGACGGAACAGAATCTGTGGATATAAATTCAAGGAAGGGGAAGAGAGCTGTGAGGAAGCCTGTAATTCAAATGCGTTTACCCTGAGTGTAATGACTCCCATTGGTTTCATCAGTCGGCAAGGGTGAAGGGAATTAAAGGGTCGATTAATATTGGTTGAACAGTTAAAATTGGTGAAAAGCAGATGGAAGAATAAGCGTGCTGAGATATGAGAGGCCACACTTCCGAACGTTCAGCGCGCAAGCCGGACGGCGCGGAGCCGCGGCGAGCGTCACGCCTATACTCAAAAATGTTTTTCTTTCTGAAATGAAATATTACCCTCGCCAAATTTTTTTAAATTGTAGAGGAGGGTTGTATGTATAACATATAAAAAAATGAGAAAAATCGAAGGCACAGCTACATCGTCAAAAATCGATTTGAAATTTTTAAATTGTTATAAACTTTATTAAATTGTTTAAATTCTATAAAACCTTCCTAAAATTTTCTTTCCTAACACAAGACCTTTAAATTAAGCTATGTTGTGTACTTTTAGCTTCTATATTACCGGAGATATGGCTTCGAATGCGAAGGCACTTTTGTAAAATTTCAATTTTTAAACATTGCAATATTTCGTAAACAATTGCGTTAATTACAAAACGGCTTGGGGGTTTTTATTTTGTGATCAAATCAAAGCGATCTGCCAAATTTGGTTAAAATCCGTCACCTCAAGGGACATTGCCTTGTCGAATTGGCGTGGCATGACCCATATATTATTTATGCAACTGTTAAAATATAACAATTTTATGTACGATGGTTAATTATTTGTGAAGATATTTTGCGATTGTATCATTATGCATCCTAAGAAAGTTTAAAGATGTAAATTATGTTTAATATCTACAATTAATTTTTACCAATTTAAATGTTATAAATTATTTTTCTAGGGTCAAATAAACAAAAATTTGAATTATTTTACTATTAATAGATGCAAAATCATTTCATATATAACAGAAAAAAAGCTCAACTACCAGTTAAGAAATTGACTTTTTTCGGGATATTTAGCATTTTTCACGGAAGGGCATGAAAATTAGCCTGGCAGCCAAAGGGTTAAAGGGAGGTTCCACTGTATTAGCCAATACATGTAAACGCCAGATAAATTGCGATTTTGAGCCTCAGTGTCATGGGTTCGGTTCTAGATGGCCCCAAAGTCCCAATTTTTTCCTTTTAAATGCATTGCTTTGATTTTCGGGAATTTAAAAATATACTTCTCAGATAGGTACATTCCGCAGCAAAAGTATCTTAAATTTTGGTTTAGCGTGAAATATAAGGTTAGGGATACATAATTTAAGGAAAGGGTTCGGGCGCAAATCTTGCAACAGCGTCGTAGCCTAGAACCGTTACCTAGGCCTGAGCCTCTTATCCCTCAATGAAACAAGAATAACACACTCCTTCCTGCTGTCATAAACACAAGGTTCCTATTCACGTTCTTCTTAAATCGAGCACGAGGAACTCTTCATACCTGTTAAGCGAAGGCTAAAAGCCGTCGAATACGTCTATTTACCACAACTCCAGCTAGAATACACGAGTTATATGCTGCTTGCATTCTGCAAGCAAAAGGTAAAGTTAAAGTAAAAATATAGTAATTGGTTATAAGCATGGATAGCAATCATGCATCTTAGCGGTAATAAACGGAAAATTTATTTCCGAATTCCCCAATCCAGGACCTCTTGATCCTTCTAAATAACGTTGCAGAAGATGAATTTTTAGCTAAGTGCAAGATTTGAAATATGAATCATGTCTTTAACTGCCATTTAATGTCCTTAATTTCCCATTTATTCGTTATAGGAGATTATTTGAGGGGGCCTAGAATTGAACCCAAGATAACTATGGTTACAAACTAATTTTTTTCTATAGCATAGTGTAAAAAATCATCCGCGTGCAAAGTGGCACCTCTATATCTATATTTTTACAGGGGGATTTTTGCACCGGTCTGGCATCGAACAATGGATACTTAGTGCAGTAGTTTCTACTGTTTCTATTAGATCTGAAAAATGTCTCTTAGTTCCTTTAATTTGAATTCTCTTTCTTACCAAAAAATCTTTCTTTCTATTCCAAAAATCGGCGCAGTTCATTCTTATCTTTCATATATTGCACCAAATTTCGAGATTAAAAAAAAAACTTCTCGGAATGACAGAGAATTAAAATTTAGGAATCCAACAGATGGAAATATTGTCTATTGAATCTTTAAGAGAGTTTTTCAAAATTTACCCTGATTTCAAATATATACCGGTGCAAATTTATCCTTCAAGGTGCTTAGAGATGTAGTCAATAGGAAATTCAATCTCTATATATCTCTAGGCACCTTGGATATGTATCCTTTGCTTTTCCGGAAAGTATTTTTTATCTAATAATTGGCGCAACTCATTCTAACGGCAAAATTTGTGATTTTAAGGGCCCCTGATTTCGAACCCATGATAGTTAGGAAGGATATCTAATTTTTCCTGGGGTTTTGAGTTCGGGCCATTTACAAAAAATAGAAGCGGCCCAATCCCTCCAAAAGTTTGGCCCCTGAATTAGTATCTTCCTACATATATGAATCAGTGAATCAGGAGAAGCGTCAACTATAATATATAGATGTATGAATGTATATATCCTAAGAAGGAAATATATATCTATTATATATAGATGCTTCTCCGGATTCATTCATGGATATACCTATATAGATAGATAGATAGATAGATAGATAGATAGATAGGATACTAATTCACAGCCTAAACCATAAGCGGCATTGACTTGAAATTTTTACGACGCATTGGCCATAACGTGTAACCGCCAGAAAAATTGCGATTTTGATCCTCAGGGTCATAGGTTCGATTCCAGAGGGCCCCAAAGTCGCGATTTTCTCCATAAGAATACATGGCGGGGATTTTCGAAAATTTTTTTGAGGTACTTCCCGGAGAGAGAAAGAGTTGAAACTCGAGGGATCGCTAGATGCCGTTGATATCCAACGAAAATAAAAAAGACATCGCCGAATATGGTCCATGGTTCGATGCTAGGTCGGGGCAAAAATCGGCCGTTTAAAATATATTGCGGCGATTTTGAAGATTTTTTTTGAATCCTTTCCCGATAACATGGATACTTGAAACTCGGCACGTCGATAGATATCATGAATAAATTTCATAATAAAATTTTATATGCTCGCTGATGGTCCTTGGTTCGATCCCAGAGGGCCATTTGCACTTCTCAATGCATTTCTTACGGAGATAACGGAAACTAAATGTAGGTACTTCCCGGCATACTATCGACTTCAAACTTTACATTATACAAGAGCAAGTCTTTACAAATCAAACTGTGCATTCACAGCTTACAACATGTCCTGGGTTCGACACCAGGTGTCTCTGCAATCAGAAATTGATCCGATTTTTAGGAATTATTTTGAACCCTTTTCCAATAATATAGAAACTTGAAATTCGGCATATAGATAGACACCATAAATAAATTTCATAAACAAGTTTTTGATTTCATACATCGTCCTTGGTTCGAATCCAGAGAGCCATTTACTTTCGTGAAAATTAGAACGTCTTTTGAGGCAGTTGTAGCCAATATTTCTGTTTGAATTTTCACACATATTTATAGATGGTCATCTTCTATTGTACTACATAGTAAGTTCACCAGTAAGACCCGGGTTCGATGCGGGACGGTGAATTTTCAGCAAATTTTATGAAAAATGTCAACCCTATTTTTTGTTTTGAGGACCGTCCCGATATGATGCCGATACGAAATTAGTATTGCCGATCTGCTTGCAGTATGCAAGCTACATTTTACTCGTAGTAGATATAAACGAGTAAGGTATGCTAAACAAGAGGTATTTCTGAGCAAGTAATTATAGTAAAAAGTTTAGAAACTAATCATCACCATGGTAAATAATAGTGTATCTCATCAGTTAGGAGTTCACAATAACTTTTAAAATATCTACAATGTATACCTTACATAAGAATCGGGATAAGCCTGGCGTCGACCTCTGGGAGTTTTGGGTTATTTTCTTTCATATACAATAAAATGATCGTATTCGTTGTCCGAAATGTATGATGGAGATCACATCTTTGACAGCCTCAACCTACGCCCTACTTTTCCTTTGTATTCTTTGTATGATAATATCTTGTGTGCCCTGGCATCGAATGCAAGATAGTTAAGGAAACAATTTAATGGTTTTATAAATTATACGGATATCTATCAATATAAAAAGCTTGAACGCTATATCTTAAAGGTAAGTTCTCCGTAAAAAAATACCTCCAATGTATTTTAAATTGGACATATTTTCACCGGTCTAGCATCGAACTTAAGAACATCTTTGAAGAATTCTCTACAATTTCTGTTAAATATTCACTACTCCAGGTATCATAAAAAACAGTAATCTATCTTCCCGGTAAGAACTTTTTAAATAATCCCGAAAATCAGCGCAATGCCTTCCTATTGGAAAGTATGCAATTTCAGGGCCTCCTGGTTCCGAACCCCTGACAGTTACGAACGATTTTTGATTTTTTTTCTTCCCTTTGAATATCCCTTAACTTTCCATTCATTGTATTGTTTTGAATGGCCGTAACGGAGCAGCAACAAACCAATGATTGAACAGTAGATACTTGTGAGCTATCATATCCCTTGGGAAATAACTATTTACGCTTCTTTTAACAGGATGAATGATATAGGCGATGTATGTTTCACCGGCTGCTAAAATCCCATACTCCGTGTATAAATAACTCCACACCAAATACGATTAACGGCCGTCTTTAAGGAAGCATTTCTTGTAATCAAGATCGGTAAGTTGAATAAGATAATACATTCCATCCAAGACACCAGGATGCTCTGCGGAGGATCTGCGGAAGTATACAGGGCGAAGGTATTGTCCTCTTCTCATTGTATCTTTCACCCGTTGGGCTACTATTTCCGCGTTAGACAATACCTCGTGGGGAGGACAAGAAGGACATCTTCATAGCAGGGGTTCAGGGGGATTTTCAGGTATTCCTTCTTTCCCTTTCTCCTATTCCCAAAAGGGCATTTCTATAGGCATCAAATATTGCATGCTTCCAACATTCTTGCAGACGAAGTCCTTGCCGCCTATGCCCCCCGCTGGGTAGGCTCTCTCTCTCTGAAATGGAAGGGTTTGGAAAAACCTAGTAGATCTCCTGTGGATTTTTGTGCCCTGTATGAATTGAGGATTTGAGGGAAGGAACAGTTTGAGCCGCTTACTTTTAGTTACTTGCGCTCTTGGATTAGGATTTCAGCGACTAAGCGACGAAAAAACATTTTCGTCATGTTCGAATGGCCCTGTCGGTGTGTATAGACCTCGAAACTGCAGATTCGACCTCCAATATGTGAAAGAGAGGGGCAGAAGTGGACGATTTTCTGTGCATGTCTGGGGGTGGATATCCTCCGAAGGTTCGTATGTTATTATAAGATGTATTAAATTAATTCGATAAATCCCTTATTGAACAGAATAATTATAGCGATTGTTTATCTCATCGTGTGCAATCCACTTTTTAAGGTCCTGGGGTCTTTGGAATATCAATAGCTACCATGATGGAAAACAATATGCACATGTTATGAAAAATGTTATGCAGCCGTCGGTTAATATTTTAACTCTACCATTCAAAAATTCTTATCTTTGGAGCGAAAGGTTATGAAAAATGAAGGAAAATGTAGAAAGGTTTTCAATTTGATATAACTACTACAAAAGTAATTTAATGACAGAAGATACATTACAAGCCAGTATTGTATTGTCATTTAAAACTATCCGTTTCCGTATATCTTCTTAGTTTTAATTTTATCGATGTTATGTAAATACAGGCCTGTGCTATGAAAAATTCTTATTACAAGCGGCTTCAACCGGTCATAAGTATCTACCGTTCAGTCATCAGTTTGTTACTGGTCTATAAACACAAAATAATTCAGGGTATGCAAATTGTTCATTATTATGAATTATTTAATTTATACGATTAATCATGCTAAATTTTAATTTAATACCCTTCGCATACGTATGAAACTTATAAAATTATATTAGGAAGTCATATGCTCATTCCAAATTTGTCGTAGGGTAGTCAAGAGAAAATATCCTGATACAGACTATTACTTAAAACGCACTAATCAGTACTGGATAATGAGTGCTATTAGAAATCTATTCTCGAAAAATCGTTTTCTTTCGGACCACCCTTGACCCTTCTTTCTGTGCAGAGAGGCATATCCTTGGGCTGTGATAGTTCTAAACTGTAGGTCGTCGGGACCTCGCAAGGTGCAAGGGCGGCGTGCAAAGGAGCCTTAACGGTATTTAAGGCGGAGTGGCGGTGTTGCAAGATATGCGGCAGAACCCTTTTCTTGAATTATGTATCCCTAACCTTATTCTTCACGTTAAACATAAAATTTAAGATATTTTTGCGTTTTATTGTACAGAATCAAAACTCTAGGAGCCTATATAGTTGGCCATGATCTATTGAAAGCGTAAATGACTTTCACGGAAAATATCCTGTGTTCGATTCTAGGACGATGCAAATATCTGCCCTTTAAAATACATGGGAGTAGTTTTTCATTATTGTTTTGATGCACTTATCGAAATGACACGATGTTCGAGCTAGGCTGGAAGATGTATGGTAAGAATTGCTTTCAGAAAAAAATTTCATATGACCCTACTATTCCTGGGTTCGATGCCAGAGCACAATAACTTTTCTCTCATAAGGAATATAAGGGAAAATTAGGACGTCGTTTGAGGCAGTTGCAGCCAATATTTCTGCTTGAATTTTCACACATCGTTGGAGATGGTGATCCTCTATTGTGTTGCATAAGAAATATCAACAGAAAGACCTGGGTTCGAAGCTGGGCGGTAAATATGTCTCCTGTTTAAAATACATTGGGTTAGTTTTTCATTATTTTTTAACACACGAGCACATTAACATTTCTCTCATAAGGAATATATGTGAAAAGTAGGACATCGTTTGAGGCAGTTGCAGCCAATATTTCTGCTTGAATTTTCACACATAGTAAGAGATGGTGATCTTATATTGTTTTCCATAGAAAGTATTACCAGAAAGACCCGGGTTCGATGCCGGACGGTAATTATGTCTCCCGTTTAAAATACATTGGGTTAGTTTTTCATTATTTTTTTGATGCACTTATTGAAATGATAGGAAGTAATTGCTTAGATAAAACATGTATATTAAGTGGAGGTTTAAGAAGAAAAATTATATAAGACAATGTTGTTTCTGGGTTCGATGCCAGAGCACATTAAAGATGGTGATCTTCTGTTGTGCTGCATAGTAAGTATTACCAGGAAGACCCGGGTTTGATGCTGGACGGAGGAATTGCAGCTAATTTTAAGAATATTTCCAATACTTTCTCTACTTTTGAGGACCCTCTCGATATGATGTCGACTTGAAATTTGTGTTATCAACATGCTTGCAGAATGCAAGCAACATTTTACTTGTATTTAAAATAAATTTGATGCATATTCATTCTTCGAAAATTACATTAATTTCTTCACTTGTATTTTTATTTGATAAAAATTTAATATATATTTTGATGTTTTCTTTTTACAAATGAATATCAATAAGCACATCATGGTTTGTTTCTGTTTATTTAATCGTTATGATTCGACCAATTCGACTTAGAGTTAGGAGTTAATGAAAGTTGTTTTAGCAGAGTCCTGATTTGATATTACCATTATTTCTATAATAAATTTTTAATACCATTGTGTTTGTTTCGTAACACACTTTCATTTGCTAAAACCTGAAATTCACGGCAAAATTTTAGGGGTCGACTTATACGCCGGCATATATGGAAATTATTTTTAAATGCATAAGTTGAAGGTTTTCAAATTTTGCAACATTTTAGGTCCTCCCCTCTAAAAGCAACCATTTGAAAAAATGGTTGCTTTCACAGGGTTGATCTATCTAAAAATTTCCATACTGACCCTCCTACAAATTTAAACTGAACTTATAAGATGTAAAATAAAGTTAAAATTAGTAAAAGTAAAATACTATTACGCTCAAGGAAATAATGATATGCTTGAAGCAATAAAATATGATACCTTCACAAGCCAAGAATTTCCTGGTCCCGTCTGGAAGAGAATTTCTTTGGAGCCTGCACCAGCTGCTTCAAGATTTATAAAAGCACGGATTTCTTTTGCCCACTCATGTTGTGATATGAAAGCATGGGCAGTCTAAACAATGGAAATTATATAAAATATTAATGACTAAAAGAATATAATACAGGTACACTAATAAAGGATATGTAAAAAATTTTATCCTGACATCTTCATAAATAAAATGCCTATAAACAATTGAAAGGATAAATAGAAACAAAGAACTATCTCACTTTTGAGGTAAATGTCAACAACTATCTTAAATTGTGCATCTCTCAAGCTTTCTAAGATACACTTTGCCCATTTAATCCATAAAAATGCAGATTTTTTAATTGATCATCCAATAAATTCAACCACAATTAGCATAAAAAACACTTATAAATGTAAGAAACTCAGAAACTTTCTAAAGTTTCCGCCTAAAAACAATTGTATAAAAAGTAATTATAAATATTCATTATTTTGATACTATCCTGTCTTTTTGTAAGAAATTACCTGCAAAGGATTTTCTTCTGCTCCATTGAATAAAAATATCAAATTATGAGGTAACTCTGGAGCATTGGTTTCAGAAAAAACTCTAAGAAGCTCCAGCATTATGGCACAATGAACAGCATCATCACTTGCACCTATAAAAGAATTAGTTGTCATTCTCTAATGGTTTCTGAATAATGGATTTGATTTACAGAATAAAAAATGTCTTCTCCCTTTCCCTTTAAATCTTTTCTTTTTTCAAAATTAAGTAGTAAAGAAGCAGTTAGGATAGCAAGGAATGTGAATAGATTAAGAAGAAGACTCAGATGGAACAAAAATATCGTCAAGTACGAAAGGGTACCAACAAAAGGCTCAAGAATGAAAATTGGAAAGCACTTGAGGAGGCCCATATCCAATGTCTGATGATGGTGATAAGTATAGGATACAAACCTACAGCCTAGACCACAGGAATCACTGACTTGGCCTTATTTATGTTGTATGGACCCCAACTAGTAAACCCCAAGTAAACTATCAGGAAGAGTGATGTATCAGATGTATATATCATGCCTTTCATATCAGAAGTCCCCAAAATTCTGATTCATCCCATTAGAATGTAAGAAATCTTACCCCACAGTAAGGATTCTTTGGAATTTTATTAAGGGCCTTCCTCTCCGATGATAACAGGTTGAAAATCAGAATATCATTAGATGAGACACAGCTCAAATGTAAACCGTAAGTAAGTATAAGTAACACTTTTTTTAGCATTTACCAAAAAGAACTAGACCTATTAATAAGAATTTATAAAGAAAGTCTGAGTAATTTTCACTTTAGCAGTTGATCCAAATTGGTCATGGGTTCAATGCCAGAGTGCATAAAAATAGAGAAACATGGTCAATACAGTACGGAGCCTTTTTTTTTTGAAGCATTTGCCATAATGATTTTGACTTGAAACATCAGAGTTCACTATACATTCAACATATGTTACATAATTTGGAAATAAATTTCCAGAGACAATCCTGTATTCGATGCCTGGTTGGTTCAAAATCCTCCAATAAGAATTGCATCAAGAAATTGAGAATTTTCTTTTATCCACTTCCAGGTATGATGAATGAGTTTAGCCCATTAACTCTAATATTTAGATGCCAATTTTGTGTAAACAAACAAGTTTTGGACTTGTGTTAACTACTTACCACAAGAAATACACCACAATAGCTTCAAGAAAATTAATGTTACACACCTCTGGTAAAAAGGATTCAATGCCCCTGTGAAACCATAATGGTTGGCTGCAGTTCCCTAAATGTAGGTCTTGATAGATTCTTAGCTAATTGAATCCAATTTAGAAGAGGATCTTCTTACGAGTCACAATCAGGGAAATAAAGGCCATTAAGAGTCTGCATGGTGCCTGGATTGTTTTGAATAAGGTTCTAGGAGTGTATGACCCTATCTCAATTTACCTGATGATTCATTCCCTAAGCACTTTAGTTGTGGCCCCTAAGATGGCTTCTAAGGTTAGCTAATGCACATTCTTATGTCCTGTCCTATGCCCATCAAAGAGACATGATTGCAGTAAGCAAACAAGTTTTACTTGTTTTAAAATCAAGAATTAATCTTCTACTTGATGTTCAGTAGCTATAAATATAGACAGTTCATGAATTACTTAAGGGGAGTGGTCAGGCCTGAAAAATATCACCACTGTCGCTCTCTCTATTTAGTTCCAAAATTTGCCGCTGTCTATTCTCCTAGCAATGGTGGAATGGGTAGTTGAGGGGAGTAAGGAGATCGGGGAGGGTAAGCGAAAGAAGGGCAAACGGACAGTAAAGGACGACCGACAAATCCTTTCAGAATATCCTTTCGTTTCTTTACGGAAGTTTTTCCGGGAGAACTTTTCCATGTATGACACAACGGAGAGAGAAATTTAACCTGATGCAGAATTTCAATTAAAAAATAACGTCTTTTATCCAAAAAGTAGATCTTCACTGGTTTACAATGTATTTTTTTATACAAACTAAGGGCATTCCTCCGATGCTAATTTAGTTTTACTCTCAGAACTTAGTGGCTACTCGGGATATGCCGTTACAGACAAATATTTTTCCTACAATTTATTCTGTTATCGATTCAAAGAAAAGAAATCCTTCATTTTTTAATAATGTACCGCATACTTACTTCAGTGGAGTACTATCACTATACTCTGATTCTGTACAATTTTATTCATGCATCTCTTTCGGGTGGTGATGTAAGTTATCCCGTACCCCATATTTACATTAATAACAAATAACTGTTTACATTTAGTCACAAAACCAGCATGGGATATCGTGGTAATTTTTTCTAAAGAGAGCCAATATCGAGTAGTTTTTAAATTCATCTGAAGTACTTTAAGAAAACTTAATGTAATTATATAATTCCTATTTAACGTACTGATTGCAGAGAATATTTCTTCCATGCAAATACAAGTTATATTGACGTTAATACTCCGCGAGTTGCCAGGACGGAAATCATGATGCCACCTAGCTATTTCTCCATGCAAATATGTACTTAGAAATTTTTAGAATGGTAATAACTGTTCGTCTTGGCCTCATTTGTTAAAAAAGAGTACGCCACATGAAGGCTGAGTTTGACTGTGGATAGGAGTCGGCTATGTATTACGCATCCCTTGTACTCCTCCTAACCTAACTAACCTAAATATTATCTAAACTTAAAAGAGCGAAATATATCACTAAAAACTGGCATCAAAGTGGTGATTATATATGATTGCGATGAAAATAAGTAACACTAAAATTAAAACTAAAGCATCATTTATAAAAATAATCATTTATGATTATTGTGCAATTGCCGACATATGTTCGGTAAGGGGAATTCTAAATAAAATTCTATCGATCCCAGAGAGCCATTTACATTGCCGTAAGCATTTCAGATAGGGGTAATGGAGTCTTATTTCAAGAATTTCCCATTATGATACGGAATTCAAACTTTGAATTAAATAAGATCAGCTTCTAGCAAGTTATAATGTCTACTCGTATCTGCCAATAGGTCCCGGGTTCGACACCAGTCGTCTTTAAAATTAGAATTTTCTACGATTTTTAAGATTTTTTAGAACCCCTTCCCGATAACTTAGATACTAAAAAATCGGCATGTAAGTAGAAATCATAAATAAATTTCGTATACGTATTTTAAGGTTTCCCTAATTGTCCTTGGTTCGATCCCAGAGAACCATTTACATTACCGTACGCGTTTCAGATGAGGAAAACGGAGTCTTAATTTTGTTCCTTCCCAGTATGATATTGACTCCAAAGTTTGAATCAAATTGATTTCATTTCTATCTATTATATTCTATATTATATGTATTCACATCTTCCAAAAGATCTTGAGTTCAACACCAGGCGTCTCTACTATTTGAAACATATAGCGGGAATTTCCAATTATTTATGATTAGGTTTTGAAAATATTTTAAGCTATATCCCGGTAGAATAGGAAATACAAAATCACAGTGGTCACGAAAAATATTCCCTTCTTTCTTTATATTTATGAAACTGTCACCAAATTTTTCTGAGTTTGTTGCCGGATGGGTGCAAATTTCTCCTATTTAAAATAAATAGCGTTGGTTCTCAAGAATTCTCCTTTTTTCTTTTGAGGATCCTCTCGATATGATGCCGACTTTAAATTAGTATTATCGATATGCTTGCAGTCTGCAAGCAACATTTTACTTGTTCGAGTGTTAAATGAACTGGAGTCATTAATCATTTTTAAAAGCAATAATTTCATTGCCTTCGATTGTTCATTCTTTACTACTGATTTTTCAGCTTGATTTCTTTTCCTTACACGTTTATATATGAAAGACATCCCCTTGAATTGTTCATTATAATTCGGCTTTGGTTTAAATCGATTTTTTTAAACCAATACCTCTCATTAATGATTTAATTTATATAATCAATGGTAATTCAATCCTATTTAATGCAATCATTCGATTACTGCCAATAAATAAAAGAATAAAAATTGAATACTATTATTAAAAGTTTAGAGAAAATTCCTTACTATTTAGAAAAACACAAGTAATTAACGAAGGAATGCTTTCAAAGTATCTGTCTACAGGAAGGCTTCGTTTTTTTGCCATCTGAAAAACCTGCGAAGTCAAAATTGCGAGAGAGATATTAAATACTTTCAAAAATCCAAGATTCGGTTCTAATAATATTTGAAATGGACCAAAAGGAGATTATTTATTGACAACCGAAAACACGAAGAGAGACTAGCAAATCATTTTATGGACGGAAGACTGCTAAAGACATATCACGTGGAATACAGAAATAGAGTAAAATTTTGTACCTATTTAAATACATCTATAAAAAGAGCAAATGTTATTTAATTTGCTAGTATTTTCTTTTTTTTCACTACAAAAGTTCATCTAACATAATAATCACCGATTTTTATATATTTATTTACCCGATGTCAGTCACTTCCGTAAGAAATGCAAGGTAGAAATTCTTAAATGACATTCAGTGTGAAAGAGCAACACGCAATGTCACGGAAAATTAGGTAGGGCAGAAAAATCATTCATTGCCGAATACAGGACTAGTATGTATTTGGAAGAGTCTCTCTAGCTACCTCTGCTACAATGTAAGAAAGCACAAGACCATGGTGAATGACCCTAACCCTCATAATTCTTAGCTTTTCTTACTTTTGACCGCGGCGGTCCCTCGCAGAAAGAGTGTGAGGGAAAAGAGGGGAAAGAAAACAGCGCCACTATCCTATTTTGAAAACTAGAATTCGAAAACGCTAAACATCATTCTTGGTTTAAACGATTACAGTTATTGTGTAACAGTTACATGTATGAAATGTTTCTGGATACAAAGATGAAGGATGAAACTATGCTTTCCCAATAACGAAATTTTCGTATCCCACCTTATAGCCGAGTACTACTTCAACGAAAATGATCGAATTTTGTGTATGATTACTAATTTTTTTCTCAATTACGATTCGCATAATAAAAAAAACCTTACTGGCAAATTGTTGATAATTCTTTCGTGTGTCGAATGGTAAAAACAGATTTTTTTTGTCATTCTAAATGCCGACGTAGTGATGTAATCGGCAACTGCCTGAAATCCGATTTTTGAGCGGGGTGACCACCCCCCTTAAGTGGATCATTATAGAATTGCTACACAACTCAAAATGAGATCAAAGATTGATTGAGAGGTACTTACTATAGTAAAGCTTTGGAAAGAGATCACCACTTGTTTCTGAGTTTCCCACACACTTTTTTGCCATTAGTGACTGCTAGATAAGCCCAGATTTACTTATACTCAAGGACGGATCCAGGGGGGTGGTCCTGGGGGTCCAGACCCCCCCCGAAATATCACTTGTGCCTATTTTTCGAAAATGAAACTCAAATAAACACACAATTTAATAGCAATCACTAGCAAAAAAAATCGAGTTTGTCTAACACAATTCTAACTTCACGTTTTGTGAAAGCCGAAATATCTTTTATTTTTAAATTTTTTGATTGGAACCCCCCAAAATATTTTCTAGATCCGTCCCTGCTTATACTGAACTCATGTAAGTTGGGGACAGTCATTATGTTTCTTTCTATAACAGGATCTGTACTCAAATGTTACATTAAATAGAAATATACTGAATAGTGAAAGCATGAGCTTCAATGCTGTCAGTAAAATCTATTAAAATGTAGTAATCAAGAAGTAAATAAATTCCTAGTATAAACAACAAAAGTAAAATTAGAGGTTGAGTATTAGTAATAAGGAAAGGAAAATGGAAAACATATCACTAGATACAAGAAATATTATATTTTAATACAAATATAAAAGATAAATATCCAATGAAGATTAGAAAGAATGATAGAGAAGAAATAGATCTTCGAAATTAACTCACTAGAGAAAGAAATGAAATGAGGTTCTCATACTGCTTATGCTTGAGCTTGACTTACAAAAAAAGTTTCAGAATAGTAAGACGATATTAAGAAATTGCAGAAAATTGATATGTTATTTTTCATAAATATAAAAAGACATTAGCAACAGGAGCATGCAAGAAACATTCTGAGAATATATTTGAGAGAGATAAGCTGAAAAGAAGTTAGCCATCAGATTTCTGCAATAAAGGAATCAGATCCATCAGAATTTCTTTCTGGACAACTCATATTAAGTAAATGCTAATTCAGGAGACATTAAAGGTAGAATTCAAATCAAATTGTTTCTTTGGATATAAGAGTATAAAATAAATATTGAAACAAAATAATTTCCTTAAATTAATTAGAAAAGCCAAAAATATTTTTATAATAAATGGTAATTTCTTTAAAAAGCAAGAAAATCGACCTCATAAGAAAATTTGTATATGAATCTACTCACCAGGACTAGTTGGAACTGAATCAAAGTGGCAATTTATTAAAAGACTATCAGCAGATTTACTTTTTGACACAATCTTGACAGCTATATTTTGTAATCCTTCATAAGTATTTAACATTCCATGTGGCTTAAAAGCTAAGAAGTACCACCCATCTGCCTTCTGTGTACTTATTAGAACCCTATCCTAAGAGGAAAATAATATCAGTAGAAATACATGAGAATGCCAATCACATTAAACCCAATTTAAGTTGACAATCACAAATAAGTGTACCAAATTCTCCAACTAGATAATAATAACTAACCTTATCTCTTGCAGAAAGAGCTGAGGTAGCCCATTTAATCTCCCTGAGCAGAAAATCAACAGCAAGAACTTCATTTTCAAAAGAACCAACAACCCTTGGACCAATTCCAGATAGTAATCTGAGATGCCCCATGGCTCTTTCAGCACAGAATAAGTTTTCCTTCATATTAGCCTAAAATGATATGTTGGGAAAATTATGAAATATAACAAACATATGAAGCTAAATAAATTTCAGGAAATTAAAAACTTACTATATCAGACAATAATATTGGTGTTGGAAGTCTGCCATCCATAAATATTACAATTTGGAAAAGGGCAAGGAAAACAAGAATCGGATAAAGTAAAGGGACCATTAATGGATTGACATTCACTTTTGATTGCCTGTGTCTTCTACCATTAAAATTGTCTGAGGAAATGAAAGCTGCTTCGTCCCCAAATTCCACATTTTTTGCTCGATGACGTACATTCAGCCACTGAAAAAGATGTCTTGTCATGAATCAGTGATTAGATTTTAATAAAATAATACAAAGTAAAACTTATTGCTTTGGTTGAAAATGACTCCTGCACAATTTAGTCAGAAAAATGTTTAATAAATGGAAACCTAAGTATCAAGACAATGAAACAAAAATGCATTCTTTCTCAAATTTATGTTTGAGATCATTAGCCTGAATGGATCCTCATCTCCATCACCCTAAGCTGCAAAAAAGGTACGATACTACAAGGCAAAATGAAGAGGAAAACTTCATTATCTGTGAAGTACTATGCCACTATGAGTAACTGTTTTAATAGGGTTAAATAAGGAGTGATTAGGATGAATAACATTATTCAGGATCATTTATACTGAGCTATCTTTTAGATCATAACAGTCATGAATAGTTCTGAGGTAAAAGTAAATGAAAGATACCTCTTATTCTATCCTTAGTAAATACAAAATATTTCATTCATCGAGATATAGAACAAGAAATCACAATCAAAATTATATAAAATAAAGTAAGACTTCGATTCAACAAGAATAATTATTAAATTATTGATTTCTATAACCATTAATAATAAACTATAATTTCTACATACATAATGATTTCTGGATTCGTTTTCTTAATCGCTATGTAACTTCGAAATCCAAGTTCAGAAATCGCTATTTTTGTAAACAATGAAAGTGAAGCTTAAAGATTACAATACGGAAATATTTGTCGGTAACGGAATAAATTTGTATAAATTTAAATAAGGTATTTACGGCTAAAATAATCAAATTAATCCCCGATAGGTTCACTTATTGGAAGAATGTCAAAATAACAGGCTGCTCGTCTACTTGACGAGCAGCGCGCCGGGCAACCCTGTAGAGTTGACTTCGAAATATCTTCTAACGATAATGCAAATAATACGCACAAAAAAGAGATCTTGTAACTTCTGTAAGTTTATATCGCCAAGCTATGGGCTTAGTAAGTATATACTCAAACATCAGCGATTTGCCGGCTAAGAGTAATAATGCGTAATTCATTAATGAAAATTTAAACAAAGCGCCAAAGAATTGAGAAATTCAATCGCGAAAAATTTTTTTCTGCTTATTAGTGGCCAACAGTTACACCCATGTATCGTAATAAATACTTGGAATGGAAGGAAGTGAATGAATTTTGGTAAGAATTGAATTTTATTTAGTGAGCACCTCTTGCAGTTCCGAACAGGAAGTATAAATAGAATCTATGATTTGCTCCACTTGCCTCTTTCCCCGAGCGACTAGCCATTTTGCTTGAACCTCAGCCTCTTAATGTTTACAAGAGAACAACTCTTATCAGCACATAATAGGTCTTTCTTAAAAGAAAGAGTCGGTAAGAGTTGTAGTCAAGCTCGGCAGGCAGTATTCGAGTGTTTCTTAGTTGAGAAGCGGGAAATTTTGAATGCTTATATGGCTATGGAGGGTAATAACTAGCTTTCTGGATATAATAAACCTTTACATACATTAGATTCATAAATTCTACGTGTGCAATAACAAACTTTCAATTTCGCGCGTGAAAAGGACATTTCATTGGAAAAAATTAAGCTAGATAGATGTTGCCACAGTCAAAGTAGTATTCATCACTGCAAATACTTTCCCTGAGGTAAAGTATTTATTGTCAACTAGTCCAGGGTTTCAGAGTAAAGTCAGAGCCAAACTGTTATACGAAAGATAATTCGAAGGTTCGACTGAAAGTGGAGGGATCACCTGCTAGCACCATTTCAGAAATTAATTAAAGCAATCTAAGCTTCACATTTAGTATGAAAATGACACATTGATTTGTTGATATTACTTATTTCTTTCGAAATTGCTGCATAATTAGCAGAGTTATATTTCCTATATGCAATAATTCTTCTTATTATTATGTGTGTAACTATAGCAAGACTAATTAGAAATATATATATACATTCTTCTGAAACTCCACTCTACTATGTATGATGAGGAAAAATTCAGGTTTACGTCATTCATTAACACTGAATTCCACTTTTGACTCTATAATTTAATTCCAATTAATTTAATAACCCTTAATAGCAAAGTCAGAGCAACAGAATCTCTACCATCCATGCAAATGTTTATGACATTTGCCAGAACTCTGTTCTTGTTCACTCTTCCTAATGTTTTTTCAAAGTAGTTAGGTCCTCTCTTGCATCATACTAGGCTAGTTAGATCATAACTCCTCAACTGCAAACCATTACTAAATATTGACACTGATAAATATTCTTCCAGCCATAAAGGAAGCTCATCAGAGATTCTTCTACGGCCATATTAAGCCTAATCTTACTCCTTGTTTAATGAAGCAGCAGAATCTCAGCTCCTCTTATTTACCGATGACAGTAAAATTCTCTTTTAAGTGCTACTAAATTATTGTAATTCAATACAAACTTCTACATTATTCAGCAATCATATCAGCAACAAAATGGAAGAGTAAGAAAAACAAAGTTTTTTAGGGCATGTGAAGTGAATCAATCAAAGTAGCTTATCTGTAAGCTCTGAGATGCTCATTGTCTCTGTAGAGTTCCATGATAAATCATTTCCTTTCAAATGTGACAATGTATAATATCCTGCTTTATGCTATTTTTTGAGTACTGTGTAAACTTTTTTTCCATTGACCTCCAATTAACTCCTAAGCTCCAATAATCCTCTTTGAAATTACATTTAATCATTGACATTGATATAATAAGAAAAGCAGTGTATTACATGGGGTAGGCAATCATGACTGCTACGAAAGAGGATAATAATAATCAGGAGTTTACCACACACATTTTGTTCTTGAAAGACCAGACTTGCAAATAGTCTTTTTCAGAAACTATCACAACCATAACCTAACCACAGGTCCTGAATCTGGATATATGGAACTGCAAGTTAGCACAGCAAACCCTTAGCCTTCAAGGCTGACAATGGAACTAAATAATATGTTTTCATGAATTAATTCCAATGGATCTTTTAAAGCATAACATTGGTCATTTTGCTATAATGTACGTACAGTGACAGTAGCAATATTTGCAAATCTGTCCAGAATTACCAATAAAATTACAGACATTGGCCCAAGAAATGAAACTTAAATTGCTGTTTTTACTCAATTAAGACGTTGCCTCTGATATGAAGCCTTAAAGATCTATAATTTCAGCTGGAGACTTTCATTTACAAAATATTACTTCCACATTATATAATATACTCCTTTTGACCTCATCAGTCTCAATATCCGAAATAAAGAAAGGAAAAAAAGGTGCAAAATTCTTCTCCATAGCTTCTTGTGAGCAGAAAAATACCCTAAACTCTGACCCCCCTGCTACACCCTGAACCCTCCCACTTGAAACTTCTGCCAACTTTTAATTAATTTTGTTGCAAATTCAAAAAGTCAGCAATTAATTTTATGACATGCATAGAATTTGCTGACAACACAAGAGGACTAGTTATTGAAAAGCTTTAGAATTTTCCCCCAATTAAAGTTAGATTTTATAAATTATTCCAAGATTAAAAATCATGAGAGTTTTACCAATCTGAATGGGAAGTCTAATAATAAGTTGAAATGGCTCAAGTTCAGTTGAAGCATCTTTCCAAAGAAAATTAAAAATAAAAGACACCAAAATTTTCAGAAAGACTTTCAAGGAGATATTTTTAAAGATTAGATGAATTAATTTATAGACAGCTGGTCAGAAAATCATTGCCACCAAACTAATAAAATATTAAACTAATCTTATGACCAAGGTTTCACTAAGAAGCATTGACTGTTACTTTTAAAGAAAATGGGATGAGGACATACATATAGAGAGGTCTTCTTACTCAAACATTAGGAAAATGCAAGGCAGGACTAACAAGTAGAAGTTGAGGGAACAATAAGTTTTGCAATATATCAAATACTAAGAGCTTTGTGTTATAGACTATTAATCAAGGATCTAGATCTACATTAGTATCCTACAAGACATTTCTTTTGGCATGTGATAGAGGTTGCATGCACCATGACTAGGGACATGGAAAAGGTGGGGTTATTTTATAACCTAAAGTGTTGATATTTTTTTACAAAAGTGATGTTATTTTACCCTGAAATCGATGTTATTTTAACGACAAAATAATTGATGTTGATTGAGTGCCATGCTTTTAACCCTTAAACTGCATGGAACGTATAAAAACGTTTTCCTGCCAGAATGTCAGAACTACAGGAAAAACGTTCTTATACGTTTGACCTGCTCTTCCTTGCCCATGCTTGGCCTTCCTCAATTTTAAGGCGCTGCCTGTGAATGAGACGCACCCTCACAAAATCTTTTGCATTGTCCTAAATGTGGAAAACCCTTTTATAAATGAGCAGAGGAAAAATGATGAAAATCGCGTTTGAATTGGTGAAATTTGCGATTAACACGAAATTCGCGTATTCGCGGGAAAACCGCAGAATTCGCGTTATCGCATTTGCGACTTTTGCGTGTCCCTACTAATGTTAGACCTCTAATGACAAGAGATAACCTAATCTCTTGATGCAAAGATTTAACACTAAATGAGGAACAAATTATCGAATCATTCAAGATCGTTAGTCTACAAAAAGAGTGTAGAGAATGATACTTTAAATAAATTAGGAAAATATTAAGAGCATTCACTGACCAAATTTCTTTTGCTCCATAGCCAGTTAAACTTAAAATGTATTTTTGAAAGAAGTCCATAATGAGCATTTTTTGCTAACAAAACTGTAAGCTTTATGCATAAATTCTTTTTGCCAGTTGCTCCTTTCTCTTGATTAAAGGCACCAACTTTATGCATTTCCAATAAGTATTCAGTAGTCCTCTTATGGGCAAAGGAACTGTTAATTTAGGATCTATTAAAAGGCAAAGGAACTGTTCCAATTCCAACTGTTCAAATTAACAGTTCCTTTGCCCATGAACTAAGTAACAGATGCACTACCTCATCATCATTTTGTCCCACTTAAAAAAAAAACTTTTTTCCTCATTACATCTAATTCACTTTTTATCTATTCTGTCAGTTAAATTTTCATGAAACATTATTACAATATCTGTCACACAAAACAGCGGAATTGAATAACCAACTAATTACACAATGCAACCAGAAATAAAAAATCCTTGCAATTTATGAAAATAGCTAGTGTCAACTTTTGGAATAATTACAAATTATAAATGAAATATTCATTTAATTAGCCATCCTAAAATCTTTCATAATGGAAGCATGAATGCGGTTCCCCTTATTAATCTGAAACTTTTCTTAACTGATAGTTATACATTAAACTGAATAATGCATTCAGGATGAAAGTAAATTTTATAATTATTTAAATGATCTAAATCCTTCTAATATGAAATTAGCAAAGATAGTTAAAGTGGTGAGCTGTGTATAAATACATCATGCTATAAAATATAAAAAATATGATTTTAGGCAATAAATTTTATTTGACCTTAAAAAAAAAAACCGGAACAAGAACAATAAACATGAACAGCATTAGGAACAGGAACTCAGTAAATATACAATTTTATTTATTGTGGAAACTCATTTTGAATAATATTTATTTTGGAAACACCAGGGCAACATAATGATGGACAAGGTAAGTTTACTAAGAATATTAACTCGCAAGTACTACTAACTCTACTTATGCGGTGGTAGTTGAAACTAATGTATACTGTTTGGGTAATTTTCCCGTTTCACGGTGTTTACGTTTTATTTTTTTTTTTTCACACTAGAAATACCCCCGGGAAAATTACCGTATTTCTTTTCTTGTTTGTATAACGATAGGGCATCAACTAATATCTCTTTCCCTAGATGTAACCTTGCAGTTTTAATGCAATTGGTGGTGCTCAGAGTTTCATGCTTAGTGCTGTTTATAGAAGAAAGTTTCCTTTTCTTGTGAAATAAATCTCATAGTTTACAGTAATCGTTAAGAAATACATACACAAATGATGACTTTTGAATTCTGTATTTCCAAATTTTGTGATTCTCTAAATGGCAGAAACATTTTTGGCTGAATTTCGTAATCTGTACCCAAACAGTGGTAATTTTCCCGTTTCACGGTGTTTCGGAGAAATTCTATATCTCCTTTCAAACATGGTCTCCGGACGCCAATCTTGTACCTCGGTCACTTTCATCAAGATATGTCAGCAACTGCGTCAGGTAGTTACTCGCTATAATTTTTATCATAAACTGCAATGTTTGAAGTATCATCCCTGAAAATTTCATCGAAATCGGGGTATTTCTAGTGTGAAAAAAAATAAAACGTAAACACCGTGAAACGGGAAAATTACCAGAAATACTTTTAAGAGCAACAAAATCCCGAGAAAAAATACGAAATAGATTGCGGTATCTGAAAAAAATGGGAAGTTTAAAGATCGCAAATCGTTTGAAAGAATAGAGAAAGATGAGATTAATTAAGAAAGGTGAAATTAAGGAAATGTAACGCGTTTTAATCATCTGGAAAGTGGCGAAAGAGACTTCATAACGTCTAAATGAGATAGCAGTAATTATTTATTATCCTTGACAAAATTTGAACAGATGTTATTATTATTAATCTAGATTAGGGAAAACTTGGAGTAACCAATGAATTTTAAGTTATCAACCCTTAAAGGGTACTAAATCTTACGCTATTCCATTTTCAGAGGTTTAAGAAGTTCCATTGAAAATTTCCTCCAATTCCAGACGACGCGACGGAGACGTTCAGGGAGATAACTGCCAGCCGCTCTTGAACTGTACGAGAACCGCAAGGAAACTGGAACACATTCGTAAATAGAAGAATTTGCACGTTGCACTAGGATCCTCTGAAAGGCCCTGCTTAGGAAGGAACTGATCAGCTGTTTTCTGAAATAACTAAAACAAATTATTTAAGATTCAATAGAAATTAAACAATTGATAAAAACAATTACACTCAGCAGGATGATATCCAAATCCAAATGTTAAGGTGGGATTTCCATTAGGTTAAAACTCATCCCCCAAGAAACTTTTAAAGTGTACTTATTGAGCTTTCTACTCAAATTAAAACAAGCATGAGATATGATTGAGAAATTGTTAAACTAAAATACTTAAAACTAAGATATTTTAAAAGATTAAGATGACAGAGTTGCACGGGTTTCCTAAACCACATCATGACGTACCGTGCATGGCTCGTTTCCCCTTTTGAAATGGAGGGGTATCGCCAGCAAACTGCATCTGGTATTTGATATTGCGGGGGCGAACGCATCATCAGATGCAATTAACCAGCCCTATGAAACCATTATGTGACAATGGCTTGAAAACCATTGCCACGGAAAAGATAGAAGAGGGAGAATTTTAGAAGACCAATTAAATTTTATTCGCTAATGGCTAAAAAGCCAGTCTGTAGTAATGTGTGTAGTGCCTACAGCTCTAATTTCCCTCTTCCCCCCAATCACTTTAATGAAAGAATCACTATTGCCCATCAAGTGGGCCCTACTTCACTTAGTTTCCCTACTCCCCCAAAATCTAATGCAGACCTGTTCTCTATCGCCCTTTGTCGGGCCCGTGGCTAAAGAACCTACCACCTTTCACCTGAAAGACGTCGATCCTTACCTTGAGCAGTGGATTTCCTCCAGCGGTGGCCGCACTCAGCTTTCCATCGGCGTACAGAACCTCCTCTTGATGTCACTTCACTAATTCACTAAAATGACCATAATTCACAACACAATATTCACTTATAACACTCGTCTTCTATGGAGGAACTTCTGATCCGAGCTCAGTCGAGGTCGAACTCCATTGTCGTCCCGTCCGCCGTGGATTACTTCGGAAGGATCCTGCTGCGATGCCTCGGAGGGATTCAGAGTCTAACAATTCGTAGCAACGAGCGCAGTAGAGGGACTCAACTGCTGGAGACCTTGCGTCGACCGAAGCTCACGAAACTAACGTTGGGCACGAAATGCGTCGAGAACTGGGTTCTCGGGGTTTATATATTCGCAACGGTGAGGGAGAGGCCAAAGGGATGGGTAGGGAAGAAGTCGGAGACGGTGGGATGAGTTTTAGGAATACGAATCATTTAACCGATGCCTTTGAAATGAGCTTGATCGTATCTCCATTACCTAAACTTCTCTGCCATTGCCTCGCGAGCAAGTTTTCTTCGGAAGTTGAATGGATCACCTTGTACTAATTGAGCATCAAATGACATGGATCGAACTATCCCTGTTCGAAAAATTCTCGGGGGTTAGTCTGATTTAGACAAACAATTGTAGCACTGAATAGGAGCAATAGCCTAATTTGCTCCCGATCCGTTTAATTTAAAGTAATACTTCATTTTATTATAGATAAAAGAAAATAGACTAAGGAGGCTTCATTACGATGATCATATCATCCTTTTATTCGTATTAAATAGATCTCAGGATTAATGCTTTGACAAGGCGCCGATTCGCAATATGATTTAACGCGATATTTCCATTGAGCCGATGTTTTTTTCTTTCCCCAAGGAAAAAATATTCCTTTTAAATCAAACGGATCGGGAGCAAACTAGGCTATTGCTCCTATTCAGTGCTACAATTGTTTTACTTTCGGCCACCAAATGAACCTCACTCCAAACGCATCTAGCTGCGGAGATCCCATTCAATCATGCACCCACCTTAACTTCCTTGGAGAACGTCAGCAGTGATAGTCGAGGGGCGAGGAAGTTTTCAGTTATTACTTGAATAAAGCGGTTGGAGAGGAAGGATTAGATAATCTTGCGTAAGGGAATAGGAAAGGAGAGTTGTACGAGCTGAAAAATATAATACCCCGGCGCCAGGTTTTATCGAATGCATATTCTTGATCAAAGAAGACTACATGAGTAGCGGCATTGGATGTATGATGTTTTCACTAATCTTAAAATTTTATGGGTTGTGGGTTAATGCTTTCAAAAGCCCATTTGTTCGAGCAGAGTGATTTGGATTTGCTCCATATGATGGAGAATTTTAGAGAGGATTATTTTCTCAAAAACTTAAGAGAGGGAAGACAATAGAGGGATGTCTATGATTGTTAATAGAAAGAGGGTCTTTTTAGAGTTTAGAGATTTAGATTTAGAACTTAATATATTTTCGAGTTGTCGTTATTTGTCAAACTGTCGTTATTTTTGAGAAGAGGATCTCATTAGGGAGAGAGGTGGCGATGAAAGTATTTGTGTTAAGGATGGATTCGTCGAAAGACTGTCGGGGGACGAAGTCATAAATTGATTGACTAAGGAACTTCAATTAAAACGGTGACTATTAAGATAGGAAGGCGGATGATATTTCCAATTACTAATGACAAATTAGATATAATTACTCCCGAAAAAACTAAAAGGGGGAAATGGAAGAGGGGGGTACGAAGGAGGGGAAGTAGTAGAGGTAGAAGAGAGAGAAGGATTTGTGGTAGGAGGAGGATTTGTGCAGGAGCTGGCTGGGGATTTAGGGTTCTGGCGGCAGTTGAGGTAGGAGGGGTTGATAAGTTAGGAAGGGCATTAGATTTGAAGGCCAGGAGTCCAATTGGAATTAGGCACAGTAAAGGGCTTTACAGTAGTCTACAGAACTTTGCAAGGTGTAGAGATGTCTTATTTCCTTAAATATTGGCCATCTTCGGTATGTTTCTATTACCATTGCAGTTCGTGCATTTAGGAGTGGTAAGGTTACAGTGCTGGCAGGATTTAATGGGATGAGGCTCTCCGCATCTAGAGGCGTTAAAAACTCAAACTCCCTGGACGTCCTTCGGGCGTGCCGAAGTCCCTTTTTTCACTTTCTGGAGGGCTTAGCCGATTGGAATGAGCAACATTGCTTTCTTTTCGGATCACTTAATTAATCTGATCATGCTAGAAGTCTCTCAAACGGCTTGCGATCTTTGAGCTTGCCCTGATTCTGCACTTAAATTGTAGGATAATTTATCTTCTTTAAAAATTATAAGGATAGCATTTTCTGTTGACAGCATAGGTACTTTAGAAGATATTGAACAAAAACTAAAAGCGCTACACAGATATGACTTTTTTTTGAGCATTGCTCATCCCGCACTGCACTTTTGAAGCTACGAACTTGATCACGTACCGCTGGTATAGGTCCTAACAACATATAAAACATCAGCCATACATGAGCTTATAGGTTGGAAGTATTATTTGACTTGACTATGAAGGATATACATTGATGCTAGGCTCTTCTTCTTGGAGGAATCCGTCTTCCATCAGGTTTCAACTGGATACCCTCCATCACATTTGGTCCTGAGCATCTTCTTTCGTTTGCCTATTACTTTGGTCATTTTATATGTCATCGTGCACTCCCAGTCTTCTTTCCCTTCCTCGTTTTCCTTCCATTTTTCCTTCAATAATTCTCCTAAGTAAGCAATTTTTGCGTAGTATATGCCCCATCCAAGCTGTCTTCCTCTTTTTGATTTCCCTCAGCAGTTTTCATTCCTCTTCTATTCTTAATAGTACTTCATCATTTCTAATTCTATCTGTCCACTTCACCTTAAGCATCTTCCTCCATAATCAAATTTCAAAACTTCCCAAGTACTTTTCATATTTCTTTTGGACTGTCCATGTCTCACTGCTGTAAGTCACCACACTTCATACAAAGCAATTAGCAAATCTCTTTCTCAGATCTACTAGAATTCAGAAGTCCCTTCACCTTCTCTAACACTTTTTTACCCATAGCTATCTCTGTCTGCCTACTCTGTCTTACTTCCTGGGTACAGCTACCATTCTCGGTCACTAAACTTCCCAGATATTGAAATTATTTCACATTCTCAAAAATTTTTCCTTTTACAGATATATTAATGATTCCTCCATCCAGCTTACTCTCATTTTTTTTTGTCTTTCCAACGTGTATGTTCATTTCATATTCTTTACCTACCCTTGCAATATTCTCCATCATATACTGTAGCTACTCTTCTGTTTCCGTCAGTACTGCTAAACCATCTGCATACTTTACAGTCTTTATTGTTTCTTCTCCTACCACTACACCTCTTGCCTTAATACATGTCCCAATTCCCATCTAACATTCTTAGACCAACCAGCCTTAGGCATCCAATTGAATCTCATGTTCCTTAACCTTTTCTAAACCGGAACTGGTTTCCTCCCATATTTTCTTCGATTTTTATTTCTATTCTTTGTAATAATACTCTTATTATAGCTTCCCAGACAACACAGGATATGTAATACATCTGTATTAAATAAAGAATACGCAGGAAATACGTCACGAGATACATATGTATAAGTTGGAATACGCACGAAATTCGTACGTATATTTGACGGAAAAGTGGCTCAAAAGTTCCATCAGATGTATGTATACGCACGTATTACGAATTGTAAAATTGAGTAGCCTTACGCGAATAATACATTTGTATGTATACGTCAAATTTTCAAATTGATATTCAGGCCTACATACACAAACTTTAAATGACAATATATTTGTGCAACAATTTCCCAGTTAACTGGGAAATTGTTGCATAATTAAATTATTAAATTAAATTTTCCATTTTCATACACTACTAAAATAGGCATATTAACAATTTTATTATTTTCCCATAGTCAACATTAATATTAAAATATTAAAATTAACCCTTAACCAGTGACGTGCAATTTTTGTCACACTACCAGTGACGTGCGGTCTGAGAGACCGCAATTTTTTAAATATGTTTAAAGTTACTAAATGACACATTTAACAAAGTTTAAAAGCCTTGATAAACTAATCAGTTATTCAATAATTTGAATTCAAATTTAATTTTATGTTAATATGAACAAAATTTCAATTATTAATCATTTTACGAAGATAGTAAAAAATTTGAATGAAAAAAACATATCCTATCAAAATAATGTCGCATATTAAAAATCAGGTGCCTATTTTTGTAGCAAAGCCTTTAATGTATTTTTGGGATGATAATTGATAAAACGTTCTTGAAAAATATTTCATTTATTGTGTTTTTCATGGATTCTGCAAACGTTCGATATTACATTTTTCGTGAAAAATGTCCTACCCCTCCAAAGAAGCACAGCTCTTGCAAATATTTTTTGTGCATTATAAAAAAACTGGTTGTCTACATTTGGACCATCAGAAGGAGGTTTTCCGTTTTTTCCATGGAGGGCAAAGTCGGCAAGTTTTCCGCTTCTCTAGTTTATCTTCGAAATTTTGAGGTTTTTCAACAGTTAGGTTCAGAATTCGGCCTAAATTGGCTCTTAATTGTGTGGGAATCTTGCTGTTCGACATTATCTTCTTTAATTGTGGCCTTACTAACTCCGCTGCAATGCATTTAATAAAATCGTACCTATTCAGATACTTATTGTCTTTTAGAGACTGCTGGAGCACAAAAGAATTCACCAATGAAATGTCTAAAATCCTAAGAAACACTGCCATTGGCCATCTCCTTGTTCTTCGACTAGATGAGTAGCTGCTGCACATTTTATGTAGTGTATCTACTCCACCCTTGATTGAATTATAGAAAGCTATAATTTCAGGTTTCATTGTCACGTCATCTGTGCTCTCTGTGGTGCATTGACGACACCAACCAAAGAGTCCTGTTTCTCTTTGGCACATGAGGAACTAGAGTCATTTTGCCGTATATCCATACAACGAGAACCCTTTTGTGCCTTCTTTCGAAGGCCCGAACTCATTGGATATTTCCCTTTAATTTTTTCTTATCGTCCCGACATAGGTCCCTCCCCGACATCCACCCTCAGCTTCTAAACCAGTTCAATTGAAGTGAACCAATTATCAGCTGTAATATTTCGATTGGAATGAAATATTGGCTCAGTGAGACGCGGAACTGATTGCGTAGGTTTCGAAGTCTTTTTGTCTTCCTCTGACAGACCTTTTCCGTTGGTACTTTTTCCGGCGTACAAATAGGCATTATACAAATAGCTATTCGATGTATCCGTCAAACACATCATTTTGAGACCATACTTAGCTGGCTTACTCAGGATGTACATTTTAAATTGGCACCGACCCCTGAAGGCAATTAACATTTCGTCAATACAAGTTGTTGTGCCCAGTGAATAGCAACAATGAGAATTTTTTACGAAATGATTTAACAAATCAGAAATTGGTGCAACTGGGTCACTTTCGTACCGGACGATTCGGTCTTTATGGTTATCAAACTGAAGACATAAAAGGAGAGCAGCAAATCGTTGTCCATACATTACTAAACGAAAAATTTCCTTTCCCATGCCATCTGCAGCAAAAGTACTACTAATATCTTCATCGTTAGATTTAAATATTGCCGAATATATTAATAACCCAAGTAAAGCTCTTAATTCAATATAATCTAAATCTTGGATTTCTGGTCTACTGTGGTATACTTTTCTCTTAACTTCTGAAGTTTGACATTTGTCCAACACAAAATCAAATTTATTATATCGTCGTCAAAAATATGCGACCAAAAATGGAGAGGTTGCAGTACCCTATCTAGAGGTATAATAGATTGCTTCAAACCTGTTTTTTCCGCAAAAATGTTATGCAGACAAGTGTAAACGTTTCTCTTTGGCTTTTTAGAACTGTTTTCCCAGGCAATTGGTTTTCCTGCCGCCATATTTGCAAATTATTTTACAACTAAGATATATTTTAAAAAGAAACGAACTTACTGAAAAAATATAACTCACATGATTCGTCTTTCAAAAAAACCGTGTACGCGATCCGTGTAGCAAGATGATTACTTGGCAACGAATAGAGTGAAACTAAAGAAAGCAGTTTGGGGAAAATCCGAGAAATACGTTTTCTTTCACATCTGGTCATGTACTGCTCGAACATTCTCCTCGGGTTTTCCCCAGGATCACTCCACCCTTTCCATTGGGGGTCCATATTCCGCTGACAATATGCTTCACTAAAGGTCATTCATCCAGGGCTAGGCACAAATGAGTAGTGGCAACAAAGAGAAATTGTCGCAGGATTTCGTTATTCTGAGTTTGCCGCCACTTCGGTCGCATCCTTAGTAAGTGACATTCTAGTGTCAGAATCACAGCGAAATATAAAGACGAAAAATTCGGATCCATACACATAAGGTGTTTTAATGCAAGTATGATTTAATAGTTTTCTAAAAAGATTTTTATTGTTGGAGTTGATATTATAAAATAACGAAAACAATCAGTATTCTTTAGGACGACCTCAACATTAGCCTACTATCATAAAATCCATATATTTTGCCTAATTTATGATTTTCAAATAGTAATAACAAAGAAATGTGAAAATAATAAACAAATTTAATAAATAAAGTTGAATTTTGTAAGCCTCCGTAATAATATTCACCCATATTACGAATTGAGTTTTCCCGAATTAGTGACGTGCGGTCTCTCAGACCGCGCAAGAAATTAAATCGCAAATTAATAGAAATACAAGTAAGATAAATGAAATTCGAAGAATTCTATATACTACGTAAAGGTATCTAAGAAGGTACCATAAATAACAGATTTGTTGAAAATCAAATAATTTTTTTATTCACAATTAAAAAATCGCTGCGGTCTCTCAGACCGCACGTCACTGGTTAAGGGTTAATACATGAAAAACCAGTCAATATGAAAAAATGAGGGTCATGGGGTATGTAAGAAATTGAAACTAGCACATTTGGATAACATAAAATTTATTCATACCAAGATAATAAAAAATTAAATACAAACAAAATACAACTGTACATTGTAGGTATGCATCCCAGGGCCAGTTACACTCAGTTTAAGCCACAAGATCAAGATTCAAACAAAGATAATAAAAAAATATAATACAAACAAACTACAACTGTGCATTGTAGGTAGGCATCCCAGGGCCAGATTACAGGACAAATCTCTCATAGAACAACGGCTGCACTATCCCGACACAGCTGCTGGCTAATATCCAGCATTGGAAATAAGTCACACTTCAATCCAGGAAATAGATCAAGAGTCTGCATCATCCAAAATATCCTTGAAAAGGAGAAGCACAAGTTAAAAAAACATCTACACAAAAATATTAGGCCCTTTTTAAGATTTGCTCTCTTAATGAGATATAAGTTTGTGATCAATATATCACTAAGTGAATTAAATGCTTATATTGAGTATATGGAAATGTATTCAAAGCAGTAAGGTCATGTGAACTATGATGAAGTCTTCACACAGTCAATATGACAATTTGAATTAATGTAATGCCTCTAATGAACTTAAAGGTATATAATGGAAACTTCTCCAAATGAGTCAGGCCTATAATAAGCCTTAAGGTAATAAAATAATTTTTCACTTTTGGGAGCTCATTACTGATCAAAGCTATCTATAAAAATAGAGTGATATTTAGTCGTAAATCTCTATATGCAGAGCGTACAGACACATAACTTTAACTATTAGAAGCAGAGCTGCTATGCAACCTGGCATTCCACCATGATTATAACTACACAAATGTTTAAATTAGGTACTTACATTGGGACCAGCTGAAGATTCGAGAAAGCAGAAGGAGCATGAAAAAAATAAATCATCATTAATGACTTCGATGTACACACGTTATCGTTCATAAAATGCACTACTTCAATAAGTACGTAAAGACTTAATTGAACTAAGGTTTAAGATACTTATAAAAGGTACATTTTTCTGAGAACAGAGGTAATTAGAACAAATACATTGGTCATTTAGATAGTAGGAAAACAAACATTTATGTAAGATTTTTGAGAATAAAATAATTAAATTTTGAAGGTAACTAGCAAGGCTTGATAATTAAGGTTTTAATAACAAGGCTACTCCGATTTGATTACAGTCAACTCAACAAATGGCGATAGATAAACTCTGGATGCACGTACAGTTCATTTTCGTCGCAGCAGGCTTTATTTCGTTTTAAAATTTAAATTAGAAATAACAATTGCACAAAGTCGAATCAAGCACCAAAAGAATGGGAATAGAATAAATATTCTTATTTTGATCGTGAAATATCGTTTACGAATCGAAATTTCGAGATTTTGATAAAATGCGTGAATATTTTACCAAAATTTCGAGGTTGTAAACAACCCATATCCCCCTTGACAACGAAGGCGATTGTTTTAATTTTAGGTGGTACGAAGTTCACCGGTTCATCTAGTATAATCAAATATATAATATAATAATAGTCACATTTTATTTAGCCGTTAAAACATTAAAGGAAACTTATGAAAACGATCAACAGGTGATCGATCATATCTGAGAAAATCATCTCATATCACATTGAATAAAAGAAATCACACATTACCTTGATAAAACAGGAACAGGAAACCCCTGGATCACGAGTTATGAAAACGCCCGAACACAGGAGAAGGGAAGCCAAACTCCAGATTGCATGAGGCTGACGACGAATTCAACGAAATTCGTTGATCTTGATGAATTCAAAATTCATGAGTTCCGAGATTGTGCCGACAGATAGCGTTACCGCGTTACAATATGTGCGCTCCGTACGCTCACTTCCACTTAAAATTAAATTTGTGTGCCACTTCCGAGAATATATAATACATGGTGAACAGATCATTTAAATTAGGAAAACTTGCAAATTTGTTCTAGGTAATAATTTCCGGTAAAACTTAAACAAACATTTCTTAATGCGAAAATACAAGAAATATACGTATATGTATTTTTTGTGTATTTCTGCATCATTTTTACATATGTATCCATGCATGAAAAATACATAATGTATTTTTCATATATGGATACATATGTATAAATGTTCAATAAATACATGTATTACAAATGTAATACAATTCATAAATACATATGTATGCATCCAGTTAAAATACATCACAAATACATATGTATATCCAAATGTGTGTTGTAGGGGTTTGGTATAATGATAAATTAATTATCCTATATTATTTAAATTCTTTAGCATTACTTTTCTTTGGTAAAGGAACTCAAGCAAATTTTCAAGCCAAATTCCTGATTCATGTATTCTACTGATTGGACAGGTCAATTTAGACATTGCGTCATACCCTAATGCTTCCAAAGCCTCAGATGATACTCTATCACAGCCCGCTGAATTTTTTCACCCAGGGATCATGAATTGACCCTATACTTCAAAACTTACTAGGTCTTTATCATCTTTGTCACATTCACTTTCTTTTTCTTGCACTAGCCTTACATAATCACCCGTGAATAATATAATTTCTCTACATATTTAATCCAACTCTCTTGTTTTTTTCCATGCACAATGTAATTTTCCCATCTTCATTTAAAATTCCCTATTTGCTTATTTTTCTTGGATCACTTTTTGTTATAGCCTTAATCGTTCTGTTCATATAATCTAATTTCCTTGTTTTACCAGTTCTTTCTCTTCACACTGTTTTTGAATTCACAGTTCTCTCTATCTTGATCAGTCAGTCTCCGTAATTCATTGTGAATGTTTTCAGTATTGTCTTCTATCATATACTGAAGAGACATGTTTCCATTTCCTGCATTCATCCATTCTGTCATACATGCTCTCAGTAATCCATTCTTTTTTATTCCTTTTCTGTCTTCTCTACAACTTCTTCCTCTAAAGCCTTCAGTATAGTATTTTGAATAGCATCCCATTCCTCTGTTATCTCTTTGTTCTACCTTGAATTGCATAGTTTATTATCCATATTTTGAGCATACTCAAACATACTTTTTGAGTTTCAGCCTTCCAACATCCCAATTTCTCCTGTGTTGTAATTTACAACATACTTCAGCCTTGTTTGCACATCTACCTCAAAAAAGTTGTGGCCTGTGTTAATGTCGGCTCCTGGGAAGGTTTTGGAATTCTTGACACTAATTTTGAAACTTTGGTTTACAACAATAAATACTATTTGATACTTAGCAATATCCCTGGGGCTTTCCAGGTACCTATATGTCCTAGGTGGATGGTTGATAAACCACCTATTCCCTACCCAAAGATCCGAATGTTTGCAAAATTCTATTAATCTTTCTCCTCTTTCATTTCTCTTTCCAAGCTAGGTTATGAATCTTGTAAAAAAAAGCAATATATTAAATCAGGATCTCAAAGTTTTGTGATTCTCTAAATGGCAGAAAGAAAATTTTGGTGTGCTATTGCAGACTTGTTTGAGTTAGTTTTTCACTACTGATGAAAACTCAATGTTCTATTGTTTTCCATAATTATTGTTGCTTCAAAAATCTACTTATGCTATAGGAAACTTCACAACTCTTACATTCTGTAACCATTTTCTTTCATTATATTAATTGGATTGATAATACATTTTTTACTCTTTCTTGTGGTAGAAGAATCATATTCATGGGATTCTTAGTTGAAGTGTTATGATTTTTTTAGCTGACTCATCTAAACAAGAAATTTACCTTTATTTTAAATCATGAGAATAAATATTTGCCCAGTATTATCATTACCTGATTACGAATCTTGAGTATGTAGTTATGTTTTTATGGAAGCCCTTTAAAGGTACCTAGTTATTAGGTTCTTATGTAGAGTTTTTTTACTCTATGTGAATGTGTGATGTAGATAGCTATGCAGTAGGTGTCCAGTAGCACTTCATGATTGATCACTTTCAATCTAATGCTAACAATGATTTCATGTTAGCTATTTTATTAAAATTCAGTGATAATGCTGAGTAGTGCACTGAATGTTATTCTCAGTAATTTTTGTTAGATTTTTGAACGAATGATATGTAATTAAAAATCAGTTGTTCATCAAAATTATTCAAAAATCTAATTTACTTAACCCCATGAGGATTTCAATAATTTTAAAATAATATAATTTACTTTCACCTGGAATGCATTGTTTAATGCTTATTGTATCAGTTAAGGTTTCATATAAATAAGGAGAACCACATTCATGCTCCTGTTATGAAAACTTTGTGGCTGGTTAACGAACTGTATTCTAAGCTTATAATTAGCATTTATTCAAAAATTGGCACTGTTACTGTTTTCATAAATTACGCTGTAAGATTTAAGTTTGTATTGCTAGTATGTTTGTGGGAATTTTGTTTCATTTTTGGTTACATTGTGAAATTATCATTTCTCAATGTATAATGTAATATAATTCACCAAATCGAGTTGGTTATTCAATTCCATTGTTGTTATTTTGTATGCAATTTATATATTGTAATTACCTACATAATGTTGCCTGAAAATTTAACTGACAGATAAAAGTAGACAAATAGAATAGAACAATAAAAAGTGAAGTAGATGTAATGAGGATGGAATAATGAAGTTATTTTAAAAATGTTAAGTTGATGATGATGAGAAAATCTCTCTCTTACATAGAGTTAATGTGCATAAGAAAGGTTGAGAGGACTATCGATTGCTTACTGGAAAACTATAAAGTTGATGCCATTAATCAATGAGAAAGGAGTAATTAACAAAAACATTTATTTATGAGGATAAATCAGTTTTGTCAGAAAAATAATGATCTCATCACAGAATTATTTTGGGGGTTACATTTAAAGTTTAACTGGCTAAGGACCAAAAGAAATAAGGTCAGTGAATGCTCCTATTATTTTCCAATTTTTTTTATAAAATCTTTCTCAACATTATTTTTGGAAGAAAAGATCTTAATATTTGTACAATTCTTAATTTTAATCACCTGAAGTTTAATGAAGAATTGGTCCACTTAGACAAATGTTAACCTTACGTACCATCAACAGTTTCTTTTGACATTTTCATGCAAGATTTTTCTTAAGAAAACACTTGTGTAATAATATTGATCCTATTGCTAAGCAAGTTTGTTTGATGACTAACCTCTCATTCTTCATATGTTTTCTTGACATTTAAATTGTCTAGCTTTTATTATCTTGCTGATCATTGAAGCAACAGGATCCTTGTTTTAGTATCCTGATTTATGTTTGGTACATTTTCTAGCTAAATTTTTGTAAAAAGGAAGTTTCATAAAGAACGACTGCATTTTATCACCAATTTTTTTTTTATTTTCTCATAATCCCAATTTCTACTTGTGGTTACATTTCCCAATGTAGTATAATTCATGGACGATGAATTCTAAGTGATAAAATTATAGAAAAAGATATTTCACTATGTATTTTTCGTACATTGATTCCACCATACACAATCTAAACATTCATAAACTAATTCGCTTGCTTGTTCTATCTGTATGGAGGGATTATTGTGATATGGATATCTACTAAAATTAATTCATTGTCAATTTTTGTAACAAAATGATTGGTTTTATTATACAGTTAGCTTTTTATATACAAGTCATACAGAATGGCGATCAGTAAATCCATTAGCAGACATATTTCAAGGTGGATGAAAATTCAATTTTCTTCATATGCTACACCAGCAGTTTTGAATAAACACGTGATTTGTTCCTCGTGCAATGGGAGATCTTTGCATCAAGAGTTTAGGTTATCTCTTTTCAGATGTAGAAGATAACTATTCAGATTTTTTTTTCATTCAGTTCTTAAAATAGATGCCAATTTATGCTAATATACTTGGCTGTATTATGGAAATCTTTTGTGTTTATTTTAATCATTCTCATGACTAACACTTTTGTGATTACTTAAATATGATATTGGAATGATTTCGAATGACTTATATAAGTATGAAATGGTGCAATGATTGGCAATTAGAGGTAAAGGTGCTAAATGTTTAGTAGTTTACTTCTCCGAAAGAAAATATAGGATAAATGATTATTTGTATAGCCTCCAGGGAGTAAACCCAATGACAGTAGAACTGGTGAAGTATCTTGTAGTAACTCTCACGAATAATTTATCATGGAGTACCCACTTCCAAAATCTAATTGGAAAAGCACTAAACTCGGCTTCATTAAAAGAATAGTCGGTAAAGGCGAAGAAAAAGTTACTGAGCGATGTTACTTAGCATTAGTTGGACCTCACCTCGAGTATGCATGTAGCGTATGCTGACAAATGTCATATTAGGGATTTAGAAAAGTACAACGAAAGGCGATACAATTTGTAAAGAATTGCTATGATAAAACAGCGAGTGTTACATAGGATGGGAATCACTAGAAGATAGAAGACTAATTCAAAGGATAAATTTACTAAATAAGTTCAGAGAAATTACGCTCTCTCTATCATATAGCCTGTTCTGACTCTGTGAGGAAGATTTGGGAAATAGATGCTATAACAAATAGTTTCAAGAATTATTTTTTTCCGTGAACAATGCAAGAAAGCAATCGATTAGGAAAATAGAGTCAAGGTGCCTGCACCCCCTGCCACATATCAAAAGGCGGCTTGCAGGGTTCTTACATAGATATAGCCATAGACAATATTGGTGGGCAGAGGGGATATTGCATAAAGTTGTCATTTATATTGTATGAAAGTGAGCAGGAGGAAAATAAAGGTTGCCAACCAATCATCTACGTGAAGGGTTATATCAATGAAATAATTGTTAAATGCAGAGCTGAAGGGCCTCTTATTATTTAATGGGGAAAATAGAAGTAATTTATGTTTTTATTGGAACCATTTGATTAAAAAATATGGATATGTTGCAGAATTTTTTCTCCACCTGAATGGTTGATGAAAATGGCTATGAGTACATTGGGTCTCAAGTTGAACTTCATGAGCAGCTAATATTATTTTAATTCTAAAAGTAATATCATGTTATTTTTCTAATTAAAGGACCGATATCTCATTTTTCATAATTTTCTTGACATGTAAACAGAGTCTAGAGCTTTCAGTCTTTTCTTTAGTTGAACTTTAGCAGCCATAATTCATCACCTCTAGTTTCCTATTGAACAGCATACTTTTGTTACTACCCTGATTTATATTAGGTACATTTTCTAGCTCAATTTTACAATTTATAAAGGAAGTTTCATAAACTATTATTGTCTATTTAACTGTATAATGGGAAAATTTAGTCTGTACATGTAACTCTCCAGATAAATAACTTCTATTAGCTGTGAATAAATGTAATATTATGATATTGGTGGGCAGTGCAATAAATTTAATAATATTGTGCTTGCATTGTATGATAGTGGGCAGGAGGTAAAAATTGGTTGACCACCACTGATCTATACGAAGGACTATTTTAATGAAATGACCTATGCTGTACATCAAAATTTATTTTTAAGGTCACCAGACTTAACCTCATTACATTTTTTCCTGTGGGGTTATGTTAAGAACTTTGTGTACCAGATAAAGATTAACAACATAGAGCACCTGAAAATCCTCACAATGGACGCTGTGGCAATGGTAACACTGGACATGCTTCAAGTGACGTGGGATGAGGTCTTGCCTTGATGTTTGTCGTGCCACCAAGGGTGTAACACATTGAAATAAATTAAGTGAAAAAAAAAACTTTCAGAGTTTTCTATTGTAATGCTGAAAACTGGAGGTTTTTATAGCAAATTCTTTCCAAAATATAAATGTTTTATTTTGGATATGTTTCATCCGGACACCCTGTAGTTATGTTTTTATTAAGAACATTTGAAATCTACTTTATATCTTGCCTTGAAAATTGTTCCCTGATAACAGGAATCACAATGTCTGGCATTTGACCATGTTAGTAATTACTTAGAATCCCAGTAGAGGGTTTTGATCAATTGTGATACACTACTATCAAGCCTACAGTCAATCTTAACTAAACAAACCATCTGAATTGATTGTGCTATAGCTTCAACGCATGGAATTCCAGAGGACTGGGATAAACTGCATACCAGGTTTGAACTTCCTAATTGTGTTGGATGCAGTAATCACCGTTTTAAAACAAAGGAATGCAAGCAGAAAACGGATTAAGCAAAATTTTCATTCGCTGATGTTAGGAAATGGAACACTAACCAGTGAATTTCTCATATCAATGCCGACAGATGTAAAAACCATTCAAAAATAACCTAAGACCTAGACATAATTGATTTCTCTGATGTATTTTTCTTTCAAGAGGGGATAACATAAGTATCTCATAGTTTGTTCTAGGTTTCATCATATTCATGTCTAATTATAGTGTATATACCATATTTGCTCAAAAATAACACACCATTGAATGTAATACACACCCCAAGATTTAAGAGTTGGAAATAGAAAAATCACTTGCCTTGAGAGTAATGTGCACCTTAAGATATGTAGTCACACCATTTGCAGCACTGTCTGTTCACTATACATGTATACACTGCTATTTACATACATTTATACCCGTATACTCTGTATACGAAATGTTGGTAGTCATCTACACTGAAAATTATAAGTAAGATATTAATCTATAGTGGCTCTTACAATCAAAAGATTGATAGTACATTGGTAAAACGTTTGGAGAGTTGTATAGAACCAGGGTGTGCCAAGGGTGTGGTCAGCCCTGTGTAGTAATGAGCCTAAATCTAGTGTGCCAATGTTTCAAACACGCACCCTGATTTTGAGCCAAAAAAGGACCCTTAAGGGTGTGTGTGTTATTTTCAGTTAGTAAATACAGTACATAGTGTGAGCCATTATTGCACTTTTTTATATGTGACTATGTGCATTATGTATGTATCCTAGCTTATTTTACTTTAAAGTTCTATTATTATAAATTATAATTAGTTTGAGAATTGTGTTTAGCTGCTATGTTGCATGTATATTTATGTAAAGTGTAGTACATTTGCCTATGGGATTCTTCATAGGGATTTCCATTCCGTTTTTGGGCAAATGCCAGTCAATATCTTAATTAATATGTTATGCTCCACTCCAACATTGCCACTTGGCTAACTTGAAACATAAAATATTAATAAATAAATAAATCAAAGACTGTATGGCTTCCTTTATAGTAAAAATTATTTTTAACGATTACTGTCAATTTGATTTTGATAACTAAATGGTAGAAAACATACATTTAAAAAAGTTTAATTGAGTGAATTGTTGAAAACAATAAAATGTTTTCAAAACAAATATAAATAAAAAACAAATAAAAAATTGATCAAACTCTTTTTTTTAATTAATGGCACTGACTCTTTACTGCTTCAAAGAATTGTCAAAATGAAAGATCCAGTTCAATCAATATGATTGCGTAATGTTTTAATGAAAACAGTGGTAGTATTTTACAACAAAATACTTCCTAAATAGTGGTTACACTTCAGGTAAAAACCAGCATTGAGGTAAAATACTTAGCCAGTAAAAAAATCCATTATTGGTTAAAGTATCTAAAATCCAATGTGCACTTTATTAGTGCAAGGCTTTTTTTTAACCTAATCCTTTCTGTCAGTCGCACTAAAAAGATCACATCCATGATAAGATTTCAAACAGGAAATAAAATTCATTTTCACAGGCAAAAATGCACACCAGACCTCAATACTTGGGAGAATATTTTGTAGTTTTTAGTATCTTTCTATTGTTCCTCTGGCTTTTTTCTTTTGATCTCTTAGTAAGGCATAAAATAGAAAAATATTAACACTATTGACAGAAACTCTATGCACATTATAACTCCTTGTCTTCAACCTTCATCTGTAATGAATAGCTTGTAAATCATGCACACACACAATCTCACTTCAACAAACTATGGGAGGAAATTGACATCTCCCTGTTCTGACTTTTTTTTTAATTAATGGCACTGACTCCAGCTTTCCAACCAATTATTTAAACATTTTCAGAAAGCTGATAATTGTACACCACACTGATACATACACCCTTGCACTCATCTATAGACCCAAATAGATCATTCATTCCACTTATACAGCCACACCACTTACAAAATATATTTAGCACCCCACCACTGAGATTCTGGTTATTTCTCTGGGGAAAGGGAGTAGAGAAAATTTACGAAGCCCTGAAGTTGGATGTAGGTGGAGGGATTTGAGTCTACTAAAGAGATGTACAAAGAGAGCAAAGTAACTTACTTTCCTCCTAAATTTTTACCTCATCTCTAACTAAGAAACTTGATTGAACTTTATACATATTCAAATTGTCTTATCCTCGAAGTCTGAACATGATATAATAACTGCTTTTTCAAAGAAGATATACCTGGTTTTCTGAAGACACTGTCACTAAGTGCATTTCAGATATTTACAAGGAGAATTAATTATTCATCATTCTTGGAGATAGTTCTTCAGTGGGGCACATAATTTAATTTTGAACATTCCACCTCCTAAGTATATTTGAATGTTTGTAATAAACGATTTGAAGGAATTTACACTTATATACAGTTAATTTTCTACATAAAGTGATTAGTTATTTTTATGTACACCATTCTATTGAATATCAAAATTTTAATATCCCAAGAATAAAGAGCAAAACCAAAGATAAACAAAGGGTCATTTCCAAAATAGGCCTTAAGAAATTTTGATGAATGTTTATAGAACTAAGCATTAGGATTAACATGATAACCAACTTGCATTTTTATTCACTGAAAGATCTTTCAGAATGAGTTAACATTCATTACTGTAACCATTCGGTTTTGAAATGCATTCCATTAAAAGGTGATAAATATGCAGCAAGTCTATTCAAATCTTGCCGGTGATATTTTGGCCAATTTATTTTCAAATTGGTACATATTCCTCTGTTTCAGTCATCCCTAGTAATGAGGCTTCATTTCCTAGGAGCAGTTTATATTAACAAATTCATCAAAAACTTAATATTTTCTCTTCTACTGCCAAAAGAAGTACATGATCATGATTCTATCAAAAATTTTCCAATGTAAGAATTTGTTTCAGTTTTATAGTAATTTCGTGGCAAAAGAAGCTCTATGAGACAAATTTCTGTTATCTCTCTCTAAATTACAACAGCTTTACAGACCCAAAACCAAAGTTTTGAGACAGAATATTAATATAAATCTGAGCTTTATTTAATGTACCAATGCTGTTCATAATTATTGCTTCCTGCCTTAATTTTCTAAAAAATACCTTGTCATATCATCATCCATACATCACCTTATCTTGTTGCTAATGCCTTATGGAATTATTTTTACTTTCTCTATATAAGAAAATTTTAAATTAAGCAATCACAACTTATTGCTTGACCAAAGTAGTCACTTTAAAACTGTGATTGAAGCTTTTGTTTACCAGCCAAAATTATTAATTGCTCCACAAAGTCTTCCCAATTACAGTCAATTCAGGTATTTTCCCTTTGGCTAAGGCCACAAGACATCCTCAAACATGCCGAGAAAGCAGTCTCGGATATCAGGTACTTCATCCCTGCATCGCACATGGGAGACGATTTTTCGGATCGTCTTTGAACCCTGGATTAATGTACTTTTTCACTATTATACAAGAAAATTGAAAAAATAGAGGATTATTTTTCACGCTTGGTAAGAGGTAATTGGGTGAAGGTTGATATTACTGATTCAATCTTCAAATACCTATAGCAAAAAATACCTAGCACTCAATGATCTTCAACTATTTCACTTATTTATAATCATTCTTCAGCATTTGTATGAAAACCATCAAGTCAAAAATAATATCCTAAAACCAGCTCTTGTAAAAATTTTGCTGTCATACATGCTTCATTTCTGAGAAGAGCATCTGAGAGACCTCATAAAGCCCATAAACTAAAGCTACAGTGACTTCTGTTCTAGCAATCTCTCTCACTCTATCCCTCCACCTTTGCAGCACAACAATATTAGGGGCAGAATTCCCTAACTCCCTCACATGGCATTCTTTTTCTCAAAAGTTTTGCTGTCGCTTTCGTTTCTGGTCCATCGCATCAAGAATAGGTTGTCTCTTGGTTTGATAACGACGCCTCAATTCGTCTATCTCTCTCTCCATTTCAGAATCTAAGTTTGCCATACGTTGCTGCAGGTCTTCATAACTAAGGAACTTCAGCTGAAAGGAAAAGAAAAAGAAATTAGAGAAAGATGCAACCAAGCAAACAGATTCTTAATCTATCCAACACTGAAGTACAGTGGTAACTACTACAATCTTTTGAAAAAGTACAATAAAACTCAATAAAATATATTAAAAATATATGAACTATGTACAAACATATACTTAAAGTACGTGAAAACAATTTTATATCAGATGAATGAGAGGTTGTTCTTTTTGTTATATAAAATAACAAAATATGAACACACTTCCCATATAAAGGTTGATCATCATGTGATGATGTGGTAATGAAATTTTGAACTTAATCAATTGGATAATAATTTGGAGGATAAATTGATAATTATGAGTACACTGGAATAGATCTTGATAAAATTTTTATTTTATCATGTTTGGGATTAGATTATTTTCCGTTTAAAGTTATTGTATAATTGTTTGCATATCTTCTCCCTGCTTTCCAACAAAGGAGGAGTATAATGGAGAAAAATGTTGAAAACAGTTTGAAATAATAATTAACTAAAAATAATAGTCAACAATTGATATTAATTTTTAATATAATTACAAAATGGCGTATCTGCTCCCAAAGAGGAGATGAGGCACTAGGACCTACTTCTAATGGGCCTCGCAGTTCAAGGTGTTCTTTTTGCTACAGAAATAAAAATAAAGTTGCAACAAAGTGTATTATATGTGGAGAATTTTTTTCAAAGAGCAGAATATAATTAAATGTTCAAATTGTTATGTTGTTTGTGAATAAGACATTTAAAAAATTTTTAAATTAAATTTAAAAAATATTATTTAACATTTAATCAAAATGATAAGCAAAATTGAATGCTGGGTATTCTTTAATCATATGCTTAGATTCATATCCTTATTTACTATGAATTATTTTGCCATCAAATCACAAGTTTGTTGGGGCTCAGTTAGTTCGGCCCCAAAAAGCCCCATTTCAAGAACAACATTTTAAAAAATTTAGAGAAACACGGTAGCACTATTTCTTAGCCATTATTAAAAATTAAAGCCCTAGGAAATTTGAGTTGAATTATCCTATTTTTCCCAAAAATCATAACTCATTCTTCCATTTAAAATTGGCAATGTTGACTACCTTGCATCTTTAGAGTTAATAATCCTCCTATTCAGGAATACAAAATTTGACAAAAACCTTGTTCCGCATATTCAGAAAGTTAGAAGTTTTCAGGTATTTTTTTAAAGGGAAAATTTTATATTTTATAAATAACTGCACTTTTTATACTTGTTTAAACATTCTATTTCATGCATAATTTAAAAAAAGGTAAAGCATTAAAAATTATACTTGTTTGGCTAAAAGATCATTTATAATCTATGATAAATTTAATATATTTGATTAACCATTTTAAAGGGTTATAAAGTTGCAGAGAATTTTGGGGTCATAATAACCCCACGTGACAAATTAACGAACTTTTCTTGAGGCAACTAATAAATGGATACCTTAAAGCCAAAATCCTAAATTAAAAAATTATAACTGGAAATCTCCAGACTTGGAAGATTTCAAAATTAAATAAAACACCTAAGCATTGCCATCCAAATTAAAATGATACACACATAATTTACTGTGGTCATTCAAACCCATAATCAGTAATTTTCTTTAAGTAAGTACACAAGCAACAAGATAAAATGCTCTCGTCTAGAAGCTCCCATGCTACCTCCTTAACTCTTTTTGCCCAAAACATTTAACCATAACTTCCTAAGATTTATCGTATTCACTACAGGAATAAATGTAATAAAAGGATATCAACTAACAAATTCAAAATCTCCATCTGCAAAAGCCCGTTGGAACTTGGCCTGATTTTCATGGCGTGGAGCATGCTGGTTAGCATTGGCGTTGTGGAAGGGATGGTGCTGCAAATGAGCCCCTCCCGGCACACCTCCTCCGGGTGAACCAGCCACAGACATTGCCAGCATTGCAGCGCTTACTCCCATACCACCTCCAATGCCTGGTGGGGCACCTGAGATCTGGTTCAGTTGGCGCTGAAGGTGGTTCTGAAAGCGCTGCCTTTCTTCTGGTGTGAGGGGAGGAGGTGCAGGCGATTGTGGAGAGTGTAGAGCTGGGGCAGGAGGGTGCTGAGGTCTTGGGGTACCATGATGGGGGCTTGGAGGCTGTGCAGTGGGGGATTCCATAGAAGACCGTTGCTGGGCCTTCCTCTCCCTTGTTTCTGCTGGAGGGGTAAGGGGTGACTTGGGTCCATTGCTAGCACCCTGAGAAGGCTGATAAGAAGACAGTAGTTTAAATATTCAGTTGCTAATATAATATTTCTGGTTTTTGATCATCTTTTAAAATAACATCATACAGTCTTATAAACTACATAATTAAACAAAGAAAATCCAAGGCACTAATACATCAACCAATTATGGATATAGAGTAGGGTGGATCGAAATAAACTTTTTTTTCAAAATCGGTCAATGGCGAGTGATTGAAGTTTGTGGTCCTTATAACATGTAAACAGTTTCAACTCGATTGGATTATGTCCTGAGGCTGCGAATTTTAGCCAAAAATTTAAATGTTTGAGAAATTGTCAAATTTTTGCAATTTTTTCTGATGGTTTCTCGATTTTTCCGAAGTGATTTAATGGCAAAGAAGTATATACTTGGTTATTGCTTAACATTAAAGATTTAGTACGTTTGAATCAAGGAAAATGGTTTCTCAGTTTGCCAAAATTCTTCAAAATCTACAGAAATGTTACGTATTTTTGTTAGACAGTAGGGGTGGTTGTTTTGTCTTCTTTCGGATAGAAATGTAATACCCAGCAATAGTGGCACACCCATATTATTGATATAATTTTCTTTCCAAATCAAATTCTATCTTTTGTGAGAATTTTTACCTCCAAGTTTCAAAGTTTCAGTAAGAAATGTTAAAATTGGCAAAAATTCTAGTTCGGTTCAAACGAATATATTTCCGATAAAGATATGTAATTTGCAACGTAAACTGTCCCTCTTGCCTCAATATGCCACTTATACGCCTCTGTATGGGGTAGAGATGACTCCTATGGGACCAGAATATGAGGCGAATTCATTTAGAATTAAATTTTTTGTACCTCTTTCCGTTCTCGTCTATTCCTTTACTTGGTGGCTCATAGAGGTAGCAAAGCAGTGTTGTCACACACCTCTTTATTACATTTAATGTTTTATTTGTTGTATGAATGGTATTATTATATTTTTGAGTACATCCTGGCCCACCTTAATGTGTATGAGATAGATGTTCTTTGCAGTAAATGAAGGAATACCAATTCTGGTTGGAAGGGTGATAATCTTTGAATATTCGAAGAATTAACAAGAAACCAATCAGATGGTCTATTTGTCTTTTACATGACAATGAACTTCTATTTCATTCCAATGGCTTTATAGGTAATTCCTCGAAAATTCGTAGAATTTCATCCTTCCAACAAGTATTGGTGCTCTTTCCTTCACTATCAAGAACAACTCATCTCTAAGTTAGGTCATGCGGTTCTCAAAATACAATAACAATAAAATAAATACACTACACATTTCTATCTGAAAAACAGACAAGATGACCCACCCTACTGTCTAACAAAAATACGTGACATTTCTGTAGATTTTGAAGAATTTTGGCAAACTGAGAAACCATTTTCCTTGATCCAAACGTACTAAATCTTTAATATTAAGCAACAAACAAGCGATATATGTGCTTCTTTGCCATTAAATCACTTCGGAAAAATTGAGAAGCAATTAGGAAAAAATGAAAAATTTGACAATTTCACAAAAATTTAAATTTTTGTGAAATTCGCAGCCTCAGGACATAATCTGATCGAATTTTTTTACATGTTATAAGGACCACCAACCACAAACTTTAATCACCAGCTGTTGACCGATTATGAAAAAAAAGATTTTTCGATCCACCCTAATGTAGAACCTTCATCTACAGACAAATCTGATCTTCCACTACTCCTAACATAATTAATAATAAAACTAATAAACACCTGTGAAAATATGGCTATTAGTACTGCAAAGTTAATGTACTAACTTGCTTAATAGTAATAAATGATAACAATAAAACTACCAGTTTAAGTAAAAAAGACATCTATTCCAGTTTGAAAGCATAGAAAAAACACCGTTCTTAACTGACATTAATCTACAATGAAGTATTTTTTCAGCAAGATACATTTTATGTAAAATGTACATTGAGTAGAGTTCATAATTAAGTTAATTTGATTCAAATAACTAATTTATTGATTCCATATTTTCTGTCAAGTCTAGCCAGCATTCAAGTTTACGAAATAAATTAAATCTAGGTTTATTTTCTAAGGTTTTAATTACTGCAATATAATTATGACCCAATATTTCTTAAAGACATCAGCTTTGTTGTGTCAATAGTGATACTTATGATTAAACTAAAATGCAAGAGAATGATTTTCTCTAATTTTATATCACAAATAGCTTTCCCAAGAACATCACAATATTTGTGGGCACTGCATTTCTATGTCGACTGATTTCATAAACTGATTACTTTTCATATATGCAATAAAAAAGAGTGATCAGAATCATGATTCTTTCTCCTAACTAACTTCTCTATTTAGTCGCTAAAAATACCTTAAATTGTCAACACAAGATAATTATGATTATATTCAAAATAAATATCAGCCCAAATGAAGATCAGCAAATCTTATCGTGAAAACTAACCCCGACTTTTGGATATAAGGAGACATAATTCGTTTTGATAAGCATTAAGAAAGTATAAAAGTAAATATATTTAAACAGTATGTCTTTAGAATGTAAAAAGAATGAGGAACTTGTATTTATGGTGAGGTGGAGGAAAGCTAAGAAAATATATCTAAAAATATTAAATCAGTCACCTAAAATATTTGATATTTTACACATGAACTCAATGCTAACGGCACATATCATGTGCTGTACACAATGTAGACAAGTTCAACAGTTATGGTATTAAGGCTCTCCTTGTTCTCTAGTTATTATTTCAAAATTTGCATTGACATTTATTATTTCATTCATATAACCACTAAAATCGTATACTGACAAAGATAAAATTAATACTTAGTATCTTTAATCAAAATATCCTAAATGTACACCATTGAAATTGGCTGGTAATTTAATAAAAATGAATTCAACGCACTTTTGACGTTTTCCCTTGATTCAATTAGATCGAATGCTTGAAAGAAGTCAATTGTTTTAGAGAAGTATTTTAAGAAAAATAGATAAATATCAAAAATATGATTGAGAATACATGGGCATATTCAAGAGGAGGTCATTTAATGTAATCAACGGAATAATTTTCAAAAATAAAAATCTTGTAAGGCAGAATAAATTTCTTATGTTTCAATGAAAAGTACCATTAAGATTGAAATCATCACAAATGCAGATTTGCTTGTTCATCATTAATGAATAAAATGTAAGAAAAATGATGGGTATGTGCTTGATTTCAAGATTAAAAATTCTATTTAACCCACTCAATGCAGATGCCACGACTTCAAGGCACGTTTACAGTTTGCGCTGAAAAATTATTTATTCTTCAATGTAATCCAAAAAAGTTTCAATATGTTAATGGAAAAGGAAACCAAGAAATACATAGTAAACAATAATTTCTGAAACGGTGAAATATATGTTGAATTCGGCCTGCACTGAGTGAGTGAAAAGACACTCAATATTAGATATTTACATGCAAAGCGCTAATTAAAGTTTTTCAGATATATATTCCAAGCATCCTCTTTTAATAATTAAATTACATAGATTATGAGCCAAATTTGTATTCTCAATAATGGAGAAATTAAGAAAGTACTTCACTATTTTACAGCACAATACCTATGTCTAAACCAAATGGAGGCAAGTACTACATTTTGAAACTTAGATAATTAGTAAAATAATAAGTAACGGAATTGAAAGCAACTGACAAACTTACTTCAACATTAATTGAAAATGCAGTATTTATAGTGGTATGTGTCATAGTGCATTAATAGTGATAGAAGCCAAGAGGCCATGATTGAAATGAGCTCCTAACCGAATACCATTTATGTCATTGCAAAAGTTTATTAAGCAAACTCAACTATAAAAATACATTCATGAATTTTGCATATAAAGAAAAATATACCAACTCTGTGAGTTCACTACACTGGAATTTGCAAATTTGTACTTGAGATACGTTCATATTAAAAATAAAAACTGAATAGCCATAAATAATATATCATGCTTCATAGCTATAAATAAATAAAATATTGTAATATACATGGCTTCATTCAATTAATATACAGCCAACAATATTTAATGTAAAAAAATTGCTACAACATCACTAGCAACAAACCAACCTTAAAATTTTCTGCCTCCTTCTTGTCAAAGTGATCCAGGAAAAGTGGCCGGTATTTCTTCCCAGATTCCCCAGGACCTGTGTCATGCCCTGATACAAAATGCAAAGCCAACAATTGAAAAATAATGACTGATAAAAATTATGCTTATTTAAACTATACCTCAGGAAAAGCTATTAGAAAATATAACGCACAAGGCCCATGCAAACAAATGCAAGGCAAAGAAGCAGATAAAAAAACATAACTTACAATGCTCAAAACAAGATCAAATATGAATATCTACAATTACATGAATTGTAAAGTGTTCCATAATTTTAGAGGATTACAGTATTTCTTACCTTTATTTAAATTACCATTTAATTACTCGGGTAATGATTTATTACTGAGCTTTTATGTTACTAATTCATCATAGGTGCATTAATGCCTGAGCCACATAAAACAGGATTGTTCTATCAGAGCTCTGTGTAACAACTCTATACAATAGGAGGAAATATACATAATGGACTGCTGTAAAGCTGGTTGCAAATGAATGATTAACGCTTAAACGGCAGAGATCAGGTTTTTCTTGAACCTTTTCACTCATTTTGGATATTCTTAATGTTACGGTCAAAGTTTAATTTCTTATTTCTAGGAATTCCTCTATTAGAATGTTTTATGGTAAAAACTGTCAAATTCTTCATTATTTGATAAGAAGATTATAATTGATATGACATTACATTTGAGCTTACATTTGTTAAATACAGACACGACAAAAGGGCATGAGACATGGAAATTCTCTGCAGCTGAAGTTCCATATCAGTGAACAGTTATAGAACCCAAAGGTAAAGCCAATGATGGACCCAACAGCCACAATGGACCCTGGGTGACCATTTTGGTCACACTTGGCACGACTCTGAATCAATAACACTCGGCCTGAGACACCCGACTATTACAAGATTTTATTATTTTTTTAAGAATTTATATTAACTATATATTAACTATATAATGTATTTTATATTTTTTTATTGATAAAAATTTCTGAATTGGAATAATAAGAGACAAAAGAGAACATAAAAAATGATCTGATCTCCACCATTTACGTTAGTTTAATCATGACTGCCATCAGAGTGCTACAACAACTGGGGTCATTTTGGAAATAAAATGTATTTGACTTGAAACTCATGTGTATGAGTATATAATGTTACAAATATATTGCTCACTGAAAATACTCCCACTGCATTAAATGAATACAACATTGATATTTTAACATTTGTATCCTCCATATGACCACTTTAATACTACAAAGGTATTTTTTGAGCTGAAACATGATGTGACTAATCTTTCAGGTTATAACTATAAGACAATAAAATTATAGAATTAAAGACATCAACCTCAAAATAAAAGTTAATGAAGTGACAAGTAGAACTAATACATGTTCTCAAAATGTGCAAAACAAAAAAAATATGCAAATTATTTTACGTCGCAAATATGAAGATTTCATTTCCACAGTCCCTTACAGACTTACTTTTCATGGTTGATTCTTCGTCTCCTTCCTCAACTTCTCCATGCCCTTCCCTAGAGCTAGGCGCAAGCGTCTTATCACCATCTCCTTCACTGTCATCGCTGTTGATCACCATCGTATCGAGGGCTGTGGCCACAAGAGTTCCAGTATCGTGAGCAATCATTGTGCCTCCATCAACTAAGTCGTTGCTGCTGGTGAAAGCTCCAGCATCCCCTGCATTAGCTCCATCTCCTGGTGTATCTGGAGTTGGTACCAACGTTCCACTGTATTGTACCATTGTCCGGCTGCCAATGTCTTCATCGTCCTGCGAACAAAAGTTTTCTCAGAAATGGCTCTCTCTTTAGAAATAACCCTACTTGCATTCTCTTCTTAGATATATAAATTTAGTCACTTAATTTTTCTCTTAATCCAACTAATGTGATGTTTTAATTGGAAAAAATGGTTCTAAATCTGTAACATGAAACTTATCTCATATAAGCCTAAAAATGTGTGGAAGTGGCTTTTATATACTACATATTTACTTCACTTGTAGTTTAGTTTATCTTTTAGTATGTTTCCAATGGTTAATTTTTGTAATATAAATAACAATGACATATTCATACACAAACATAGACTTCAACAATTTCAAACTCAATGGGATGAATGGGAATGTTTTCATAGAAGATAGCAATATGAATAAATCAGCATTTTTCCGCATTAGTTATCTTCCTAACATTTCCTAACTTTTCAAAAAATATTTCTAACATTAAATCACTCCAATTCTTATTATCTTAGAGGTATTGGGTTCAGCTGTCAATTTTTAAAGAAAAATGTTCAGATATATTGATGAAATTATTGAAAAATACCAATGTGAAGTGTAACAACATAAACTTCAAATATAATAACACACAAAATCAGTTCCTTTTCTGCATAAAGCTGGAAATCAACTTCCATAATGGATGAGTTATGCTACACCTCATATAATACACCCGACTTATGCATACCAGATGAACCGAACGTAAAAATCGGGGAATGTCTGTATACAATTTTGTTTATATTATACTCAGCATACAAAAAGGCTGCCATGATTATCAGATTTAAAAATGTGCAAATATAACAACAATGAAAAGACTTCCAAACATACTTTATTGGTTAATGCGTGTACTTTCGTAGGACTGTTGGCATAGACGACTACCAGCATTTCCTATACAGAGTATACACGTATGAATATACATATAGAGTACTCAATAGGCATATAGTAAACATGCATGGCCTGACAACATGTCTTAAAGTGCACATTACGTGTGCATTACATTCAATCGCACATTTTTTTCAAGTAAATATGGTACATTTTTCAGATATTGGAAAAGCTTTCCTGTTACAGAAACCTGATGACCAGAGAAACTGCTAGGACCAAAGTAAATCTGAATGCACTTCATATAATTTTTTTTTATAAAATAATCATCAAATTAAATCATTCTGTAAGAAAGCAATTTTTTGTGTCACCAACACTCCAAGCTATTTTGGTAGATTATCTACATATTTTGTTCTTTTCAATTAGTATATAAATGATAAAAATCTGACAGAGAGGAATCTGTAACATTTTGCAGTCAAAACAAGACCTTTGACAATCCCTTTTATCTTACTTACTGAATCGTCAGCAATCCTATGACCACCAGCATTAGCAGCTGCTGCAGCTGCAACTTGACTCTCTCTGATTTCTCTTGCCTCTGCTATCATCTTGGTGAGCACAGCAGGAGGCCTGGCATCTCTAACAAATTCATGGCGTAGCAATTCGGAGGCTGGTGCCCTTTCCTCAGGATTCTTCACCAGACACCTTGAGACAAAGTCTATCAGTTCAGGAGACCACCTGTCTGGCTCACGAAACGATGGAGGAGGTTTGGTAGGAATCATAAATATAGCACGCATGGGATGGATATCACCATATGGAGGCTTCCCTTCAGCCATTTCAAGGGCAGTGATTCCTGAGGACAAAAGCAGATTATTAAAATGAAGAAAATGAGGATATTTACTTACTTTGTCAGTAAGTAAGCTTTGCTAGAAGAAAATATTCAATGAAAATAACATTTTAAATATTCACGCATAGTGGAAAATATAGATATTGAATAAATATAATATTTAAATACAAAGAATTGCTTGGAATAATGATCTGCCATTGAAACACATTTATGGCAAATTGTGAATGAATAGGCTTTAAGGAAATTAACTGAGGAATTAAAAACACATAGAGTGAATCAACTGGAAAATGCTGCAATAAATGAGTAAAATTTCTATACTCCTTTATCAACATCTCTAACATCTAAGATGTATTTACCTAAGCTCCATATATCAGCCACACAGTCGTAGCCAATCTCTTGAATGACCTCAGGTGCCATCCAAAAGGGGGTTCCAATCACAGTATTTCTTTTTGCCATAGTATCCTACCGAATAATAGTACTAGGTATTAATCATATTAAAAATTACAATTAATAAATTAACTAAAAACTAAAATATACTACATACTTAAAATATTAAAAATAGTACATTGAATACCATGAATATTGAGGGAAGATAATATTTTGAGATTGACATCCAAAAAAAGAAGAAAGTATTGATAATCTTCCTTTTCACTTGAAGGAAAGTTTGCGTAACGTAAGATCAATGATGTAATCAAGATAACTAAAAATAACTTTCTTCCATACAAAATATCACACCTCACGGCGTCAAAGGCATGGTTTTTCATCTGAAATAAGTCTCTCAAAATTGTAGTGACTTTGAAGGTTACATTATCCTTAAGTCAATGCCAATACTAAAGGTTATCTGCACTATACATTTACCTGAAAATAACCTATAAACATATAAGCATGTAATGTGCATAGTTATATTTGCCAGATTTTGATATTTTTAATATAGATAATATGCAACAATCAACAACAATCTGGAGGAATAAACAGTAATTGAAATAGTGAACTAGAAAATATTTCAATAACAATAAGAAACAATGCATTGAATGAACTACAATAATGAATATTCTGTAACAGCTTAGATCACGTCATTTTAATGTGGTGAAATTCGTAGAAAAACAGCAATTGATTCCTGGAGCTGATGTTACTGACATGAATCACCTACTCTCTCTCTCTTGATTATTAATCCAAACAAAAATTTCTCGAAATGTTTATAAAAAAAACTGGGGCGCATCCTTAAAATCAGTGCATCTTTAATGCTGGGACATATGGTAATGTAATGTAAACACTTAATTTAGAGGAGAGAAAATTTACAACATATAAACTTCGAAAAATATCACGTACAGGCTTGACCCCCAACATTTTTCCTATGAATTTAGTTTCTTACATGTCTTACATGTATTACTTGACCCTTAATTTTTCCAGAAGTATATTATTCCACTGCAAAAATCATAACACATTAATTCCAACTACAACTTGGTTTATTTTATAAATGAATGATCTAAAGTAATGAGTACTATGAGAGTGATCATTAAATATATTTTAACTAACAACTTAGAGTTGACAAATTTAATACACAAAATATTAAAAATAATAATTTTGTTAGATATTTGATAGCTTCAGATCATAAAAAGTTCACTAGATTTTCAGCATATAAGCTCAACTATCTGAAATAATCTGTATGCACATGATATGTTAAAGACGACAGTGTAACTGAGATGCTTACTGAATTGAGATGGAAAACATTAAAATCTCGTAGAAAAATTAACAGAAAGGTAGAATTGTATCAAGATTATACTGAAAAACCTAATTGGAAAGACATTTAAAATAGACTGACCAGTCTGAAATTCATAAGTAAAATTGATCATTCTTGTAAAATATACACTGAACCACCTAAAAAGGATTTTGGTAAATATTCTTATGTAAATAGAATTGTACAAGAATGGAATGAATTACTAGAAGATATTCTTAACCACTTACTAAGAACACATCTAACATCTAACAAAAGATAGAGGGATGCCACTAACAGAAATAATACTGTAAAAAAGTTTTTAAAATGTTACTTCAAATTCAAATTTAATACCTAAACCAGGATCATAATAAATAAAAGATGAAAATTATTTAATATTATCCTGATTATGGGGGTTCCACCAAGTTAAGGCTACTTTGATTGAATTTATTAATACCTAAAATTTCTATTCCATCCATTTCAAATTGGGCAAGGTTGTAATTACAGTAGAAGTCCGTTATAACGAGTACGGCATATAGCGAGAGTTGCGTTATAGCGAGTGATTCATTGGACGTTGTCCATCTCACAGCAAAAAGGATAGGGAGTTACTTCCATTATAACGAGTGATCAAAATCTGAGGTATCGTTATAACTAGTGTCACGGTCCCATATTCGCCTTGCAGGTGGCATATCTCGTAATCGAAGACGGCTCACGATTTTCACTATCCCCTTTGTCCCTCACGTCTCCTATATCTTATCCCCTTGTATTTTGTTTTTTTTCGATGATAATCCCACAGTCAGCAGGTTGAATCGAGTTTCCATTTTATTGGCATCCACCTGTGGGATTTGTTTTCACTCGAAACTTGGCACCAAACCGTCTAATGGAAGGGATATAAGAGATATAAGCAGCGCTGTTTCGGATTTACAGGGTAACCTCTCCCTCGCGCCGATTCATTAGTTATGAAGCGTGTGTATGAAAAATATCTTGAGAATGAAATTTGATATGAATTGGGGGTTCCACATGATGGCCATCGCTCTTCCATCAGTCATGGGATGGAGAGCAAAAGAAAGGCTTTAGATTTAGCAAAGAAATTTGAAATTGTGCGAAAGAGAAACCGCGAGTAAATCTGAAATTGGCAGACGGTATGGCATGTCATCGTCGACTTTATTTATGATTTTAAAGAACAAAGAAAAAATTAAGTTTGCATTCATGATGCAAAACACTCCAGGAGGGTGCAAAAAACTACGGCCAACAGATAATACGGATTTGGAGTCCTTTCTATTAGAATGGTTCACTCAGCAGCTATCTCTAGAAATTCCAATCAGCGGAACAATGATAAAAGCGAAAGCTGAAGAGCTTAACCTTCGCATGAAACTGGACAATTTCCGTAGCACGGATGATTGGCTGAACCGATTTAAAGGAAGAAGAGATCACTCCACATAATTAGCAGTGAATCCAGTTAAGTAAATGAGCAAGCGGCACATAATTGGCTTCCAGTTCTCAAGTCGATCCTCGAAAAATACGAAGAAAAGGTAAGTAATGCAAAAAGCAAATTATCGTTTAAATACTATAAATTGTAAGATAGGCCATGTATTTAGTGTGACAAACTGTTATTAATCTCCACGTAATTAGGGCATATACAATGCGGATGAGACAGCACTGTTTTACAATTTACTGCCGGAAAAAACCTTGGCTGTTAAGGGCGACCGCTGCTAAGGTGGAAAAAGGAGTAAGGAGAGGCTTACAGTTCTCCTCTACACAAACATGACTGGGTGTGATAAATAATTATTGGAAAATCCATGCGTCCCCGAGCTTTTTGTGGCCAGCGAAATATTCCCTGTACTTCCGAGTCCAACGCCAAAGCATGGATGACTGGACAAATTTTTACGCTGTGGCTAAAGGCTTTTGATGCCAAAATTGGAGGGAGAAATAGAATATTGTGCTGTTCATGGATCGCTGTCCGGCCCACCCCGTCATTAAATTGACGAACATAGAGCTTGTGTTCTTTCCCCCTAACTGCACAAGTGTGTTGCAGCCATTAGATCAGGGCATTATTCGAGCTACAAAGCGCCATTTTAGATCACACCTCGTTAATACGTTAATGAAGATGTTAATGTCAAAAGAAACCCGCATCAAATGGAATGTCCTGGAGGCAATCCATGAGTTTGCATTGGCCTGGGGAAAACATCACCCGAAAGTGTGAATAAGTGTATCAAACATCCGGGTTTAAAAAAAATACAGAAAATGATTCTGTCGATGGATCTGCTGAGCTGAATTCGGAGTTAGTGCCCAGATGCTGGAGAAATGTGTCCATTAGAGTAGAGGAGAAGGAATTCTGCTCTCACCAGCTGCGAATTGCCGGCACCGGAGAAAAACTCGCGTCTAACGAGCATGACTCCAACTACTTACACTACTGGAAAGCCATGTTTAATTATTAAGCTAAATCACTAAATCCTAACTAATACGATTATCTAATGATATATTATTACTTTCGACGATAATTTAGCAATGATGATCCACATTTTATGTTAGAGGACGCACTTTGGTTATGGTTTATGAGTTAATGATATAATATTTTTGACGCGAACATACTCTGTTACGCATTCTGAAGCATTTGCGTAGGAATTAAAAACCATACAGTTCCATTCGGACACATTTACTGACCTTGGATTCAAGAAGACAGACTTAATTAGACTTACTGTTAGAAATCGGCTATAACGAGTATCGCGTTATAACGAGTACTTTTCCGATTTTTGTCAGCTCTCGTTATAACGGACTTCTACTGTATTCCAATTCTCAAACTTTTGTTTACAAATTATTGCTTTTATCATTCTACGCTGTGCATCTTGCAATTCTGACTGTTTGCTCATACTGCACTTTAATTTTCTAATTACATAAAATGATAATGTTTTGGTGAATCTTAGTCAATTTATATGAGGAAGGCGTTGAGGTGACTTTGCACAAAAGGGCGTGCACCCAGGAAAATTCTGTTTATTGTCCATTTTTCCTTGGGAACTTAGTCAATTTACTGAAAGTCAGCATGATTAGTGGTCTGTGTTTTTTTGATCGACTTTGCGTTATTTGTTGTTATATTGAGTGATTAAAAATAACATTAGTTTAACTGATTAATTCAGTATTACCAATATGGTTTATTTTCAAAGAGGTGTACATTTTGAACCTCTAGCCAGCTGAACATTTAGTTCAACTTGCAAGGTTAACCTATAATAATTATAATATGCTGTAGATAAGTTTTCTAACCTATGCAGTCCCACTTTCAGTGTCTTCAAGACAACCTAATCCTAAGCAGTTTGTTTTACTAATTGATGATAGCATTTTATGAATCCTTTATTTTTTATGAATAGCAGTGAAACTATTAGAAGATTTATTTCCAACAAAGCAAAACATAAGAAAAATAAAAAGCAAAACAAATATAATAAAATGAAATCCACCAGATTGAGCCCCATAATATAGATGTGTCCCACCAGTTGAGAAAGATTACTGTGAATGATTTACATCGGTTATTGACTTTTAGGGTGTACACTGACCTTAGATATTTTATCATTATTTGGTATTTTCGAATCAACCTATCTATGCTTACAATAGATCTATAACTGAGCCAGGTCTGTACAATAATGGAATTATAAAAAATTTTTGCATTTGACATTATATGCAAGTGTCCCCGAGTCCAAAACAGTAATTAAAAAAATGTTTATTAGACTATTTGTTAACACATCGCACTAAAACTAGTGGAATTTTGATGAAATTTAACATGATAATGCACTTGTGAAAGAGGGACATAGCTACTTTTTATCTGGATAAGACACATATTTTGATCGGAAAATGGAGCGTAATGATCTGAAATAGCAATGAGCAAAGAAGAAATTGAGAGGGGAGGGAGAATAAGGGAGGTGGCAGATCCATTTTCCTCCAAAAACTGCAACCAAATATTGCCCAACTTTCGAATTTAGCAAATGATTAAATCTCCTCCCTATGCATATGATATGCTACTCTCCATGTCTTTTGTTTGATTCTTGAGGAGGCCAACTCATAAGAAATGCATATAAAGTTCACTTTCACCGCTTGCAGGCTTCGTTTCTTTTGCAAAAGTAAATTAGAGAGCATAAACTATGATGTGAAAGAAGAAGCAATGGTGGAATGATTGAACCTATGACATGGTTGTGTTTTGATGTAGAGAAGGGTGAATACAATGTAATGAAATTTGAGAAGGGACCACCAGACGTATAGAACGTAGTGAAACTGGTGTGGAATCCGCAAACCTCTCTCCGGTGAAAAAAAATAAATGCCTAATAATAGTTTTTGTTCATGTTCGGTTTTCTTGCTAAAACTGCATTACTTGAAATAAAGTTTGGTTCTTGTTCGATGCCCAATAGTGATAGAAAAAATGAAGCTTTTTCAAGATGGTACATTTGATTGAATAAATCTTCATCTATTTATTCTTCAAGCCACTTTTCTGCACTTGGCACAAGGTCCATGTACTAATACTTCCCTAATCTGTAAATTTTTAGAACTGTGGCGGTATGTTGAGTTAATAATAGTGTAATTCTATGTCACATTCTTTACATTGGCAATCATTTTTTTCCCTGAGAATTAAATGAGTAGTAATTAGTGAGGTACTTATCAATTTTTAGTAGCCAACAGAAATCAACTGGCATTAAGCTAATTTATTTATTAGAGAGATAAATTCTGTAAAAATTCATACGATGATCATCGAATTTTAATGTCAGGTCCATATTATGCGAGTTCTGATTAGATATTGAGTTTTCACTGAAATTTTTCTTTCCTGAAAGCCTCTCCCTTTGGACTAAGCTAAGAAGAGAGATGTTAGGTTCTTCTCTGTTCAAAAATGGCTGATATATTTAAGTCTACCACTAATACACTTTGAAATTAAACTGGTACCTCAGCTAGTAGCATAATATATATATGGTAATTATTCCAGGGAAGCTTAAAATATAATTACAAGATGCGATAACAATCAATAATGAATAAAAGAAATGATGATTATCAATTTCTCCTTTACCGTCAACTGCCCAGCCACTCCAAAATCTGCCAACTTGGCATGGCCTTCAGTGTTTAACAATATATTTCCAGCCTTTATATCTCTGTGAATCTTGCGGCGCAAATGAAGATACTCCAAGCCTTTCAAAGTATCAGACAAGATGGCAGCAATTTCATCCTCTGTCAAAGTCTTTTTCCGTAACCTCATTATATCAGACACTGAGCCAGCGCCACAATATTCCATCACAATCTGAAAAGAATCATTCCCCATAATTAATATTATGGACAGCTTAGACGATTATAATTTTTAACACATTTTATTACTATGTATTTATAACAATAGTTTGTCATTTTATTTATTGTAAATAAAATTACTGAAAAGTTTTATTTAAACAAAAACTGTATTCCTTTAGGGAATTTATAAGGATTCTAAAATAACAAGAAAATTTCAAAATTCTTAAAAGGAGATATGTATTCTAAGTGAAGTTTTATCATTAAATGAATGTGATAAGTGAGAAAATGATTCAATTGTTAAATAATAAAAAAAATCAAAAGACTACTTTTACTTAGATAAAACAACATACATCACCCTTAGGAAGATAAAGCTATAAATATACCTTAAACGTTTTAATTTAACTAAGTACGCTTTAAATGCTTAAGACTGAGTTACATAACAGCAGCTCATTTAAGGCCAAAGTGACCTACGTTGTTACCATACTCATTCTATTACCCATGGGCAAGTACAATTTGCATGGATTCAATCATTGAATCATGACATTTATATATTTAATTTTAAGCCCAGCAAAGTTGCACCAAAGATTAAATAAACATATTATTTCAAACATAAATAAACATATTATGTAACATACTATGCACTTAATAAATTAGTAAAATTCTCAAGAATTCCAGCTTACCCATAAGTCAGTGTTCTTGAAGTAGGACCCATAATATTTTACCACATAGGTGGAGTCACATTGCTGCATTATTGATATTTCTTTGATGATTTCTTGCAAATCAGTGTCAACCGGCACTTGCTTGATAGCAAGCACCTGACCTGATTCTTTGTGCAGAGCTTTGTACACACTTCCATAGGACCTAGAACAGAGGAATTGCAGAGAATAGTAGAATAAAATTTTGATTAAAAGAAAAGTCATCATAAATTCATACTAGCTCAGTTATTCAACACTGAATTTAAGAGTACTACAATACAACTAAAAGCATTTAGAAAATTACAATATAGAAAGATCATAAAATTAAATTTATGTAAATTATTTGAGCTGGAATTAAGTTTAAAAAATGTCATCAAATGTTCAGAGAGAAATGATGACCTTCCGCTTTCTTACTTATTACTAGTGGTTACTTTGAGATAAATTATACTTCTATTCTATTGGATTTATCCTTTTTACATTTAGAAATAAATAAAAATAAAATTTTATGAAAATATATCAAATGAAATAGTATGAAACATTGGCCTACACTTCCATAGGAAGTATATTGAACTCCATGAAACATAATACTTTTCTCCTGCTGTTAATCTTTCTTTTCTGAACCCAAGATTAGACATAACGACATAAAAGATATTGAAAATTAAAGAGATAAGCCTGAGAGGGGTCCCACTAAGTCTCCCTTCCAGTAGAATGAGAAATGAGAAGCATTCTACATTCGTTGATGTAATTGAGAGTGAGGTTTTGTCCGAACTATATGGCATCCTCCACCTTATTGGCTTGTACTCAATAAGAGTGTCATACGGCTTTATTTTGCAAAGGCCATAAAAGTTGTAAGGCTAAAAGCTCAAACAATATTCTTCTGAAGTATATCAGAAAACAATTACCACATTTACTCACATAAAGCACACATAATTGTATAACATGTACCTTGATATTAAGATGGAATTAAAAAAAAAAACTAAAATTTAAAATGAAAGACTTAAAACCAGGATGCAATGCACTATGCAGAGCAGCTGATAACACCTTCAAAAGCTAGTCTATCATTACAATTTGTTATGTAAAAGGTATTTGTAAAGATATAAAACTTTATTTCAAGTTCTTTTTCAAAATGCAAAATGAAGGAGATATTTGGATGGATTTCCACCATATCTCGCCCGATTCTGTGAATTTTATTCTTTTTCAAAAAAGAATGATTTCAGATGGTAGCATAATTTTTCTATGCTACTGGCCAAGTCTTAATATGTTTGGTAATCTAAACCTATCTTTTCCACAACTGACAGGAATAATAGGTATTTAATAATTAAAATTATTTATTATATATAATAGGGAAAATGTGATGTTTTGCATGTGAAGATTAGCACACATATGAATGTTGATCAGCTGCATTTGAAAAGCATTGCAAAAAGTTATTTTCATATTGACAAAATGAGAATTGTATAAATTAAAATACCTAAAAAAGACATTTGAAACTGGGTTGAAAATGAAGTTCATTAAATTCAAATCAAAATTTAATATATATGTGTGTATTAATCAGCTAGAAATTAATCTGTACTTTATTAGATGATTTCTAAAATAATGAACTTTACAAATGATTTGTAATATCTCAAATATTTATTTTGATTTGATATTGTTACATTCTTGAGGCATAATTCAAAAATACTGCACTTACCCTTCTCCAAGTTTGCATATTATATCAAATACTTCCTCTGGTTGGCGCGTCAAACTCTCTTCTGATAATTTCTTCAACTCACTAAAACAAATAGAAAAAATAACTTGATAAAATAAATTGAGAATATAAAACAGACAATAGTTGATAGACGTATAGATAGATTCATACATGGATAAGATGGAATTAGGTGATCAAGATAACTCCCAATTCTTTAGAAACACCTTAATCAATATATTTCATTTAATTCACAGAAATAAATCCTGATTTGAAAAATTAAGAGATAAACCAATCATGACATTATTTAATCAAGGAAAGCCAGTGACAATCAAATAAAAATTGTACACAGCATGAAAAAATAATGATAAAAATATCACTACTATTAAAATTTAAAATATTGCTATGAGATTTAGCAGATAGCTTTTCTAGTTCTGTAGATATTATAATGCAAATTTGTCAATAATGGGCATCACCATAAACTTTAAACATTTGAGCTCAAGATAAACAAAGAAATTTTTAGACAATGAAAGTGATGGCTAACAAATATTAATTTATTAAGACACTGATTAGCAAGCACAAGCAAAGCCGAGGACTTAAGGCACTGTCGGATGTCTAACCTCTTAGACCTGCCCTTTTCTTCTTCTTCTTCATGCCTCGATAGCCGTTTATTCCTCCTCTCTTTGCAGGTGTTGCAATGAATAGTAGGTGACATCGGAATAAATATTCCTCCTTTCTTAAATACTAGCGACTCCATCTCTGAATTTTGGCAAAATATAAATGAACAGCTATCAATTGTTCTTCACAAGCCTTGGAGTTAACATTTTTCTTCCTCAGGAACTTCCTCATGGAAAGTCATATTAACAATGGAGGTCACTTAAAAGGAGCTCTTTTAGGTATTAAAACGATGCTTCTTTTCTGATTTCATATTGACGATGAATTGACTATCAATAATATTCACACTATAAACACTCACACACATCAAACTATATTTGTGAACATATGACTAATCACAATATATAGTTTACTTCACAGTTCTTTATGTCTTTCATCCAAGATGTGATTCAATCAGCAGCCACAATAATCTCAGAGTTCTGTAAAATGTGGGAGTATCGATTGTAAAACTCGAAAGAAACATTTTGATTTTGAAGCTGACTTTCAGATAGTGATAATAGACTAAAATAATTATGTAATTTAACTGGAGTAAAGAAAAAAAGCATCCAGAACAAATTATTAAACTGAATACCTAAGTTTTAAAGAAGCAATTATATCTCTTATGAATAAAAAACATGGTATTTTATAAGAAAATGTATACTCTTCAAAATTTTAAATTTTACACTTAAAAATTGTGATTTTTCAGGTATTTAATCATATTTCAAAAATTAATGTTCATTTAAACTCTCAATACTTCTCAATTGTAACGACAGAGTTTTAATGGAAAAGGATGAAAAACATTTGGAGTATATTTCCAATTTGTATAATCAATTAGCAAATGAGAAAATTAAAAAAGAATCAGAAAACTTTAAATTTAGGTCTTAAGAAAAATATTCAACAGAAAGCAAAAATTGTTGTTAAAAATTAGAAAGAGAGCAGTGTTTATATAAGGGATCAACGGAAGCCAATTGGAGAAACAATATTTTGAGATGCCTCCCAGAAAAGGTGAAATGGTTTCCGATTGTTTCATCCACTAAGATTCCTACTGTTGCTGATCAGCATCATTTATCTACTCTATTACATCAGATCAACTAGGAGACCAAAATATTTCACCACATGAATATAACACGAGGATTTCTGGCAGTTTACACCAAATTAAGATAATTTGTGAATTATTTAGAAAAGCACTAGGCTTATTCTTCTCAATTGAAAGGGGGCGTTTAAGTGATACTTATGCTTATCATATTGTAAAAAAATATGTAATTGTAAGTTATAACTATGAGGGAAATATTGGTTATTTTCAATTCTATGATATGCACACTCAGCTCTCCATTATAAAATCATAAATCTGTAAGCGAAATTATCTTCAAATGAAATGGAACTGAATACAGTAAAATTTTACATTGATTCACAAAGTCCTAACAAATATTCTTCAGGGAAGAATGAATTTAGCATATTTGTCAAACAGAAACTTAAAAATAATAAAAGTCTTATTAACCATGTCCATAGCTGCAGCCAGCAATCGATGTTGCTTTCCGTAGTCGAAATAGCTTTTATTTCACTGAACTATCTGATACATCATAAAAACAGTAAAGAATCAGTCGATCTCAAGTTATCTTAATAGTGATTCTTAAGAAGTAAATTGGATGTCATTTACGAAATGGTAACGAAGGAAACAATTTAGTGAAACCGTAAGAAAGAGGAATAGGATTTTTAATTTAAATGTCTCTTCGTCATAAAAGGAGGCGAAAGTGAGCGAAAACAGCAAGTAGATTTACTGTGATGAAGGAATTATTGCTCTTCGTCAATTAACATGACGACGTTATTCAAGAGAAGAGGATCGTCTTATCTAAGCGAAAAATATTTACAATAAACTTAGGAGTCCAGCTACGGAATGATTCAGTGAAAGTGTCACGTTAACTGGCAAAGTGAGGCATAGAATATTCTGGAAAGAGAACTGAATTCGCAAACAACGGGAAAAAGGAAGCGAAAATTGAATAAGAGGGGAAAGGGATTATTGGATGATAAAATGCGGATGAGGACTAAATCGGACGATTTACCCGAGGAAAACGGAGAAAGAGAATTTCGCGAGGGAAAGACTTTGCAGATAACACGAGTCACGGAGTTAAGGTTATTTGCGAATCAGAAAACGAAACGAATTCAATATGAAAACATTCTGCGGAAATAATTGTATCACGGAAATAAATAAAGAGCATGAAGATTTTTTTTGTATCGCGGAGATTGACTTTGAGTCACTTTTCTACCTCATGTCGGAACGAAATGGTAAACACCATTAATTGCACATAAGAGTACCTATCGACTACTACATTATTACACCTGATTAAGGTCGAAAAATTAAAAAAAATGCCTGCACGTACACAAGGTCTTTCTCAGGAACGCCCTCTGTAAGGTGGAACCTGCGTAACGCGGATGGAAATAAACATTCCTAAACCACGCTCATGCACAACAAATCTGTGAAAGGCGGAAAATATTTTCTAGCTTTCAAAAACATTTTCCATTGACTTGATTCTTACTAGACTCTTACAAGTCCATTTACGTATCTCAAAGAAAATCGTGAATGGCACAAGCTGTGTTCGTTAAAATAACTCTTTCACATTTCAAGGAGCACAAACCACTAATCACATTGATAATAATACATTCAGAGAATCAATCAAAATACAGAGACCTATAAATCGTCTTCATTAATATAAAGATGAATTTATATTCTGTACTAAAACGTAGTATACTAGCAGACCAACTCCCGCGAAGAAAAGAAGGTGTAAGAAAGAACTGAGACATGAAGGTTGGAGTGAATTCACTAACTGCAATGATGCGATTTCTCTACTTCGGCATTTTTCCAAAATTAATTACATTAATCATATAATTGCCTAAAGTGGGCCTTCATATGCTAAAGAGGGCCGACTGAAAGGTGGGGTGAATATGCATGAGAGGGCAAAGTGAGACGAATGGCCACTGATGCGAAATTTGGCTGCAAAAACACAGATGGGAAAGAGCTACCGGACGGGACCCCACAGATTGTTTGAATTCAAAGGATTTCCTTCTCTTTAATAAAACAATCCATTCTGCGGGGAGTGTTAAGCTTTGAATCCTCTGGGACCATTTAACAGTTCGAAAGATACGAATATAAATTTTTACTACGCCAAATATGCTGTCTAAATCTTAACGGAGGAGTTAATGATCTTTACTCAACTCTAAAGGGGATGTTTTCATTATTCAACAGATAAAGTATAAAAATTGAATTTATCGATGGAGACTGCCTTAACCTACATCCTTCTACTGATATTTAAGCCACGGAATTTTCAAACTTAGGTACTTGAACTATAGCGTTACATGAGGCAAATACTATTATCATGTTACACAAAAAAGAACCAATAAGAAATAGATATCGAATTATTTATAAGGTGCGTAAATAAAATTGATGAAGATCGATGGTGATGTGGAAATTAAAGAATTATTTTGTAAGATGGTATAATAGAGAATGGTAGATGTAAAGAAAATAATAGATAACAGAAAAGAATGAAAATATTACGAAGCCTTAGAGTAAACATAGTAATTGGATTCGATTCGTTTTACACAGTTTTTGGTTTAATGAACTCATTAATATCTATGAAAAGTTTAAATCCGTTTTAATAACTCAAACTTGGAACCACAAAAATTAAATTGTTTTCGGAATCAAAATTAGCTTTTCAGGTTCGAAAATATTGAATGATATTTAGAGTTAACTAAACATTGATTGTGCTCGTAAAATTCCAAGAGGCAGCGGAAATCCATAAGGCGAAAGAAATAATTATTTTGAAAGCAATCAGCACGAAGACAGGTTTGAACCTCAACTGATCCATCTTCCGTTAACTTAAACCCTAAAGTGCGGCACACGGAGCAAGATGAGGATTGAGGTAGTTTGCTTTACTCACAGAACCGGAATACTACGTGAGGAAAACTTCCGAGTAAAAGTAGTACAATGACCATACCCCGAGACGACCAAGATGAATGCCATCATACACACTTCTGTACATACATTTCTCATTATTAAAGACACAAAAAAACTGGTACAAAAGTAAATGACTGATAGTTTTCCTATTCCTCATATCAAAAGACAAATTAATAATATTCCATTAATCAATATATGGTGACAGGGAATACTAATCCTTTCATTTTAGCATGTAAGGGATCTTACAAGAGAATGATTTCATTCGAACATAAATTTTATCTAAAATATCCAGGCATATAACCATATAAAAGCCAAACGCCATAGAATACATTACGATAATTTTGCTATAATCCTCTATTTCAATATTATCGAATTTTGGAAAAGTGCAAAACTGAAGGAAATATGACGCCGTGAACTGCGTAAGTTGGACGGAGGCAGACCGCGATCAAAGAGAAATAAGTTGCTGAAGTCTCCTTTAAAAGGAAAGCATTGAACTGCGTGAATAACTTCCTTCGGAAAGATAAGAGTCACCGGATGACAACTGCGAGATAGCGGAAGGATATTTTCAGACTGCAAACATTTCCGCCGACTACCACATCGGCTCGAGAAGAATTTGCCCTCGAAAATATCGCAAAGGCATTTGAGCGACATCTCGCGGCTCGACGGAGAAGTAACATTTGGAAGGGATTCGGAAAGAAAGGGGAAAAAAAGAATTCCGCCTCTGGTCTCCACCTTTAGCGAATGACATTTTTCCATTGACATAAAAAGGATGAGTTATTTGCATAGGAAGAAAGAGATGAGGTCGGAGACGAGATAAGAAAGAGAAAACGCGAGGATGAATGGCGTCGCCTCTGTTTAAAGGGATGGAATCAACAAATGAACAGAGATCAACCGAAGTGAAATAGCTACAATTGTCAATCACTACATTAGGCAGTCTTTAATTCTAAATTTTGACGAAACTATCGAAGAAAGAAGTAATCCCCTTGACAGAAACAAATATATCTTTTCCTTTTTCATTTTGGTCACCAAGTAGCGTATTTGATAGATAAACACGTAAATTTTCATATTTTAAATTTCCACCTCCATGGAAAGTTTTAAGGAAGACATTTTCAGAAGAAATACACATAGATAAGGTCGCTTTTACCTTGGAATTGAACCAGATTAGATCCTTAAATATAATTGATTTAGAATCAACTGCTTGGGCCGTGACTTGGTGGTATGGATCCATCAGGAGCGAAAGTGAATAGTATAGTATAGTATAGTGTAATATATAGTAGCAGTAGCAGTAGTAGTAGTAGTAGTAGTATAGTATAGAATATATAGTGAATAGTATAGTATAGTAAAAGTTTGTTTTCACTTTACTAACATTAATGCCTCCCCTAGCATATAATAATGAATTTTACTTTTGGACGTGATTTTATTTACATATCTCATGCTGGACCAAACCAGAACCTGGCCAAAAGATAGATTTATATCGATTAAAGATAAATTACCGAAAGGCATTCGCGAATGAGTCAGTCGACCTTCCCAAAAAAATGAATTATTTTGATAAAAAGGAACTTGTCTAGCGATACTTGGTGGAATTTCATATTAAACACAGTTAAAACACAAAACTTGTACAATTCCACAATACAACACTGCTAAATACGACACATATATGCATCTGGTTATAAACTATTTTAGTTTCAGAAATTACCAAAATTTGACCTTGAAGCCGAATTGATTGAGGCCCTTGGATTAATGTTATCAATAGGGCCCTAACAATACGAAGAATAAATATAATATGGCTTCGAATTTTCATTTCAGCTAATCTGAGTTTAAAAACATGTAACCGCCATTCGTAACTCTAAATTAACATAAACATTCATTTTGACGAAATAAAAACAAGGCAGTAACGGCTTACGAGTTACAAAACAAAGTATCATATAAGTATGAGTCAAATGAGTTAGTAAAATGGAATTGAAGAAACAATAGTAATTTCCACACGATCTGATTAAAAAGAAACACCAACGACCGATTTCGGCTAAATCTCCATCTTCAGAAATAACACAAGAAAAGCCCTTATTCATAATTTATAAACATTTACAGGGAAGGGAGAGAAGAGAGTTTCAAAACTTAATTTTGTTAGTCAGAATTTGGTATACGCTACTTCTAATAATTTTAAAATAGCAACAAATTTTCCTGCAGGATTTAATCTTTGAACATATGAACGTATATCACTTATTGATAACTTTATCATTAATCACATAATATCTTAAGACGTTAGTATCGAAGCCGGTAGTGAGCCTGGTGAATTCCACACCCAGATACTTCAGCGATTAAAGGCGAAGGAACAGAATCGGGAAGAAAAGCGGCGAGACAACAAAATGGAGAAAGAATACGGCGGGATGAAGTGTGTGGTATAGGGAAAATGGTAGTTATGCCAAGGAAGCGAAGTCTTTTAAAGGAGTCAACATAATTTCGGGCGTAGGAGCGGAAGGCGAATAAAAAATGAAGAGAGCGCTGCGGTCGGGGAGTTTTAAAGGTGAAGGGATAACAAGAGATGCGGTTACGGACGAGGAAAGGAATGAAAAGGAATAAAAAATGGTTCGCAGATACGGAAGACGGAATAGAAATTCCGGCTTATGTTAGAAAGCTATTTCTAGAAAAGTACTTCCACCGAATAGCAATATTCTACGGTTTACTAGAGAGTTAAAGATTTCGCGATTAGCGTGAATGACTACTTTTCCGCTAATAAAAAATGAGGGAATTTAAAAGGACGTGGTCGAATTGATATTTCTTAAAAAAACGTTCAGGGAAACAAGTGAGAGATGATAGACCGAATAAACTTAAAATATTCTATTTCATCAAATAAATACCTACGAATGAAAAACTAAGAATAAATCGTCGTTCCTTTAGTTTTATTAAATAAAAACATAGTCGGTGTTTTATCTTATCCTTTTTGAGAATTAGAGTTGCTTGTCTATGTTTTAAAGCATGACTAAAAATAAAAAAATCGCAAAATAAACTTATTTGAACTTGAAGATCTCGAGAACAAACGAGGCATAAAATCCAAATCCTTCGCTAATCCATACAAAGATTTACATGGATTTGGGAACAAAAACTTCATAAATAAATTTTAGGAGAAGTTTCACGTGAATAGGGCAAATTAAAATGTTCTCATTGTGCTCCTAAATTAGTTCATTCATTGCTTTTCCTTCAGGGAAGCAAAAAAGAAAACAATCATTAACTCTTTAGATCTTCAACTATACAGTACCATGACTTATGTCTCGAGCGATATGTTTCAGCAGCTCGCAAAGGCGAAGACTTTTTACAGAGACGTACAAAAATAATTGAGAGGATAATCGTCTCCGCAAGATATCAGTTCAAGGATATCCTGCCCGATACGAAGATACTATAAAGAAATCTTACGATTAAAAACGACGCAAAGGAATGGGTATCGCTCTAATTCATTTGCTCTTTGCTTCGAATAAATTCTTTCTCGGCCAGTATTTTGAAAATTAAAAATTTTTTAATGTGCTTATGAAAAATTGTGAATTTTAAAGTTGAGTACGAGGCGAAAAATGTTATACTTAAGATTCGTAAATTAAAAGAAAAGATTTATAATAAGCCGATGAAATCTGTGACAGGTAAACGAGTAAAACAAAGTGGTATTTTCAGTCCAAGCGGCGATTTCTCCATTAAGAAAAAGACTCCTCGGAATGGGTGCTTAGATTTTTCCATCATTCGGATTCATTTTTGAATAGAGTAAACTTCGAGAAGGCTCATTTATAATTAGTTGCTTAGCAGAAATTATGAATAACGGGGATATTGCCTTTTGCTTAGGGCACGTGGAGAAGAAGAGAGAGAGAGAACAAGAGAAACGAAAAAGAGAAAATTAAATTAGGGATATAAATTTGGAAGACAAAATTAATTAGGTTCAACATTTACGGGTACAATGTACGATTCTGCAGCATTCCGAGCATTTGATCTCTGATGCCATTCCTCGACCACAGCGAGAGCATCCAGAACTGTTTTACAGAAATAATGATTTAGTAGTTCAGCTGATGCCCATGACGAATTGCTCGCAATCGACATCATTATGACTTTAGCTAATCCTTCGGAAGTAAATTCCGAAGATGAATACATAATGATTCCTTCATAAAAACTATATGTATATACGTACGAAGCATTCATCGCGTGTCTGTGACAATTTTACGAAAAGCTATGCATCTTAAAGGAGGAGAAACGATTTCGTAGCCTAATATCAATTACTTTATTTTACTTACTTTAGTTTAATATGTTTAAAAAGAGTAATTTTGAGACCTTCAAAGCACAGCTACACATAAATGTTAAGTAAACGCGAGATAGATCGAACACAAACAGTAAAATACTACGTGGGGATTCTCTTGAAACTATTTCAGAGGCAATTCGCTTTAATGTAACACACCGCAAGAAATGCACCCAATTCCTTCTCGTTCCATAAACTAAGGTCGTTTGTAAATCCCAATAAGAAATCGGTATAAAGTTGGAACAAGAATACACCTCCGCTTGTCTCCATAAAAATCAGCATCGCACTGATTACTGGGAACAGGAAAGAGGGGATGAGAATTCCTACGGACTATATTGGGAGCGAAGGGGATTAATGAGGGTCTGAAGGGAGATGCTGCTGAGAGGCTCATGAGGAGAAATGAAAGAAGTATGAGATCGACGGACTCAAAGAAAGCCAAGTTGGGCCAAGGAAAGATGCTGAAGTAGGGAATACAACTAATGAGCAACCGATTCCGTAAGATTCTCAGCTGGTGAATAATCGAATATTTCGATACCTGAACTCTCAGGGAAAAGGCACGATCTAGTAAATGCCACTAATTGATGATACGCTTCAAAAGGGAAAAGTGATGGAGATTATGTCAAATTTAGTTAAAGGAATTTACAAATAGAAGTATCACTGCTAATTGTAATTATAACAAAGTAATACTTGGATTAATAATTAGATAAACATCAGGGGCTCTGAGCGCAAGCATTAGACCGAATGGGGAGAGAAATAGCCATTTTCTCATAAAACACACAGAATTACGGTCGACAGAATAATCAGCCGCTTCACCGCGGAAAAATAAACCAAATTTTGAATAACAAGATGTATTAATGTCAATAAAAATTCGTAAAAAGAGTAATGAACAGACTTAATGTTATATGTCTAAAATGTTTCTTGATGCTGCACGCTTATAAGCAATGATTTCCGACAATTGTATAATATTGGGAAGGATGAACTCTTAAGTGGTGGGCCACAGTAAAACGTAGGAGCGTTCAGTACCTCAACTTGGGTTTTATTCAGAAATTTATGGCCTCCCATTTTGGGGCCTAGATAATGGGTCATCGAGGTAATTAAAAGGGGCCTAAAACCGAATTAAAGTCTATTTAAGAAACTTCTTGGTCCTTATTCAGTAAACTTGATCTCATTGAAGCAGTTAAAGACATCCCAGGAAATATAATCAAGAGGGCACCCAAATCGAAGGGCAAAACCCGCACGAATCTCAATCACACATTTCTAAATAGCCGTCGAAACGTCACTTATCTTAATCTCAATATCGTAATCATTTTTTACGGCAAAACATTGATAACAGCCTAGATCCTTGTTTTAAATTTCCGTAGAACATGTTCCCCGCAATTTCTTAAAGTATTACTGAAATAGAGATTGAGAATCGAACCAAGGGTCGCTCTTGAATGAGTCCAATGGTTATATATTTACGGATAACACGACCTTAATCATCATATACCGGATAACAATTTTTATCCCCTAAAGAAGTGCTTACATTTTAATTCTTATATCGACCAATGTTTCTGTTTCTTCACTATGTGTTTCGGTCGCTTGAATTTTGATCGACCAGCGTCCATTTCGGCCGATGGCTTCTGTTACTTAAACACAATATCAACCCATACATCGAATTCCAAGACTATATTCGTTCGGAAAGTTCTTACAAATCGTTTTGGGTTTCCTAATCATTCATTATTGGGAAATTCCGTAAAGCCCTGGCATCGAACCCAGGAACAAAGAGAAATAAGACCACGGTTTATTAAGACATTTACGATTTTCTTCCACGTACCGGATTACAGCAGTCTTTCTTCGGAAAGTACTTACATAAAACAAAATAAAAATGATAATTAAGCGTCTTTTATCAGTGCAAAATCGAAATTAATAACTCTCTTCTTATATTTAAAATTGCAAGTCTGTCCGGACGTTTTGCTTGACCAGGAAAATATTCCTGGTCCAAGAATTCAGGGCTAACAACGATAATGACAACAAATATCTATGAAAAATTCTTTGTAACACTAAGTAAAGCTTTTTTATTTCCGTGCTCTTTAGATATAAACAACAAAAATCTCAATAAAATGTCTATCTAAACAAGCACATGGCAACCATGACAAGATAAAAAATCACCATCAACGACAATCTCGTTTACATATTTAAGTAAGTTGTGTTAAAAAATATATACAAGTCTAAATTAACGATTTTACGTCAATATTAGTCCCTATTGAGGATGGATTTATTTACGACGGACTCCGGTTTCACTGAAAGCGCAACGAAAATCGCTCTTTGGAAGTTCACATAATAACTCAGATGCCTCTCGAATGTCCGTTGTAATAATTGAAGGGCCGAAAAAGCATATTTTATAACGGGGAAGCTATTAGTTCCCCTTCCGTCTTTTCCATGGATTCATATCATAACGTCACTTCCACTTTCATTTATACCAAAATATAACTTCTCGACCAAGATCAACCCCATCAAGGTCTTTACATCCCCTAGGACTTCTGAGAGACGGAATTATCTCTGGTTTATTGCACTTATTTTATTTGCGGATACAATTACTTGCAACCGAGCAGTGATAAGAAGTATCTTGGGACCGATTCAAACTCGTCCTAAACAATCTGCAGGTCCATAGGAACAGCCCTAAACATCAGCCATCACCTTCTTCGGAGATCGTCTCACAGCGTTCCCCGCAAACCCTAGCCTCCCGCGAGGAACGGACCGATCGCTTGCTAATTCTGGATCTCGGGAAAATACGTCGACGCACGCCTCGAACGTCATGCGCTCCGCCTCCCAAGTGCGGGGTCGAAAAATCCGTTGACCTCGCCGTCTCGCAGGAAGTCGACAAGTTATCTGGGGGTCCCGACAATGTCGAGAGTTGCGTCAAACGTTTGTACGAGTACGTTTGAACCAGTCAAAGATGGACCCCCACCGAGTTTTTCTACTGAAGAAAACATCTTCACTTCTCACGATATTATCTTTAACAGCTGAATGTTAGAACATTCGAGGATAATTTAAGATACTTTAATGATCGTTTATAAATGGAGCTCGTTTTTCGGCCCAAGTATAGATTCCAGTAACAATTGCAGGTTATGCTGCAACCGTTCGGCGTGAAGCCACAATTGGACATCCGATGAGGAGGCGTATTATGAATTGTATTAATGGTTTTTATCGTCATTTAAATGAAAATAATAGAAGCATGTTTCAAATGATATGAGGGGTAAAGTGATATAAAAACTTTTGCCAGCAAAAAACAAAAACGAAGACAGAAGTTTTAACTAGAAAATACCAATATTTATCCATATTTTACGTGTTTTGGAAAAAGATCATATTCCATGTCATCCATGATAAGAACATGTTACCGACATTAAAATCCTTGGTTAGGAGTGTCTCCAGGATGTGAAACGTGGATTTAAAGAAAAGATAAAGCAAAACATTTGGAGGCTTTGTGGGAGTGACGTAGAATGGAAAAAGTAAGTTTGATTGATAGGAAAACAAACATGGAGGGTGCTGCTGATGGTTGGGGAAGAGAGGGCTTTAATTGAAGTAATTAAGCATCGGAAGAGGGTGGGTTAAATACTGAGAAAAGAGGGACTGCTAAAGAAAGTAAGTGAGGGTAGAAAATAGAGAAAAACTCTAAGGGAAGGCAGAAGATGTTGGATGACATAATGAAGGGCGGTGAAAACTAGAAAGAAACGAAGAAAATGGAATTGAACAGGGAATTGTAAAACACATGAACCTACAGAAAGGTGGAACACTCACGAAGTCTATTAGGAGAAGACATTACCTTTTAATAAAATCTGCATATGAACACAAAATGGGCTCTCAGCAGAAAACGAAGAAGAGAAAACTCATTTGAAAAGGCATTTCAAGAATCGTGGCAGTGGAGGGCATTTTCTAGTCGGAGATGAAATTTTCAGTAACACGTTTCCGTAGCTCGAGACGCACCAAAAGTATAATTTCTATTAATAGGCGACAGAGCGCGCGAGTGAGAAGTTGAAGCCGTGACCTCTAAAACGTCATCACGAAAATAAAAACCTTGAATCATTACCTGTCTGAGACTATTCTTATTCGAAGGCTATTCTTAAATATTTTTCTTACTAACTAGACCCTAAATTAATGTAACAAAGTCCGTGGCATATTGTCACGGGAAAAACTTGAAAAGTGCAATTAGAGTTCGCCGAAAAGGTACACAAATAACCAATCGATCATTTTTGAACGAACCAAAAATGTGAAACTGCTTCTTACCGATACAACAAAACGAGGAAACCTGAGTGCTCTATAATTGGCATCCCTTTAACAAACCAACGCGTGGAGGTGTGCACAGAAGGGATTTCAGATGACAATAGCTAAAATTGGACGAAAGGGGTGCACCTTGGATGAAAAAGTGAAGTGAGAAGGAAGAGAGATGAGAGCCCTTTATAAAGAAAGATGGAGCCGGAGGAGGCTGTGTTTTGAGTTACGATAACGACAATGCCTACGAAATGTTTCCATTCTCTTCTATAGAAATACTGGACGACAATTTTAGAGGATGAAATAGTACGATTAGAAATTAAACTTCGGTAGAATTACAATAAAAGGAGATATCAAATTAAAATTGGGTTTATGTTAACTGAAACGAATGACCTTACCGAGGAGGGAAGAGATAAATAGAAAGGATTTGAATAACGAAAAATGGTGCCAAAACTAGTAAAATTAGAATAGGTTCCAGTGAAGAAATAAAATTCACGAATTGAAATCTTTTAAATTGCATTAAATTATGATTTAGGCCTTGATATATAATTACGTTTTTTAATGAGTTGGGGCTAAAACACTCGGCATTTATAATTGTTCTCCTCACCACCATAAGTTGAAGCTTTCAAGAAGTAATTGTTTACGCAGAACATTCCGAATCAAGCTGATTGGTTGAACAGTTTTCCATTGATTTCAGATTAAATTTCATGAGACAAGAATCCAAAATACACATTAGATCTGAGAATGAAAATAAATAAAATGTTTCGGGTTTTATCTTCATCGTTTAAGAAATTGAAAACGAATACTAAGAAAATAAAACTGATGGTAGTGATGAAAAGGAACATTCTAAGAAGGCCCATCATTGCAATAGGAAATTAGAACATAGAACAAGTGAAACAATTTTGCTATTTAGGTAGTACGCTTCGCGAGGATAACAGATGTTATGCTGAGATAAAAAAAAGGTGGCGACAGAGAAACAAGCCTCTTTCAAAATAAAAGAAACATTCTAGCAGACAAGCAGATAGATATCGACTCTGGGAAAATGTTTTCGAAAACATTCATATGGACTACACTGCGCAACGGAAGTGAGAGTTGGGGCCTCTGTAAAAACAGGAAAAAAGAGTAAGTAAGAAGCAGCAGAGATGTGGAGAAGGATGCTAAACTGGACGGAGAGGAAACGTAAGTAACGAAGAGGTTGTAAAGGTAATAAATGAAAACGAAACGTACGCAATACAATTGAAAAAATACAAAATTTATAGGACACGTTCTTAGATGCAATAGCTTTTGTGGTGGGAAAGTGCTTGGAAAGAAGGGAAGACCAAGGATGCAGTATTTGAACAGGACACAAGAACTAATGGGGACTATCAGCAGCTACAGAGAGAGTAGGAGAAAACAAGACAATTTGGCTACAGAGTCAAGGCCTTCAGTTAAAGAAGAGAATCCAAGAGCATAAGGTATTTTCTAAATCCCCCAGAAAATAAAAACGTTAAGGAATTTAAAAACTGTATTGATTGGTGGAAGAAATTTATCTGATCCCATCCTGTCGAACATTTGAATAAATGATCGTGTTATCATTTGTGCATTGTAATCTCAAGAATCCTTTGCTATATCAGATTGTTTCTGTTTACATTTTACAATTTACATCTTCAATTTTCAGAAACAAATTTAGAAAACCACAGCTACAACTCATTAGCTTATGCAATTGTGAATGGATTAGACAAAATAAAACTTAACTAGGTCTAACATAAATTAAAAATTTAAATGATTTTTCATCTTTAGCATTGAATCTGTAGTTACCTACTTATTATCATTACGTACACATTTTTGTTTCTGTCTAACATAAATAAGTGGCACCTTTAAAAAGAATAATTGTTACACAGAGTAAAGAAGTAGCAAAGGAAGAAAATAAATCCAAAGAAAACAGAAAATGTAAAACAAACGGAGTGCTGGAGGCCAGAATCCTCCTTATTTTTATTTTATTGGTACTCGAAAGTAAATTCTCCAATTCTGTTGTAACATTTAACACCTCCAGCGTTGCAGTAAGTGTCTGTTTTATGGAAGGAATCCGTTGTGAGAGCAATGTAATTTACGTTCGCGCAAATTTATGAGGAGCAGCAGTAAGGAGGAGGTGCAGGTAAACAAAAACGCCTCGATATGCGAAATAGTGCCCTGGCGCAGTTTCTTCTGAGGTGGAATTTCAAAATTCGATACTTTAAGTTTCCCATTTGCGGCGCTTTAGGGAGGAATACATCTGAAGGTGCGGACACATCTCACAGAAACTATCCCCGACAGATTAACATACAGCAGAAGGGCCAACATTCATCTAATCAGAGGATGAGAAACAGTTTTCAATCAGAGAAATGAGCTAAGTTGTGTGTAGAATGAATAAGAGGAAAGATAACGATGATGCGTTAGCATTAGAACCCAATGAAATTTCTTATAATCATGAATGTATTTTAAAACAAGTTCGGTGGTTGAAAGTTCACTCATATGCTCCGGTTTTGTGGAAATTAGAATTTTAATAAAAGAAGGGGCTATAGCCACTTCTCAGAAACGAACAATTTTCTTTCGGATATATCCGTTCATACAAAGAGATTTAGAACTACTTTATGTTACAATCAGAAAAAATGGGATCCATGCAAAGGGAATGAAGTAGTCTCCCTTTTACAAGGGTTTCACGCTTGTGGGAGTTGGCAGGTTCAGGCTGCTAATACTTAGGTTTGAATAAAGGTAGTGTGGCCGGCACTAAGCTTCTCCCGCCTGCGATTACCCCGAGTTTTACTTCCGGTACTCATTTTTACACATTTACAGGCTGAGTCGACTTGTGGCCTCCGTGAAAATTTACCGCGGCTGAGGATTGAACCTCAGCCCTTTGCGTAGCAGGCGAGCGCCTTAACCGCTAGGCCGAGGATAAGTAGGCAGTATAAAAGGGATCAGAATTTCAATTCAGAACAACAGGCGTGTAGATGGTACACGTTAGCACACCAGTACAAGTCGAGGTCAGAAAAGGAGGATATCAACTTTAGTATGAGATCTAAACACTTCAACCCTCCGTGACTTCGTTATATCTTTTCGAAGGCGAGATTCTCAGCATACATTAATCTATGCAAATTTATAATATTAAATCATGTAAAATTTTGTGTAGCGTAAAAAAATCTGACTCCACCCTACTACGAGGGGGAGATATTACTGGCGCCTATCAATTTCTGAGGCATAAACTTACCCCAAAAGTCTCCAGGATAGCCGATTGGGCAATGCGTTCGTCTTTGCCTCATAGCCTAATTGCACCCAACATGTTGTGGTACGTACGTTATACGGAAGACTGCCAATTCGAAATTTGAAGTCGTTCAGATAGTGGCAATACGAGGTAGTAAAATATTTTAAGACCATAACTCATTAAACCTTAATCATCGATTTCATTCCATAACATATTGCGGAACGAAAACCTTTGAAATTCTTCCGGGTACTTTATCTTTTCCCTCGTCCACAGTAACAACTACATTCAAATTAAGAATATAGGCAGAAAAAAAACTTAGTTTAATAACGTCATCATTTACGATAAAGAAATATTTAAATATAGGATATACTAAACTCCATCTTTAAATGACAATGTCTGCAGTGTAAACTGAATTAATTCCATAAAAAATATTTCAATTAAAACATTTAATAAAATAAAATTCACGCAAATAAAGCTGCCAAACGCCTTAACAGCCCAAGCAGAAAAAGTAATTGCAGGAACGAAAGAAGAGGTACGTAGATGTTGCGGTACTTGGATGACACCTCTATACTGAATACATACCATTTAAATTTTTAAAAACTCCTTTACCTTTAAGTTTTATTTTTATGAAGCGAAAAACCACTTTGTCACGAAGCCATGGGAATTAATGTGGACAAGCGGTCGCCCCGCAAGTGCAGCAATTGGATTAAATACGCTTCAAACGGTACTCGAATAGAGAAGGCGAGCAAACGAATCGATGCAGAGGGTGCAGACACATGTCCATCCTGATTGCAATCCCATTCGAGGTTTACGTCCAGTTGTAGCAGAAAAATGTGTCACTGAGGGTCACCACCAGAGCAATTGTACGATGCAATTTCAGTCACGTTTGAAATAGAGCCGTGGAGCGCAAGCGGAAGTGACGTCAGGTGACAGTCACATGGTGAATAATTTCTGGAAACTGTTAATAAGACTAATTCTACGCGGTAAATATTTGGAGGTAATTAAGGCATCCCGGGGGACCAACAGCAATAATGGAAGTCAGAAAAGATAATTTTCAAACAGAAATCAAGCTTGAAAATAGACCATTGTAAGAAACTTACAGAAAAAACCATCCTACAGAAAAAGGAAACATTAATTCTATGAAATTTCTATACCTTACGATAAGTAAAGGGTTCCCTGAAAATTTGGTAATTCTTAAACGTAAAGGAAGCTGCTCAGAAACATCGGGTATCAGAACTGTGAAAGGACTTAACTAGCTGCAAAAATGAGAAAATAAGGATCAGCTGATGCTGAGGAATTATGAAAATAAAACGAGCAGACCAAATAGCCAACAGACTCCTTTGAAGAGGGTAATGATGTAAATGAAAAACATAGTTTATAAAGAGAATTATGCATAGTATGCATTGTAAGGCACGATAGTCAACTAAAGACAACATTGAAAAGAATTGTGGAATGAAATCTAAGCTAACCTAATTAAGAAGGGCCCCTTAGCATTTTTATCCTTCTTTTCCGATAGTTAAATACGAGGTCTGTTCAAAATGTTCTAGAACATTATTTATTTGAAAACAAATATTTCACTAAGTAATTATTGGTCAGGATCGTTCACTTTCTCAACGTGGGAGTCTGTCTGTCGACGTCGATGGTCTTCCAGAACGCTCGTCGTCTTCCACTAATTGCGCGCCCTTTTCGAACCATATAAACCACTCATAACACAGAGTACGTTTCATAGAATGCTCACCATAAGCTTTGGTAATTGACTCAGAAGTTTCCGTCAAGGATTTGCCAACTTTAACGTATAATTTTATAGAAGAACGATGCTCTTTCAAAGAGCTCATACGATTTTTCTCGGCACTCTACGATCGACCGTTCCTATAAACAGCTGTAACTAAGCAACAAAGCGAGATATCAACAAAATGATTACAGGTGGTTATAGGCCGGTTAAAAATAACCAACTGGAGACGCGCTATACAAAAAGTTCGGGAACTTTTTGAACAGACCTCGTAGCTAATTAACAGGAAAAATGAAGACTCAGATAGGCGCAACAAATCATTCCTAGAAATAATGATCGCATGTTTTATTCCCCTTTGTGAAACCCCTTACATTTTAGCTTGGCTTTTCGAATAGCGGCGCAGTCACAAATGAAGATCTCTTTGCGTGAGAGGCTACAGAAGAGAGCGGTTTCAGCAGATGTTCCATGTTTGCCTTCCCTCTATACACAGTCTCTCTCGCGGGAGAAATCTGCGGCAAAGGTCGTCCAGAAGAAGGAGAGCGATGCCACCGAAAAAGCACGATGACACTTCTCTACGAAAATGAGCGTTTTCAGACACTAATGCAACTACATGAGGTGAGTAGCCAACATTAAGCCATACTATGAGTTTCCGAAGGAGAAAGTGATAGGATTAATAATTTAGTTATTATTTCCAAACATTTACACGAACCATGAGCTATTTCCATATTCAATGATCTCCATAAAAAGTAAATTATTATGAAGCCATAAAATTTAAAACGTAGCAAAAAAATAACTAAACAATAAATTCATACTAGATAATAAAAATCGAATAAAAGCTATAATGATGTCAGATTAATACCTCAATTGCAGATGAACGACTTCGGTAGAATTGATTGAAGACAGATAAGGACGATGAATAATGAGATTAGTAAATGTCATTACAGATTCATCCAAGAGAAAGCCTTTATTAAACTAACGATGCGCATTATCGGAGTGGATTTAATCCTGGTTTCTATAAGGACATGGCAAGGTGAATCGTCAAGGATGAGGTATATTTAGACCACGGAAGATATAAACGACGGCTTTATAGGAAGCACAAAGTGAACGGGAGGAATAAAAACAAAGTGCGGAGAGAAAATCAGTTCCACTGAGTCACGCGACGTTAAAGGTATTTGAAATTCTATGATCGCTTTTCCTACAATGAATAGATAATCATCCAACTCAAATTAAAGAAACCGGATGAATAGTTGATATTATAAAACGCTGATGAATAGAGTTTCCGAGGATTGCAAATACAATAAATTTGACATAAAAACAAACCCATTAAATAATTAACACGTCATGGCGCAACGAGAAAGAATAATTTCCACAACTAATTTTGTATGATGTTTCTCCACGATCTTTTAAATCGTGTACACGAGCATTCGATGCAGTTCCACGGCAAATATCCTCGCATGACCTCACCGCGCCAAATTAGGCCAACGATGTGATTCCCCCGTTGAGACGGAAAAGGCTCGCAAGCGCTGCACAGACAGGGATGACATTTCAATAGTTAAAGGTCTTTAGGCCTCAGTCCGGAAAAATTCCGATGAAATGGTTCAGCTTGTAATGTTGAGAAATAAAGACGTTAAAATAAGGTTTCACCTTATTAATGGTGGAAGGTAACTTAAAGTTAAAACTTAAAGCAACTTAAAGCGAAAACTAGAGACTTGGCTGGGACTCGAACCGTGGTCTCCCGCTTTCCAGGCACTGAGCTACCGAGCAACGTCCTTGTAACTCATGTAAACGGGATGCTTTATGAGCAAGGTAGGGCTCGGGAAGTGGGTGAGTCGAGTTCGAGTCCCAGCCAAGTCTCTGTTTCACTTCTTGTATAACATTCACCATATTAACTCATCTGTCAATAACATTACGACTGATCTTTGGCTGGACAACAACAGTAGTGAAAATGATTCAACTGGTTGATTGTCGACACGGTGGTCCAAATTACGGATCCTTAGATCCCCGATCGGATAGCATGCTTAACAGCCTCATCACTTATAGGCATTCGATAATAAAGAAAAACTAAATTTAAAACCCATACTAATCACTCAGATTTCGCAGAGATTTATTAATGATAATAATTTTATTCCTCTCGTTCCTAACGAATCAATTTTCCACATTACGTAATCGTTAGCGCAATAGAACGAGTTTGTCATATCTTTGGTCTAAAATCCTCTTAATAATTATCGAGTAATTTTCGGAGAGAAAAAATTTTATTTTAATGCCATCTCATTTTAATGCCATGGATACAAGAATGTATTCCTCCTCCGACAGGTTCGAGGACCCTTTTATGCCCAATGAAGAAGAAAAGAGGAGAAAAATGTCGTAAAGAACCCTTCGCGGAAAAAATCCTACCACGTCACTTAACTCGAGACAGGATTAAAAAAAACGTGAGACAATCGAAAAACCATTGTAAAAGAGCTTCTAGTTTAGAGTTGGCAACGCAGCGTCTGCATAAGAACACGCGAAGAGGGGGGTGGGGGTGACACAAGGCTTTTCGGGAAGCACGCTTTCATCAATGAAAACGCGATAACCCCAAGTCGAGGAAGCAGCTGCATCTGGATGCTGCCCACACGCTATTTTAAAAATATCCATTTGCGTGCGAACCCATTCCCACGGAACGGTGAGGAGATATTAAACACGAAGAAAATACAGGCGACTCTTATGATGTGGCGATTGAAAAGCCGTTATACAGAGCGAACGAAAAACTTTGTGAGGAGACTCTTTTACCGCCAAAGTTTGCAGTTTTTGAAAAAAACACGACCAGGTTGTTAGAATTAATCTTTATAAGCAAGATTATTTCTCATCGTGTTTTAATTAAAAACAGAAAACTAATGGGGTAAAGGAATGTACTAAGTTTTTCCCTTATTCTATGTCGTGGAAAGTACAAAATAACGTCTTTTACTGTAATGTTTGACCTAACATTTCATTTTTATCTAAAGATGTATTCATCGGCCCATTCATTCCTCTTTCTCGCGTTCTTCCTTTCATCTCCAATATAAAAATAAATATATATCCCAAGGCCGTGACATTAACTTCCGTATGACGAGTGATCAAAATGAAATATATGCATAACAGCGGAATATAAAAGGGTAAATTATCATTTGCCATAAATTCTTTCGTTCCAGTTTGGTACATATAAGCAGTTTTAACATCGTAACAATACCTTCGGGGGGGGGGGTAATTACTTTGATTCCCCATTATCGCAAGAAGTTATCGCCTTCATTCTTTCATTATAATAATGAAAAATTATAATTATAATTCTTCTTTATTATTATTATTATTATTAATTCTAATACACAAATGCGCAACGCCTTTGGGAGTTATAAAGTTGCTGAAACAAGTGTGTTCAGTAGTTTTTGCAGTTTATCAAATGCAAAATCACAGAATAATTCCCCGAAAAATCATTTTGAATAATAAGCATTGATTTTGCAGTCATTATTTATCGCAAAAAAATAGATCAATTTTCAAAAAAACACGAAAATATTCCAAATTCGTAAATATCAATTCAGTAGCAGAGATTTTGGATAGATTTGCAAAGCCAAAAATATTATTCACTCTCGAAAAATTAGTAAATATTTCATATTCAATTTCCAAACAAAACTGTACATTTCCATAGTAACCCAGCGTGAAGCCAATTCGTTCGTTACTTTCCACTGCATTAAAGAATCAAATGGAATAACTTCAATGGCTATATTTTCCAGGAAGCGACTTGGAACAAATGACTAATCAAAGACAAAATCTAACGCAGAAAATTCGAAACACTACGAGGGAATTAATTGAAATAATATGAAAGTTTTAAGTCAATTAAAAATTTATAATTATCCGCTGATTATTTCATTGAGGTTTCTACTTTAAGATAGATTTCCATGGACTGTCTCCCTTTTCATTCAGGTTCAGTATGTTTCCAGAATTTAAATCTCTAAGACTATATTTCTTTCAGTCGATACCTATAATCGACTCAGTTTGCTAGACATCCGAAAAACAAGAAGAAGAAAATGAGTAAATTAAACCTCAAGGGCATAATAAAGTCGCTTTTACCGAATTTTCAAGATGTAAATATCGTGAGATTTTGCGGTTTCCAGATTATCTTGACATTTCCAAGTAGAAGTATTTTTTCCGTCAACCAGTATATAGGAAAACCAGTTGTAAAGTATGTTCATCGGAAAATTCCCTTTAGTAGTCGTTCTCCCGAAAGGTTTAAAATGATCGACATCAACCCACGCACATTATGCAATACGTCCTTTTGCAAAAACAGCACCGATTCTTATGTGACATTCCGCATTGCTCTCCTAGGATTTCCTCGAAAACTTGTCTTAAATAAATTACCTATTGAAGGATGACTGGAGAACAAAATCGATGCGATAAACGAGCAAGCTTTCCATCTTCATTGGCCCCAATGTTTGAGGTGAAAATATTTCGTATCCGAGGAAAGCTTCACATGAGAGATTTGAACTTGAAAACTGTAACTAATGTTTGAAGCGAGGAAGGATGAAAACATGCACAATTTATGGCTGAAGATGTTAATATTGTTCAAACAACATCGACTATAACTAATAATATTAACTTATTTAAAATGTATTACCAATTAATATAAAATAAAAACTAAAATAAAAGGAATTCGTTACATTTCACTATAATTGCAATTAATTTCGCAATATTGATATACAGATATATGGAACGAAGTAACATACATTAAAAGTACTTAAATAGAAAACGAAGTTTTCATTTCCACAATCATTCAAATATTTCACATCTTTCCATCACTTATGAAACAAACTTTCGCGAACAAAAAGGATTTAATTGTCACGAGAACACGGCGAAGTAATCACCTGACCTTGGAAGGCCGTGTTCAGTTACTTTATTTATAAACAATGAAAGGGAAATCGCATTCCGTTAAGGACGCTATTCTGCATGACGAGAATCTAAAACACATTCGACCGCGGAGGAATTAACAAATAAAGTATAAATGCAAAGAAAGTTGGAGGGCAGAAGGAATTAATTCGTTTCTAAATTGTCGAGTTTTTGTTCCGTATTTGGAGTCACTTCGAGACAATTGGTAAAGACGTACGCATTTTGCGATGGAATGGTAAACGAAGGCGGAGCACTGTCAGCAACATACAACGCCCTAAACGGAGTGAGTTGAGATATATCAAAACATTATCTAACTCTCTTGGAGGAATTAACTAGACTTTATGAAACTCTTATTCTTTAACAATGAAGCTGACCAATATCAAGCTGTTTTTTATTATACTGTATTTTTACTAACAGTGTCAACGTATCATAGATTTTCCCCTGCAAAACAAAAAGACTGTTCAAAATATTTCACAAATCTAGCTGAGAAAAGTAAGGAATATAAGGAAAAACATTGACTAAAATATTAAAGATGCTTACTAGTAAATTGAGAACTCATTAAGAAACCTGAAAAATTACAAGTAGTGACTAGTTAGGAAATATTTGGTTTAATTTTTATGGCAGAATAATAATTCCCAAACATAGAGTTGAGATAGAAATATTATCATCATGTATCCCAACAAGATTGCACTTAGACGACATGCACTGTGGTAATAAATGCAACTCAAGTGAGGTAATCTCGGGAGAAAATAGCCTAAGGAGAATGAGAGCAGGGAAAGGATAGGGTAACCTCCCCTTTGACAGTCCTTCAACCCAGTTGCTCATCCCTGGCGCCTCTCCGGAGGTGCTCATCAAACAGGATTGATGAATGGAGTCACTTCTCGAAGAAGCGCTATCCGTGACGCACACCTTCGGATGCTGAGTTATTCGAACGATGAAATCATCTCGAGAGGATTCCCACCTTTAGTGGACACAGGTGGTCCAATGACACATTCGCTTTACATCACATTCCAATCACAACCCGGCAACGTTAATGTTATCCTAGTTAAATTTGAGCATACTTTCGTACGAATAATTACATTGTCTTTTTTGTGACTGAGATTTATTAATCTGATTTTTGCGTTATCGCGACTGTTGCTAATTAGTTCCATGACCAAAATTACATCTTATGATGATGTCTCGGAATGTTGAAACATATTATGCGTAAAGAGACGATATATATTCAACATAAAATATCATATCCGGTATAAATTCAAAGATCTTCCTAAAGCTACTCTATAATCTATACCAGGGGTTCCCAACCTAGTAGCAACTGCGTAACACTTGAAATTTTCAGATATTTTGGGGTACCAACAGTCTTTTATTTTATTAGAAACATATCTTTATTATCGGAAAATTGCCCAATAGATTGTTTTATTGTAATTAAATTCCTGAGAAAACTTTATAATTCATTATTAATGCAGTTATATTTCATTTTTTCCAACCCTTTATCAAGACAACAATAAATATGCATAGATTTTTAAAAATTCTTTCTTAATAAATTTTATTTAGAAATAAATTGATATATGGTTACATCAATAACATTTTTATAGTAAAGGAAAAAATCAGTGCTCACGCACACCGAGGTCCTAACTAGCCTATCACTCGTATCACGCACGCGTACCACCTGAAACGTTCCCGCGTACCACTTGTGGTACGCGTATGTACCATCGGTTGGGAACGCCTAATCTATACTATCTAATTTAAATATCTTATATAATATCCACCTAATAATACCGAATCGATACCAGATTTATCATGAATACATAATGAATCTTTTTAAGAAAAATATTCTTTTTACTAGATATTATCATGTACGCATTTCCACTGTTGGGAGGTATTCACTTTCTTAATAGTTAATAAATTTGAAATTATTTTGTAAAACAATGTTATTACACATTACCTTGTGTTTTAGTACGTGGAAATATATGCACACTTACATGTATATCGAGGGAGAATTCACTTACTGAGGATTTTTTCAGAAAATATCATACGCTTAATTATTTTTACGATTTCATGTCGTCTAAGTATTCGAGGAATGGGAAATTATCGGAAATAATAACTAGGGAATACTATCCCGAGGTTCTGAGCTTAAAAAAAAAGCCGTCAATTAAGATTTGAATAGGGTGGGAACTTGAGATTTGAATCATCTTAGGTTTTAACGAGCAAAATGTATGCCAAGACACCCTCACCGTGACCGGCAAAATATTACTCTAAGTGATACAGCGATCCGCGCCAACGACGATCAATTCTCATTATAAATGAGCAATGCTCTTTCAACTTGAAGGGATCAACGGAGTCTGTGAGAGCTGTAGCGAGCAGTAGGTAGAACAGCTTTGTTATGGCCAAGGTCGTATGACTACCAATGCAACTCACACTAAACCAATGCGACAATGCAAGGAGGAGAGAGCATATCGAATTATACGAAAATCTTCACGGAAGTATAGGAAATGAAAGCAATGGATGTTACAAAAAAGGGAAAATTAAATTAAAATGAACTGAATCAAACTTCACAGACAATGAAAGTTATAAAAGGCAAAAAAAGGTATAACCGAAAAATCTGTCATTTAGAATCCCCTAAACACATACGAGCATGTTACATATGCAGTCATTTCCTTTCAAAGTATTTAGTGATATATATTTTAGAGAATGTGGATGGATTTTCAAGGGATTGTCGAAGATTCAAACTGAATCTGCGACACGCCTCGTAATTGCGGCGGAAACGAGTAATTTTGGTGTCGTTCCAAATATAAAAATAAAGCGTCCAACGCTTTCCTTTTTAAAGCACCAGCGCGACAACTCTAAATAGATTTATTTCTGAGCTATTAAAAAAAGGAGGCCAAAAACATTTTGGTTCGTTGGAGGTCTTCCCGCTACTTCCAGTGACTGAAATGCCGATGACAGAGGGCGATTTGAAGTTTCATTAATTAACTAAACTAAATGAAATAGTGAAATTTCTTTTGGATCTCGTTGATGCATCAACGCATTTATAGTGTTATGCTTGGCCAAAGGATTCGGAAGGAAGTGGAGGATATGAAGGACGACTCAAAAAAACTTAGGGAATACAATATCTTACTAATCTCCGCATGGATATATATTTGGCGCTACTACTTTCGTCTAAATGTAGACATCACCAGGAAACTTTACGTCGGGAAAATGATTTATAATAACTAATATATTTTCCATTAGTATGCTACCATTCTATAAAGCCGAGCTTGAAAATATTAGATTTATCTTCAAACAAAGATCGTAGAGGTAGAAAATGTACAAATAATGTCTTGTATTAGTTACAAGTTGGTCGAAAACTTGCTTTCCTACACTCATAAGTACAAAAAAACGGGGAAAAAAGAGTCGATTAATATCATTACAGATATGGTTGATCCGGATTCTTGTGAACATGTGTTACGCTAATGCAAATGTTCATTAAATTAGCGACACCATAGTGATTATATCCGCAGAATGTTAACGGCGTGAAAAATCACCGAATACAAATAAACGGGAATTTATTTCGAGGGATATTAAGATAATGTAAGTCTGATGGATGAAAGTTTTCGACAACCGATTTTTTCCAATTTATTATTTCCACAGTAATAAAAATATTCCAATTCGAGGAGCATTTTACAAAGGAGTGAAGTATACAACAAAAACTAAAACCTCCTCTTAACTATAAGGATAAGGAATATCGATAAATTTCTCTAAAACATGACTTAAAAGGAAGAGAAATCAGATATTTATTACAGATCGCCAAGAAACATATGATATCAACGTTCCTCGGTGATAAAAGTTTAATGGTGGTGTAACACTTAGCATAACCGAACCATCACGTTACGAAAAGAGGTTCTCGAAATGAGTAGATATCATTATGAATTATGTCAATATTTTTCGCAATTTATTTACTGATTGTAAGCTTTTTTCAATACAATCTTCCATTTTAAATCACGCAGTCATCATTCATATCCGATATCTCACGTTCGTTTTGCTTTTTGAAAATTGCAATTCTCGATCTAAGAGCAGTGGAAATGGCATAACTTCATTGGGAGCTAAAGATAATCCCTCCTCCGTGATTCTCTATCAAGTTGAGTCGACACAAAAAGGCCACTCATTCCAAATCGAGTGGGCGAAGGCCATCGACTCCGCTATGTATTTCAAAAATAAAGGATAATGAAAGATTATTAACTATGAATTCTGCCCGAAGAATAGTTGAGGTTTCAATTATCGAGAGAAGGAAGTGGACTTCGCTTGGAAGGATAAGGAAAAAACAGAGGCTATTCTAAAACGCACTTCCGTCGCTACTCCAACGACAACGCGACTTCCGGCGAGAACGAGGTCATAAAAGTCCTCTGGATTGATTATGTTCACCCCCTTGGGTCCAATCGCTCCCTATTCCCAGGAGAAAGGTCTTCGCATCCTCGAAGGATGCGTCAACTGCTTCCGCCGGAATGTTTTGCATTTCTCGAATAAATGGGTCGAGAGTCATTGCTACGGAGCAGATTGGTCTTGAAAAATACACCACTATTGCTCCAGAGGATTTCTGAATCACGAGGAAGGAGAAAGATGCATAATAAAAACATCATGGAAGCCGATTAATTAAATTAAAGATTCAACGCAATTGGTACAATTGGTAATGTAAATCAAAGTTGCATAAGTTGGTCGTACTATCATTTCCTACGGGTTTTATGTTGACATAGTTATGGTTTCGGCAACATCAAGTTCTGACAAATACAGTTTCCCTAAACAAAAGACAGAAGAAATTACAAAGATTCCTCATTTATTCATTTAGAGATTTGAACGGAGTCACGGATCATCACGCTGATTTTTATCGCAAATTTTTAATCGCTAATTTTTACCGCAAACCATGATGGAGGAAATGGTGCAAATATTAATGATAAAAAAATGCAAGGAAATTGAGTTACCATGTGAAGACAGGACAACGGATGGAATACGATGATAAGAAGAGGCGAACTTGCTTGGAAACAAATTAAGACTCCGTGATTGAGATTTGAAAAAAATAGAAAAAAATATAAGGAAATTAATGGATAAAATATGATTCGAAAGTTAAAGATTAAAGTAACGAACCGATGATTCATGTTTGACAAATTGTGGATCTATGACTACCACGTAAATAAACTCTCTTTTTGTAGTAACAATGCATTTTCAATTTTCCATTCTCATCTATGCACGGATCATAGGCTGGAAACTGACGAAATGACGTTAAAACTGACTCCAGAATTTCATCTTCATTTCCAATGACTGAATATGAGACCAAATTTATATTCTAAAATGCTATATACTTAAACAGGGTGAATGTAAATTCAAAAATGAGTAATATAATAAATAAATTACAGGGAATTTACAAGATACAGATTTTGTATAACATCAAGAAAAATGTATCTTTGTGATTATTTACCTCTGACGCCAATTTCGGAGGCGTGAATGCGAACGCTAGGGATGAAAACGAGGGAACGAAAAAGAAAATGCAAGAGTGTCAAAGGAAGAAAACACCCGAAGGACTATTTTAAGGGAGCCGCGAAGAGAGGCAAGAAATAAAAAGGTTCGAATCGAGGCGACGCACGAACAGGAAAGATTCTGGAAATGTCAAACGGAATGAACAAAACGGAAAATACTCCAATAAAAGGAAAGGAAACAAAAAAATTTGCTTCATAATTAACTCGGAGGAAAAACGGCAATTATACACACAAATAACTGCGTCGCAGGTCACCTCCTCCTCTTGTAGAAAATGACCGAATGATGGAATTCCTGGTCGGCTGCAATCCGAATGCAAAGTTGCACCGCCGAAAAACACTTCAGAACTTAATCCGGAAAGAGACAATCGGACTATGAAAATCGACCTATCGAATCAAATACCGAGATTCGATAGTATCGAAACAAACTCACTTTTCACACATTATAACGAAGCGGCAGAATCGAAAGTGGACTTCGTTGTTTCCTCGATATAACTGACTAGAACAGGTTGCTGCACATGACACTCGCAATAAACGTCATCGAATCGATACGGGAAATCAAATCGTATCGAACTCGAAATACGATTCCCGCACATTTATCACTTGGCTGGTCGATTGAACAACTCCGTTGATATTGTTTCGCTAGACACTTGTAACTATCGATATCTATTCGAAAGATATCGCATATAAAAGGAGGTGGGTCACTCGGTAACAACACCCTTGCTGGAGCCTCCGCAAAGAGACGACGACTACTGAGGGACTGAGAGAGTCGGCTGCTGGTGATAGTCTGCTGGGATCGAGGGGAGGGAGGAAGTCGGGAGAAGGAGGGGAATGCAGGACATACCCGCACGTCGAGGATTCGTAGAGAGGCGCGAATTCATGCAGTGAACTTGCATCTAAATGAGAAAACAAATGTGATGCGGGAGGCGAAGGAAGAGTAGAGCAAGGAAAGTAAATCGGGATAACGGAAGTCTAAAATATGAATACCTAAGGTCTTAAGAAATAGAAGAGAGAGACAAGAGATTCAAATATTATCTAAATTTAGCAAAATAGAGTTAGAGATGCAAGTTATCTGGAACCGTATAAAACATCGATTAAATTGTGATGTTAGTTATAATCACTGTAGTCCCTTTCGAATGACTCATGTATCAAAATCAACCTATATTAATCCATTCAATTTATGTTCTAATATAGTTACACATAAATAATGGACATCATCCCCACCCTGTGCAGCCATATTCATTTATCGTTCAATAATAATTAAGGGCCTTAACTTTCATCCATACCTTTTCAGCTACATTTATTTGTTTTTGGGCTTTTGGCTTTGAATTCTGAGCCCGGTAATGAGTTGAAAGTAACTGCTCCAATAAAACACTTTCGATATTTATTTAAAAGGCATTCTTATCTTTTAAATAGTTCCACTTTCCGCAACTTTCCGAGTCTTGCGACATCATACAGTTTCCGGGAGTGTAAATATTGATATCTCCACTTCCGGTTTTTCAGATTGTTTGAAACGAAGCGCAACTTTGAAAACAGAAATTAAGTCAGATCGAATAAAGGTTCGAGAAACAAATATGTAAGTATATTATTCCTCGTAACACATTTCGAATACAAAGATAAAATTCATAATTAAGTTTCGCTATAAATGCCATTCATGCCACGCAAAAAGACGCTGATGTGAAACAAGTTTACGCCTTAAAACTGTGGAAAATTCTGGTTGCACGTTCATTTTTCTTTCGGCAAGTATGGAGCCCAACTACTATAAAGGCATATCATCTCAGCCACGACCGAGACATCTTTTTCGATAATGAGCAAGAACGCAATTACTTCAGTTTCGCTATTTAGAGTACCCGATAAACAAGGAATCTTTCTGCTTCTAACAAAAGTCATGAAGAAAACTGAATGTAAGTGAATCTGTATATTTTCGCAGCTTGGTTACTCTTAATCAAGGCTATTATTAGTTTATTACTCAAACTTGATAAGACGCAAGGGGAGAGATTGAATGCGTAAAATTTAACAACTGAAATAATCCTCTAAGGGCGATGAAATGGATATGAAACTTCCTAACATCCTTACTTCAGAAGAAAACTGACACTGATCTTCTTTTACTTTCCTTTTCACTTAACGTAGATGGATTTACTTTCAATAAATCAGCAATTAGATATTAAAATTCTTGTAGAAGTTTAAATCTTTAATGCAGCAGCAGTCAACAATATCAACACTAGAATAAATAAACTTCTAACGTAAACTAACAGTATGTTGCTAACCAAATTCTTACACATAAAACAGTTTTCTTACCACAGAAATACTTCCTTTGATGTTATAAAAAAATCTTTTTCACATCTACATATTAAATGCAAAATTCGGCTGTTAGAGTGAGGCAGTAGATGGATCCACCGTAAAACATACATATTTTCCACATCTACAGCTACATTAATACCCTACAAGCCGCCTTTCGGCGTGTGGCAGGGGGTGTAAACATCAATTGAATCTAAATTACTCGCGTATACTAGTCGCGTATCGTTCGCGGAAAGAATGAATTTTTAAAACGATTCGTCCTAGCATCTATTTGTCTTAACTTACGGTCATTATCGGATCGACCGACGTAGCAGGGGGGTTGCATGATACCGATTGTATCTTCCGAAAATGTAGTTTCCCTGAATTTATTAAGCAATCGCAGCCTAGCTTCCAATCTCCTTTCTTTTAAGGATTGCCAACCTACGTCTGAGTTTACTGTTAATAAGGTTGGAATATAAGATAATATTGCCTTAATTTATAATACTAAATCCTTTAATGATATATCGATACAAAATCAAACGAACTGGTTTAAAATTAAAATAATTAATAGAGTAAATACACACAAGTATATAAAACTTTCGTCAGATAATTCTTAATACGTCGTAGTCTAGCGTTGGCACCATAATGAAGAGGAATTTGAAACGGGATTTACAAGCAGATGGAGGAAATCAAAAGCATGTATTGCTACTCAAAACAGAAAGCGAATCATCAAATGTTTTCGCTGTCCACGAGAATTCACATCGAGACATTAAGTAAATCAAGGAATTCAATGTATATAAAAGTATATAAAAATCTATCGCTGCATTTTGGTTAAGATAACCAACACATATAAAATACTACCAAGTTGTTAAGCCGCATTTCAGAGATGACTCCAATATAATTCTTCTCCGTATGAAAAAGAGTTGAAGAGCAGGATGTGAATTAAACGATAAGAGTCAGCAATGTTCTGCGGCCCGCAGTGGTCTAAACGATACAAAGTACCACCATCAACTCACTGATCCAGCAAATAGCTTAATAATATCCCTCAGTCGGAGGCCAAGGCAAAAGTTGTGGTGCCCTCGCGTTACACGACGGCCACAGAACGAAAAGAGAGGGAGATAAATAAGAGATCGTTTCCGTTGATGAACGCGTTTCTCGCCATAAAATGAGAAAAGTATGAGCACCGCGTGTGGGAAGGTGTAAAGAGAAAAAGGGAATCATCGGACGGAACAACAGGAAGAAGAACAAGTTTCGGCTTAAAAAATACTAACAGGCCTATTAGAGTTCGGTAATGAACCCGAAACAGTTGTTTAAACGAATGATTCGAAGGAGTGTCTTACTTGGACTGAAAGTAAAAGCAAGGAAGCAAAAAATAGTTACGCTAGGAAAGGATGGACCTTCTATAAACAATAAAGAACCAAAGGAAGTGGGAGAGTCATACCTGAGGAGGGCTCGAACGCGAGTCTTTCATCATCGGATCCTCGAAGCAAATCAGGCAGTTGGTAACGAAGGAAAAGCGAGTGGTGACCCCAAAAGCCGCCAAAAATCAGACAACAAAGGGAAGGAGTAGAGGAAACAGCAAAAAAGGGAGTCAATTTCTTACTAGTTATAAATTTATCTCTTATATATATAAAGATGCTTCTCCGGGTTCATTCATGTATATACCCAGATAGGATACTAATTCACAGCCTAAACCACAAGCGTCATTGATTTGAAATTTTTACGACGTATTGGCCATAACGTGTAACCGCCAGAAATATTGCGATTTTGAACCTCAGTATCATGGGTTCGATTCCAGATGGCCCAAAAGTCCCAATTTTTTCCATTTAAATGAATTGCTTTGATTTTCCGGAATTTTTATAAAATACTTCCCGGATAGGTAGAGAATCGAAACTCAAGGAGCCTATATATATGGTCAGAATCTATCGACAACATTAATTACTTTTACAGAAAATATCCTGGGTTCGATGCTAGGACGATGCAAAAATCTGCTCTTTAAAATACATTGAAGTAGTTTTTCATTATTTTTTTTTATGCACATATCGAAATCATAGGAAGTTCGTGCTTGACTAGAAGATGTATGGTAAGAATTGGTTTAAGAAAAAATTTAGATAAGACCGTACATTTCCTGGGTTCGATGCCAGAGCAAGTAGGACGTCGTTTGAGGCAGTTGCAGACAATATTTTTGCTTGAATGTTCACACATAGTTAGATATGGTGATCTTCTGTTGTGCTGCATTGTATGTTCACCAGGAAGACCCGGGTTCGATGCCGGACGATTAAATTGCAGCGAATTTTGAGAATATCTTCAATCCTTTTTTTCTTCTTTTGAGGACCGTCCCGATATGAAATTAGTGTTGTTGATCTTCTTGCAGTATGCAAGCTACATTTTACTCGTAACAGTTATAAAAAGAGAGTGATGAGAATGATTAAGTTATACTGTATATTCCATTAGCATTCTAAAACTGGATCCTGTCGCCAACCAGAAATTGAAAATGTTGGAGATAATGATGGAGAGTGGAAATATGGGCGGCAACACAATTGTTTTACTTTCCTTTGCACTTGTGGATGGATTTATCTTGAATCAATCATTAATTAGGCATTTCATTCAATGTAGAAGTAAAAGTCTTTAATTTAGCTCGAGTCGACAATGGCAACAATTGAATCAATAAACTTCTAACATGAACAAACAGTATGTTGCTACCCAAACTCTTCTGTGGGTTCACTTGCAAATTTGAAAAATGTCCGAGAGCTCGATTTGCATTACATTGACGTACACTCAAATCAGCGTATAATTTACGCCTGCGGTACTTTCGCTACATTTGTAGCAAAAGCGAAGCTGAATACGGTTGCAATCTATAACTTGTATTCTTAACACGCTTCGCTCAATCAAATTATAGTTCCTTTATAGTTAAAATTAATACCAACTCTCCAATCATCAGAATGTAATAAAAAACAAGTTTATTAATAATCAAATTGAATTGTTAATATTTATCAGAAGAGAGAATATAGTAAATGGTATTATAAAAGATGTTTGCAAGATAAGTTTCGCTGTCATTATATTTGCATTGATATGAACAATATTCCCCTTAGAAGATTCGAAAATACTTCCATCACCCACTTTTCGATATTTGAAAGGTGTTAACGGCAATTTAATTCTTTGCAGGGAGAAGAAACCGCGTGTCTCCAGTCGCTAGAAAACAAGAGGCGGACCCTCCAAAACCACTCGCATTTCCGTCACCCCGTCATTCACAAGAACACCACGTCGCCGATCGGAATCCTAATTGCAATCGCAACGGAAGTTGACATCCGAACACCGTGTTGACACCCGCGATTTCGTGTTCAGAAACGGAAATTGAGCGAACGGGAGAGAAATTGGGCGAATGTGAGGATTTGAATTCGTTAAATGCAAAACTCAAGGGAAAGCATCTGAAAAAAAGGGGGCGGTGCCCGTAGGAAGAAAGCAGTTCGTACCACGCTGCCTGAAAGCGAAAGCTGCGCAATGGATAAGGAAGGCGATACCAAAAGCAGAAACGAGTGCTTTGACAGGTACTACTGAGCAGAGCAGGGGTCCACTGCATTCATATAAGGACTTTAACTTGATCTACTATAGTACTATTTATGCAAAATATATTTATGCATGAATCAACGCAAACTATATTTTAATTTTTAGTTTCAAACGTATATTATTTGATTTGAAAATCCCATTAACTGCGTGGATAATAGCGCCAATACGCTGAAGTAAATCAATCACACTCGCACCCTCTGGGGGGGCAAAGAATAAACAAGATAAAGATACGAGGAAAAGAGATGATTACACGCGACGACCTATCTAAAGGGTCACACGTCGGACAATTTAAAACATTTCCCCGGGTCTGGGAGCTTGGCGTTAATAAGGAGCAGCTAACATGGCAAAGAAGATGCAAATCAGTCCATCACACTAAAGTGAACGAAGCTATTAGCACCGGTTCGATGCACTGGAAGGGCGGATATGCGAAGCGATGCTTTTGCGTAAATGCATATTACAAGAGAAGAATCCGATCAGGTTAAATTTATGTTAATTTCGAGATTATTCGCTTTTCCGGATGATAATTATAGATGAATCACTGATGATATCCACTGACGATAATTTCACACAGTTCTTCTTCTAATGCTATTATTTATTCAGCACTATTCTCATACTACGTCTTACTTCATGGAGACTGCTTTAAAAAGGTTAGGCCTCCCGGATAGAGGAAGATCCCGGGTTCGATACCCGGCCCCACCAGATTTTTTTCAAGTCCGTTTTATTAGGGATTTTTCCTGGCTGCTTGCCCTTGGGTGAAAATTAACCCGTAACCCTTTTCCTTGATACCTCGCTACATTTGGCATAAATGAGGCATTTTCAACTATTCGCTCTACGGCATATTATTTATTCCAAAATATACTTACAAAATGTATACCTTACTTAAAAAATCTGAAGTGGCCAACACATAACTTTCTACATATTTATTGAAAACAGAAGCCTATGCCGGTAATATATAAATAACTCCAAAACAATGAATGTTACAGAAAAATTTTTCAAACAAAAGTTGTAGTAAAATACATTACCTATAACTTATGTATGTACATAATTGTATATACCTACATTGCATTCTGACAGAGATATGTATGAAAAGCTTCCATTTCTGGATAAACAACAACTTACGGTTAACCATTATTCAAGAATAACTCCTAGAGAATCAGTGTTACAAAAAATGTTTCATACAAAAGTTGTAGTAAAGCACATTATCTATAACTTTTGTATGCAATTGTATATACCTAAATTGCATTCTGACAGAAATATTTAAGAAACAAAATTTTGTTCCGTATAAACCGCAACTTCCGGTTAAGCGATTTTCACCAAAAACTAGTCAACTCTTAGCATTGTTAGGAGAATCCTAAATATGAATTTTGGAAATGATCGGATAATTAATTTTTAAGATAGAGCGCCCACAAACATTTTTACCACAGACAGACATGTTCGGGAAAATAGCGAAAACGAGCTCTATGGGCCCCAAAACATCTATTTCCGTCGAAATCTGGAGGTCGATTTTTTGCGAATACAATACTTTCTCTATGCTTTGTATAGGGAGAAAGTAAAAATGAAAATAATCTTCACATAGTTTTCCGTCACTACTTTGGTAAAATGAAAATACGTGCCTTAAAATGGAACTCTGAATGGAAATGTTGACGTGAGTTGCTGCTAAAGGAAAGTAGATATAAATGATCGATACGCTGAATGGGAAAGCATATTTCAAATCTGATGGTTTAATTCTGATATGGAAGAGAAAAGAAAAACTAAATGCTCAACTGCATTCCTGGATCTTAAGACACACGCTATGTCCCGCTTGCTCAAGTTTTATGATCTAGATTCGTATTCCCTTTCTGAAACATGAATGGAAACTGAGAAATAAATTCCTCATCGCTTCGATAACAATGACGTCAGTAGCAAACTGCATTAAGTGCAAAATATATCCGAATACTTTTTTTACAGAAACTACATGGAGGATAACCTCACCGCAATGTTTAAAATTTATCCTTTCATAGGATAGATGACAAAATTTAAGGAGATTATTGCCTCAATATGAATACACTTCCTTCTCGGACACTAATGTACCACTGTGTCGAATGGAGTTACTTATTTAAGAACTTAAGTTATATTAATTGCGAACTTCGCTATTTAAAATAAAACGCAGAGGAACTGACAATTTGAGCTAAATTTACTTCACAATTACCAATAATTATATGTAATCATAAATAATAATATCGTACAATTTTCAAGAATATTCCAGAAGAACTAAAGAAACTCATTTGATGCCCTTATAATGGCATTTACCAATGTAATTTCGATATCATCCGTCTCATATCAAACTACATTCAACATTCATTTCACATTCCAGTCACGTACGTAGCATTAAATTGGAAATCTCCTTAAGTAAATGCATTTTGTTTGTTCAGTTAGATTAGCAATTACATTTAAGATCGCAAAATATCGTTCAAAACTCACAATGGCATACACAAATCGGGAGGAAACATTGTTTGCTAAACTCCGAAATGTTTATCACATTATGAGAAAATTTCATCAGCGTCGTCGCTTCTTTTATAGCCTTCTGATTCCCAGGAAGGATATATTTACAGCCCCCTCGCAATAACAGAGGGATGTCTACATTTAGTTTCTCCGTTCCTTCGAAATAAGGGCCACCGTCTCATTATCAATAATTATCATACGTCCTCATTTAAGCATCGAATCAAAGGGTTCTTAAAAAAACAACAAATGTTACGCAGGGCGCTCGACTCGGAGGTGTAGATAAGAGTTGTGCGACATATTCTGCGAATTGGGCACTTCGACAACAAAGCGTTGACCTCTTCCGTTGACCTTCCATTAATTGCGATCAATACATAGCTAATGTTATGAAGATGTCACACAGAAATTCCCAGTTTGAGATAAATCTACTTAAATAAAAAAATTATATTTTCTTATATATCTAATATCATCATGGAATTAAATAAAGCCGAATGGTCATATGAGGTATCTGTGTAACCATAATATGGGTACACAATTACTGGATTTATTCATTTGCAGGAGTAGAATTTAACTTTCCTTTTTAATTTTATCTTTCTTCCATTTTTATAGAATTGTAAATCGAAAGAAAAACAGAGATTTTCTCTTTTCATATTACGAGTAAAATAAAAGAATTTCAGTGTGAATCAATGCAGCGATTTAGAGGAACATTATTGCATCGGTGTAAGTATGACAAGTAACCAATTTATAAAGGAACTAGCTAAACCCGGCCACGCTTCGCTGTGTCAGGTATGAAATGAATTGTATATAAAGGATATCTAGCGAACATAGACTCACCGAGAAAACACATCATTCAATTCAATACCCTGCCTTGCGATGCTGTGGCTATGTTGTGGAATGAAAGGAAGAAAAAAGATGTGCCGTACTATGACTACGACCGATGTGAAGCTCGATCATTCAGATATTGCAACTGCATACGTCATAGCTAAAGATCTAATAGTTCTTGGCGTCGTTGAGACGATTGAGTTGCTCTTCTCGATTCAATACGTAAAACGCGTACTGTGGACCGCGAAAAACACAGACGACGATCAACTGGAAAATAACGAAAGAAATGAATGCAACAATCAAATACTCAGTAACTCACACTTTGATTTTCGGAAACAGATAATTTAAATCACTTACAACGGTTGAATATGCACCAATGTGAACGAAATCAACCAAATAACAAACAAACTTCTTCTTAACTTTGAATAGGCCATAATGAAGGAACTCGGATTCAACAATGGCATTTGTCGTCAGGGGGAACGGTCGTTTACAACCTCAAATTTTACAAACGTTTCGTGTATTTCCTGTAAAATCTCGGTAATTCAATTCGTAAACAATAATACACGACCAAAATTAGATTCTTTCTTTATTTTTCCTGCTTTTGGTGCTTGTCTCCATTTCGTATGTCCATTCTTTTTAATTTAATTTCGCAATAGAAATAAAGCCTACAGATGCATAAATTAATTTTACGTGCATTTCTTATGGAAATGGTTTGACTCGTCTGGGATAGAACCGAGGACGAAATGTCAACATTTTTTACAATAGAAACACATTCGTATTTGAATGCAACGTTGTGTTAAAATTTCACGTCAATCAACCGAGTATATTTCGAGTTTTTCGGCCACAAACATACGCTGAATTTTTTAATACAATATTTCCTCAACAATTAACATAATAAATAATCGCCATTTAATAAGCAATAACACTTTTAAAGTAAAAACATTAGCTCGAGAAAACTGATTCCCTCGATCTTAATTTGAATTTCAAAATTAGTGCAAATGCATGATTAAGATGTAAATTGAATTTTCGCATTCTTTTGATTTGAAATTCCTGTCGCCAACTTCGAAAGCTTCTACGTTGATAGACGTAAATTAAGTAAAATGGACACAGGGGCAATCACGTAGACAATTATAGAAATTGAAATCAGACATATTAGGGCCAAAGATGCCATTTTGAATCAGAAACCTGGCAGTTTTCTATTCTCTTCTGTAATAAAACCCAAGCGGAAAAACGGCCGTTATTTTGTAATTACTTAAACGTAAGTTAGCTACAGCCACTTAGTTTTACAAAGTGACATACGAAACTTCTCCTCACTAAAATAAATCAGTTGGCGAAAATTAAATGATCCAATTAATTCGATATCGGGGTCTTGCTGTAAACATAAACCATACCAGGGCTCTTAATAACGAAACATGCCCGAAAGGAAGCACTAAGGTAAAATAATGGGCGAGAAAAAACTCGCATCTTATGGCAATCGGCGTGATTTACGAAAGTATTCGAAAAAGCAAAAAGATCTTGAGGGAACTTCAAGGGCAATATTGGGTAATTCTGCAGAAGACGGAAAGAGGGGATGGTTGAGGTGCATTCTCAAACGGTGTTTCACTCGCTCTGGAGCAAAGTCAATTGGAACCCGCAGTTTGGGGATTCCGCCAAAGAAAGGGCAGAAGACCACGTTTGGAGTCCTCCCCTTCAACTGCAAGGAAACTTAAAAGAAGAACGAACGTCTCAACAAATCGTGTCAGTAGCGTGCTTACGAACTCTGAGGAGTTCCTTTGAATAGAAAAATGTTAAAAGCGCTATTTTAGAAGCTCTTGCTGAGTACCTTGTTTACGATGATGTCCAAGGAGCCGATCGAACGGAAACAAATCGTATTATTTATACATAATATTAAATGCTTACAAATAAAATACCAACATGCATATTTATACCCATATACTATACAAACATCATAAATATCTGACACAGATTCAGGTTTAATATTTTGGTAAATATTAACGTGTAAACAATAAATAGCAAAAAAGTTCAGATTTTCTATGGATTTTTTTCATCATAAATATCGTTCTCAATTTATTTTTTGAAGGATAAAAGCATTAATTCATACGAATATAAAAACCATAAAGCCATAAACCTAAAGGCTGGGAGGTTCATCAAACCGTCCACCGTTAGCTGCAATAATCTTTGGAGAGGAAAATTTCATTTCTGTTTACTTATTACCCTCGTTGAATATTTATGGGAAATTCAGCTAGTCCAGATAAAATTCAACATTAACTTCAATTCAGCATCTTAAGAATATTTAGACGCAGATTTACGGGCATTAATGTGAGGCTTCTGCACAGAAACGACTGTTGGAAGTCACGCGACGACCCCGTCAACGACGACGAGTCTGCAAAAGGAAGGAAGCTGCGTGACGGCGCTGCACCCGAGGCGACGTTGTCGGATCAGCCATCGATGGGTAGCAATTAGCGACTGGGCGAACGAAAAACAATAAACTCGATGAAGTTACTTCGACTACCATTGACCTCTATTCGGCAGCAAATAAATGACAAAAGCGAAGGTAAGCAGACCTTACTTTTGTTAGGGTAACTTTTTGACGATGAACTTTCAAAAATAGAATAAACGACACGTTAGCCATAGGTTATAGTAACGATAAAATTGGGAAATGTACAAGGTTTCTTCGCTTTCGCATAAATTTGAATTGATAGAACACGAATTGATACAACAAATTAACGACTGCTCGGCAATGGAGATATCCGGAATACCGACAAAGTCTAACTTTTCTTCTTTCTGTTCTTTCTCTATAATCAAGCATCCATATCGAACGTAAATTCTTCTATTTTTTCAAACGTATCCCACAAAAGTTAGGGATCGATTACATAATTCAGGTCTGGCAGAATTTGTCTCTTTCCACTCAAATAGCTAAATTGTAAACTAAAAGCGATAATGTACGGAGTAATTCGTTTGCTATGTGATTACACAGTGGGGTGGTTCAATGATGTGGACAGGAAGAAGAAAGTGGAAGATGTTTATGACGGATAGAGTGGAAATAATAGAGCAGGAAAAAGGATTGAGAGAATTGAAGAGATACAAAGAAACTGATGGATATGACACGAAGCGAATAACATAGTCTACACATTTAGATATAATCTAAGATTAAGATGATATACAGTTTTCCAGACCCAAGAGGTAATTTAAGGAGCATTGAAGGAATGAAGAAATAAAAATAAAACCTTCAATGAGGAATGTACAGTCGTCTCAAGATCGAAGAAAAAGGAAGAAAATAATCAGTGAAAGTATTGTTTTAGCTGCTGATGATACGAAGCCACCCTAAAGACAACCGTTGATGTAGGACACGCATGGTATTGGTCAACAAAGCCACTAAGACATGTGCAGAGAAATTTCCGCAAACAATCTACCCACTGTACTCCATACAATGCGAGAGAGTTCAACAACTACGAGTATTTAAAGAGAGGTTTTCTTACGGCATAACCAAACCAATAAGACGAGAGAGAGATGGCAGCCACAGTGGCGAGTGAACAGAGCGTAACTAGGAAATTAAAAATAGAGAAGCTATTACATGGCTTTGCGAGTGAAAAAATTAAATCATTTCGAAACAGTTTTCACCTTTAGGCCGAGAGGCGATTGAAGTTTTCGGAAACCAAAGTAAAACTACCACATTTGCAGCGAATCCACAGTCTTCTCTTTAATTACAAAGTTCATTGTTAATATTTCGTTTCCCGAGAGGAAATTATTTTACTTTGAATGTAGATGGAAAAAATAGACACGCCTAAAGAAGCTTAAAATACGCCAAAAGCAACTGAATCTCGTCCATCGAAAGAGCAAATAAGGCCGAATCAGTTCAAGTGAATTGACGATGAGGCGCGAATACAAAAACAACTGTGCCTAGGACAAATCTATTTCGCCATTTTTCCTAGCGAACCAAACGAATAAATTGAGAATAATTGACGCAATCGATTTTTCAAACGCTTTAAAACCAATCAACGCTGAGAGGAATGCAACCCTTTAACGGAGTAAAATTGGAGAAATTTAATAACAACGGTTATAACCCCAGCATAAACAGAGAACATTTACCCCAACGTTCCTAGCTCCCCTGATTAAAATAGGCAGCAGCAAACAATTGACGAGAGTAATTTCGATTCATTTTCCACAAAACCTTTTCAGGAAGCATAAAAAAATCAAGAGTTGGCCCATTAACCAATTAGTTTTAAGCGAAGGAAATACACAACAAGATGCTCAAACCGTTTATCTTTGGATACAAAGTATGAATATCGTCCATCAAAAGTTTGATTCTTCTTCGCGATATATTTATTAACTACCGGTTACGGGTCAATGACGATGCATAACGCATGCATTCCGCCGCAAAACCTCCAGACAAAACAACGTCCGTTTTCCCCTAACCTTCGCATGAATTTCCGAGTGACGAACCACCGACTTACTGCACACGTCGACACGGCAAAAAACACGCGTAAAAAGGCTGGAGAGAGACGATGGAGGGAATTCTGCAGAGAGAAAGTGGTGGTCTTAAAGGGGATGGAACCGAGTCGAAGGCAGTTGAGGATCAATTAATTTCTCATGCACGACCACGGAGGGGAAGGAAAGTGGGTTTTACTACATCCCCCTTCTTACATAAAATCACCCTAGTGGAGGGATTGGAAATCAAGCGGTCATCTTCGTCAAGTGGCTGTCTGGATTCTTGTCCACCGCTGCGTATGAAAGAGGCGCTTCGTCTCCGGAGGACAAAAAGCGCAGCAAATATCGATCCGAGAAATAGTGCGTAGATGTAATGAGGGAGTGGATCAATTGCACCGACGAAAGAGACGTGGACCACAGCAGCCGATCGAGGAATTACAAAATGAAGGACCATTCAACTTTGCCTACGCAACCAATGTGCTTGCGCTTCGGTTTCTTAATTTCGCAAATCTTTGCATGGAAGATATTTTTAGACGAAAACAATCATTTAAAATGGAGAACGAAACATTAATTTTTTGTAATTTTATTATCAAAGCCAAATTTTAATGATGCATTATAGAAAGTGATATTATTTGTAAAAATATATAACTGAATTTCAATTTCCAAAGCTTATGGTTTTATTGCCATAAAATGTCGGCTCTTCTTCCCAATATATTTTTCATGAGCCTTTCTTTCTCACGTATTCTTATGAAAGATGAGTTCAAGAATCACTTTTGTCGCTAGGGATTTTAGGTCCACAAAATTACACAAATGTTTCATAATTTTTGTCTGAATTCTCCCAATTTCGATTCGAATACGTTGCAAAACTACCACCAAAATAAGAATCTTTATTCAATTTTCTTTCTTATGGCATTCGTCTCGATTTTGTGCGACCATTATTTCTGATTGAATTCTGAAAAATAAAAAATGCCTGCAATAAATCAAAATGAACATTACGTGCATTTCTTATGAGGGACGATTCGAGTCGTTCAGAGTCGAACCAAGGATACTTTGAACAAAGAATTTATATTATATAATACTCCATTGGACCTTTATCGACTACCAAAAATTTATAATCCTATTATGTCGGCAGTGCATGACATTAATGTTCGAAAATTTAATCATGTATTTCTTACGAGATTTACTGAGATTGAAAAAAATATACACACATCGATGACTGTTATAAAAGATAATTCTGTGCCAAATATAATTATAATTACTAAAGCGACATTTATTAACAGGAAAGTTTCCGCTACGTTAAACATCCTTTTTTGCCAAATTTAAAGGAAGGCTTCAAAAAATGATCTTAGCAGTGATAGAATATTGATATTAATTTTTGATAGTAGAGAAGTGAATTTATAAGTTTTTTGTAATTTGAAAGCTAAACTGATATTTTCGTAGGGAAAGATATATCGATAAGATATGAATAAAAGTTATTACTAACATAATATCAACCTGCACTTAGAGCAATACCACATTATTTCCTTCGGGTAACTTATCTCTTCAGTAGCTCTCTGAAATATCTTTATCACAATTTCCCCCTTGTATTAACAAACCATCCGCCAATCCTCTATTTAACTGCATTACACTGATCCAACCTAAACAAGACAAATCGAATTCCGGAGTGTTTCCCGTCCCCAACTCCATCTCGGATACTTTGTCAAAAAACATACTGATTATTCACTATGGAAAACGGTTTATAAAAAAGCAATCAAATAAATAGAGTAATAAAACTACCGGAATGAGAAAATTCTTCTACCAATGTAACTGCTGAAAGCAGTGCGGTTTAGGGATTTAAAGGAAAGTTGGATTGAGAAGACGAAATGGCTCAGGTGACTAACGGCGCATTCCTTCAGCTTCCGGGATGACTGGAGCAAATATTTGCTTTCTGCACCACCGAATAAGATAAGCGACAGAAATTTCCCAACGACAATAGGGCTATTACAGCCTTCATTGGTAGAGCATCCAAATAACCTTCATATAAATAGAAATGAAACGCAAGGAGGATGAACTGGCGAAGCAGAGAGAATACTAACCATGTGCAAACACGACGAAACGTACACGCATTATTAGTATACAAACGTGTCACACAAATAAAGGATGCATTAGCCTATCCATGGATCAATTGAATTTCTAGTGGAATCCCTTACTAATTGACAAACAATGGATGAGAGAAATGTATCTAGGGACGCACACTTAAAGAAAGGACATTCTAGAAAACATGTGAAAGAGGAAGATGCAAGGGATATAGCAATAAGGGAAAAAATGTACACTTAGGTTTGGAATGTATAAAACAGAGTAATAATAATAATAACTTCGGTTGCTACGTAAATTAAGGATTCGTACGATCCTCAGATTCTTGAAAAAAGCACCTCTTTGTCAGAAAAGTCCATTACCGGAATGTTATAGTATTGTAGATTTTCCGCTAAAGTGCAATCACTTCTTCTTCACCTCTTTCGCCTCTTGAAAAGAGTAAATTCTGTAACTTACGGTGACTAATCACGACTGGCGATTACGGTGACGAGTATCACTTAGTTCACTCTTCAAATATATCTATACAGGGAAAACTAGATTACATTCACAGATAATCCTCGCTTCACCGCATTTATTCAGAAAAAAGGTTTCCTTTGAAATTTCATCAACCCATTTCTTCCATATTTCATTTACTAAAGATGAGATCAAACATTTCAGGAGATTAAAAATCGATGAAGAGGGAGTAAAGTAGAATACATGAAGTGTATACCAAACTTAATAGACACTTTTAGAATCAACAGCTTATGTTACAAAATTGGGAAGAACGTAAGTGAACACAATTAGAATTATTCGTAAAGCGGAGCCTATGAGAAAGTAGAATAGGAAGAAAGGAAATAATTATAAAAGAAATGATCTTCCTCATCGCGAAAATGTCTTAATATTTGATTTATAAATCTTTCACAGAAAGAAAAAATTTGCGGTTATACAATAGCACTGATAGATGTGGTATTGAACTAATGGTGACAGAAGATGACCAAGTTTGAAAACGACGAAAGATTTTGTCGAATAAAAGGGCTATAAAATTAAATTCATCGAAATAAAGCAAACTCCTGTTTCGTCCACTTTATCAAAATTTTAATTTTATTAAAAAAATTTACGAATACATCGTGCAAAAAAATTTCATGTGAGAAATTGTAAAGAAGAAAATGTTCGCAATAAATTCGCAGCTACCTTAAAATGGGTAATAAATAAGCTCAGAACAGGGCACTCATGGATTAGAGGAGAAATTGCAGATGGGTTGCGTGGCAGCAATCTCAACTGCATAAAAACCCAACTCAAAGTGGACAAAAAGACTTGAGTTCGAGCGACGAATAATTTTCTGACGTCATTATCGTGCGTAAATGCTCTCGGTACCTATTTCATTAGGAAATCGAATTTACAGATTATTTAACGATTAATTTCCTTTCGTTAGACACAATAAACACACTCTAGAACTAAGGCAGCCAAAGCAACACAAATTTATCAGAAGATGCAAATCAAAAGCCATCCTAATGGCGACATCCAAGTCGGCAAAACATTGATTCGGTGACGAGCCTCAAGTCGACCGTCGATAGCGGAAAATTGAACATTTCGGCAGAGCTCTTCATAATATAGAGAGAGGGGGATTCGACGGTTCTGTAAATAGAAGCACTCTTCTCCATTCACCCCGCCCTTTCCGCGTTATAATCCAATTAACCTATTTATCGCCAAATTTCGCGAAGGCAATGAGCGCGAATATTTTCGGCGGTACCGTTAAATGACCCTCCGAGGGATTAACCCGCTGCGGATTCAATTACGGCCAGTGTAATGAAGAAAATTACCGGGAGGAAGGGGTCGAATTAATGTAATCGAGTGGCTATCAAAAAAATTCTAAGAGAAAAATAAAGACTCATTTTTACCTGAAACTGCCGTGGAATAATCGTTTAAGAAGGGCACACATTTTAGCTTGAGAGTTTTCTAATCTTATAAATGGGTTTTTGATGCTACAGTCTCCTCCACGAAAACGCTCGTAGATGACAAAAATAACAATCTATACAGCGTTCCATTTAACGTATTTTATTAATTATGACGCATGATGCAACAAAGCCGAAGAAAATCGAATACATAGCACAAAAATATTCTACGAAAACTCCTCTGTGAATTCACTTTAAAATGAATTCAATGATTGGTTGGATCGGATATTCCTATGGAGGCCTTAAAGGAGAAGCACTTGAAGAATTTGCAGGAAGAAACAGGGATGCTAAACGAAATAAACAACGTGTAACAATTGAGAAAAAACGAACGATAAAGTGCACCGAAAAATAATAATATTATATGTACAACGAATTAGCATGAAATTAAAGTGGGTAAACACTTATACATTAACACCCAATCTTCTATATATATAAAGCAGAAATTCTGTGGGTTTGTTTGTCTGTCTTGGATTGGAGTCCACACCGTTTGCCCGATTTGTCTCAAATATTGCATACGTGTCCTCTGACATCAGGAAGGAAGTACTGTCGCATTTTTATTCAAGAATTTTGCTGGGTTCGAACCAAGATCGCTCAGATAGATTTTCATAAGGAATACACGTAATCTTCACTTTTATCGGTTGCAGGCTTTATTTCTTTTGAAGAATTAAATTAGAAGGAATAGTCGTACAGAGTCGAGACAAACACCGAAAGAAAGAAAATCGAATAAAAATTCTTATTTTGGTCGTGGAATCTTACTTTCGATTAGAATTTGCGAGAATATTGGTAAAATAAACAAAAATTTTGTAAAAATTCGAGGCTATAAACAACTCATCCCCATGACGACCGATCCCATTGTTGAATCCGAGCTCATGTTTTATCCCGTAAAAATACTCGTGGACTTTAGGCCCATAAAGCTGATGATTGAAGAGGACGATATATTACATGGATAACGAGAAATTTTCTGAAAGAAGGTAACCAGCAATTGCAGGTACGTAATTACAGTCAGGAGATTACCAGCTCATGAATGAGGGAAGTTAGATCTATTGTATGATATAAAGCAAATATTCTGTGGGTTTGTACGTTTGTTTGTATGTAGTGTGTCTTCGATTTTAGTACAAACCGTTTTTCAGATTCGCGTCAAACTTTGCGTACGTGTTTTCTGGGACCAGGTAGGACGTACTTTCTCAATTTTATTCGATAATTTTGCTGGGTTCGAACCAAGATCGCTCAGATAGGTTTCCATAAAGAATAAATCTAATCTTCACTTTAATCGGTAGCAGGCTATATTTCTTTTGAAGAATTAAAATAGAAAAATAGTCGTGTGGAGTCGAAACAAGAAGCAAAAGAACGGAAATTAAATGAATGTTCTAATATTGATCGTGGAATATAGTTTCCGAATCAAAATTTCGAGAATTTTGATAAAATACTCGTGAATTATCCAAAATTGTTGAGGTTGTAAACAGCCAATCCCCCTGACGATCAATGCGATTGCTGAGCCGAGCTCATGAATTTTCCTGCACAGTAAGAATAGCTTGGGATTTTAGACTGTATTCTAAAGGGAGTTTACGCATTGCACGACCGGCAACTTGAATTTAATCTACTTCTATATTCCCCGTTGAGAATCAACGGGCGCTTCAGCTAGTTATTATATAAACTCCAAATTCATGCGAGAATAGCACTAATGCAGAAAAGACGGATAAAATAAAGAACTATTACTAAAATGGCGTCTTAAATGCATGTTACACTGGCACAACTGTTTTGCCATTGCTGGAAATCAACGCATCAGATAATTTTTCTAATCAGCATTTAAACATATGCGTAAATACTTCAGTCAAATACATCAATACGTTAATATTTCGAAAAGACGATATGCAAATCAGTTGACAAATTATTTTATTAGGAGCGATTTTCTAAATCATTACACTGTTTAAGTATAGCGTGTTCACTTATTTCTTACAAATAACTCAGCAATAGAAGCAGTATAAACAAGTTCTGAGGCCAGATGATAATAAAAAGCGTTAATGGCATAGGTCAAGGTTGAAATCATTTCATCAACATGATTGAAGTCAAGGCCGACGAAGTTGAATGCCAGTTCATGTCAAAGCGACTGCTAAATATAAAATCCGAATCTATGGAATAAAATGAGTTATTTAGCGGTGATACTATAATAGTAATGTTTTATTTACAGCAAACAGGAAAACCCCAATTACATGCGATATAATATATTAAAATAAATAACACATACATAAAAATAAATACATCACAAGAAATTTAAAATAAATAAAAAAATTGAGTAAATTTTCCGCTTTAAAGACGGAATCGAGTCATAAAATATATCAATATCTGGGGTTTTACTTAAGACCTCTTTTGGCGCATTATTCTGGCCATTGGTTCATATCGGCATACATCCACTCGCCCAAAGGAGTCCCTAAACGATGAGTCCATAACGATGAAAACATAACTCCTATACAAATAAAATGAAATTCACCGTCATTCAAAACACTCAGTGAGAACCTGAGTATTCGTAGCACTTAAAGACATGAAAAGTTAGCAGAAATGGAGGAAATCAAGAAGAATTCCAGAAGAATACTCCGAGATAACATACATTTCCGGGATGAATTATTTTGTCCGCAAAGAAGAATAAATTTCCGCATTCCTCACCGCTTCCGGGAAGACCTATAAACAATTTAATCTCGGCGCCAACTGTGGATGTTGTGGTCAAACTTTTATGTTAAACGAACACATGTACAAAGAGTGAAACAACATTATCTGCTCAGAAGTGTAAAAGTTGAGAAGATATACTCACTAGGTGTAACGATCCACAGAGAAGTGGAATGTTGATATTTTTCAGTAAGAATCTGTTAATCATACTTCATTTATGGATATAAAATATTACGTGAATTCACAAAGAAAAGTTTATCATCGATTTTATCGTGATATGTTCAGTTTAAAAGTTTCACTCGATGATATTTCACTTCTTTCAAAGTTCATCGATTGTTTCAAAGTAGACTATATTACCTTATATCTTTTGAAATGGATTCAGTTTTCTACGACGAGTAAGAAACAGACAAGCAACGTAATTAAACGGACATTTTCATTCTTTAACTCACCTATTTCTACTATACATGGTGTATACGCTCACGAACATTTTAAATGCAATTTGAATAAAACCATCGTATTGTGGCCAAATAGCAAGATAAAACCTGATCTGGTGCCATATGTTCATGAATAGATTATATATTTCATTTGTTATTTGGTACAGGATAAAGAAAAAGGCATGTATCATTTACTTTTGTCAGTCTTGATCATGGCTGTCATGATACTGAAAGCTGCCGTGCTATTAATGATGCTGGATGATGGAACTGATTAAGGTCTCTACTTATGGGATGTCAAGAAGGTCGTTGAGCCTCACTTGCGAGGACATGTTTCACTTAAAACATTCGGTGAGGAAAGCATTTGGGCTCAATATTTAACAGACTGAAAACTCACTAATATGATATTAATTCCTGAATATGATTATCTAAGGGACTATTGAAAAGGGGAAACAATTCAAAGAGATTCCATTGCTGAGACAAATTCGGTAGGTATAAACTGAAACACTAAACCAAAGAAAAAGCAATACACTTTGCTAATATTTCTTATAAAAAGAGAATGAGTCTTTTGCCTTCCCATCTGAACAGGTGCTTCATCGTACACAACTGAAAACCACATGTTTGGAAATAATCTCTGGGAATTAAATATTTCAAAATCTAAAGCTTACAGAAACGAGTTCAGCGGATGTGAAGAAATCCCTGAGGAAAATGAGCGTTTGATTCCAACTTTTTACTTGGCGATTGCAAAAGCCTCTTTTGTTATTACGGTTATTGCTCCCCAAGACTCAATGAAAAAAATGAACATTCTAGAATAGCTGTAAATCATGAGTAATGCGCCTGCTGTCAGATGATTCAGTAGCATAAAATTTTATCCTTAACAACATTTACACGAATCTAAGGGAAACTTAAATCATTAGTCACCTTTAAAGAACAATTTATCCACAAACTCGTCGCATGGAAAAATCATTCCTTTGTACAATTTTCCATGAATTAAAAATCTGATGATGCCAGCACATGACTTTCTCCATATATATAAGATGTAAATATTTATCTACGAGAGTATTTTCGAACTCTATATTCAATCTAAACTTGGAAGAAAAGTGATTAATTTATATCATATATCTTTTACGTCACAAACATTATAAATAATGTTTTTCGGGACATGTTCGATGAGAAACGATGAAATTGGCCTTCGCCCAAGCGCCCACAAAGTACACAATCAGCAACTTCCGGTTTATCAGTATTTCATGAATAAAAATCAGTTATACGCAAATATGTTTCATACAAAAGTTATATTAAATTACATTTTCTAAAACTTTTATAAATAATAGTATATACCTAAATATCATATTTATGGAGATAGTTTGCAAAAACGGAAACGAGCTTCGAAGAATATAGCTCGACTTCCGTTCAACCGATTTACTCCAAAAACTAATTAACTCTGACAGCAACCACCACAGTGCTATATATGAAGTTTGGTATTGATACGACTAATAGTTTTTACGTTAGAGCGCCCACAAGCACATGCACACAGACATAATTCCGAAAATGGTCAAAACGTGTTCTAGGGACCCCAAAACATGTATTTCCGTTGAAATCTCGATGTCGATTTTTTCATGAAAACAATACTTTCTTTATACTTCGTATATGGAGAAAGTAAAAAAACAGCCATTCCGTAGCCATTATACGCAAAGCAGCCGGGAACGAAATATGACCTAAGTACTCCTAAAAATGGAAAAGATGATGAGCGATTTTTCGGGAAATATGATAATTCCTTAATTAAGTCACTCATTTTCGATGATAGCGAAGAAGGCGATGTTGTAAATAAATACACTTTATAATTCAAGTTAGAATAAAAAATGAAAAACGTCCTCAACTTACCGGGGTTAGCACAAACAACCTCCTGATTTCATAAAGGAAGTTTCAAGTAACACGATAACAGCAAAACCGCAAAACAAATTGCAAATAGTTACGTTGCTGTAAAATATGACCTTAATACGGGTCAAAAATATCGATGTGTTCTAAAGAGAAAAATCAACAATCGCATTCCTCGAAATAGGAACGGGCTTGTTTATAGCCTCAACATTTTCGTCTATTTTATCAATGTTCTCGCAATTTCTAATCGAAAACGACATTCCACGGCCAAAATAGGACACTAATTTAATTTAGATTCTTTTGGTACTATTCTCAACTTCTCAAGATAATTCTTTCTAATTTAATTTTGCAAAAGAAATAAGTCCTGCTTGCCACCAATGGAAGTGAAATTTACGGCCGTTTCTTATGGAAACATATTATGGACTCCTGGCATTGTGCTGAGCCTGGGCTCAGCAATGCCAATTGTTTTCCTGGAAGATTCTATCTCGCAGGATCAAAATGCAGTTTGCTTAGAATATCTGACTCAAAACGTTTCTTAAATAAATAGGGGACGGACGGAGGCAAACTTAGCAAAATAAATATTAGGATGAATAAAATTAAAACGTGGAATTAGAATATGAAAATCAATCAATTTTAAGTCGAGAAATCGTAATTCAGATTACCTTTCAGCGAAATTAAAGTGGAGTGACAATCACACGAGTAGCGAAATAATGGGGAGATAATTGGGAAAACGATTGTTTATGGGAACGGAGTGGAAGACGAGAAGGCATCCAGTGGAGAAGAGGAAGAGATGAAGGGAAATTAAATTTTGTCCGGAAAGATGTTTCCTTCCTCTAAGATGAGTCATTAAAGTACAATGGCGAAAAGTCACGCTAATTACTAGCAGAGCAAGCACTATATGGCGGCAAAATGATGTTGATATAAAATGTCGCCATTTGATTCGTCGATCTATTGATGCTTGCTAGTGAAATGTGCAAGTTGAGGTCCTGCGAAGGCTTACGGAACTTTCGCAGAAGCAAATATGTTACGGGGGACTCCACCAGTCTGACAATGAGACTAAGATGGCTTTCTTCTACGCAACGTAGTACCATGGGCTTTAGCGGTATGTACGGAGGCTTTATCCCACAGGTAATTTAGGTAATCCCGAAGATGAAACTGATGATCACGTCTTCTATTATTATCGTCATCTACTGCTTCGTTTGCTACGATAAGTAGTGCAGATCAGCAATTTCATTCCCTTCCATCGCAAGAGATAATTGCTTTAAAATTAAAAATCATCTCAAAACCCTTTTCACCTCTGAACCAAAACATACGCTCGGTTTCAGAATTTATATAACGATAATTAAAAGAGAGAGTTAATTAAATTTAAGGATGGATAACCACTGGACATGGCTTGAAAAATTCATTTTATCACACTCTCTACGATTAGCTAATTACCTCGGTTACCCTCAGTAACTTTCTGTCTTAGAAGACCGTAGCCAAATTTGTCAGTTGCATTATTTGTATAACTCATCGCAGTTAGCCAACAAATTAAGGGCTACCCATATTTTCCGAAATGATAAACGAAATAAATGTAACAGAGGGAACGCAACTTACAACTGCTCATACATTCTTCCTCATTACCTTTAATGCGAGAAAATCAAAATTAACGCAAAACGTGGTTTCGGTGAATTCCGTTATCGTGGTCCTTCGCCTCCCGTATTCACTGGGAGATCACTTTCTCGGAAGAGCCATGAATAAATGCTGCTCATTCACCGGGGTGGATGCGGGCCCTCAATACTTAATTCGGTTTGCTTCCGCTTCAAAGGGCAGTGGACCCCAACGGGGCTTCTTTACTCGCCTCTTTGATTATGGATTATTTGACTAACCTCCTGAGATACGGAGTATTAATAAGGTGACTTAACGAGGTTTCGCATACTTCGAGATAATGAGAGGAATATACGGAGCTAGAGGCTTCGATTAATACCCTAACATCGATCTAAAATAGCTGTTTCTGTTAACATAGCAAGGCAAGAAAGGAAAAGGAGTTAATGAACTGATATAACTCCATGCCACTAATCACTCGTTCCTTTATTATTCTAACAAAAGTATTACAAAAGATATTACCGAATGATCATCGTAATTTGAGGTTATAGTCGGATAAAAACGGCTTCCAGCGATCCCTCGAATTGAAGATGGTGTTGGTTGGTGTTGACCAATTTCCCGGGAAGTGCTTCAAAAATTCCGAAAATCCCAGCAATGCATCTTCATGAAAACAATCGGGACTTCGGGACCTCCTGGCATCGAACCCATGACACCGACTTTCAGAGTCCCATTTTTTCCAACGGATACACGATACGGCTAGCACGCATAAAAATTTCAAGTCGGTGACACATTTGGAACATGGTCAGAATTTTGAACCCCAGTGATTGAGTGTATACGTATATGCAAAGTTTGAAGTCGATATCACACCGGGAAGGACCTAAAACAGGATTCCGTTTTCCCCTTTAAAAAATGCATTGAGGAAGGTAAATAACTCTCTGGAATCGAACCAAGGACCATCAGCGAACCGTTTGACAGCGTACATAAAAAATATAATTATAATCGCTATCCACATGCCGAGTATCAAGTTTCCATCTTCTCGGGAAGAGATTTTTAAAAAATCTTAAAAATCGCCGCAATGCATTTTAAATAGGAGAATATTTGCCCTAACCAAGCGTCGAACCAAGGTTAATCTTCAAAGATGTCTTTTCAATTTTCGTCGGACATGCACGGTTTTCAGCGATCCCTCGAATTTCAACTCTCTTATTTGCAGGGAAGTGCCACAAAAAATTTCGAAAATCCCTTCAATGTATTCTTATGGAAAAAAACGAGACTTCGGGGCCTTCTGGCATCGAGCCCATGACACTGAGGTTCAAAGTCGCTGGATTAGCTATCATATTAGCTGGCATTTTAATTTCGATGAGAATTATTTGTCAACCGATACAAGTATCTCCAAATTCACACAGTTAGTGGCGTCGTGCCCACGAGCCACAAGTGTGGGCTTTCGAATGGCAATCCCGGAGTGGAAGATGCGAGACGAGCACCTGTTTCTTCCCCCAAAATGCATTCCATCGTTAGTTCGTTACCCCCTAAGAGAGCTTCCAAACATACCCAATTCACAGCGTAGACCCTTTATGACAACAAGACACTTGCCTGCGCGCGAACCCTCCGTCTGTTCTGCTACACGTTGTAAAGGGATGCTGACAATCTATCTTTATTACCAAAGGAGTTATAAAACCGTAGGACATTATTTGATTTTCTTATACGCTCATCTTAGAGATGGATTAATATTTGAGCTTTATTTCCCAACGACGATGCCATTTTATCTAAAAAAAAATGCAATATATATATAGCAGAGATATTATGCAATCATTGCTATAGTTTCTCATACTTTCAATTCCTTCAGGCGTGACTTTTGCGGTAGAGTGAAATGATAAAACAAGGGTCGCCGAATAAAATAAATTATCTGATTTATTAATGTATATCGAATCGAAAGTAGCAACGTAATATACATATTAGCTCAATAATTTATTTGTCGGAATATTTGATCGTAGAAACTAAACGGGACCGTTTACACCGAAGGCGAACGCGCTACCTTCTTGATTATCCGCATGCAACTATAAGATCACCGCATAAAAAACAAGTACTTTCGATAGCGACATAAATACCATCTGAAATATTTACAGTTACTTCATTATCTTCAAGTGAAATCATTTCACGTGAGTACAAATCTTGCAAAATGTAACCAAGGGCGAGATTGCATCCCTCCACAGAGGGTATGTGATGCAATTAATAACACCAAATGGACATCATAAATATTGATGCACTAGCGATTAAATAAAATTCCCGATATCACTTCGCATAGATTTTTATTTTCGTTCTCTTTCGATATAACGGAAAAAAATCTCAATGTCATAGCAATATAAACAACCAGATGGCGGCAACCATGTCAACATCAACACATCAACGAACTATCTTATTTACATATTTAAGTAACTCGTGTTTTAACAAAATACATACAAGGCTAAAATAATGATATTACGATATCGCACCGAGAGAAATAATGTAATTCAAACATAATATTGATTTTGTGTCAATACAGAGTCGTAAAGAGAAGACGGGAGTAACCGCTTCTTCCGTATATTAAATTTATTTAATAGGCGAACATCTAATTCCAACATTCTTCTGAAATCTAACTGACACTACGAAGGAAAATCTTCATTGTCGTTCAAAATAATTACATGCGTTTCTTTAAACTAGGTTATTTTATTCAGAGCAAGATAGTGCTTCATCCCTGCTTGAAAACGAAGTTCGTATAAGTATGCTGGCAGGGGAATCAATCGGCTGCATCAGTCGTCAATTTGTCTTCAAATAATCAACATGAATTGCAGATCTGAACCATTTTCCTCGACATAAGACCGCCATCCGCCATCCACATAGACTGCTGTTTGACAGCTGTTACTCACTCAGATATTCAAGCAAATAACTTGTGTGCTACGCCTCGATTGTAGGACGCAAGAAAACTTTTAGAAATCAATCACGTCAGTAATGTAGCGTCTAACACACACTTAATGTCTCAATTGATTTTAAATTTTAAGGACTGTTTTCCACAAAATACTTAATTATTTTATCATCAAGCGCAAAACGTTACATGATTGCGCTTTGAAAAAAAAGAAATAGAATATAGAATTTCTTAAAACACATCAACTATTTCAGTATTTTATATCTCTTTTCATCGAGAGAGTATTCACTAACCACATACATGAAAATAAGATGAATAATCGAATCAGAAATCTTACTTGATCGAAGGTAAAGAAATCTACTAGAAGTAGCGAGGGATTAGTGGATGATAAATCCAAACCTCGTGACCTCTTAATTTCGTCCCTATTGACCCCCTTCCGTTGCTCTACAAACCCACCCGATTTCCACCCCCTTCCGCAAAATAAGGATTCTCTTTCGATACGACATCGTAATGCCAATTAATTTAAAAAATAAGTGTCGAAAAGCCTCCCCCCTCGTTTCATAATGGCATATCTTATTTTTTTCTTTCCGACTTAGAAATCAATTGCCTTAGATGGATGCTTCCCTCCTTCGCCATTGACTGGGCGATTGGTTTTTAGGCGAATCGTGATTTGATTTATTATGGTGACGTGATATGAATACTGACTGTAAGAAACGTTTAATTGAAGTAAGTATACAATACAGTTTAATTACTTAACTCCGTTGGATAAGTACGTGCTTTAAAAACCGAAGAAATTTGAGACTCTAACCTAGAGAGACGTGTTCATTAATGAAATTATATAGTAGAATACTCGCTTGAATTCTAAAATGGAGATGTGTGTGAAACTATACAAACCTGAATGTATACACGAGTGTCCTACCTATAGGTAGATTCGAGTGCATCAAAATTAAAATTCAAGAATCCCTATTCGGCGCCATCTCCTTAACTTCCTGGTAGTTTACTCCGCCCCTCAAATCACCCAACACCTTTCTCTTTGAATTTTATCCTCACTTACTTTCTTCAGCAGTCCCTCTCCTCTATATATTTTGCCCACCCGTTTCCTATGTCGATGCTTAATTACTTGCAAATGTTAATACGTAATACTAAATAATACATTAGGAAATAAAAATATTTGTAACTAAATGTGACTTTTTAAAATGTTATTATCAATAGTTTTACATTCGGCATCATGGTTTCAACGTGACTTGGGTGAAATTTAAGGGCTTCATTTCTTCTGTGAGACTTTTGTAAGACGTTCGAGTCTTTCAAATCAGCTGTTCGTAGTAGACTAGGATATAACAAATCCTTTTATGAAACTATATAGCTTTCGTCCTCCTCAAGAACTCATTATTTTCTCGGACTTCTTCCTCGTATACGTCCTAAATTAAATATCTAATAGATGAAAAAGTTTGTTCTAAGAAATAGGTCGGGCATATTTTATAGTCTTTTAGAATTTTCGTCCATCTTACGTTTTCAAGAAGCAAGTCAACCGATAACCAATTTGTGGCAAAACCCCCTTTTCTCACTTAGGACCGCGAAGGTCGCTTCGGAGACCAATCGATCGGCATGAGGAGAGTCGACATGAGTGGGATGCTGCTATCTTCGACACGTTATCGATTTAAATTTTCGGCCGTCTGATACTATTCCCACGCGAATCAATATTACTTCAAGCTAATTTTCCTCACAAAATAAATATGATGTAAAAATCTTTACCATAAATCCGTACTTATCCATAATATAAAACTTCATATGAAGTTAGAGGAACAACTAAAAAAGTCATACTTTTAATTTCAAGATATTTTATGATACAGTCGACAAAAATAATATTAAACATTTTCGTGAAATTCTCAACGCTTACTTCCGCCAGCCTTAAAAATAAAGTAGGCTTAGTAAAAAGGACACATGTAGGCAAACAAAATTAGCTAAAAGTGGACATACGTACACTTTTAGCTAAATATTAATAGTTTAAAATTTATAATAAAGAATTTATTCAACGATAAAAATCTCTCTTACTGGCTTACAGAAAACTAAGTTTTCCACGGTTCAATGCTATTTTCCTATGCTTTAAACGATACGAAAGGAAAAATAACGGAAACCTCTTAATGTGAAAAAACAATTGAATGAGACAGGAAACAAATTTTGAAGTAGAGCATTTAATTCATGATAAGCTGTGTAATTATTAGCATAAACACAAAATGCTTATAAGTACTCAGGGAAGTTTTCTAGAATAAGTACTACAGATTAGTGTCACTTTTTTATAAATAAAAATTTACGAGCGAACGGGGCTTAATCTCCCCGTTCCCCGAAATCAGTTCGTTCAATCATCAGCAGAAATAAAGCGTCCGAGCATTAACCAAAAAATATATTCTTACATAACCCGTTTAATTAAACGTTACTTTGACAAATATCGGAGCAGAAACAAGAGGGCTACACAAAAGCAGGGGAAAAATAAATATACTTCACGTGAGTTGCCTCGACGGCCTTCGCCAACCTTTGACGTAAAAGACGCCAGAAATAAAAAATTTAAAGCGCGCATAAACCTCGACAGAGTATGCACGCCCCGAAACAAAATGAAACACTGCGCACGATCTCTACTTGGAAAATTCGGAAATATCTCACCTACGCCGGACCACAATGCAGCCAGCCTTCAGCCGACTTTCTCTACCCGATCCGTGCAACTTCGTCTTTTGCAAAATAATCGCAGAATTCCAGCGCAACATTGCGCTAATATATGACCGATCGAATCGAAAAGAAAGAAACGGATTTTGTTCCGTTCGAAAGTAAGGTGGGTCGTAAGAAGATTAAGAATTGAATAGAAGATATTCGGAAGGAGGAAGTGCGGGAAACAGAATAGAGAAATGAATAAATCGATTGGGGAAGAGTCCTTAAGAAGGCGGAAGGGCTTTGGAGAGCAACACCTCCTTCTCCGTTCACTGACAACCAATTCCGCGGAACCAACATGGAAATGCAAGAGAATAAGGTGAAAATCTCGAATGGAAAAGCAAACGATAAGCATTTCATAAAAGGAACGTTGACTTGATGCGACTATCGGTGAAAGGAATACGTGCGTTGTGCACAGCAAGGAAATAAGGCGAAAGAGAAAATTAAATAGCTACGAACACGACGCAGTCCTTGTGGACAAACTATACTATACTATATGGAATAAAAGCGTCAAATGTCGCCCAGAAAAGTGTAACCGCTGATAATGATGCCGTATTTTAACCATAGCAGTTTTACAAGAGATCTTGAAGGTGACAACAGAAGCAGGAAACTAATTTCCCATATTCTCACTTGCAATTATCGATGCCCTGACGTCGCCATGGGGACGGATGATACAGTTCCGTTCACAATCCGAATATAAACAAGCGAAGGGGGCTTTGTTCTAGCCGCGCGATCGATCGAAACCAGGAAGTACAGCGGAACAGTTAACGAACCCTGACCACACACAACGTTCTACGGTTGAAATAAAAAAGAAAAAAATCGGCGGACAACTGTGAGGTGAAAACGTAGAAACACGAGGAATTGGAAACCATTGGGTTGGATGGAATAATGGAGTGACTTCATTAATGTTATATTTCCTGTTTCCTGAGTCGGGTTAAGAAGAGGTGAAGAATAATTCAAACTGCTAATTACCATTTTAAGTGATTCGTAAATTGTTCTGAATAAGTAAACTACTGCGACCTGAACGAGGGTGAAAGTACCGTGAGAAATAATAAAAACAACCGCATCAACGGTTTTGGGTAATTTAAATCCCTTCGTATTTAAAATATTTCATGGCAGCTCAGCTTAAAAACAAACTTCGCCACTAAAGACATGATTGAGGAATATCACTGATGTTGACGAAACAAAGAAATTTAGGTAATGCACGAAATTATACAACGTTAATATCACCGATACGTCAAACCTCAGACATACAAACATTACAACAAATCAACAGGCACCGTATACACTCATCGAATTAACTTGATGGAAAAAGTACTATCGAAAAACTAAATATACAAAGATCCATGTACCTAGTCGATCACACAAAGATATAATAAATAGAATATTTTTTTAAGGTGTAACAGCATCGCGGATGGTATGACAGATTTACGAAGCATTCGGGCTAAGCCAAAATGTAATTTTCGAGCCGACTCCTCATAAAACGCACGCAGTAGATGGGAGGGAAAAAGCCAAATGCTTAGGCGGTGAAAGAAGGGATTCACAGCCCACTGCTTTTCCATCTCTGGTCGCCATGCACGGGGGCGTCGCAGGCAAAGAGGTGGCAAGAGCCTTGAATACGACGCTGTGGCAGACCACCTGCGCAAATTCTATGCAAAAATACTGTAAAGAACGCTTTGGATATCTTTCGCGATTTCCCAAAAATGTTCACTGCTAATCTTAAAACCTTGAAAGACGTTTATAAACTTTATAAGTATTATTTTGCTGAAAAAATCTATGATAGACCTAAAAATTGACCAGTGTCATCGGTGGCCTCGGGCAGGGCCGGATTTAGATGAAAGGAGGCTATTCCACTTATGAGGCCCTTTCACCTCCCAGTTTTAAGTTTGAAAATTACATGAGAGATAATAAAATACATTATTACTGTGATATATATCAACATGTCTCCTTATTTTCGGTTCAGTGTTTTAGTATTCACTGTTTTTTAGAATGGTGTAATTTTAATTTTGCTAACAATTTGAATGAAGGCCCCTCTTGATCTTAGGCTGAAGCCTCGTTAGCCTAATGGAAGCCCTGGCCTCGGGTGAACGAGCTAGTCCAGCACCACCAAGTTCGAATCCTGATGACTGATTGGTTTCGTGAGAGTGGGATCATTAGGCTATAAATTGAAACATAAATACATCAGAGATTAATTTCGTTTGTTAATACGCAATATAACATGTGATTTACAGCAAAAACAAATTGTTTCGATTAATCAGAAGCAATCTGTCATCTTCAAGGATAATTATCTAATATTAGGGAATAAAAAATAACACAATTAAATTCAATAACTACGGGGATTGTACAATTTACTTCAATTTTTCATCGCCGATAATTTTTGGACCTGAATTGGCAACTTAAATTCGATTCCAAAAGAGCATCGTTTATGAGTTAATGATTTATTCTTATATCGATAAGAATGAAAATAGCCGCGCGATTATGTTAAATCCACAGCGATCTTATTGCCTACGTTTTCAAACATCGCGAAAGTAAAGATCAAGAGTGGCCAAACAAAATTACACTTTGCATACTTAGAGGTCTAAACAAAACCATCGCAGCTCTAACAGCATCTCATTCTACAACACCTATCGGTGTTTTAGGGTAAGGGAACCGTATTTCGGATACCACTTTGTTTTATAAATTTTGGCAACTATAATGTTTCACAGAATACGAAAATTCGTTTTTCACCTCTCTGTTCTATAACCTTCGAGATTCCGTGTTCAAAATTCGCATATTTTTAAAATCTTTTGAACTAATTCAATGGAATTAACAAAGTCATCCTTCTACAACTTCGGAAAAAGGGTCCCCAGTTTCGGGTAGTGATGCTTCTTATTTTCGGATGGTTTAAATTAATGAAAATGCATGGCTTTTTGCAATAAAAATGAAAAACTTTATTTAAAAAGCAAAAACACATTATTTACATTACATTATAATTTATTCATTATTAATTACATCATTATTAATTTATCTCCCAGAGCACACTTCCTGCCTATCTTTGTCTTTAACAAAGAATCAATGTCTTTACTCTAATGGTTCACGTAATTGTCCAGTGTGGACCGTGGGACGTTAAAATACTTGGATGCTTTTAGGAAGCGCATTTTCCTACTATATACTGCCTCGAGACCTTTTCTAATTCTCATTTCGGATATCCGAAAATAGGCAACGCCGGTATCCGAAATTAGGAACATTCCAACCCACCATTTGACGCAACCGATTCGATTGTGTGGGTTATGTGATCGTAATTTCACTTATACGTATTAATATTCGAGTAAATACGTTACTTAGGCAGATCAAATAAAAGATCATAAAACCTTACCATCCGTGTAAGAACTTGGCTCAGAAAACACCACAAAAAAAACTCGGAACTGAAAAAAACACGTTTTACGCTACCAACTCCACTAGAACTAAAGAACACATGAATAATACCCAGCATGCTCTCCCACAGCAACTAGAAGGTAATTGAACTGATTTCCAGAAGAAATCAGCATCTTCTTAATGAAAAATCGCCATATCCGAAATACGGCTCCCTTACCTTATACAACTCCCGGAAATAAAATATTAGAATTTACTGGGAAAGAACAATAGTTAGTATTGATTTTTTAAAGGCCAATTTAATATCATTCTAAAACTAATAATACTTTAAACTCTCCTCGACGAAGGCGAACAATCGCCGATTTCCTGTACAAGAAGTACATCACATCCTTTTTATTCGCTGCGATAGTAACTTCAGAATCTTATGAAACAGAAAGCAGTACGATTTATTTGGAATCATTTTTACAAAAATTCATTCTTCTTCTTCGACTTATCAAAGTAAACGTGTAAGACGCTCCTAAAAAGATTAAAACATGAAGAGGAAAAAATCTAATGTTTTTCGGGACATGTTCGATGAAAAACGATGAAATTGGCATTTCGCCCACAGCGCCCACAAAGTACATAATCAGCAACTTCCGGTTTATCAGTATTTCACGAATAACTCCTAAACAATCAGTGATACAAAAGTATGTTTAATACAAAAGTTATAGTAAATTACATTTTCTAAAACTTTTATTAATAATAGTATATACCTAAATATCATATTTATGGAGATATTTTGCCAAAACGGAAATTTGCTTCTAAGACTAAAGCTCGACTTCCGGTTATCCGATTTACTCCAAAAACTAATCAACTCTAACGACACCAACCACAGTGCTATATATGAAGTTTGGTGTTGATACGATGAATAGTTTTTACGTTAGAGCGCCCACAAGCACACATACATACACACAGACATCATTCCGAAAATGGTCAAAACGTGTTCTAGGGACCCCAAAACATGTATTTCCGTTGAAATCTCGAAGTCGATTTTTTTCATGAAAACAATACTTTCTCTATACTTCGTATATGGAGAAAGTAAAAATTCATTCTTCTTCGACTTATCGAAGTAAACGTGTAAGAAGCTCCTGAAAAGATTAAAACAAGAGATGGAAAAGAGCGACTGAGGAATCGTAGAATCTCTCTCGTCTGGAAAAGAAGCTGTGGGGGCAGTATTTGAAGGAAGGCCCGGTCTTCAGCCCAAAACAGGATGATTTGCTAGAGAGTTGTGCAATAGACAAGCAGAATTGTATGCGACGGAAAAATAATACACTTCCGCCGGAAAAAGAGACGCTTTAGTTCTCCGTCACTGCAAATGAATTTGAAAACGGACAGCCGCCGTGGTTCAAATTCATTTCCGCTGCGTGCGTTCCGGTGACGGGCTAGACGAAGAGGGATTCTTAATTGCGAATTCTTACAACTGATGCCGTTTGAAGTCGCTGGAGCACGGATTCGAGTAGCGTGATCATCAGCCTGAAACTCATTTCGGATAACTTCCAGCGATTTCGCTTTTCGGTGGTGAGATTCGGGGGAAGATATTACCTCAATCTATTTGACACTCACTTCATTCTCCCGGAATTAAACTAAAACTCTGACTAATAAGATACAGAAAAAATACGTAAACATGTTCTGGTAATGACTTAAAATGTGAAACCTATAAGGGAAAGTAACTCTTTTACCGTTTAATAATTAAAATATAAATTGTAATTGCTGAATGAATATTGCTCAACATATAATTAATATGTTCAATCCTCACTTGGTGGAATTCAGTATAAACCATCGTAATCAAACACTTAGTAACTTCCACAATTTTAACACACTTCAAAAATTGTGGAAGTTACTAAGTGTTTGATTACGATGGTTTATTGCTCAACATTTCTACAAATACAAATATGTGTAATGAAGCGTTGTGAGAATACAAAAAAGTAAGACGCCAAAAAATTCGTTGGCAACGCCTTAAAGAATGAGTGCCAGATATACATAAAAGAGAAATGGAGAGAAAAAACAAAACCTCCACAAAATATAATTATGCTAATACGAAATTCTATAGACTTTTAAGGAAGGTGGTGAAAATAAATCATTCGAAACTTGCACTTAAATATTTAGGCATTATACGGAGAAGGACCACCAAAATTGACAATGATATGAACTCTCCTTGCCCTTTGTTTCAGACAAAGGGAGAAAAGTAAGCACTTTAATGTCCAAAAAGCACGAACGCCGACGGGAAACAGTGAGCAGCTGTCGCACGGCCGAAACACACTTTTTGCGAAGATTGGTCCAACCGAGATTCTCCTTTCTGGACTCTTATGTAACTGACAAAGCAAAGACTGAAACCCTAATTACCCAAAAGGGTTGCATCGCCGAGGTAAGCGCTGCGACACCAATTAAGTAAAGAATTACGTAACACCGAAAGTAAGGATGTCAGTTTTAGGGGAAACTTATAGTCTCTTAAAACTACATAAAGAACTAGGACAATCTGAGATACGCATCGAACCTTTTTTCGAAAATCGTAGCAAAATCTTATCCACAGAATAGTGGATAAGATTTTGGGGTCCCACTTCCAGTTTATCGAATGCAGGAAATCCGAATGCCCTCAGTAAGTCCAGAATTTTAGAAAAGATTAAAAGGGAAATAAGATTAATTTATCTTATTTCCTTTCTTTGTGGAATACATTTGGAAGCAAAGAAAATAAAAAGCTCCAACGAAAAATTAGCAAATGTGCTTGTTCAGCCAAAGCTTGGAATCCTTATATTCGAGGAAGCTAACTAAGAATGAAGGGTATCGTTACTACATCAACAGGAGACAATATTTGAAAATTTACTTCAAATGACGAACACAATGATGAAATATTTGGAATAAGTACTATCTTTCCTAAGAGTTTACTGGGCAAACATTCTCATACCTGATAAGTTCGTGAATCATCGATTTAAGATTCAGCGTTCTTCTTCAACCGGAAAAGCTGCTTCTTAGGCAAGGGAAACCGATCTCCGTTGTATAAGAATAAAGGAAGCTGAACACATAAAAGGCAGTTTTTTAAACAAATATTTCCGTAAGTGTCGCAATTACGTAATTCTTTTCAAACGAATAGACGATAGCAAACGACCCTGACAACATAGCGTTCCAGCCACCGTATCTTTATGAATGGAATATCTTTCATTTGTTTTTTTTTTAGCAGGATGAGGAAAAATGCATCTTTCATTTGCTATTATCACATGGCTAAGACGATGATTAAGGTCTCTCTTTATGTAATGCTACGAATACCAGCAGAATCATTGTGCTTCACTTACGTGGACATGTCCTCCTGGCTGAATAGCATTCGGGCAGAATACTTTAAACTGACAACAAAGCATACATTAAGATAACATTTCCTCTAAGTTTCTCATAATGCAAATGAAAAGGCCCTTCTAGTATGTTCAACACTAACTAAAAGAACTTTCCTCCCTACAAAATAAGAAATATATGCCTAAAAGCAATGACGAAATTAGTCTGCTATCAAATGATGAAGAGAACCGATCATTCGCCCAGCGTTCAACATTCAAAACACTGTCTTAGCTTTACATTTGAGAACGAATTGGCCATTGATACAAAGAACGGCTCATTCATCACGAAAGATACTGCACGAGCACACTTCATCGGCTATCACGTGGCATCAACTGAAATTTTCACGTTTACTCCAATTCATTCAAAAAGGCAACGAAAGTTAACCTCAAAACCGACGGAACGAGCAGCATCGCTTCGCCGTGAACTTCTGATTGACGGAACATCGGTCATAGCCAACGCTATCATTTATGACCTTGGTGTGTCTCACTCAAGATTTTATTCAGGTTTGGCGCACTCAAGGTCGCAAGTGAAACCATAAGTGACCGGGCCCTACTTTCGAAGTCAAATCAACGGCCCGAAATACTACGACCGCGTTCGCCGAGCAACCCCATCGCTCCATTCGTCGCTGACCGAAAATTCGCGATCCAAGTTATTCAAACGTAGAAATAGAAAGGCGATTCTCTTTCCAGCAAATTTTCGACTCCTACGACTATAAAGGTAATTAAAACCAAACACCGAATAGACTACGACAAATATAGTAGTCTAGATTGAAATTCTCACGACCATCTCTGAGAATTAGAAACAAAAACGATGAAAAATATGATGATTGACAGCCGAAGGCATAAACTAAATAATTCGATGAATGTTCTATTCAGGTTTGATTCCCATAAATTATAACCAATTATTCTTTTGAAACTGGCTGCAGCCAAAACTTAGTTTATTGACAACTTTTGTAATCGTCATGGTACTCTCTCATTTTTACGGCATAACACAATACTCAATAATTATAAACGATGTTTCAACTTCATTCTTTTTATTCAGCATCACTGCAATTGACATTTTTATAACATTTACATATATTTTACTAAGGCGTTCGACGCATGTTTCTAAAGAACCAAATGAAACCCTTAAGATCCCTCCCGATTATGTAACCTTTCGAAGGAGAAGAGTGATCTAAATTCAGTTTCCATAATATAGAATACATCTGCAGTGTTCACCTGGAAGTTGGTCGATAAAAGACCTGCATTGAGACGGATCAGTCTAGGCCATGCGTTAGCTGAGTTCGATCCCCTCGTCCCGCATTCTATAAACGTTTTGCTTAGTTTTCATCCAATGGGAACGGCGGCATTGCCGGATTGAAGCCGCATGCTCCCTCTAGTCGTTGCATTTCCTTGCCTTCCGGGTGGAGGGGACAAGAATCCACCCTAGGCCACCCATAGATGGTCACTTAAATACGAATTAAACCATGGAATAAACAACACCGAACTTGTATCGCAGTTCGTCGCGGATTTTGATCGCATTGTCCATAGTAAAACCATTATGACGAAGACAACTTCAATTTAAATTCGCCTTCGCTGACCGAGACGAACATAAAAAAGAACAATTTACCCAAATACGGGGGCCAATTAATCTAAAAAACTAAGGAGCGTTCGGAACTGCTTAAGTTTACAACAGAATTATCAACGTGAGTTAACTTTACTATTACAATAAACCCCGGAGATAATTGAAACTGAGATTAGTTACATTCTGATTAATGAACAGAAGGATTCCACTTACTATGACTGTACAATTTTTATTGGACTTACCCCATTTTTCGTATAACTAGAGTTAAAAATTCACATTGACGCAAGATTATAGATATAAAAACAGGCAGTTGACATATCATGTACACTTTTCATTGAAATTAATATTTTACTCCGAAATCCGTAGCAACTCTATGAGAAAGGGCATGCTAATATACCAAAAATAAATATGAAAAAGCTTAGAGTAGCTTAAGCATTTTATGATGTAAATACAGTAAAGTGAATTTGTTTTCAGTTAAGAATGCAACTCACTGTATTGCCTCCTTTATGATGGAATGCAGCTAATATGTAAAAAAATTTGCCCATCTCTTTACGATGTCTGTGAAACTGGGATGTTTAAAACTCAGATGCAGTGTAGCAAGATAATTTATTCATTTCTTCTTAAAGGTGTCACAATCAGTAAAATATGGAGGTTAACAACAGTATAATTATGAAGACCAAATGCTTGGGGTATTATTTTTGGAATCTTTGGAATATTTATGAGGAACATACATAATACCACAAGCATTTGCTCTGGAATTTTATATATGGACTTTATGTGAATTTAACATAATTGAAAATAACGCTTTACAACTTGAAAATATTCAGTATAACCTGATATGACAATAACCTACAGGACTTTAAATTAAAATCAATGAACCTCCTTAACATGTACAATAAAGCGGTATAAGGAGATTAACAACACTGATATTGCACTAGCAATTCAATCCATAAGATTATAGTTAATCTGCATATTGCAATTATATTTACATCCACTCACAAATATAATTTATGTAAATATGTCAACTAGCGAAAGTTGAGTCTTGATAGGAAAGCAAAGACTCAGCTATCAATACTATAAATACTCCCAGGAAAATATCAAACAATAATGTTTAAATACTAATCGAAATTCATCAGACAAAAAGAAACGCTTAACTACAAGGAACACATAAGCGTTCTTTGTGGAGATAGTAGTGTAGTCGTGAGTAGTCTAGAAGACTGCATTGTTCATCAGTATCACTTTCTTCATCAGTTTACTTCGCATGGGTTATAAACAAAGAGTTAAAGTGATCTAGGGCAACATAAAGTTTATCCATGCTCCTCATGAAGGAGACATTTTCCGAAAAGTTTATGACTTTGACGATTTATCTTATATATTTATTCTTCAGAAGGTAAAAATGGTTAAGCAAACTAAGCTGAAGACAACCATAAGAAGTGCATGGTGAAAACAAAATGTACGCCTAATATGAGGGTCACCGTGAAAATGCTACGTTTATGCATATATATACAATCTTAGCCATCACTTTCGTTTACTTAGTCAACTAAACCGAGAATAAAACTTAAATTGCTTACCTTTTGGAAGCAATCGTGATGCCCACCATCAAGAAGTTAGAGATTAAGTACGAGAAATTCAAAATAATAACTCACCTCTTAAAAGACATTCTGGTTGAAGTAATCACTCTCTGTTGATTGTATCCTTATTAAAGTTGTAATATCATTATGGAACGAATGTTTATTGTTTCGAACTTGTGCCCCTAACTTCACTTCACCTCCACCACCATGACTGCATAAAAGTCTCCATCTATGTTTAGTTTGTTTGAAATTTCGGACAAAAGAGGAGAGAAATTCGTCGTTCTTCACAATGTCGGAATTACTGGGTTTACTATAAATTGGGTATAAACGCGAAATTTTGCATTGACGAGTAAATATGTTACATAGTTCTCAGTTTCATTAAACATCATGGAAATTAAATTTAAATTTGAGGCTGATATGTGCCGGTGTCTTACTGTAAATTGTTTATATATTTGATTGGGGACGTTACTCAGTTTCGTAACCGCGGAAATATTCTTCATAATACATAAGAATTGTTGTTAAGGGAATGTTCGCTAAATTTTTTACGAAAGTTTTGTTACCTCATATTTTCATTCACAACTGGGTAAAGGTCGGCTTTAGGGGTATCAGTGTTATTTTTTTTTGCATGGTAAAAACGGTTGTGTTGAATCTGTACACATACACAAAGAAGAGGGACACTGCAAATAATTTTAATGTCAATAATGTTGTTTTGAAGTCAATTGATATCGATGTCATCCTAGAAACCATTAGTTAAATGAAACCAACAAATCTCTGGGTTCTGACAATGTTCCAGCTTCTATTGTGAAGGCATGCAAAAATATACCAGCAAAACCTTTATGTTATTTGCTCAATCTTTCATTGAAAACGAGTGTGTTTCTTATCAGGTGGAAATTGCTAAAGTCTGTCTCATTATTAAGAGGTAATGAAAAGAAAGGGCAAAGTTTTGGAAGAGGACCGTCAGCATTTTATTTACCCATAATTTAATTCCAACAACAGTTTGGATGACATGCAATCTGGTTTTAGAAAATGATTAACAGTAAATAATCTACTCATACTAATTGACTATGTGGTTGAAGCCTTACAAAGTGATGGACAACTGGACATGATATGGATGTATATTGACTTGAAGAAGGCTTTTGATACAGTAGACAAAACGTTTTTTAATTAACAAAATGAGTGGTTTTGGTATCACAGGCAGACTGCTACAATGATTACAGCCATTTTTTTAACAAAGCAAAATGTTTTATGTAAGAAATATATGTATAAACAGTATACTGTTACTTCAGGTCTCACACTAGAATCAAATCTGATTTCTCATCTGCATTAATGAACAACCAGATTTTGTTGTAAATTCCAAGTGTTGTAGATTATGTAAAGCAATTTAGGAAAGCTGTAAGCTTGAATTATAATTTAGACTACATAAAGATATGGACGAATTAATACATTTGTCATTAGCTAATAAATTATTACAATTTTGAAAATGTTTTATGTCATATACGAGATAAAGAAATATTATAAACATTCTTACATTATGAGAGGTACATTGTTGAAGAGAGTCTCCATCATTAAAGATTTACGTGTAACTTTTGACTCAAAAATTACATTTATCTGAAATCAGACCCTTTGATTTATATATTGATGTACAAAAATTTCAAAAATGACAGCTTTCAAAATATTATTATACTAATATGTTAGAACAAAAATAGAATATGCATCTTTAATATGGGCACCATTTATGGATAAATATATATCCCTTGAAGAAAGTGTTCAAAAGAGATTTCTTAGATGTGTTTACTTTAAAAATGATTAAATGTATCCAATATTTAAGAGTTAAATTAAATATAAAAAATATTTTCTCTATGTAACTTTAAAAGTTTACTAAATAAAAGACAGATTTATGAATTGTTATTTTTGTATAGTACAATTAACTTAGGATAGGAATAAAGGTTTATAATCTTCGATAGCCATCTTTGTCAGCATTCCTTGTCTCATCCTCCAGTATTCAGAGAAAACAAGAAAGAATACCACACTGTTTAAGAACACTCAATGCACATTTCAAAAGTAATGATTTCATCTTCAGGAGTGATTAGGTATTTACAAAGTAAAAACGGTAGGGTGTTGGGTATTTATTGTCCGAGTGGAAGAGTGGGTGGGGTTTTTTCTCCTTGATCTAGGGAGACGTATGTGAAGAATAAAGTTTTGGTGAGGGGAGTTTGAGATTAAAAGGTTTTCCATTATGACACAGAAGGATGCTAAGACTAGGAAAGAGCACTGGGACTACCTGTGCCTCAAGAACATGTCCAAGGCTGTGTAGAAGGATGAGTTTGGGATAGAGCCTTTGTTCTGGTGCATAATATTGCTTTTATATGCATATAATTTTGAAGATTTTTATATGTATTTTCTCAATTTTAAATTTTCTGATGTGATTCTGTGATTATGTTGTTCTATATGCTGTACTACACTGGCTTTGTCCAAATGGTTATTTGAAATTGGCTATGTGTTCTCTAATTTTCTTTCTGTCTGCCCTGAATATATCAAATATTGCAGTTTTGACATGGAATTTCATATGTACCTGATTTTTGTGTTGATGGAATGACGTCTTTGGGGTTGTTTCAAGGTAGAAATTCTTTTTAAGAGTGTATTTTTAATTATTATTCACGAAATATTTATACTTATATATTCTCCTCTCTATAATTTTCTTTTTTATAAATTATAATGAATTTTTGTACAACTGGTCTTATAATTATTATTGTATTTTATATCAGTATTGGTTTACCCTGTAATTGTTTGTTGGTTGAACTTAAGACCTAAAAAAATAGTGAAATGGAAAGGGCATTGTGGGATATGAAAGGGAATAAAGCAAGAAGATTGATGAGATTCCTTAAGAATCTGGGAGACAAGGGTAAGAAATGTTTCTATGATTTTTGTAGGATAATTTATGATGAAAGGAAATGGCCAGAGGATTTTACTAAAACTATTTTGATTCCATAACAGAAAAAGATAAACTGAGTGTTGGAGTTACTGTACAATTTGCTAAATATCTCACACAATAAAAGTACTTCTAAGAGTCTTGAATTAACAGATTGAGGGAAAAATTAAAGAGCGAATCGGATTTGGAAATTGGGTGATGAGAGTACTTGTGGATGTATATGTTTTGTAGATTTTGGAAAGGCTTTTGATAGAGTCCAGAGGCCAATGCAGATGGGGATATTAAAGAAGATTGGGTTGGACTGGAATTGCTGCAAAATTTGTATCTGAATAAAACAGCCTGCCTAAGGATAGCTGATGGGGAATTGGATTGGGCTGAGTTGGGAAGGAGGGTAAGATAAGGGTGTCCTATGTCACCAACACTTTTTTTATATAAGCAGAGGAAATGGTGAAAGAAACTTGGGAAGAAATAGATAAGGGAGTAAAGGCTGTTGGGGAAGTAGTTAAGTCTGTAAGGTATGCAGTTGATAAAGCAATTGTGTGTGATTCTGTAAAGGGTTTGCAAACATTAGTAAATGCTCTAATCAATAAAGCAAGAAAGATTAAAAGGAAAATTATCATAAATAAAACTAAATTTTTGAGGTTCACTTAAGGGAAAGAAAGCTAAGTTAACAATAAGGGTGGATGGGGAAAAACTAGAGCAGGGGGATACATTTTTATACTTGGGAAGAACTCTTTCTTGGGATGGGAGATGCAAAGATGATGTTTGTGAAAGGATAGCCCTGGAAAGGAAGCCTTCATTAAGTGAAGGGAATTGATGAACAAAGGTCTTGATAAAGGAATCACTTAAGGACTGTTGGAATCCTTGAAGTCCAGTTTTTGCTTTATGGAGGTGAAATGTGGACATTAAAAAAGGAGGAAGTTAAAAGTTTAGTGGCCTTCAGAATGTGGGTATGGCGTAGAATGGAAAAACTAAGTTAGGTGGATAGGAACTCAAGATAGGGATGCTGGAGGTAGTTGGGAAGGAGAGGGCTTCAATAGAAGTGATGAAGCAATGACAGAGGAAACGAGTGAGTCAAATACTGAGAGGGGAAGGGCTGCTCAAGAATGAAATTTGGGATAGAATTCAAGAGAAAAAACAGAGGGGAAGACGAAAGATTTTAGATCACACAAGGGCTGGAGGAAGTGAAGGAGGTGGCATTGGATAGGAAAGTTGAATTTCTTATGCACATGAACCTACCAAAAGGTAGAACACTCATGTCTTTATGTAATAATACTATAATTCTGAATGTTAATTTTCCTCAAATCCTTTAAAGAGAACCAACAATTGAAAATTAATTGATATGATAAACTATTGCTACACAAAGTTAGCTCTCCAAATTGTCCTGTATTCTTCCATGAAAATACTGTAGTAACATACTTTGATAACATTTTTTGATCAATTTAAATGATTCAGCTGCTATAAATTGGGCCAAAAATTGAATCCAAGTATATTTTAAGATGGAATTCCATTGGTAGCATTGTTAAAAGTACTTAGGTAATTTCACACATTGGCTCCCACTGGGAGTCACACCCAGGACCACTTTCACCAAAGGCAAACCACTTGACTATCCAGTAGCCAAGATGGAATCCATCATGCATATTATGGAGATGTAGAAGTAGCATAAGATGCTTACTTGTATCACTCATCATTTATTCATAACGATGAAGTAAGATATTGCATTACAAATATATTGAAAACTATTTAAGTTACTTTCTGCTTGCAAAATTTACAAAAGTAACAAAACAAAAGCATTACTTTCTGTATAAAGTTGTGAATGCAGAGGAAGTTACCTAAAACAAATATAAAACCTCCTTAATGCTACCTAAAAGAACTATTTCACATCGGAAACCCAAATAAACTCATAACATTTATGATGAGGGTAACCAGATTTCAAAATACAATTGAATAAAGTGAAGTAATTCATGAAAACAATTAAAATAGGAAGGAGCAACATTAAAACTTTGGTTCCATAAAGTTGAGGAGTTCATTTGATTTCAAAATATACTTTTATTTAATCTTTACTTTTAAATATCTATTGCAATGAAGGCTGAACCATTTTCGGATATATACTTTACAGCTGTACCAAAACCTTATCTATCAATGCTATTTTGGATATAACTCTAACTATGGAGCTAATGTTGACTAGCAACCTGATTCAAGGGATAAAATTAATTACTATGGTAAAAGAAAAGAAATTCCATTTCCACAAAAAGGTTTTTTATTGCTAAGTAATCTGGGGGAATGAACATATAAATTTCACATGTATGTCTACACTGTATTTTTCGTACAAAACTGTACAAAACATAAACTTTCTTTGAATTTTCATTCATTCATTCAACCTGGGGCAAAAGCAATGATGAATTTTCCCCAATTACCAGTGCATGTCTTTAAAATTGCACAAATAGGCATACATGCATACATAACATGATTTACTATTCATTTCCTTTCCCCATCATGGCACAATTACAGCTCAAAAACATACTGGGGTGAAGGATGTTTGCAATCCCTTTTTCATTGATGATAAGAGATGCATTAAACTTTCTTTTTTTATTTCAGCAAATTCAGCTTAGTAATTTTGCTGAATTTCAGTCAACTATAATTCATTTTATGAATATTTACATCCCTAGCAAATCATTCACATTCTTCTCCATGTAAAACAGCTTAATTTATTGTTTTTCATCCATTCTGGTACAAAAAACAGCAAGTTTCATTCATTTTAAATTCATTAGTGCATAAATTCTTACATCATTCACTCAGCTTATCACTCATTCATTATGACACGAGTAAACAATAACAATCTGCAGTCACATGATTATACCAAATAAAAAAACTGCAAGGATGGCCACACTGAATTCCTGAAGGGCTTAAAAACAAATAAAATCATAAAGAGACAGTTCTAAAAACAACTTAACAATACACCGTGACTTTATCACAGTCCCTCAAATGAGCATGTATCAATTATTTAAAGTTACTCAACAAACTATTCCCATGCAATAAGTACAGACATCCCAAGCATACATTTGCTCATAGTACCCAAGCTTGACTAAAAAAGCTGCGGCCCTGAGTTCAACCAGATCAGCGGCGTATTTTGAGGAGAGTCCATGGAGTTCGCAACTCCCACTGCTAGGTAAGACCAAGGGAAAAGGCAAATATTTCCTCAAAACTTAAGTTCACATAGCACCAAAATTAGGGAGAAAAGTGTGTAAATATACTGATGAACTCATTCTGGCCTGAAGTAATGAGTAAGCAGCTTATCTTGAAAAGCTTTTTACATTTATTCCGATAAAATTCCTCCCTACCCATGGTACATTTACGCCACTGAACATGGTCAACATAAAATAGATAGAAGTACACTGTGATGCATCATGTAAATTCAAAATTCATCTCAGCCATTACTCAAAAGATTATTTGTATGATAATAATTATATTTTTTAGAGTCACCAAAATATTAGCTCAGCTTTTTAAATAATTTTCAAAACATCTAAAAAAAATTAAATTCAATCTGTATCAAAAATGAAAAATGGTGTATACTCCAATGAATTCTTGGGGAAGAGTTTATCAGACTTTACATCCTCGTTGTATCATGCATCAAAATTTCCTATCAAATATATATTAATAAAAATTCTGTGATTTTCCTTAGATGCATAAATTATATACTTAATTACAATAACCAGAATTAAATCAATAAAAATAATTTTTTGGAGTGCTTATAGAAAGGAATGAAAATGATTGTTCTTTTTCTTTAAATGCTGATATTAGAACATGATAATATAGAAAAGTTAACTTTTGAGAGCCATCCTGTACTGAAATGCTTTTAGCCCAACCATTTACTTAAATTAATTAAATATATGTCAACGAGAACATGGATTTGTCGTTCAAACATGGATATACAACAGAGAAACCATTAAACATCAATGTCAACCGTTCAACATAGATAAAATATTATAGATACTAAAGGAAAGGAATACATTTATAAAGGAATATTCCCATTATTACTGCTGGTCAAAATGTAACAAGCATTCTCAAGATGAAATAATTCATTCCTATGATTATGAAAATTATTTTTGATTCAGTTCACCCATTTAATTTTTGCATCCAATCAAGTCACCCACAACAAAATGTACACACGCTTTCACAATATGACTTTCACACAACAGCCAAGTCTTTCAAAAGAGTAATATGACAAACACTTTTGTCTATCACCCAAGAAAAGTAAACTTCTCTCTAGAAGCAGTTTGGAATTACCAACATGAAAAGAAGAACAGGAAATCAGGAAATGTAAGGAAGGGAAGGTACTCTCACAACTACTTGCCAATCCTTGGAATAATCTCAAACCAAAGGTATTAATTGACAATTAAATGCTGGACTGGTAATTTTTATCCATAGTTATAAAATGTTATATTTACAATGAAAGAATTACTCATTCAATACCTCTTCTTCAATAGTATAAAAAAATTAGAATTCCATTAAATTTTCACTCCATTTTACTCTTGTTTCAAGAATAATTACAATTTAGCCGCTTTAAGATATTCTACCAGTTAGCTGAATGGCAAGCGATCATTCTGTAATATGCAAATGATTTCACATGAAAATATTTTCTGAAGTTGGTAAGAGGGTATTTTCACATTCAAACAAAGTTTACAAGAACAGATGATAATTGTTTTCCCTAAGATAATTAGATTGATAAAAGCCCAGGACAAGTTGGGCAGTGATATGGTTGAAATGACCCTAATGAAAAAATAACTACATGGTAGTTTTCCATTAAGGATAACACAGTTGGAAGGATTTGGGTGGAGTTATTGAAAAAATGAAGCTGATATGGTAGTAAGCCTCTCCTTTATCTATTTCCATGCAATGAGTCATTTTTTGATGACAGTCACTAAACATTGGTTAGAGAGAGTATCAACCTACACATTTCCCAGAAAATATTGGTCTTATTTACATATTTGACCAAGTCAATTGATAATGTGCAACTTTTTAATAGTATCATCATGTTTTCAAGTCTTGTGCTCAATCAGATTATGGATTTCCACAATAAATTAAAATTTGATAAATAAGGAGAAATTAAAATCTTTTTTCCTGATTCAGAAAAAAAATGGAAGTCGATATTTCCAAGAAATGAAGAGAAACACTATACAAAATCACAATTAGAGGACTGAATATAATAAAAAATATTTCCATTTAAATAGGAATCATAATCAATCTTCCATGAAATCATTTTACAATTAAATTTCTGCATTGAAGAGTAATAAAACAAATATGCTTGTATCCTTTCATAAAGTCTTGAATGTCTTCCATAAAATGGCTTTAGTTTTTCAATCCTTACTCCTTAGATGTTTGTAAGAATATCATTTTTTCAAAAGTTCACCCAAATGGTATTTTAACCATTCCCTCTGATATTTCACAAATTAACAGTTTAACCAAAATAACTGTTACACAACTATCAACTTCATGAAAAGACTAAATTCTTCCAAAATGGAATAGGATATCCAAATTTTGCACGCAGTTATTTTACATTTTGCTCCTATCAATGACTTCTGGCTACAGCTCAATAACATATATTAATGGAGAACTTAAAGTAAATCACAATAGTTTTCCACAGAGGTCTGCATGGGCCAGGCTAAGCACAATCTTCATTGACCCAATGATATACTAAAACACCATCCACATCCCAACCAGTAAGGAAGATGCTCAAGTGAGAACCATTGTTGCTTAGTACATCGATTAATAGAACCATGAATTGACTAAAAGAATAAAAAATATTACTCATAAATAAATAAATTCTAAAATAAGAATTAAATATTTTAATATTATTCTCATATTAGAGAATACTACAGTGTTCCCTCTCTCCGGAATAAAATGAATCAATGTCAACATACACTACTTCAGTTAAAAAAAACTTTCATATAAAATCATACTTGGTTTAAAGACTGACCAAGTTTGGAACAATCAAATATATTGGTTCTTAGGCCAAGACTGGGAGGACTTAGAGTGTTTCATAGTTTGGAGCAAGTTAGACCTGGGTTCAGTCGTCAAAAGGCCAGCATGAGACTGAACCTTAACTTGCAGCCTGTGCAGACCTCTAAATGAAGATGCCACTGATTTGTCAAAACCTGACATAATTCCCATAGATGCCACTACTAGCTGCCAACAAGCTCAATCTGGCGGTACTTCTTTCTTAGGTTAGAGACTGGATCCTTGAACAAGACTGGATCAAGGCGCATTGAAGAACGCAAGAGTGGCATGTATCCAAAAACTGCTGCAAAGGTATTAAGACAAGTTTGTCTCTGGACAAAATGATCAGGATCATTCCAAGGGGACCTGTAATAACAAGCGAAAATGTATTTTTGAGTACACAATACTTTACACAGTATTTTTATCGAATGATTATTTTAAATTTTACGAGAAAGATTTGTTTCTTTGGAGGGAGATAAAAGAGACAAATAAAAGAAAATCATTATTAATTTCACCCAAAAAAACTTTTAAACCTAATGAAATAAATGACTGAAGCTGATTCTTGAACAAATAGTTTTCAATATCTATGAAATTCTCAAAAATATCCTATTAATAATAATTATTTTACTTCGTTCCACTGATAACTTCATGCTAATGCAAAAGGAAAAAAACACAAGACTCTCAATTATGACTATGTAATAACTACTACGAATCAATATAAAGAATGTTTAAATTTAACATATATATGGGAAAGAATTACTAGATAACATAACTTTTGTTTCTACTGAACAATATATACCATATTAGGGAAGAAGGCATGCCTCAACAACAAAAGGGTAATACATATTCTGGAGAAGATGAGGTAAAAAAGCAACTTATAATCGACTACTTCAGCACTAAGGATGACTACAATTTATGATTTAATGTATAATCAGTTGCTAAAACACACACAAAACAGCCTCATCAATAGTTAACACAACATTAAACTAACCTCCATATTTTATGACTATGCAACAACACAATGTATGTACTTATGAATGATATAGTAATATGATACAGCTATTTAATCTATATTAGAAGTAAATAAGATCAATCTTTCGGAAACCAGATTCTTAATACAGACCTTGCACCACCTGGAGGCTGTTCTTTATATTGTTTCCTTTGTGTGACCTTAATTGGAGGTCGTCTAGTTACATGAGCGACTAGGAAGTTCATGAGAATGTCCTCACAGTTGTGGGACTGCTCAACGGTCTTCAATAACAGCGGAGATAGCCAACGAGTGTAAAGGAAATTATAGTATCGATGATAGAAAGCAGCTCCTGTCAGCACTATTGAATACTCGTTGGTCCACTTTGATGTGTAACCCCAAGATCCCTAAAAGAAATGAAATAAATCATCAAAGGATTCATAAATAAATGAGTCATAAGTATTCCTGAGAGAGTAAAGAGCCATAAAAATTACAGCTAAAATTTTATTCATTCTGCAAGCTTATTAGCAATATGTTTCACCCCACTCTGACAATGTAACCTGAAATGGACTCTAAAGCAATTTTATATAGGCCATAGTACGACATAGGAATGCTCATTAACCAATTTTATATAATATTTGAATTTTAAGGGCCTCAACTTTGAGATCTTTGTTATGGATCATGAAACACACCAGAAGAGGTTCTTGAGGAGACTTAAAACAGCTGTAAAGACTGTTCAATAACCCAAATTACCTCAAATGGACAAAATTATTCTCTCAAAATTACTGACACGGAATTCATATCTGGAGGCCCTATGAAGGTCCCTGAATAAATAAAATGAACTAAATAACTAAAACCCTTTACTCAACCAAAAAGCACAAATTTCATAGTAGCCCCGTCATCACTATAGTGATAACGGGGCTACATAGACATAGTAACTCGTCATCAGATTTTCATATTTATTTCTGTCAGAAGAGGTCCAACATCAAAATACTTGAGCTTTATGAGGTGGAAGGATTGGAGAGATTTTTGGGTAAGGATGTGAAAGTTAAGCTGGGTTTCCACATGCAATGATTACTGGCGACAGTTTACATTTCCACAATTTTCAAGAATTTTTAACATGCTCAGTATCAAAAATATCATCAACTGAGATCCTTTGCACATATTCCGCTATAAGTAAGGGCCAATATTAATTATAAGAGCAATTTATTTTTCTTAGGGTGCACTGTGATTTTAAAACCTCATGCTGACTTAATGAGTTAAAACTAGCTCTTCAAATAAATCACTTTTTCATGAAAATTTAGACTTTAATTTTTCTGCTGCCATTCCTGCGATGGAGTTTCACCAATTGACAGCTTCAGCGCTTGATTATATGAGCTATAATCGATTAATTAATAAGGGCCAGTTGTAAGATGCAGAGAAAAACAGAGTGGGGGAAGTCTACTGGCACCAGAAAGTTGAGCTCCTGGCTGCAGTAGTGTTAGAAAAGGGAGCAGGAGAAATCATGATAGATATTTTTCTTTATTGACCATATCCAGTCTGTCAGAAGAAAGGCACTTTTGCTATCAAGGATTTTATATCATTTTACCGAAATGAAGCACCCAAACGCTCTTAGATTGTATTTCACTACCATTGTAATCCCAGTCATTACTTATTGCTCCCCTATCTGGTCCATGTCAGCCAATACTAATATTGCCTCCCTCAATCAAATCTTCAATTTTTTTGCTTTTATCTTTAAACCTCATGTTCCCCATCTATGCAATATCAATACAGAGGCAGTCTTAAAATATCTTTCCCTAAGATCCATAAAACAAACTTTAATCAAGGCCGATCTTTTATTAGTATTTAATATAATTAACTACCACATTAATTCCTCTGAACTAGTTTCCTTATTTAGTTACCATGTTCCACCTAGAGCATTTAGACTAACTCCTCTTCTCCATGTTCCTTCATTTAGATTGTCCCTTGCTCAATGTACCCTACTTTATAGACTTCCAAATCTTCTGAATTCCCTAACTCCATGCATGTTAAGTGCATTCATTCACTGTAAAATGGTTGAAGAATTGTATGTGGATCTTTGAATCAATGAATAAATACATATAAAATAAATAGGGAAACAGCTAATGTCAGTAGTAGTGAATACAAGATAGCCAACTTTCATCATGAATCAGTGATTGGATATCCATACTTTATTACCAACTGCGATATGGCATCACATTGAGACTAAAAGTAATCCTGCCAATTTAGCATCTTGCTGATGTCTTCCGTCAAAGATAATAGATCATGAATTATGGTGGTCTGGACCACATTGGCTTCCCAATAATAAGGATTTTTGGGCAAAGAAATCTATTGATCAAGTGATAAGTTACTTTGATGCAAACACAGTGGCGGATCCAGGGAGGGGGGCTATGGGGGCTGTAGCCCCCCCCCCAGAAGTCAACATGAAGAAAGATACTTAAATGTATCATCGTTCATACTATTGAGATGTGAAGAAAATATTGTTCATCTACAACGATAGATAATAATAAGCATAATTCAAATATGTATAGTGAGTTTAATTCTATAAAATATCTTACAAAAATCGATAAATAGAAAATGAATCTTTAATCCCAACTCTCAAGCCCCCCCCACAGCTTGATCCTAGATCCGCCACTGTACAAACATAAATGTTTCTTCAATCGAATCAGCATCATTGACTTTTCACAAATTTAATCTTTTCCAAAAATTCTCGGAATTTAAAATTCTTATTCATATAACAGCTTACAAGATAGGTTTTCTATTAGCAAATAAATTACTTCTACCTGTTTTCATGATGGCATGGTTCAAAGTTGAACCTAATGCTACTGACGTCAACTTAACAGCTTACGAAATTAATCATGCTCTTTTATTTTCAATTTATATCACATAAAACTAGAGTGAGAAAATCGATTGAAAAAAACATTCGAATAGTTATTCGATTGTTTTCATTCGAATGAATTCACTCGCTTTCGTAAGCTGGACAGGACGCAATAGCTGGTCAGGGGCAGTAACAACTGGCAGCCGGGATATCGGATCAGATATACATACACACACATATATATGATATCTATATTAATATTTATCAGTATCACATATCTCTACCATACTTCCACTAAATTGGATCACGTTATGAGCCACTTCTATCCTCTTCAACGCGTATCAAGTAAACGAGTGAAAAATCAAATAAACTGAGTGAATTTATTCGATTGTTTTTAGCGAGTGAAAAAAAATCGAATAAATCTATTCGATTTTTCACTCACTTCCTCTGAACGAGTGAATCACACGCTTGGAACAATCGAATAGATTTATTCAATTTTTTTCACTCACTAAAAACAATCGAATAGATTTATTCGATTTTTTTTTCACTCACTAAAAACAATCGAATAGATTTATTCAATTTTTTTTCACTCACTGAAAACAATCGAATAGATTCACTCGGTTAGGATCGAGTGAAAAATCGAAACGCTTTATTCGAATAATTCGATTGAAGCAAAGAATCGAATTATTCGATTGTTTTCATTCGATTGTGCCCACCTCTACACAAAACCAATCATTTAACAAGGAAATTCTCAATTTGAAAGAAGATGGGTTCCTATCAAAGAATAATAACCTAGTTAAACTCTCACCATTCTTTCATGTGAAATTAATGAGATCAGGAAGAAGAATTAAACATTCTTTGTTATTATACGATGAGAAACATCCTATGATATCACCGAGCAATAATAATAATTTCTATTACGGGTTTTACCCCATTTACTGTTTAAGAATCATAAAAAATGGCATAAAAATAACAATGGCACAATTTTACAACTTATTATATACATATGCAATTAATAGAGATATAATTGATACATAAAAGAAAATTCCAATAAAATATGTATGTAAACATTGAAAACAAAAAGCAAAAAACAGATAAATATAAAGATGTAACATTAGTTTTAAAACAAGTAATTTTACAAATGATAAAAAAAATAAAATACTATAAAAAGATAAATTGAAACAGATCTAATTTTATAGATAATAAGCATAAGTGAACATATGAAAATAGCAAAATGATAAAAACGCTAAAAAAAGTATACAGTTTGTAAAGAAAAATCTCAATATTATGGTTAATGTATAGATAAAAATATGACAAAATAAAGAAAGTCTGATAAAACTTCGAAATTTAGTATTTCTATACAAAAATCATCAATTGAAAATAATAACATTTAAAAATTAAATATAAAAAGCTATTGACAAATATAAAATTGTTACAAAACAATTTAGTATATGATGCACACAATATTATTTTACAGAATGTATATATATAAGCACATAAAGAAAAAATGAAATAAAAAGAATGGGAATAAAAATTTAACGAATTATAATAAGAAAATGTAATAATACCTACAAGTTTAATTAATAGTCAACACCATGAGAATAATCTTACCCTTAAGAAATATAAAGTTTAAGAGAAAAAACATCAATTAATATCACAAACTCTCAATTTTCTTTTTTATGATTCAAGACTAATATTATGTACATCAATTTTATCACACAATAAATTACCGTTTCTCATTGCTTTACGTATAGGTGAATTGTGAGAATAATTCCTTTTTGTATGCTTGGTTCTAAATATTAAGTTATTCCGTTTGTTCTTTTGAGGAACATGAAAGCTTAGCATGTCTTTAATTTCACAAGAATCCATCATATTATTTATAATTTTATAGAGAAAAGTGATGCCCACGTCTTGTCTCCAAGGGCAGTAGTTGTAGATCCAATGAGATGCGTTGGCAGTCTAAAGCCATTTATAAGAGATTAGGCGAAAAAACCTACGTTGCACTTTCTCAAGAGCAAGCTTATGAGAATTATAAAATGGAGACCACACAATTGAACAATACTCCAGGATAGGGAGAACCAGTGTGCAGTACAGGTAGATCAGGGTATCTCTGTTATTAAAATCTCTTGTAATTCTATGCAAATATCCAAGTATTCTATTAGCTCTTGCAACAAAGTTTTCAATTTGAAGTTGAAAACTTAGACAAGTATCTAAAATCACCCATAGATCATTAATAGTTTTTACCCTACGTAATTTATTGTTATCAATGTGGTAATCAAAGTCAATTGCAGAGTGAAGCCTATAAAAGGATATAACTTGGCATTTAGACCTGTTTAATATCATTTGATTCTAGTTGCACCATGTAGATAACTTTTCAAGATAGGATTGTAAGGTAAAGCAGTCTTCAATTGATTTAATTCTATGGTATATCTTTAGGTCATCAGCATACAGTGAGAAGGATAAGGGAAGTATATTTTTGCCAATATCATTTATAAATAGGTTGAATAATAAAGGCCCAAGGTGGGACCCTTGGGGAACTCCAGAAAGTGCTTTAAATCTATATGACACATCCATTTACACAAACAATTAACTCTCTATCATTAAGGTAACTAGTGATCCATTACAACATTATTTTGCTTCCAGTTTGGCTATCAGGAGAGCATGATTAACTTTATCAAAAGCTTAGAAAAATCCGTATAAATGGCATCCACTTGGCAGTGATTAGCAAAGGCATTAACAATAAAGTCATGGTAACACAGTAAGTTAGTAGAAGTAGATCTACCTTGAAGAAATCCATGCTGCTCTTTAATTATCAGTGCTTTGACATCAGAGAAAAATTTGTTAACAACTAAGCTTTCCAATATTTTGGCCAATGAAGACTGTATAGTGATTGGTCTTTAATTTTGATACATCCGATTTATCACCACTTTTATAAATAGGAGTAATATTGCTAAGTTTTAACAGTGAGGGAAATATTCCATTGCTCAAGGATTTGTTGTGTATTATAAAAAGAGGGTATACTAAAGGAATATGACAATTTTTTATCACAGAGGCTGGGATGCAATCAGGCCCAGCTCCTTTAGATATGTCCAAAGATAGTAACTTCTGTTCAATTTCTTTGCATGTTACATGAAGTTTGTTACCATTAGAATTCCCATTATTGATCATTTCTGGTGTCACAATATTTTCTGGTTCCTTATACACCTGTGAAAAATGATCTGCAAATAAGTTTGCTAAACTACAATAATCATCTGCTATAGTTTTCTCAAGGAACATTCTATGTGGTAGTAGTGTGAAGTGATTTTTGGTTTTTAAAAATGTCCAAAAATATTTAATATTACGGGAGATGGAATATTGAATGTTTTCAAGGTAATTTTCATCACACTGCCTTGCATTTCTTTCTCCAAAAATTAAAATGATTATAATCCATTGGGTTGTTTGAAATTTTGTATACCTTATGTGCAGCTTTTTTGATGCCAATAAACTGCTGTAGTTGTGTGGAAAACCATCTAGGGTAGCTTCCATTATAAATTTTCATTTTGGAGTATATAATGTAATCCCAAGCAATCATGCACTTACAGTATTAATCATAAAAGATAGCCATAAAAAGGCTCTTCATGGAGGTGTGCAATTGACTTTCGCAACTTTACGCCTTCAATACTGGATAATCAAAAGTTGTCAACAAGTTTAAACAGTTATTCGGAATTGTGTAATGTGTAAGCATAATGGAGCTACAACTGCCTATCAAATTATGGGATATTTACCATCATACAATGTAGTACACCAAGTAGGCCTTTCCTGAAATCCAGCGTGGATTATGCTGGACCAATATATTTAAGGACATTGCCAGGAAGAGGACATTCATCATATGAGGGATTCATGTGCATTTTTAAGTACCCGTGCAGTCCACTTGGAAGCTTTTTCAGATTACTCAACAGAAGCTTTCTTCACAGCCTTCCAAAGATTTGTGAGCCAAAGATGTCATTGCTCTATGCAATGAAGCAATAGGGGAACAAATTCTGTTGGGGCAGACAAGGAGTCGAGAAGACTATTTGATAATTCTTTCATCAACAGTAAATCAATTGATAGATCCTTGGGAACTTCAGGGACAGAATAGCATTTCAACCCACTGATGGCACATTTAGGAGGGATCTGGGAAATCGATAAATCGATGAGACACCACATACGGTAAAGCTCACATTGGAAGAATTATCTGCCCATAAGAAAAGGGTTGAGATGACTTTGCACATAAGGGCGTGCACCCAGGAAAATTCCCAAGGAAAAACGGACTTGAAAAAAGTCTGATCCCGGCCCTGTCAGACTTTTTTCAAGTCCGTTTTTCTTTGGGAAATTATCTGCCCTTTAATGTCAAGTTGAATCCTGCTTAAACTCCCATCTCCTTATGCCTTTATCTGATGATAAATTGAATTCAATAATGGCTTGGTAGATAATTAAAAATATTTATTATACTTTGAATAAGCAAATACTTGATAATAGCCACTCCTCTTTTTTAAGAATTCCCATCATAAAAACTGCAAAGATACCTAATAATGAGAGGATATTATTTTAGGGATACATACCTTTGCGTCATCCCAAAAGTGAGATCGAGCAGGGTAGCCAACAATTCTCTCAGGAAATGTTCTCCACACAGAGAAAGCAAAGTCTACTTCATCAGTAGTTAAAAGACAATCTTCATCGAGGGAGAGGATGGCTGATGTTTGGATGAGTGCATGAGGTTGAAAACGGCGAGATATGCCTCCTCCGCTACCACTGCTTCCCCCTTCCGCCTGCAGCACATTCAGAGGGACGTTGGACGGGAGCTGTGCCCATCTCTGCGTTGGTAGTCGACCACCACATTTCTCTCCAGAGCAAATGACTATAATCTGCAAGACAGAATCATATTTTCTTATTAGTGCAAACATTAACAAAACTCTTGAAACCCATTTCAAATGCAATAATTCAAGTATAACTGATATGAGGTAACCAAAACATTCTTATATTTCCAGCATCAATAAATTTGAATAATACCATTGGACATAAGGAAAAATAAAGAAATTCAGAGGAATGAAGATTAAAAAGTTTCCAATGCATAAAAAATTCCAAAACATATTTATGTAAATATTTTGGAAATCATTGGATTATGGTCAATTACATAATATATGATTTTAATAATAATTCTCAATTTTCATTTTACTGGTCAATTCATTGGTCAAGCTACTTATAAAAACCAATAGAATTCATTATAAGTTTTGAAGGATTAAATTCTCCATACAAAGTATAATTATATTATGCATAGAGATATACTTTTATATTCAGAAAGTAATATTAAAACTAAAACAATGTTGTACTTTCACAAGATAAAACCACTAAAGGATTAAAAACAACTTATTTTTCTGATTGTAAATCTTCCATTAAACATGACATTTGGAACTGAAAATATATGAGAATCAGGTTACTTAGTAAGCATTATTATTGAAAATAGAAAATGAATAACATTTCTACACAAATCTTAAAGTACTACCTGGATAAAGAGGTTCGTAAGAATGAATTGCATGACTTCTGTCATAACATATGATTCCTACACTAAAATTAAATGACAGATTAAAGGGAAATGTAATAATAAATGGAATGATAACTACATAAAGACAGAAAATGAATCTTTAAAAAATATTAAACGAAGTAAAATGGTCATAATGTTTCACACATTTAAAATAGATACAGACCCTTGCAACAAAACTACTTCTAGCGACATTCTTGAGGAGACGGTGCAGTGGAGATGAAGATACGGAGCCCGATTGGGGTGCAAGTAGAGACTGCTGTTGTGTGTAGACCACGGCCGTGAATCGCGCATCCTGATCAGTTCCCATGGGCGGAGAGGGTGCGCTTTCTCCCGGAAACCCAACAGGAAAGCCAACTCCCAGGGAGAACGGATAGTGACGCCAGGTGTCGGAAAACTGGGGAAGTGCCAGCAACCCCCCAGGAGAAGAATTCCATACAAGACCATCCCTGGCCGGTTGCGATGGTAACCTCTCTCGTATTATCTGGAAAATTAAATAAATACCCGAATTATTAAAAAAGATCATGCTGGTGGGTGAGTACGATGATGATGGATGAATGTAAACACCGACGACGAATATCTTGGATATTAATTTTAGCAGACGTTCTTCGATTCAAATATTCCAAAATTTATAACCTACGTTAAAGTAAATATGTATGCATATTCTTCAGAATTACTAATAGATATAAAAATATAGTAACAATTGATTGAAAGGAATATAAGCAAAGTTAATAACGGATACCACTCAAAAACTTCACAATATCGGAAAAAATTCAAACTCTGATATTTTCCACTCAATATATCGCTGAGGACTTCCCCTTAATTTTCCTCAAGATCCTAATCGTGGTATTTAAATATGGATTTTTCCAAGAAAGTTAAGGAGCAAAGACGCCGAAGAATTGCTTTAATTTTCAAATTACGCGACTACAACGATATTTTACGAGCTAACGAATTGAACAACTTTAACTCTCTGAGAAAGACTAGTTAGGTCTAAGAATAATTTTACCTTTTCCGTAAGCGAAAAAGGAAGGAAATCAGTCATGAAAAATAGTTTTGAAAAATTAACACAAAATATTTATCATTAATACAAAGAAGAATTTAATTTTGCCTCACAATTGTATATGTTGGCATCTTTCTTATTAATGAAATTGTTACAATTAAGCTAAGTTTCCATCTTTTTATACTATTTCCACCTTAACGACTTTCCAAAATGTTTATCATGCATAGCAACTCATTAACATATATTCAGCGTTTACCTACTTCTATCGATCCTTCGCGAAGTAATAACGAGATGTAGTATTTTTGAGTAGTAGTAGTAGTATTGTTAAAAGTGCTTCGACAGCTTAGGTAATTTCGCACATTGGCTCCCACCGGGAATCGAACCCGGGACCGCTTTCACCAAAGGCAAACGCGCTGTCCACATGACTATCCGGGAGCCTGTATTTTTGAGATTAATGACGAAAAGTATAATATTTTCAAGTTTCTTTAAATCGTTAAAACTGATTCAAATACTAACAGTACCCAGACTATTTTTGAAAATGAAATAACACTCTCTCGAATTATTTATCAATCAATATTCATTCACCGGTAACTTACTTCCCAAATCATAACAGAAATAAAAAGCATCTTTTCGTCCAGAAAAGGGTATCTTGCGTGTAATACAATGATTATCTTAACAGAGAATTCGTTATTTTAGAGAACATTATTTTAATAATTCCAGTATATGTTGAACACTTATACAATGAGAAGTTTCGGAATGCTGTAGATGGACGAAAGCGCTATAAGTCGAAACATTGACAAAACGTTATTGATTCTGAGACCAATACCGCCTTTCGATTTCTCTGCGTAAATTGAGAAAAAGTCATAAAGGATGCGTTCTCACGAAGGATACGTCTTCCCATCTATTTCTGCCATAGCAACATAGACGCCGACAACGCAGGGGTAGAAAGATCCCTTGGAAATCGGACAACTGGTGAAAATCTCGAATTCCTTGACGAGACTAAAGGAAGAAGGCGCTGAAGGAGAGAAATGGATTCTGCAAACAAGCGAAGTCGAGGAGAGCGAAATAGTTTCCTTTTTCAATTTAGGTTTTCCCATCCCCAGGGCAATCAATACAAATAAAGAATGAAGGGGCTGCTCTTCGACCTTCCCGTTTTATTCCTTCGGCTCATCCCCGCCATTTCGCACTAACGCGTGTAAATAGATTCATAAATCTTCGGCAAAAACACACGAGAAATTGCGCAAAAAATTTTAACGGAGGAAACACATTTAGCACATCACAACACAGTATTTACCGCCAGAAAATAATAAATCTAAAAAGGGAGATGGGATAAAAACAGAATTGGAACCTCACTTACGTTGAAAGTTCAAATACTTTAATTAATCACTACGGAGAATACGGAGTAAAATTTTCGGTAAACTTTGCTTTATAAATACGCAATGCATAGACAATTCAATCGAAAATTTTGCTTTCTCCAGTATCGAGCCAAACGAATTCTTAAGCTTGATTTCAGCGTTAAAATGCTTGGGGTAATAAAACATTAGAGGAATAAAAATTCGTCGGCTTACCGATAAATGAAGATTCATAATAATAATAATAATTAATAATACATTTATATTCCACCCTTTTTTCAAATAATAGATCATACAAATACAATGTTTTGGTCCAATAGAGACCAAAGGAGAACCAAAGAAGGGGGGAATATAAGTACCCCAGAGGAAAAGAACCTGTGTTGGGGTTACCACAAATTAAATTTGCCTGCGGCCAAGCAAAAAAAAATACAAAGAAATTTACAATTGCATAGAAACCATAAAAGGAAAAACAAGAAAGAATGTATTTACAAAATATTTTCTAAGTTTTCACTTAAAAAGAGCAATTTCCTTAAATTTCTTAGAAATACAAAAACCGAAATTGAATTAACCAAATTACCTGGGAGGAGAGAAAATAGTTTAGGTCCTAGATACAAATAAGTATGTTTGAAGAAATCATACTTAGGTCTAGGTATAAATATAGACGTACCAGATCTTAAATTTTTCTGTAAATATTTGTACTTAATCGTGTGTCCTCCCCTATTATAAAACATTTAATAATATTTAAACAGTAATTAGCAAATGATTCTCAGTCGATTATAATCTACCACTCTACCGGTATAATTTCATTTTAAACATTGTTGCTTCACACAGCAATCACAGAGAATTTTTGATAGATTACCATATTAATGAAATAAGAGGATGAATACTGTTGAATGAATATTGTTGCGTAAATGATGCTCAAAAGAAGTTTTCTAATACGAAATTTTTTTATACATCGGAACAAAGCTTTATTTATTTTAGAGTTGAAATATTCAAACGGAAAATAAATAACACGTAGTGCCGTTCTAGCTCTGCAGACTACTTTCGTGCACAACGTTTGCCACTTCGCCCTCGGGTAACGGATTTATGTGAACACAACGATTACTTCATTACTACCAGTGAATGTGAACGGGAAAGACTGAACACCTACATCGAGCACTCATTTTCTCCAACAAGGGAGTAACTACATTATACGACAATCTCATCTTGTCCAGTAGATGGGAGTACTTCCCTTGTTCACGTCATGAACTACCAGGAAACTTTATCCCGTTCACTGCAAAGAAGGGCCGCAAGTATTGACCATTGCTCCACTCACCTCCAGCGTCGTGAAGACGATCTTCTCCACCGAAGAGAAGTACCTGTCCCACAGAAGTTGGGTCTGCTGTCTCATGGAGAATACCTTCGCTGCTGGGATAGAACGGACCATCTCGGGAACCTGAAAATATATGTATTCATGCAGTTGAGAAAGGAAGGCCATCTCTTACAGGCATCGATAAAGGGCTCGAAACGTTTCGGTTCTAAATGTAATAAAACCCTCCGATCTCCGTGAAAATGCTAAGGAATATGTTAGTTGCGGCAGAAAAGGATGCTGCGGAGGATTCCTCTTTCTACCTCGCTCTGCACATATTTGCTAGAGAGGTCTCCTCAGTAAGTACAGATACTTTAGGGTAACATAGTTTTTCACTCACTCAGTAATTCTGAATTAAGATCAGGTCAGAGTGAAAAAAATCATTATTTTCATTAAGAGCAATGATCGATAAAATTGATTCATGGCGAGAAAAGGTAAGAAGATGTCTATGCATGTAAAGGTGTGCGTCTAGGAAAAATCTCAACGACTAACGGATATGACAAATTTCTGACAGGACAAGGACTTTTTCCTTGTCCGTTCTTCCTTTGAATTCAAGAACAAGGAAATGAAAACTCTTACCTTTCAATATCTACTTCATATCGCGAATCATTACAATTATTAGAAATTTAGTCGAATATTTTTCTCTGCTATATTTCGTCATTTAAGACTAGTTAGATTATAATGTAATGTATGTACACCCACAATCAATAAACTTTTCTTCTCTTCTCGATATTTATCTATGTAGTTCTTATTAGTTCTAATGTAATAAAATATCCTCTTCGTTCATTATAAAACCAGTGAAATCCGCCGTCAAAAACGACGGAACCTAATCAAATTTATAAAAAATGTAAAATTATTGTTTCATAAATCCGATCCTTCTGAATCATCAAAAATAATCCTCCTATTTTATATATACATCATGACATAAACTGAAGCCATAAATGTATATTGAATGGCTAAAAAAGATTCAATTTCACTGAACCCAAAACAACACATGTGAGTTACCTCATCACATGAACTTTCAAAGTAAATTTCGAATGTATATCTCCTCGGGAAGTGATTGAAATAATTTTTTAAAATATTTCCATACTTTTTAAAAATATTTCCATGCTTTTCTCCATAATTACTGGCATCGGAAGAATAAATGCATAAATGTCTACAAATCGGTGTACTCTTAAATAGAATAAATCGAACGGTGGATAAAAATGCAATTAAATATCCAGATTGAGAGTTTTTGTGAACATAAATTACTAATGAAATTTCATTTTAAACACAGCAGAAAAACCAAAGAAATTAACTTCTCCGATTCAATTAATTTTCTACAACTTACTAGGGTTTTGACTAAATTCGAACAGATGAATTGGCTACCTCATCGCAAAAAGCCAAGTTAATCACTTTTACAAGATAATAGAAGTAAAAATAAAGCGCAATAGTACTTGTAGAATAAAGTCTGACGGTGGATTGAAAATAATTATCTCATCAATCATTTTGAAAAAGTTCGATCATTATACGCATGCAGTTTCTTCCGTTTGTATCTTATTGTCGATCAAATCGAATGCGAAGGCAGGAATTGCTACGAATACATACGCATATGAATGAAAACGAACGAGGGCACGCGGAGAGGACAAAATGTTGGAAGTTAGCATTCGATTCATCGTCGAGGGGAACTGTCTCTTCCGCCGGGGGCTCTTAATTAACGTCTGCAGGGAAATCTTTCTTCACCTCAAACGCATTCGTTACCAGAAGGCGCTACGCAAGAGTTTCATAAACAGCCTCTTAAAAATTACACCCATTTCATAACGCTCTTGCGCGTTCATAACGAATGGGATTCCATGGCGCACTCGTTAGCTTTCTCCTCACATGCACTTAAAGCGGAGAAAGTCTTCAGGTCTAAAAATACTGAGATTTGGAGCGCCGTATCGATCAACATATCCCGAGGAAACATTATGCTTTCTACTGAAATATTTGCTGCTTTCAGCATTAAAATTTATAGATTAAAAATAAATTCTAAAAGTAACATATAATCATAACAAAAATCCAATTTTCAGTTAATGTAGCTACAATGATTGATCAAGATATGGAAGGGAAAGCAAAGTTAACGATCAATATTGATAGAAAAAAGCTGGAACTGGTTGAGTGATGTTCATTTTGGACAGTGATTTTTCTTGGGATATTAAAATGTGATCGGCAGCAGCTAATATGATAATGACGAGGAGTGGTCTTTATAAATTCCAGATCAAATATGAAGAAAGTCTGACCGGGACTCGAAGCCGGGATTGCCGGTCAGTAGCTCTATTAAATTGTACTATCGAAACCAAAACATTCCAACATGCCCTTGGGAGTAGGCAAGACTTTATTCCGTCCTTCCTTGAGATATAGATGCACGCCTTTCCGTCCGTAGTCACCTTCCATCCTTAAACTAAAAATGTCATTTGGTTCGAATGTAGAACAAACTAGACAGCGCTGTAAGAGGAGGGAAGGAGAATAAACGGCGACTGAAGTAGTGGTGGGGTAATTGTAATGGAAGTGGATTGTAATTGAAGGGAAATCGACAAGGGAGAAACAAAGGCAAAGGTTGTTGGGAGTATCAAAGAAGAAATATCTCTCGTCGTCTTAGCAGGGATTTGGGGCATAAGAGCCTACCACTCTCATCACATATGATATCCAAAAGCTGGATTAGGAGTCAAAAAAAGATCGTATCGTTGGATAAACTCAGAAGCGTTGCAATGGCGGTTCACAAGGGCACTTGCCCAGGGCGCATGTCCTTAAAGAGGCTCTTAGGATGCGCGATGTGGGTATAATTCACTGACATCGACGAGGGTGATAATTGTATCGCCTTTAGTATTCTCGCAGCTTTGAATCAATCGAATTCCAATTTATTTTGAATTCGCAACCTCTCCCAGATTTAGGAGAGAAGAGGAAGTTATTATTGGTTTCGCTGTATCTATAAATGAAGAACAAACCAGAACTAACCGAAGACACTCAGTAAACGGTAAACAGGGGAAAATCATGTGTTACTACAGGAATAACATAAAGAAAACAGGTTTTCTTTCGAATATACTTTTAAATCCGCAAACCTATGCTAGGGTAAATTAAGGAGGGCCAAATTATGAAGTCAATTGTGGCACATCGCTATGAACTGCTTATTGAATCCAGATAAAGATTAAAAATTAATTTCTTACAGGATTTAAATAGTATACACGCTCAAAAACACGGATGATATTACCTTCGCTGAACTCTGAAGAGCGAATTAAGGTATTTTATTACCCTTTTTCGTTTTAATCGCATTACTCATGTTTTTGAGGCGCATCTCCAATAGAAGTAGGGGAGAGCGGGGCTAGTTGATACAGTTTTAGGTTTTTCATTTGTTATAACTTTCAGAAACAATTTACTTCACCAATCTTATGGCTAAATTTAAGATCGAAGCATCCTTAATACATAGATGATTATTTTCTGGGCCATCATTTAACTACCTGCTATACAATCGTCTTTTTTCAATGATATCCACAGTGTATAAACCTACCCCCGCCTGGGGCAAGTTGATACATCATTAAATTAGTTGGTAAAAACAAACTAAAACACAACATTTAATTACACAACATTGGTTCAAATTTAATATAAATAAAAATGTTGAAAATTAAGATAAATTCAATATTAAAAAAAAATTTACTTAAAAAAAGTTTCCTCACTTTTGCATAAGATATTTTTGCTTTCAAAGCCGAATGATTTTTTTTGTGTGTACGGACCATGACTGGGCTATAAAGTAATAAAACACAAAGTGTTACAAATACTACATATAAGATACATTGTATCAACTTGCCCCTTTCGTTCTGTATCAACTTGCCCCGCCATTGCAAATAAATCGATCTTTAGGTTTAACAGACGGTCCAATAGCGCAAATTAATACTTAATTTTAAAGTGCAAAGTGTTTCAATATAACAAAAAAGTCGTCTTGCTTTGAATCCTCAAGCAGTTGTTACAAGAGATATTCAAACGGCGATGAAGAATATATTACTTTTCACATTAAAAAACACTGAAGTGAACACAGCGACGTTCCTCGAAGCAGCACGGCACTCAAACTACACGAGTGGATTCCATAGGGTCTAGGAAGGCGTCTGTAATTATTCAGAGGTGCTGCGACCAGAGAGTATTTCAAAAATTACAGTGCATCAACTTGCCCCTGTATCAACTAGCCCCGCTCTCCCGTAACTGATGCATAAACTGCGAACGGTATCCTACCCCTGGTCTAAATTATCTCGGAGCGGGGGAAGTTACATTGCCAAGGGCTACAACACGGCTCTGGACGTACCACTTTTACAGCGCACAATAAAATAATGGTAATCGACTGCACATAAAGTGCTAGATTACGAGTTAATTAAGCAAACGGGAATACAAATCAAGGAGTTCTTATCGAGAGGAGACCTAAATCAATGCTGCGAGGAAAGAAACGCGCGAGGCGAAGAAAAGAGGTCGCCGGAGGAGATGAGGCCTACCAAGATTCAATTAGAAGGGCATTACCCGAGGTACGGGGTAAAGCCTTCACTCGAGGTGCATGACGGGAAGGAAAAAGGAGAAAGACGCAGATCGCCTGATAGGGCCTCGCGGGAGAAAAGGATGGAAAAAACCGATCATCTCTGCAGGCGAAAGAGGGGAATTTTTAAGAAATGAGTAGGTACGTGATGCGAATGCGTGATACGTATTCCGTGCGTTCGCTGCACCGAATCTCTCCCAGATGCTGCCTCCGACGCCATTTTTTGTCATTTAACTCCATATCTCTCCGTGCTTTTCATCATTTTTTTCATTCCATTAAGAATCATTTTGAGGAGAGTTTCCTACGGCGGATACGGGTGTGTTTCTTGGCAACCTATTTGGACCGCTGATTCTCGCGTTCACCGCACTTAAGTGACGTTTTTTTCGTTTACGACGTGAGTCACGTCGGCGATGCCACACACTTCCAACAGCGCTTTGGTCGAATTTACACGATGATTACCACCAATGCAATTGACATCTTATGCGCAATGCAATACTTTCGACAAAGGGGAGAAATGGGAATTTTATACCTTGAATTTATTTAAAATTTAGAGAGACTTTTATAATTAATCGAACTATGAAAATGATTTACAATGGATTGTATTAATTCTACGGCTGTTCATAAATTGAGTATATAACTGTAAATAATTACTTTGAATCTCTATCTTTATTATTAAGAGAACTGTTACCGAGTATCAATAACTTCGACCTTTAATTCAATCTATCGCTAAGCTTACACTTTGCTCAATCGAACTCCTGTGTTGAAACAGTGAATTCACTTCTACGAAAGTGTTAAAGCAAACATCAACTTGATGATCAAAATTAAATTCCTCGGATTGATTAGATGAACTTATTTGACAGGCCTGTCTTATCCATTTTTCAAGTCGTTCGTCTTAATTCCATTAAGTGACGCTCTTTTTTCAACTAACATCATTGAAATAACAAGATCGTAACATAATGAAATGACATGAAATCGAAAACCTTCTGCAAATGAAATGAAATGCATATAAACAAGCCACCAATTCCGGTGATAATCACTTAAATCAGGCGAAGAGACAATAAAAATAACGAGAAGCGGAAAAGAAGAGAGAGGAGTAAAGACGACGATTTGAAGAAGAGCACGATATAGTAATATATGATAGAGAGGACCAGCGGAGAATTAAAATGACAGATGAAGTTACTCAATGCGTATTTCAGAGAATTAAAATGAGATAATACATGAAATTGCTCTGATGCTTCTCAATTGAAGGATCTTGAACTCAATCGAAAGAGAGTTCCTCAATCTTCAGGTTTTCCAATGTTTACATATTATGGAAAGCTTACAGCAGAGCGTCTTTTCCAACGGATCTCGATCATCAACGTGCCGATCGATTTAAAGGAAAATAACATTTCGGGAGGAAAGTACGATTTAAACGATGATGTTACAATATTCACGGCAAAGATGATAATATTCAAACGCTTCTTTACTTCTGAAAGACGCTCGAGTCTCAGAAATGCATTATCAGAACGCAAGAGTTTTATCTTTGGAATGTATGTATGAGAGGGAATAAAAAGCAGAAAGGTCGCTTTAGGAGATTTAAATTGATCACAAGAAAGGGGAGATAACTTTGACACATTCAATTTACGAAATGACTCCTCGCGATTGCAGCACACGATTTAAATTCAAAGGGCATCCAAAAAATAAAAGAAACTCGAAATTAAAGCCTAGTATCCCTTCTTGTTAGAGGATAAGCCATTCAAACGCAATTCGGAGAACTAAACGATTGGTAGACTCCGAAGTAGTCGTTGAAACTACTTTACCGTCCTCTTCTCAGCGATGGCACATCGGTTGGGAAAACATCCTTCGAATGAGGAAGGATAGCCGTCAAAAGGCAGGGAGATAAAAACAAACGACCGTCGCGGGATAAATTACGTGGAGGGAAAAAAAGAGAAACGAAAAGCGTACATATATTGAAGCGAGAAACCGCGCAACGACCTTCTATGCTTGGAAGGTTGTTTTCCCTTATCGCGCACTCATCCCAAGAGCACCGTTCAAGCTGTACCGACAAAAAAGGAAGACGACTCGAAGGATAGGGAAAGAAGGAGCCGAATGTATTTATCGAAAAGGCATTAAGGTTAGAGAGGGGGCCTTCTATCCCCTGAGGGGAGTGGATGTTGCACCCCCAATATCAGCTCTCTCGCAAGAAAGCGAAACATATCAACTCCGCCGTGACCTCTGATGATCCTTATGTCTCTTCTGAGGAAACCAGGGAAGGCTGGGGGAAGTCGAAAACTGCGCTTTTGAAGGCGGCATATCGAAAAGGTGACGATGGGGACCTCAGGAAGGTGGCGCCGTGAGTGGGTGGAGAGGGAATCACTTTTTTCCATCAAAGGCGCTCTTAAGGCCAATCTCTAGTCAGCAGGGCTGGAGCCACATGATTACCTCCCTATGCGGAGGTGTTAAGAGGGTTTCGCAAGGATTTGCAAAGCAAATATTTTGCCTATCCCTTATTCCAAATATCATATCGAGGAAGGTCAATTTGTTTCCTTCGCCATTAGGAGATGGAGAGGCTTTCAGTACATACGTTTATGAATCTGAGTCTATGGAAGGCTCGATATTTTTTTCTACTCCAAGGAAAACTTACACATAACTTGAACTTTGCAAAACTATGAATCGTGTTTGTTTATATATTTTATTTTTCTAATTCAAACTACTTCTATCACACATAGTTGGCCCAAGGATTTCTTCTGTCTTAAGGTCTCGCTGCACGTTGTTCACTCTATAGAAGCCTGTTTTCAAATCTGCGGGCTGCAATCTATAAGAAATGTTAAGCGAGAAAGGAAGCTTGACCCACCCGAAAGGTGTTTTATCAAGAATTGAAAGAGTAGTCCGGAAGAACAATAAGAAAGAGTGCAAATAGAGATGCTTACGGATCAGGAATTCCACCACGGCCTTCACCTGATAGAGGATGGCCATTTCAGGACCATTACAGTGAGATACCGGCAATCCAAAAATGGAGTGCTGGACGCCTTGGGGGAAATAGACACCCCTTTGCCTCCAAACCGAACATAAAATATAATCAACTATTCTTCCTCTATCATAAAATATGAGAACATATTCCCTCATTTACGATTGTGGTTTACCTGAAGATGAGTGTTATGATCGAAACTAGTCGTGTTGAATAAAATTTGCGAAAAATACAGAAAGTTGCTGTAGATGGCTTTACTGGTGTTAAGCCAGAATACCTGGTCTTTACAAGTTAATCGATTTTAATGGGGAAGCCAGCATATGAAGTTTATTGGTATAAACGCGTAAGTAGCATAGATCAAAAGACAACATTCAATGCTGATCCACGAAAGAAGCAAATTCCATTAAGAAATCTTCCTTCAATGTGTTCTCATCCCAAAAATAAGGCGATAAAAGCTCAGAAAGGGGTAGCAATAATGTGTTTCAAGTCACGGATTTCTTAGAAAAGTTCATATTCAGCAGAAAATACATTTTTCATGTCTGCAATCGTACGATTGAATCGCAAAAAAAGCTCGTGCTTGCCCTTCCGGGCAAAAAAATGCAACTTTATCTCCGGGGTCTTCTCTCAAATGCCAGCCAACATTTATAAAAAGCATTCGAAGGAAAATAGACCAATCCACCATTAAAGAGGGAAGCTGCCCTTACATTTGCGAACGCCCTCTATAAGCATCCCATCGTTTGAAATCTCCGCCAAATCTCCCTCTAACGATGAGACCGGACCTGCAAGTCACGTGACACATATTTGGCGGAGTTATCCTAAATACGGCAGAAAGGATTGAAAGGCAGAAGTGTGCTCAATGAGAGAGGCGACAAAACCAAAGTACGATCCGTCGCGGACTTCACGGAATCGAAGCGAAAATAAAACTGCGGAGAGAAGCTCAGTACACGCGATGCGGAGAATAATCTAAAAGTAAAAACTCAGACTATGGCGGGATTCAAATGACTTTATTTTCGATCTCTATATCAAGTAATAAATGATCCTTCAAATTTACTAGGGGACCGAGGGAAAATCCTAAATGCGTAAATATTTTTCCAAATAAGAAGAGGAAATAGATTAATTAAATCTTAGGAATAAACATTTTCTTTTGGGAGACATCTTCGCCTTTTGATTTATCTTTGAATAAGAGGGCAATATTACCTCTATTAACGTTAAATACTTTCTCTATGGTAAACTTCACAAGCCAATCACTATTGAATCTTCTGTGATTACGTACAAATAGAATGAGAATCAGAGACAAGAATTGCAGTTAGGGCAAATTAGATGAGAATAAGATTCTAACCTTTCCAAAATTTAAGAGACTTGAAGATACAACCAATAAGAATAAAATAGATAGGAGGCGGAACATTATACTTTTGCTCCCTCTCTTTCCTTGATTATTTTCACCCCACTACGCCTTCCTAGCGAATTATAGCTAAACAAATTATCTAGACACGATCTCCGTACCTATGCCGCCAATCCACAAACAAAAAATCGCATAATTTTGAGCGCATTTGACGACACGCGTGAGGGAGCGAAAGGTCGTCGGAGACGATGGACCAAAAGGGAGAGAATGATTGATTGAACGTCGGCGAAAAAGAGACGACGGACCTGCTTAAGCCGATGGACTAACCTCATCAGAGTCCAAGGATGTCATTTAGAAAAGAAACAGAGATTAATGATGCATACGACTTCACGGCGAAGTTCCAATTAAAACAAAACAAATAGAATGGCGCCCCTGAGGTCAAAACGTCTCCTTGTGAGCTGTTGGAAAGGTGGGCAATCGAAGAAAGAGTGAACATGAGACTGACATCTTCTGACTTTGATCAACGCTACATATCTGAAGTACCTTTATACAAACTTTTCCGAAGTTCATTTTGTATGGATTTCGCTTCCAAGCAACGCGATGTTGCAAAGAGACCATGGAAAGAGTCTGAAATAGTTTGATTCTGAAGAGTCTGAAAAATTTTACAAAAATAACTTTATTTGTTCTTTTTAACCCAAATAAGCGTAATACTATCAAGAAAAAAAGTCAAATTTAGTGGAAATACCAACTTCTACGGTACTTCTTCGAAAAAATCTCGGAAAATAATTTTTTTATTAATTCTGTTTTGTATCAATGGCTCCGACTTTACCATGGGGATATTTACCATTAACAGAAGCAGCTTCAGCTTTACCGGGGTAATTGGTATGTACCTCCATTCGGTATACTTTCAGATTAATCATTAACTTAAATTTTACTTGAAAAATGCGTTGAGATAAATCCGTTCATGTCTTTGTGTATCTCTCATTTCAGAGAACTCTCATGATTTATTCTTTGAAGTAGCATATATCACAAACGAACACACAAAAAAATAGCGATATAATTATGATCAACAAAAATCTTATCTTCAAAAACCTCATAATCTCCTAAAGCCTCGAAGTTATATGGTCCAATCATTTACCAGCAAGATAAAAAGACAAAATAAAGGTTAAGTTTTATATCTCTAAATTAACTCTTTTTCTGGAGCCTTTCTTTACGTTAACTAACATTTTCGTAGTTATCATCCAAGTTCTTCACGTTTCTATCTTTTATTTTCTCTAAAATGCAAATATTTTTAAATTTTCTAGACTTATGTAATGACTCTCTTATCTTCTGCCTTCCACATTAAATTTGTTGCATTCCATTCTACCCTATCTCTTCCCCCGTCCCCTATAATGTTCTTCATAATCCGTACTTCCATTTGCAAAATAGTCCACATCGCAGAGGTTATCTTGCACGAAAGTTCAACTCAATTATACATAAAACACAAAAGATCCACGCCAATTTTTGCTAATATCTTTTTAATATCTCATTTAAACTACGACGTCATTGATTCCAGTCAGTCTCGGAAGCTACTCGAAACAAACAAAGCAAAAAAGAAAAATTATTTAAGTGGACATAAAATCATTTTTAGGTTCATTTAGAAATCTCATAGTATCAGAGTGAGTTTATCATTTTGCTAGCACGAAAATAAGCTGCGATTAAGCAATGGAGCGAGTTATATATTAACAAAAAAATATGATATTCAAATCTTTCTTAAAGATTTTTTAGAGTACAATTTCAATAAAAAAGAGTAAATAGAAAGAAGTATCTGTTGACTGACCACTCATACCTTCTCAAGGAAAAACGGACTTGAAAGAAGTCTGACAGGGCCGGGAATCGAACCCGGGATCTTCCTCTATCCGGGAGGCTGCCTTAACCATCTAGGCTACCCGGCCAGATCCTGTTTTTTTTTCAAGTCCGTTTTTTCTTGGGATTTTTCCTGGGTGCACGCCCTTATGTGCAAAGTACCTTAACCCATTGCTTGCACTCATACTTTATAAAGTATGATATTTTAATTTAATGATGATATAATGAAGATTTATATTAAACTTGCATCTCCGTCCGATATATTCTTCAAATGAGTAAGCACCGCACAATTGAGGATCCTTTGCAACCGTAGCTCCGAATTTTCAATTACAGTGGAAGAGGAAGTTGCTATTCTCATGCATCCTCCGTTGGAAACATACACTCCAATTAATTCAGCCAGCTAATTATCTAGTCGCTCAGAGTAAAGCAATGATTTTTCGGTTTCACAACCAGAGTGCATTTAGGAGCGAAATTATCATCTTTTAGACTCATGTTTCCGCTCTTCCCACGCAGTGTACATCAGCAGAGTGCCAAAACGGGTTTCGAAGAAGAAAGCTCCTCGAAGCGGAAAAGCAAACTCAGAACAGATTCTTGAATAGAACTGATGGGCAAACAGAGAGCTCATTTCATTATTTTGACAGCGAATCAAAGAAAACATCGATGTCAGAAAAATGGTGGAACATCAAAATCCAATCTGACATATCCTCTTTTTTTAGGAGGATCTCTTCTTTGCGTCTGATGAATGAATATTCGATTCGTCTCAACTAAAATAAAGGAATAAAAAGTTTTAGAGCCATTTGCAAGAGCTTCTCGTGAAATAGGGTTTACACTCCATTAATTATTAAGTCATTAGAAGGATTGAACTTCTTTCGGACGGATAATCTAATCTAATAATTGACGTATCTACTCCAATAGTATACCATTGAAGAATGTAATCCGTCCTCTGTCAATCTGAAAAAACCGCTATCCCAGAGAATAAACGTTCCCTTGCGATTCGATGGATTCTTCAACCCGATTACGTGATGAACGCAACCAATCAAATACGAGCTTCATTTTTACTAAACGAAGAGTACGAATCTCGTATTACTAACGATGTATAAATACTTCGGGAACAGCCGTTGGCTTATTTTAGCAGGAAGAGAATGAACACCAAATCGAGTTATTGATATTTCAGCCACATTTCTTAAAAAGGATGAAAAATGGAATTATGCTATTAAAATGGGAAAATCAGATGAGCACAAGTTTAAATAGCGAACGTTTCCCTAAAAAATCAATTAAATAAAGCAGAGGATACTTTTAATCAGAAAGAGTTCAGTTTTCAAGACGGGTAGAAATTTATTAGCAATGCCATGAGAAGTAGTGAGTGATTAATTCTGTGAAGACGAATTGGTATTTTCTTTGATTATATAAGTGTTTTGTAGTTGTAACATTAACGTTCGCTAGAACTGTTCTTCAATAGTTACTACAGACAAAATAGGAAAAAAATTATCTCCGCAGAAGCATCAATCCGCAATGGAATACGCACATCGCATACAGGTTAGATGGAAGAGGAGACTTTTTAGTCTCAATCTCGCCTGTAATAAAGAGCCTAATAATAATAATAATATTTCAGATTTAGCGAAGAAAATTGTTCTATGCGGATTCCTCCTTCATTATCTAAAGAAATGTAAAAATCGACAAGTGTTCACATATATTTGCAACAATGGTTAGCATTCTTTACAAAAGCATAACCATCATAGATAGCGTAGTTCATGCTTTAAAAATAAAATGTTGAGGGGATTTCTTAACAGAGCAGGGAATCTAGGAATATGTGCGAACCACTATCATTTCGAGAGTCATAAAAACGTCATCTCACAAAACTGTCAAAAGTATTTCATACGGGCGATACTGTTATATGACCCAAAAACGAAAAACGAAAGCAAATCCTCGTGATTCATTTACTTAATCCCTTGAAGCATAAGATAGTCGATTCATCGAAAAAGGCCCTCTCACGGAATACGGATGGAATCGCTCTCGGATCTGTTGGGCCTTGGAATGCGTTCTCATCCGAATGGAAAAAGCGAAGTAATGCAAGGATGTCCAGTGATTCGTGAAGATCTGCCTGGAGTATTGCGCAGTGATATCGGAAGGAGAGAAGTAAACGTCAAGGATACGAAAGGCTCAAATCTACTCGATTCAATCCTTAAGAAATTACACCACTCCCAAACACGATCGGATCCCATAGAAAGTCGTCCATTTCATCAGAGCGAGCACTTCATGGAAATGTAACACAGCAACGTCTCTTAAAGAATTTCTTCGGAAATTTCATTTTTAAGGAACAGAAAATGAAACATTTTGCTTGTAAAAAAATCCGGTCCTTACTTTCATTCATTGAAGAGGAAATTTGACGTAAAACTTGACTACATAAATGTTATAGGAATCTCGCAAAACGATTTAAGGAAGCGCGCAAAAAAATATTTTTACTTAAGAACTGCAGTCGGATGGTAAATAAAATGATAATTTATTTTATAAATTTTCACGGAATTATTTAAGACATGAAGTTCAAGAATACATAAATGAATTGGGTCACATAAAACAAACAGCAAAATCGAGATAAAAAATATTACCTTGCGAGCATCGCTACAAATAAAATTGTGGTTATTATTTTATGTAGTTTCTATACCTTACTCAGTAATAATGACCTAAGGATACATCAAAGCACAATCACCTATAATATCACTAAAGGCATCAAAAGCCTGCATTGCCACCAAATAAAATGGACGCCTTCTTAACAATAGGAAATCTAAGGAGAAATATGCAAACTAACCCGTTTAATTAAGATGTTATCAAGCGAAAGGTTGCTTAGCAAGAAGTGAAGGAAATACCAATATGAAACACAATATCAAATGGGTTCACAGAGATGTAAAAGACTTAAGATATAATTGTATTCAGCATTTTAATTTAATTTATAACATCCTATTCTTTTTTATCAATTGTAAGGGCGGCATATAGTTCAGTCAAATGGTAAAGCAAAACTGTTTATTTTCCCTCAAACAGAAGGCACTGCAATTACTTCTTTTGTACTTCTTACTCTAACCAGATAAACATCCTGCAAATGAACCTCTTACCAGAAGGGTATTAAGATTACCTGCAAGAGAAGTCGTTCGTCCGCCCAGATGGCAGCAGACCGCCACTCGATGACGGAGGCAAATGGCAGAGACCACGCATTGGCCAGAAGGACGGGAATGCAGCCGGCGCGGAGGGACTCGAGGAATCGGAAGGAGCCGAGGCGACGACCGCGAGGCACGAGGCAGAAGGTGGAGTTCTGTAGGAGGGCCTCATAGTCCCACCTGAAATGAAGAAGAAATTGATCAAAACTACAATTCAAAAAATACATAAAAGCGTCTGGGAGACTTCCCAAAAGCAAACAGGAAATTCTACGCTAACATTAATCCAACTCAGAAAATGAGTTGATGAGAAGGAATACAAACGATTCCCAGAACTCTCCTATAATTCGCTTCAAGGTTAAAACGAAACAAATGCATAAGCAGATATTTTAAATAGAGCTTAAGAAGTATATCTGCATACATTTAAGCAAGGTGGTTGTCCATGTATGATAAAAATGATTTTACAAATTATTATCAACAGATTCAAATCGTGTTATGCTAAATATGTAGGGGAAGGATTGGGTAATTAAGAAATTAAAAGATAATGCAATAGATGTGCATTTCTGATTTAGATAACTGTGGTATATAGCACTAAAGATATAAAATATATAAATTATAAGCCGGCATACTTTATTTACGTTTCCCATCGTTAAGATATTGAAGATGGATAACTAAATATTTGCTACACATAATATTTGCTACACATAATATTTGCTACACATAAAATTAATTACTAAGTTTCAACTTTTGGTTCGTATCTTTCATCAGAGAGTGGGATTCAACTTCGGAAATAAATTCTAAAATTAATTGCATAATGGAATAAGGCATCGAAAAAATGTCTCATTTTTTATAGCAAATGTTTTTCGCTTTTGAAGCAGCGACTATAAACATTGATCTAACAAGAAAAATGAGTTAAAACCCTAACAATCTGCAGAAGGGCTGAAAGATTCTGAACGGTCGGTTATTTTCAAGATCTCGTTCAACGGAAAATTAATCATCGCCATCGGCGTTGGTGTCAGGAGCCAAAATCAAATCCTTGTGACGCCTAAAGATACCAATCAAAACAAAAAGAAAACTTCCTCATTAACTCCGAAACACGAAATTCACAAGATTCGAAAAACCATCAGAAGGCGAGATGATGTCCTACTTCTGAAATGGATAGCCTCGACGCCAAGATGGAATTGAGGCGTTGCAGTGAGCATTATATGGTAATGGACTCTGGCATGAAATTGGCAATTTCAAAGTTTTCGCATGCAATGGTTCACGGCGTCGACATTTCTTCTCTCGGCCTAAGGAAGCTGTCGAAATCTAACATGTCATAGAAGAATATCATGTGATCCATGGAAATGTGACTGACGAGGCGTATAACGAACTATGAAATACTTTGCATACCACGTAAGATACATACAGTTTACATGCATACCATTGCATGATCGCAAATGCAGAAGAAGATATGGAATTACGAAACAAAACGATATGTTAAGCTGAAACACTAAGCAAAACGTAAGTCACAATGTTCGAATTAATATTAAAGGAAAATCAAACAAAGTAAATGATATTAGGTGGAATTCCATAATGCACGATGGTTTGTCGATAAAAAACAATAAAATTATAAAACGTGTACAATGTATAATGTATTTTAATATCACACGCCGAAACAGGTCGTGTTTTTCCCCATCTCTGTGGAATTGCACACAAGTTTTATAATTGTGTTTTCTCAATAAATCTCGTGCAATATTTAAGTAATTTGACAGTATAATTTTGATAGGACAAAAATAAAATATAAACTATTAAAAATATCGTAAAAGATCTTGGAGTACCATCTCAGTAATTATTGACTATAAAACTTGATTACAACAGCAACTAGTACTATCCATAATTATATTCAAATAAATTTTAGGAGTTATGACCATATAACCATAGAACTTTCATAGAACGACCATACAACATAGAAACTTTCAAAAGTCTATAAGCATTGAACTCCGTCATATGACAGAACGTAGGACACAGTTTAATAACCTTTTTTCTTCGCGTTTGATGTTACTTATTTTTGCATTTTTCCACAAGAATACTAAAGGTCAGTTCTCCGGCAAGCAGTGTTCTTTTGATACAAACGCCGTACCTGTATTTTTAAAAGATTGGAAATTCTATATAGTCTTATTTTATTATAAAACTTACATTCTAGTTATAAATCGCGAAGAATATAACAATTATTTTCGTTAAATTGTGTTGCTTCTTAGGAGTCCCTTGACTATAACTATCAAATTTAGATTTCATGAGGCTGAAACGATTGAAATTAATTATTATGCATTTGTTTTCAAAGGAGAGCACTAATTGCATCTTAATTGCTATTTCAAGTATTATTGCAGACTCCGAAACATGCAGCGCAGAAGTTGCGATATTAGACGATTAAAAATGGAAAACTGAGGATAGTCAAAAATATATCGATTACTTTTTACTTCTTGGACGTCTAATTCAGTTTCAGAACAAAATTTTACTTAAAAAATACTTTCTACTCCTCTCAGGCAACGTCGGGGGTTTTAACTTTCTCGTAGGATTGAAACTTCTGGAAGAAGGTACATTCGTGGATGGTTAGTTCTAATTTTTTTGAGTAGTTTAATGCAGCATCCATCAAGCATGTCAAACATCAAAAGGTTTACTAATTAAAGATCACCTTCTCTGAGCAGAAAGTAATCGAGTGAAATATCGACTGCGATTTCTCGACAGTGAATGAGAAAGGAATTACATCTGAGAAGACCTTTCCCGCCTTTTCTACTTTTCGTCCGGAAATGAAGCCGGAAATAGATCCCACTCAAAGCCTGCGTCATATCCTCGGGAAAAAAGACTATGCGGCATGCAGGTGGATTCGAGAAGATACGCGGAGGGCCTAGCGGAGCGGGAAATAACTAGAAAGGGCACGCAATCTTCCGTGGAGGCTGTCGGTGGACCGCCTCACACGACGAAGAGGGTTAAATATCCGCCTCCTTCGAAGCGTGAACGGCGATGTCGTTGTGAAGTCATCAATCACCGAAAAGACAGGCGAATTGTTAGCGAGCGGTGCGGCGCTACACTTTATAGAACGAAATAACCGGATTATGGAGGACTTACGGTACGGATGAAAGAAAAACAAATTCAGAATTTCCGGACTCGTGATAAAGAATAATTTTTTAATGGTTTTTATCTTTGCAAATTCCAGAGAAGAAATTTGGTTTACCTCTAAATATAGTAATTTACGATAAATTGGGTAAAGGCCACTGATGGCTACAACAGTAAAATAAAGGGCAAATGGTTTTGGGAGTGTCCTTTGCCCTCTATTTTATCGTAATTTACGAATAAAATTTCTGTAACGAAAACAATGATATACATAATATTATACATATGATATGTAATATTTGCCATAAGAGCTCCGTAGTCCTTCTGTAAGGTTGTAGTAAATTCAATTAATGTTTACTGTTTATTTAAAGTTATGAAATGTTAGAAAAATTGAGGAAAATATTAATTCTTTAAACTTTATCAGTGATTCCAACCTGGTAAAACGTGTCAATCAAAGTCACTTCAAAGCAATAGCAATGACTGCGAAACGCAAAATTAATAATATATTTTCTACTGAAGACAGTTACCCATCAACAAAATCGAAAGAGAATTCAGAGGAAGAATTTTATCTAATTATGGCATATATTTTCAGTCACCCGTCGTACAATTTCCGAAATATGGACAGTAACAGAATCAGTCAACGACTGCTAAACGTGAAGTCCGAGTCTCTTTCAGAAAGATGAACCTAACGAAAACAAATATAACTTATGTACGAAAACTGAATGGATATAATTGGAGCAGTGCAGTACATTCAATAATTAATGCGATTTTTGTCAACAATCATAAGAATTTATTTAAGGATTCGAAAGTGAAATATGAAGCAGATTAGAACTAAAGAATGTCGTTCAAAAAGTGCTGGTTTATCAAATATTCCTCGTAATTGAGGTTGTTCGCTAAATAGTGAGGATCTAGCTAAAGACTATCCATGAGTTCGAATGAACTTAATTCATCGTCCGTTATTTCTAAACCACATGTCCTACTTTATATTCCATCAACTGTATTCCCTCGTACCAATATCGCGGTAATAAGTTTCATTTACATTTCAATCAACCAGAATAGATATTCAACTCATGATATACAACGAGAAAACACATACCTTGATCAGGACCACCTAGTTCTGCTTGCTTCACCAATGTTGGAGCAAGAAATTAAGAAATGCGTTAGAAAAGAATGACCTCTTACCAACAGAAGCTGTAAGCATGCACCATTTTAAAGGGAGGAACTTTTATAATTGTTGACGCACAGATTTCACACCAGATCATTCACTTATTTATGAAAGACATCAATAGAAATGAGAATGGTCAAAACTTGTGTTTCACGAATATGTGGCTTTTGTGCACTCCATCCTCACACCAATCACTAACATATCCACAAGAGAACGTAAGGATCAACTTTTCAACAAAGATAAATAACACTCCAATCACAAAATGCTCACGATTAAATTTTACACATTTTTCTGCACCGACAAATAATATTTCTATTGGATAATATCCTCACATTAAAACGTTTTCGAGAAACCACATGCACTGGTGGTCTCGTTAGTATTGGCCGTACAAGAAAACCAAGCGATCTCTATGAGGAATTGAAGGTCGTATATCTGAAAATGGTGACCTTCGTGGACAATAAGGTTATTTCGCCCAAACGACTCCTTGTCTGAAACAAAACCCTTCGAAATTCCGAAACTCTTTGCCCGTAAACAGCTCAGAAAATTCCAAAACTGGGGATTCTTAAAGAATGAGAATTTTGAGTCATGTGAAGAAAACCCAATTGTACAACATGAAGGCTGAAATGTTTCGTCACAAACGGATTTACGAACTTCATTTGCTCTGAAAAAGCCAATGGAAACGCTCTAGATTCTTCTCATAGAGGTCACTAGCTTTTCTTTTTTTGGCGGAAACTATAGTAATGAGACATCTTGTGCTTTTAATTCCAAAATACTTTTTAATGTGACGATATATTCCAATGGAAATAATCTGTGGGCTGCTGGAGAAAAGGGAGAAATCGTGAGCATTCTAGTTTTCGATTCTTACATATTTATGTTGCAAAAGTGACTGTGATGTTTTCTGGTGTAGATGCTAGTGATAAGAGTGACGGTAAAGCGCATAGCAGCCATGATGTTCGTGAAACAGAAGTTATTGTCCTCTCTAATTTCTAGTGATATCTTCTATGAAGTGAAAATGCAGTGGGAAATCGGTGCTTCAATGATAGTATAAGTTCCACGCTTTAGAGAGGTGCAATATTAGAACCACTGATGGGAAGAGGTCATTCTTTCTCAACGCATTTCTAAAATCCGTGCTCCAACTTTACAAATGGAAGAAGAACAAGGAGCTCCTCAACGAGGTATGTTTTCCCTGTTAGAATTTTATGAAAGGAAAGTCCGTAACCAAATGCAGCAATTCACTGACATTCGGAGTAATTGTAATTGTTTCATGGAATACAATTTAGTATTCTAAATCATAATTTTTCGTTTGCTTAATGAAAATGTGAGCCAAGCGTATTTCGGTGGAATTAGATAGAATATAAGTGACGACATCGTGATAACGAAACGATGATGTAAGTTCCTTCGAACGAATGAGCAATTCCTAATGAAAACCACTTTATTTTGTAAACATATATATACATATAGCAATTTTTTAATGATAAAATAATAACGCCACTAAATTTTCCTCTTTCAAATTGCTCAATGAAGGTTATCTTCATTATGGTACAATTAATTAGTAGGCTAATTATTGAATGTACGAGTAAAATGTAGCTTGCATACTGCAAGCAGATCGACAACACTAATTTCATAACAGCATTATATCGGGACGGTCCCGGAAAGGAAAAAAAGGATTGAAAATATTCTTAAAATTCGCTTCAATTTAATCGTCTGGCATCGAACCCGGGTCTTTTTGGTGAAATTTCTATGCAGCACATCAGAAGATCATCTTCTCTAAATACGTGAGAAAATTGAAGCAGAAATATTGGATGCAACTGCCTCAAACGAAGACCTACTTTTCACGAATGTTAATAGCTCCTTGGATTCGAACCAAGGACGATCTAGGAAATATAAAATATGTTTTCGAAATGTATCTATAAGTTCTATATATATGCCGAATTTCAAGTTTTAATATTATTGGGAAGGGGTTCAAAATAATTCTTAAAAATCGGATCAGTGACTGATTGTAGAGACGCCTGGTGTCGAACCCTGGACGTATTGGAAGCTGTAAATGCACAAAATGACTTGCTAGGACTTGATCTAATTTCATACAAAGGTTGAAGTCGATATCATACCGAGAAGTACCTAAAATGTGTTTCCGTTATCCCCATAAGAAATGCATTGTGGAGTGCAAATGGCCCTCTGGGATCGAACCAAGGACCATCAGCGAATAAAAAAATTTGATTATGAAATATATTTATGATCTCCAACTTAATGCCGAATTTCAAGTTTCCATGCCATCGGGAAAGGGTCCAAAAAAAATCTTAAAAATCGCCACAATGCATTTTAAACGGCCGATTTTTGCCTCGACTTAGCATCGAACCCAGGATATTTTCCGTAAAACTCATTTATGCTTTCGATAGATCATGACCATATATATAGGTTCCTTGAGTTTTGATTCTCTACCTATCCCGAAAGTATTTTATAAAAAATCCCGAAAATCAAAGCAATGTATTTAAACGGAAAAAATCGGGACTTTGAGGCCATCTGGAATCGAACCAATGACACTGAGGTTCAAAATCGCAATTATTCAGGCGGTTGTACGTTATGGCCAATACGTGGTAAAAATTTCGAGTCAATGACGCCAGTAGTTTAGCCTGTGAATTAGTATCCTATCTGGGTATCTGGGTATATACATGAATGAATCCGCAGAAGCATCTATATATAATAGATATTTCGGCTCCAATTCTTTCCATTCAATTGTCCTTCTCAAGTTACATTTGCATTCGTTAGGTCACTGCTTTCCGAATAATGTATCTCCACGCATATTACTCGTTAATCAATTCAGTTTTAATTCATCCGTTTTCGCTTCATACTTTAATCCGAAATCAATTATCTACTGTAATCGCTTTAATGCTTTAGTCAAAAAGAAAAGATTGTGATAATTAAGAAAGTGTCGATAACTTAACGGCTTATTTTTGTTAAGTAAATACTCTGGAATCGATATATGTAATTAAATTATTGTATATTATTCATTTTGGAACCCCTCTAACCTCTTGATTAATTTTAATAATAATTAGGATTATATCTCATCACAAAAGCATTGCCATTAAAGTAGCGATACTATAGCATAATGTAATATAATGGTTAACCAGTAATTCAGTTAGATTATTATGAATTTACTTTGCAATGTTATATACGAGCATCATTTTCCCGCAGGAATTATGATTTTGGGTTCGAAATATTTCCCAGAGATATTATAGACATACGATGAACCCATTTACCCTTTTTATGATTTTAGCTTTTAGTATGAGGAGCCATGGAAAATAATTATCACATTTTTAATTAATAATTTTATGGAATTTTATTCCAATTTTGTTGTTTGTTCTCAGCTTTTCGAAGAAAATAACAGAATGTTGTCCTCCTTTACTACTACTACTTCGACCTCGAACTATAATTTGTAGTTTTAAAAGACGCGCCGTAATAGGATACTGTCAACATAATATTTAATTAAGATTATTCTTTACAACAGTACATAGTCTTGGATAAAATTTTAATTTAATATTTAAGTAAGATATTTATTAATGATTTATTAATTTCAAATACCATTTTTTCTATAAAATTTGGGAATCCATTTCGAATCAGTGGTTTTTATTGGTTGATAATTCATAGAAACTTAAACGGCCAGGCGTCAGCCAATCAGAATCATTCATTTCGTTTCTAAGGAAAGCAAAGGTGACAGTTACTCAGTTGCTGCCGAGAATTCATCGAGGAAGGAGTTGCAGCAAAGGTTTTTGGCAAAACCGTTAAAATTTAAATTTCTGAAATGGTGGTTCCAGAATTACGAGATCTCTGCTGTTAGCATCCTCAATAGCCTCAAGATTTGGTAAGTCGAACGGTTTTAATTGCAGGAGTTTCAATTATCCTCAATATTTTCGATTTATGTGTTTTAAGGAAATATCGTTTTTCCAAAATGCAGTAGTTTTTGTTTTGAGAAATGTCTTGATTTCGTACAAAATGCGTGAACCATTGACATCCTAAAATCGAAATATTATTTTTATTTTAACCGAGTCTTATCCTTCACTTGGTTTTACGTATCAAAGACATTAATTTTGGATGTCATTTTCAATAAACGTCCCATAGCCTTCATTTAGTGCGTTTTCCCAAAATTATTAACAATTTAAATTTTCCAATCGTCGCTCCTTATCACTCGGAGCTGCAGCTATCCGATGTTTTTATCATTTAATAGCTCGATAGAATTAATTACTCTAGCTTCATTAATATTGAACATTTTTCTACGTATTTTAAGAAATAACATTTTTCACGATATATATCATATTAAAGTAACTTTGTCGTTTCTCATTTAATATCTGGAACTAGCATAAGCTCTCTTTCGTACGCACGTTCCGCAATTTTAATGAAAAGATGCATTAGAAAACGAAGTTATTCGGTAAGTATAATTAAGGAAAGGACTTCTTTCTTAAATCGTTGAAAGAGTTCCAATTGTGACATACTTAATCATATATAGCGTATGTCTTAGGACAGAATCTTATCGGTCTGTTTAGTTGCGGAAATTCACTCTATATTTTTGAAATTTCAATTGAAGATTCTCTATTGCATTGGAATTTTGAAACATTCCCGTGATTCAAATTTGTTGGATCGATGAAATACCAAATGACCGTTACATATTTGAATGTATGAGCCGAAGATGAATATCTCGGAGAATTCATTAATTATTCCGAAGTGATTGAAAATAATTTTATATTGATGTGGTTAGTCGACCAAGATTTTTAACATAGCATTAAGTGTTTACCTTATTATATTGCGAGTGACTGCTAATGACCGCGTTCTGAATGCTCGTAATTTTTTGATTTCATAGCAAATAAGGATATTAAGGCCGGAGAATCCATTGCTTTTCTTCCGATGATTATATTTACTTTTATTTAGTATGTGTGTTCTCTGCATCCTACTAACGAATCGTTAGATTTGAGTTTACGATACGTTTGGAAAGTACGTTCATTCATTATTGATTTTCAGTTGAAGGATAGTTAACTTAACGATTAACGATATGTATTGACGACGATTTCGATAAATTTTGAAGTAATTTATACGGGATTAATATCTTATGCATTATTGTATGAGTTAGATCTTGATGGATCTCCGGTATGTGTGACTGAGTTGCATAGTATAGTAAATTAATACTGTGATTCGCGAATAGTGGTTCATAACTCTGTTGCAAAATGGGACAACCGTTATTAAATTCAGCAGTGTCGTTCTTAGGAAATAATTATTAATAATATAATTCATTAATATTATTGACTCGTTATTATATAAGTAACTTTGATCCAAATAGCTTTGAGATACTCATATAAGCGTTAAAGTTTAATTGCGTTTCGTATACGCAAATAATTGGATGAATTTTTCACTTGAATTTTCTATATTTACAGATGAAGAAGCTCAAGGAGTGTGTCAATGGAAAAGGTCATCGATGAGATGAGGATACTTGGAGTGAAATGTTCTGCTTACGTAAGTACATTATTGAATAATATTTAATACTTTATACGTACATACTACTTCTTCAGTAGGAGGATCAAACTGCGTCATTCCCTATTACCCTGTCTCGGAATTTAAACTCAGAAAATGCAGTAAAATCAATCACGAAGAATTCACGCAGGTGTTTCAATTTGCTGAAATTTTTGCAGAATCAATTCTTAAATTGGTAAATTTCGATGCAATTAACCGTGTTTCGATGTATGCCTTTGATCGGCACCGGCGCCGGCGATCTTCACGAACATACATCTATATTTAAAAATGAATAAAAGCACTATTCTTGGTCATCGTAATTAAATTATTTACGAGCAACTCAGTGTAAATCACTTAATATTGAGATAATAAACTATGCATTCCGTAATTTTTTTAATTACAAAGGTATTTTTCTCGTAGGATATCGTGAAGCTTTGAAGCTATTGGTATAATTTTCACTTTCTCCGGTCATTAAAAAAAACACTTTCCATTTCATACCTTCAGTATAAGCTGTTGTTACTAATATTTTCCCTTTCTGTCATTGCAACTCACTTTCCCTTTCACCTAGACTCGTTGTTTTCGTTGATAGATATTTAGAGGTCACTGATAACGTCTGTTAAGAGATTTTGAAAGTAGAGGAGAGTAGATTTCAAGGCCAATACCTAATTCTGCCTTAACATGGTAGAAAATTTGAATAGTAAAATAATATTTATGCAGTGTTAGTTGTATTTGAATAGTAATCTTTCGATTTCATAAAACATTGAAATAAGTATAAGTTAATATTATGGAGAGGGGCTCATTAGTTTTCACCGTATTTTTAAATGATCGATCTCGCTAAATTATGTATTAATTATAATTTTACAATAATCGAAAACACATTTGCCAAATTTTATTGTATTGGGTTGTAGAAATAGAATAATGGCATTGTATATTTGTTTATAAAATCTGATCATCCGTTGATGGTATTTTAACGTTTGAGAGAAATAGGTAGGTAGAATAGGTATAGGTATTTTTACAGTACAGATAGGTTAATTATTTGAAATACTTTATCTCTTTGCAACTGAATACGCCATCTATCTCTTAAGGGAATTTCATAATCCTATCAATACTAATATGCTAAGAATTCCACAAAAGCTGATCAGATTCAAGTGAAACGTATGTACCGTAGGATTTAAAAGTTTAATGAGCTATAAAGTCATTCTTGTGGTCATCAAAATTTCTCTATTATAGAATCCTAAATAAGTAACAATTGATTTTCATAGTCTTTCTACTAGCAGTATTGTCTTGACTTCTAAGAGTTTTCGCTAATTTAAAAGCTTTTATAGCAAAAAAATAATGAAACTTAACAATTTATATTAGAAAACTTCATTCCTCCATAACCAATCCAAGTTATGCTTTTAAAAAGATGGCAACCGTCGCTGTTTTCAGTACGAAATATAAATTAAGATTCGATAGGATTCACCTGTAATATACTCTTCCATTTTTTTATTGAATAAACTTTCCTCGTGATATGATAGACTTAAGCAAGTAGCACATAATAGTAATTTCTTTAGTGTTACAAGTTTTTAGTCAACTTTGATGCCAGCAAACATATCTCAAAATATACTAATGGCCCTTTAATTCTCCTTTTGAGTCGAGAGATTATAACGTAAAATCATAGAACAGTTCTTTTGTGCTGTTATGATTTTTTTGTAGAAAATTGGTTTAATGTGAAGTTTACTATTTAGATAATTGTGAAGAGTTTCCGGTAATGTGGAATTTTTTCAATTTCGCGGTATCTTTCTCTGAATTTTGTAAGTACCCTTTTACATTCCTGACCTATTGTAGAAAATGACTCCTCACATTTTTTAATCATCTGTGGTAATGTTTCCACCTGCTTTTTGCAAATTGACTTCCTTGTCTGTAATGGAGACTCCCTTACTTTTCTTTCTGTAGTGTATGCTTTTGTAAACAATACTTTGGAGTTTGCTGATAGCTTAAAACTTAAAACTATGGCTATAGTGATTCGACGTAGTTCATGAGAAAGGAGCAAGGTCTGATTCCAAAGATTTATACAATCTGAATAACTTTATGCTTGGAATTATATTGTGATGATAAGGATTTCATATTGAAACGATAACTTTCTTTCGGTGATGGAAGAAAACTCGAGGGAGAGGATGATTTTGATTTTATATTACTTGGAGGATTATGACGAAATTGGAAAAAATATGTATTTTCTGCTGCAATATTGATAACCTTGAATGGTATGCCATAAATATCAAAAGATATAAATGGATATGGTGAAAACATAGAGTGGTCCGTGTGATCTTTTTACCAATATATTTAGAATTATTTTGTAATTTTTGCGAATCGGTAATAAAACAAAAAAATCGAGAATTAAGACAAAACGCCCACAGGAAAAAGGAATGTGGCTATAAAAATAATAAATCTGCTTGAAAAGCGTAACCTACTTTGGTGAGCAGGAAACATCAAGAGATATAAAAAAATAACGTTTCATCTAATCAATTTACCTGTATCTTTGAAATAATTCTGATAAACGTATAGACGGATATTGAAACAATAACTTTCTTTCAGAAATATACCAATCCTTTTGTCAATACGCAAAGTTGAAGTTGATCCCTAATTACCTCGTGGATAAAGAGGAGATGTCTGAGTGCAATAAGGAAGAACGCATGGTTACCTAGCATTCATACTAGCACTGGAAGGAACATGGTTTGGTAAGCGGGAAATACCATAAAAAATTGAATGATAAGTTTACATATTTGTAATATTGTTACATTTATGGTAAGAATTCATGTCTTTCTTTCGGACATTCATCCATGCGGCACTAGGCAAAGAAGAAGATTTAAGTGATTCCTCAGCATATAAAGGATGGCGAGGAAATGTCAACTGGAAAAAAAAGGTTGGGCGGATGGGTGCATGGACAAGAAAGCGTAAATGCAGCATGAGGTGTAACCTGGTTTGGTACCAAAAAATTTCAAAATAAGAATAAAAACTTGGATAAATAGTTAGCATTTTTTGTTTTCAAAACAATGTTAAATTTACTGGTATTATTATCATTCTTAAAAACACTCTGGGAACCTCTCTCTACTTTGAAAGAGCAAGAAAAGGGGCGCAGAGATGCTAAGAAAGAATGCTTGGTAAAAGAAAGGATCAGGAAATACAATAAATAAAAGCTTAATCTAATGTTATAAATACATATATTCAAGTAGGATAAGAATCCAGTATTTTCTGATTGTTGTGTGAATTTTTTCTATTGAAAACAATATTAAAATAAGTGGTATTATGTTCATTTTTCAGAAGCACGATCGGAACTTACCCTAACATGAAAGTTAAGAGTAGGAGCGGAGAGAAGCTGAAGGCGGAAACTTGGTTCAAGGATAGAAACCAAATAAAGTAAGTACAAATGGAATATAATGCTATTACTAAATGTATTTTAGAAAGATAGAGAGCGAGTAATTTTTATTATTTTGTGTTTTTTTATTTTAAAACAATATTTATTTAACTGATTTTATTTTCGTACTTTAGAATCTTGATCAGAATTCAGCATCACAGGAGCGCTGTGACGTTGAAGGATGATTCTTGGTCAAAGGATGGAATGCCGAATAAAATGAGTACAAATGGAATGTAATGCTACTACTGTACAGAGCGAGTATTTTTGATTTTTCTTTGTTTTTAAAACAATATTTAATTAACTGTTTTTATTTTCTTTCTTCAGAAATTTGATCGGAACTTGCGCTACCTTGAATGCGCGAGAGAAGGAGCGCGGTGATGCTGAGAGCTTGGTCAACGGATGGAACGCCGAATAAACTAAGTACAAATGGAATATCATGCTATTACTATACATTTTTAAGTAAGATACAGAACGTGTATTTTTAATTTTTCTTCGTTCTTAAAACAATATTTAACTAACTATTTTTGTTCCATTCCACAGTATCATGGTCGGATTTTTTGCTGCCTTAAAGTTTCGAGAGTATGAGCGTGGTGATGCTAGGGATGATGCTTCATCAACGGATGTAGCGCCGAGTTAAATGAGTACAAATTAAATTTAACCGTATAAATATTTTTTTCAGTAACATAGAGAGCGAGTGTTTTTTGAATTTTTCGTTAATGTTTTGTTTTAAAAATAATACTTAATGCACCGGTTTAATTTCCATTCTTCAGAAACTTGATCGGAACTTATGCTAACTTGAAAGTGCGAGAGATGCAGTGCGGCGAAGCTGAGGGATGATGCTTGGTCAACGGATGGAACGCCGAATAAAATGAGTACAAATGAATATAATGCTATTACTGTATATTTTTAAGTTAGATAGAGAGCGAGTATTATGTGAATTTTCTTTGTTTTTTAAACAATATTTAATTAGCTGTTTTTATTTTCATTCTTCAGAATGTTGATCGGAACGTAAGCTACCTTAATGGAGAGGGTGCATTTGGGCGTAGATGATGAGGATGGTTGCATGGTCCAAGGATTGAATACCGAATACAGTGAGTACAAATGTAATCTAATTTTCTTACTATATCATTTCATGTACGATAGAACGCCACCGGTTTTTGTTTAAATATATGTTAATGTTTTTCGAAGTAGTAATTTAGTTATTTTTTGTAGATTTCTATATTCAATTGAGAGTGTCATAAATTTAATTCAATTTGCTGCATAATCGTCAAAGTAAATCAATATCAATCCATTTACATAGAATTTATTCTTCAAAAAGAATTCGAATGTCAATTCTTACACATTTTTCGAACTTTAAAAATTATTGAAAATCTCTCCCGTTAAAAACATAGGATACTTTTATTTGCATTCTGGTTTTCCTTTCTATTATAGAAATGGCGATAATATTCAATTATATTTTCAGGAACAGTTATATATTCTATAGTCTTTATTTAATTATTTAAAAATAAATAATAAGTTTTCAAGTTTAATGGAAAATGTAAGATTCTGTTTTCTTTTTTTTTTAATTTTACTTTCCATTTGATGTTTCTAGATTTTGATGTGACTATTGAAAATATTATAAAATTTCATTATTCGAAAGACATTCGTAACTTAGTTGAACAATGATATTGGTATTGCGGGGTATTTAAGATTTTTAAGACAATTTAGACCCTTTTAATAGAATTATTTAGTTTAGTTGTAACAATGCACCATACGTCGGTCAGTCATATTTCGGTCAGGATAAATAAACCGCTGCTTCAGACCTTCCATCACTGCTCATAAACCTGAATTTGGCAATAGTTTGTTGAATTTTAATTCCAAAAGATATTTCAAACCCGCGATCAATTTCGGCGTGATGAAAGCGGAAGTCAATAGTTCAATGTCTTTTCCCTTTCATTCCTTCCGTTTTATCTCTAATATCATCTTTTAAATTTTTCCTATTTCCTCAGATTTGCTTAATTTCATTTTCTCCTCTTTTGTTAGTACAGCTAAAGATTATTAAGTTCAATAGCCACCTCAAGGTCGACTCTTCCTCAAAATTCAATTACTTCCATTCTTAAGATTCTTTCGACAGAGGTGGTCACTGGTTCCTGCAATTGTCAGCTTAGAGTTATTTCACAAGTTCAAGGTTTTCGTAAACAATTCCCGCATTTGTAAACATCTCTGCTTTAGTTAGATTGCGTTACTCTTTCACGAGTCTCTAGGGAAACTACGGCGTGTTATTAGTCTTTAATTCTTCTCTATTAATCTTTGACTCTTCGCAGTATCAATCGCCGCTGAAGTTATTTAGTGAATTGGGCTAAGATTTATCCAGAGAAATAACTTGAAGTAGGATGCTTATCCTTGTTTCTTGTCAATCTCCCTACAAACCTTTCGCGTAAGATAGATCGAGTTTCTTTCAGTCAACGCAGCATTGAACTCCTTTGCATTTTTCGCTTGCGACTATAACCATCTACTATGTTAAGCATGTTGTAACATGATGAAGGAGATTTGGGTCGTAAATGTGCCTTTAAGCGTAGAACATACGCGATAATGATCCATACGCGATCATAACCGTCCATCAAAATAATTACCTACCTTTAGGTATTTGTAGGAATATTCATCGGATTCCATCTGCGGTAACATTTAATTATTTTACGTTCAAATTTAATTTTACTACGAAAGCCGTGTAAATTACATAAGATACTCGATTTTTTCTAAGTTTACAAGACATACTTCGTAATTGCTAACTTTTGAATCATTTTTTTTGGCAATAAAATGAAGCGAAAGAGATTTACTATCAATTAATTTCTACTCTCGGAGTCTAATCGACCTTATTGCAAAGGTTAGGTCTCTATGATGCTTATGTCATTTTGTTGAAGAAAAGTTATTTATATTTTTATCACATTACTAATTTATGATTTGCGGACTGCTCATTGTATATTAGGAAACCAAGGCTGCTTAACTTTTTTCCATGAAATATTAGAAAAACAAATTAATCATAAAGGATGCATTTACTAAGAATATCTGCGTTAGTTTTGCTTTCATGTATCTTTGCATCATTATCTTCGACAGGAAATACCCCTTGCTCTAACTTTTTTTGCCAAATCACGCTTATTCATTATATATTTTAAAAATATATAATGAATTGTTGTATTATAAAAATATAATTTTTGAGTATAATAATAATATTGCGTTATTACACACAGTTGTGTTTTGTAAAAACTCCATTTATGAGATACAAGATTTAAGTGCTGAATTCAACGCGAATGTGTTTCATTGAATAAGTTACGTTGTTGTTGAATAATACTCATGTTATTTTCCTCGAAGGACTGCATCGGGGGACGGCGTGGTGTGTCTACGTTGGAGGATTGCGACGGGGTGAATTTCAGCCTGGAGAGAATAAAATGAACACTTCCTTGAGTAGGAAAAAGATTATGATGAGTTAAGGACGTTGTACATAAGGAAGCGCCCCAAGGAAAATTTCCAAACCAAACTAATAAAGTGAATCGAAGTTAATCCGTGAAGTGCAAATCTGAATTCAATAATGTTATTCATACCTATATATTGATTCATCTTTTGAACAGTTCAGTGAACTCATTTTGTGATGTGCGTTTAACAACTATATACTGAATTTTTATGTTTTTATCATTCTGTTCAGTGGTCATTCTATCTGTAAAGATATTTATTTTTGTATACTTATATTGTAAGTAATATTTTCTGTATAAAAAATTTGATATTTTAAAATTTTTAAATATGTTTTATGAAGTGAATTGAAATTAATCCATGAAGTGAATATCACAATTCTGTGAGTGTTCTCTTATCTGTTTATTGAATCATCCATGGAACAATTCAGTGAACCTTTATCTATTTATACCATTAGAAAGTTTTTGAACATTAAATTTTCCATGTGACTTGGTGATGCATGTTTAATAACTGCTTATAGTGTTTTCATGTTTTCATATATGTATTCAGAGTTTTTCTATCAGTAAGGATAATTTTAATTTTTTGATCTATGCATATTTTATAGAGTATATAGTTTGTGTATCATACGAATCTATTTTCAACAGATTTACGAAATTCTATGTTATCTATTTAAATCACTGCTATTTAATAGCAATATTAGTTATTTATTTTGTACTTATATTAGTAAAATGTCTGTAAATAAAAAATAATCTCTGTGGCAAGGAGGAGGGGCACAGTAGGCCTCACCTTCCGCCGGCATAAATAAATAAAGGACGAGTCGGGGGACTTTCTAGAGGGAGGTCTTTCGGGGGGACAGTCGATGAGAGGGCGTCCAAGAGGACGGGGTATGAGGCGACGGCGTCTGAGGAGGATGTCCTCGGAGATAGCGTTGTTGGTAGGGCGTCGAGGTGGTAGGGAGAGGGGATTCGAAGGTAGAGCCCCGGGAGAGGGAACGTCGAGGAGAAGGCTTTAGGGAGATGGTGTACGGGGAGAGGGAATAAGGGAGGGTTGGGAAGGAGTATGGAAAGGGTTGGGTCAGGGTATGGAAGTGGTGGGAGGTGGGAAGGGGTAGTGTCAGGGGATGAAAGGGGTTGGGTCAAGGGAGGGTAGGGGTCTGGGGAGGGAAGGGTTAGGGTCAAGGGAGGGAAGGGGTAGTGTCGGGGGAGGTTAGGAAATGTGGAGGGAAGGGGTGGGGAAAGGGTAGGGTCAAGGCATGGAAGAGGTTATGGGAGGGAAGGGGTAGGGTCAAGGGAGGGAAGGGGTAGTGTCGGGGGAGGTTAGGAAATGTTGAGGGAAGGGTAGGGTCAGGGCATGGAAGAGGTTAGGGGAGGGAAGGGGTAGGGTCAAGGGGAGGGTAGGGGTCTGGGGAGGGAAAGGTTAGGGTCAAGGGAGGGAAGGGGTAGTGTCGGGGGAGGTTAGGAAATGTTGAGGGAAGGGGTGGGGAAAGGGTAGGGTCAAGGCATGGAAGAGGTTATGGGAGGGAAAGGTTAGGGTCAAGGGAGGGAAGGGGTAGTGTCGGGGGAGGTTAGGAAATGTGGAGGGAAGGGGTGGGGAAAGGGTAGGGTCAGGGCATGGAAGAGGTTAGGGGAGGGAAGGGGTAGGGTCAAGGGGAGGGTAGGGGTCTGGGGAGGGAAAGGTTAGGGTCAAGGGAGGGAAGGGGTAGTGTCGGGGGAGGTTAGGAAATGTTGAGGGAAGGGGTGGGGAAAGGGTAGGGTCAGGGCATGGAAGAGGTTAGGGTAGGGAAGGGGTAGGGTCAAGGGGAGGGTAGGGGTAGGTCAGGATATGGAAGAGGTTAGGGGATAGAAGGGGTAGTGCCAGGGGAGGACAGGGATAGGGTCAAGGGAGGGAAGGTGTAATGTCGAGGGAAGCTAGGGTCAGTGGAGGAAAGTGTAGTGTTTGGGGAGGGAAGGGTAGGGAATGGGAGGAAAGGAATAGGGAATGATGGGGACAGGGGTATTGCCAGGGGCGGTTAGGGTCAGGAGTGGGAAAGGGTCTTGGGAGGGAAGGGGTAGGGTAAGGGGAGTGTAGGAGTAGGTCAAGGGAGGGAATGGTAGGGAAGTGGAGGGAATTCGTAGGGTAAGGGGAGGAAAGGGGTAGGGTCAGGGTAGGGCTTGTTTAGGGTCTGTGGAGTGATAAGGTTGGCAAAGGGGTAGGGATTGGGTAGGGAAGAGGTGATGAAGATGTAGTTTCAAGAAAGTGTTATGGTAGGAAGGGGGTAGTGTCAAGGGAGAGAGTGGTATAAAACGGTTTGGGAGGGGGTGGGTCATGAGAGGGAAGGCGTCGGGAAAGTGTAGGGTCAGGGCAGAGAAGGGTAGGTTCGGGGGAGGGTCATGGGAGGTATAGTGTTGGGTCTATGCAGGGAAGTGGTTGGGAAGGGTAGGGAAAGTGTAGGGAATGGGTAGCCAAGGGGTAAGAAGGGAAGGGGATGGAAATGCGTTGGGTCATGGGAGGGAAAATAATATTTTTTTATACTGAAATTGTCGTCAAGAAAATTCTTTTCGAATTTTCAATTGATACGTACAGTTCCCCACAAAAAAATAAACAGCGTAATCGTTGCTGCTGAAGATTGAGGGACTTTTAAATATAGGGCTTGGCAACACCGTATGGCCAGGAGATAAGGTTGTCTCTTATCTTGAGGTCCCAGGGAATGCTATACCAGCGATTTTTGGAACTATTTCCTTAAATAGTAGGGTATTATATTTTGGAAAGGGCAGTGGCTGTAAGTTAGAAATAGATTCCTCTTTATTCTTTATGAGGAGACCCAACATCTTTCATCCGAAAATGTTTTTCTTCATGGAGGTTTTTCGTGAATAGGTTGATTTAACTGTTTTTGGTTTTATATACAAGTATATACCATTTCTTAACCCAGAAATTTCCAGGCATTCACGATAAATAAACAAATATTTCACGTTCGTATATATGACAAAAATAGACCGTTTAAGGAATTTAAGCGAATCCTTGCTTCCAGAAATCTGAGAAATCATCTAAAAGTACCAGTTTTAGAAGGGATTAATTTCTAAGTTTAAAGAATAACACCATTTAAGGATTTAATGTTCCAACGTTCCCTTAACTCTCTGAATTCTCGATTTAGGCAATTGGTTTCCCAAAAAGCTTCCCTTTCTTAAATAAGAAGGTTTAAGGAAATGAAAAGTATTAACAGCAATTTAAGTAGGATTAGGCAATTAATTATTTCTGAAATCGAATTTTATTTTGAGTTATAGTCAAAATGACTTGAGCATGGACCAAAAATTTTCTCACCTTTAAGAAAATCGAAAAGAAGAATTCTCCTTATTTTCACACGAAGGGCAAAATATCTTACATCCTACGTCGTCGGGGGTCTTATTTATCATTAATCATTCTCCCATGCCCTCTTCCTCAATTTAATTTGGAAATAATAATCAACACATTCGCTTTTGCCCAAATCGCACCTGTCCACCGCCACGTGGTTCTGGGATTTGGGGGTCGTTTTCAGAAGATTAACTCTGAGGTCTGAAAGCATACCACAGTGGTGGCAGTAATACGTGTGACCTAAAATAAGTATTTTAACCGTTAACAATAGTTAACTAAATCGATTCGCCTATTCAGGGTGTCCCAAAAGTCATGGAGCAAACGAAACACAGAGGTAGAACATCACCTGGGCTACAGGTTTGCAATTCATCTTGGTGTCCGATCTTCTTTTGTTTTTGAGTTACGAATTGTTTTCGTATTTTCTGAGAAAACCATGACTTTCCAGACATTTGTGGTCATGGTGACGTAAGTATTTGAAATGCATTGTTGAATTTTTTTCTCCAAAAATGCTTTGTAACTGACAAAAGGATATCTTTTACTCTTACTCGTACCGTTTAGCCAAAATAAAATTTTAAATTCTTAAATTCTCAAAATTCCGTTCTTTGACAAAATCTTTGAAGGCAATTTAAAATTAGAGTCAAAAACTAAAGTCATTAATGTGTTTAATTATAGAAACAAGAATATGTTTTACCATTTGACATGGCTGTGGCACTATTCGGCGGCAAGTTAAAATACCCCCTTCCCTCATTACTTGCTTTAATCAACAACAATACCCTTCGAGATGACTACAATGTACGGACCATTGTTGGGAGTTGGGAGCATTGTTGCGAAAACCTACTTACGCCGCTTATTACCAAGATGAATTGCAAACCTGTATCCCAGGTGATGTTCTACCTCTGTGTTTCGTTTGGTCCATGACTTTTGGGACACCCTGTATTCTATAACCTTGTATAAAATAAAAAATCACAGCTCGAGATGCAGCTCTTTCCTTAAATTTCACGTCTAATAGTTGTTACAGCTCTGATGGCCATAGATTCTACATTAATTCCACCGTGACAGTCTATTTAGAAAAAAATAGTACGATTTGGGAAACTCTTCTCTATAATACAATCGAATGCGATGGCAATGAAACCTCTCTGCTCATTTTGGTGGCTACCATTTCAAAGTGGACAGCGGAAGAAGCAAGCAGATTAGGCCGATTTACGGGCCTCGAGCAGAGAGGGGTCTGTTTGGGAACAAAAGACGCTCACAAAAGAAATCAGCGTGTTATACGGTCTCTTAGGGTGAGAAATATTCCTCGGAAATGGCCCCGCTATACTGAATCTCCGACATCTTCGGACCCAAAACATCACCCAATTAAATCAAGCGAGAAAAAAATAAAGGAGAAGATTTCCAATAAGTTTTCGGCCTCTATAAATAAGGAGGCCGGGGAAGTTTCCGATATTTTTAATCCGATAACTAGCCGTTGCAATAACTCTCCCCAGCTGCTGCGATAACAACGCCCGAGGGAGCAAAAGAAGCCCTTTTGAAATACTACGGACGGAAACTATTATTTTCGGGAGGAAATGTATAAGTTCCGATGTTTTTTCAAGGTGCCCCTATACGGGCGGGGTTATTGACTACGCGTCCAAAATAAACAACGGAAAGTTGGAGCAGAGAAATTTCTAAGGAAAAAGTAACTTTTTAAACATCGTTTCCCATAAATCAAATACCTTAGAAAGATGATTATAACGGATGTGAACCGGGAATTAAGCGTTACGGCCAATCGCCATAAAATTATATAAAATAACTAAAATAATCGAGACATTTAAAATTTTATTAATATACCTAAAAGTTTTATACAGTAGAACTTCACGACGACACACCATGAATATCAAGTACACGCCTAATGCTTTCACAGAAATTTTAACTCCTTCAAAATTGTCCCAAAATAAACTTCAGCTACCGGTGTAACACTCACGTTTCCCTAAAAGTGAAGAAACTATGGGAACAGAAATTCATCATGAATAATTCAACTATAAAATACCACATTAATCAGTAATTTCCACAAAATAAGAAGATTTTTATGTGATAATGAAAAAAAGCAGAGGAGCGTAAACACTTCGATGCTTTACGGGATAGGCGAATGTTTCCCAGTTTCCGAAAAGTGTGAAAATAATATTAATAAAATTATAATATATATTCTAAAAGAAGAAAACGTACGTACACATTTAGAAGATGTGTAGCAACAACTGAATCCTCAGACAATATCACGAAAAAATATTCGGCTGTTGCCAACAATGAATACACCACAAGACATAAAAATGTAGAAAAAATGTCATTAAGGCTGGCAATCAACAAGGGACTTATAGATGAAATTATACATTACTACAGATTTGAATCACATAGAATACTAGTAAATAAAACATACAGATTTTATAGTGATAAGGGAATCATGACAGGCATGACCAATAAAGTCAATCGTCCGGATATAATAGTTATCGACAAAATTAATCAAGAAGCACTAATAATGGCTACAGCAATAACTCAACTAAAATCTTAAAATCACATATTCCAGAAAAATAACCAAGTACACAGAAATAATTAGCAGCAAAGAATTCAGATGTTACGGAAGTTAAATAATGCGAGAATTGTGTCCATGGTATAATATAAGGAGTAGAACCAAAAACACGGAAATACAATTTAGGAAAACTTAAGGCGGAATTAATATTCCTTTAATCCAAAAGTCTGTAATTCTGGATACTTGCCGAATAATTAGACGCTTTTTAAATTAAGACGGGCGATCATTAATGATGCATGGAACTTGACGGTAGACGGTGTTCGTATCAAGATGATGATAATAACACTTGTGTTCTATAAATATTATCGAATATTTCACAACTAAAGCTGTACTAACTTGAAATCGGATTGTAAAATGGGCACCGTTTATCCAACCTTGTTATTCTAGGGGAAACCTTAGTGTGGCCGGTTGCAAATGATACAGGCAAAAAAAAACTGGCGACCTAACTCGTCGTCCGGAGTGAAAAAAGACCTCGGATTTTGAATTCTGCACTCGAATCAAATGTAAATCCAAATTTTGAAATGCAGCATGCTGCTACAAAGAGGCTGCACCCAAATTATGAGCTATGGAAACAAAATACAGAGGCGTCTAAATATCACAACGGACGAGCAAAACTTTGCACTCTGATTAGCAATTTATATTCCTCGGTAAATTCGTAAATTTTTATGCAATAAATGTAAATTGGATAGCAATAGACGGAAATATATCGGCTATCATTGATTTTAAATGAGTGAAATTTCAGCGCTGAGAAGGTAATCCGTAGAAATCATTAAGTAAGGATTACTGGGCCAGAAACTACATTTTAATAAAGCGAGGATTCTGAAAATATAACTCTAAATCTGGCAGCTTCCAACCTGAATCTTTCAAAACAATTACATCAATGTATTTGCCATAAACGACACACCGCATTCAGAAATCGTAATGTCACGTAGGAAAACTAAAACGTTATTACGAATTTCTCGTTAAAGAATATCAATAAGGCAGCCACATATTCTTCTCTGTTAGTCTTTGAGTAAATGCGCTTCAGCAGATCTCTAAATTCACAACCCACATGAAACAGTTCTTCAAAGCGATTTCATAAACAGAGTAAACTCTAATATTCAAAGAAAGGAACTTATTTCCGAAAATAGAACAGACGACAACGAGGACGCGCTTCACGAAATTCAAGACGTGCCAAAATAAACCCAATACGCTAAAGCGATGAGCTAAGAAGCGATGGCAAAGGAAAAAATCAGAAGATGAATTCTTTGCGGGGAGCGACTTCTTCGACCGGCAAAAGACGTCTTTCCTTTAAAAGCGAGAAAAATGAGGGCGAAAGAGAAAATGGAATTGTCAACGACTTCGAAGAAGGAGCGAGGATACTTCGACGCCGGAACCTTTAAAAGAAATAAAAAATGCGAAAGTAAATGAAAGATATAAGGCGGGCGCCATTTCAACAGGAAGATAATGGTCCGAATGGAAGGAACTCCTATCCCCCGTGGCCGCTAATCCACAGCGCCTTCATCTCGTAATCGAATCCCGATTTTCATCGGGCGGATGCTCTCTTAAGCAGGGGCAATAGAGAGAGAGGGATGGCGCACCGCGGAAAAGGGTCGGAAATTGGGGGCGAAGAAGATGAATAGGACGTGAGTAATGGACGGCGGGGAAAAGAGGAAATTGGCTGCACCTGGGGGACCGGGGTTCGGAAAAAGACGAAAATAGGAGTGAGGGCTTAAAGTATTGGTACGGAAATGGTAAGCATATGGAAGTGATACTTGTCTCAAGGGGACTCAGATACATAGAGAGAGTTAGGAAGAAGAGTAAAGGTTTTGAAAAGGAAGTTCTGAAACACAAGAAGGATATCGGAGCACCTCAAAGAGGCAACAACAAAAACAATCAAAGAATACGGAGAGATTTATGCGCATTTTGATAAATCTGTCTCTTCCTAACGGAATGATTCCTCTTCGTAACGTTCATCTTTCTTATCTCTTCAAGGACATATTACAAATACTGATTCAACGAGTTTTCGATCGATCTAAAAATAAAAAGGAAGAGGTGATAAATAGAAGTGAGATACGCAAATTTGGCCTCAAGGAATTGAGTAAAACTATATATATGAAATACGGCGAAAAGAGACAAAATTATAAGAATAATATTTTTAAAATACATTTGAAACGGTAAAGTTTGATATAGCTGAATATCAGGGAAATATGCAATGAGCTGACTTCAGCCCTCAAGTGATCTTGAGCGTTCTAAATTATATATATCTTATAAAACTTAAAAGTGCGAACCTTCATGGGGAATTTGCTCAAATTTGCAGTTATTCGCGGTGATATCATATGGTATCGTGAAATTTTGCGAGATCAATAATATTTTATGGTATTTTACGAAATTTCGGTGAAAATATAACGAATATTTTCGGTGAAAACATAACTACAAATAACAAACGATATACAAAATTTAAAAAACTACGAACCTTTGGGAAGGAAATAAAAGCATCGGGTAAAGGGTTAACCCAGAAGAAAGGCGATCTTTGAAAAATTCCAAGAAAGATTTAAAAAACATAATATTTCAAACAAAAAAGGTATCCGACGAAGACAACCTTTATAAATGTAGCGCACACGAAAAATGAGAAAAAAGGAACACCAACTAGGAATACCCAGGGCCGACATCCGGTGAGGAGGAATTATAAACCGAAGGAATAATCAGTGGAAGCGTTACTTGTATGGGTTTCCAACAATGAAGAGCTCGGGGAACTATTAAGAAAAGGGAGTCTGAAATGAATGCGTTCAGAATAAAACGAGGAAAGAGAGAGAAAATTACACCGAGACGAGGGAGGTGGAGGAGCCGAAATGGGAAAAAAACTCCGTCTTTTTCTTATTCGCTTTTTTAAGGGTGCAAAAAAGAACTCGGAGACGATATCTCTTTTCCCCTTTTCTTTAATTTCCTCCTTACTTGGCTCTGGTCGACTGTGCCTTCCACTACCCGAGCGACTTGGCTTTTCCGCGTGTTCAGTGGAAAAAAAAAACACGAGACGAGGGATACGAGGCAGCTAGAAAAAGACAAAATGAGGGAATGAATATAAAAATCTAGAGGGACGGATGGGCGTGTGAAGAAGTGCATTAAAAAGTACTCCTCCCCGCAACCGTCAATTATTCAGAAGAAGCATTCGGGGAAGTACGTTTCTCTTGGAAAATGCACTAGCCTTATTTTACTTTATAATGGGAGGAATTTTTCAGGCCTCTCTCGCCACGGCAGATTTCGAAAAAATCACAAAGTATAACAAAAACGGAGTCGCTGTCCACCTCATGAATAATTCCGGGGATAAAACTATTAGGGGGAAATTTATGCACGCGTTGTGACGTGTTTCAACCGCTCCGTTTCGTTCGATTGCATCGAATTGGAGTGGGAATATTAAGGCGTTTTATACGGCCTTGAAAAGCGGAGGCGGGATTCGCCCCGGGCATTTTCGTGAGAACATTCCCATTTGCGAGTGAATTAAAAGAGCGGATAACAAATCTCTTTGAGTGGTACTAAACATCGACATCATCGCGATCTCTCATTCATTTGCTTTGACTTTGAAATACTTCGCTACCTGATGTTTTTCCTACGATAAATGGCAGAAATTCAACTCTTTCCATAGGAACTTATGAGCAACGTGAGTTTTGTGTAAGAGGAAATAATAATTAAACCGAGAAAGCCTCGAAAATATGAATGAACGAAGATGATAACACCACAAAAGATTCCTAATAAATGTGGTTAGAGAATTTATCGGAAAGCATGTTTCACAGGTGATAAATACCAGGCTATTCTTCATTTCAAAAGGAAATGAACATATGATTAGGTACAATAAGCCACCTCAACTAAGTATTAGTTTATCTCATTTGGCTCATCCTTTTAGTAAACAACTTTTTAAATTACCATTCGCTTAAAAATATGTTAAATATATTAGAAGAACATATCGAATTCAGATCTCAAATTACAAACATACGCAGCCACTCACACCGCCTCTTTCTTGTCATGTATTTTTTATAAATAAGATAGTGAAATCTTTGAATGTTTACTAATTTATCAATTCAACTCAAAAAATTCACGAACATTATTATGACATTGAGACCACAATTCAGCACGACACAACACAAGAATGCCTATTCTCTTCGCATATCTTTCATTGTTTTGCATTTTTCATGTTGGGAAACTTTACCTTTTCGGTCAGTTGTACGTTGTTTGGGATTCGCTGCAATTTCGTATCTTGAACTATTGCTGAACTTTTCAGTGATTACAAACACCGATTCAGGGGAAGTCTTTAGGTACTTCATAAATTGCTTGATTTTCGTAATCCGCTAAATAGTTGTGATTTAATATTAAATTCTGAATATTAAATTAAAAACATCCCCAGCTTACAAGCTACTTATGCTCAATCAGTTGAATTAAGAGAAAGAAAGCAATTTAAATTACAACACAACCACCAAAACCCTTTTAGTTCAGGGAAAAATTATTAACAATTACGAGGATATAAATAAAATTCGGTAGCTACCGACGCGTAAACAAAATCTGAAAAATTTTCTTAAATATTCGTATACTTTTATATATTCATCACAGCCTATTCGTTCGTAACTGTTAATGCAAATGTCTCATTAAATTTCCTTTTCTTCATGCGATCTATCTCTTATTCTTTACATTAATTTTAAGTACACATTAATTCTCAATGCGTTCACAAATTGATATACCATCGGAAAATATCGGATTAACCATCGCCTTGATCGTCACAGGGATGGGTAGTTTACAACCTGATAATTTTGACGTATTCACGAATTTTATCAAAATTCTCGCAATTTCGAATCAAAAGGGACACTACACGATCATAATTAGAATCTTTACCATATTCTCCTTCTTTTGCTGTTAAATTCGACTTCCTATCACAATGGTTTCTAATCTTTATTTTTAAATGAAATAAAACTAGCAACGAGAAAAATGAACTCTATGCGCATAAATGAAGAGAATCGTTATTATTTCTTATCAAAATACACATCAAAAGATAGAAAGATACCTATGGAGGGAAAATTAATAATCCATCTGCTTGTGGGTACGAAACAAAAAAATTCGCTGAAATGACAAGAAAGATCTTGATGTATTATTCGAAATCCGGCGTTTTTATGAGATAACCTGATCCGCTAAGCTTTCCACTCACAATATACATTTCACAAACGAATTTAAACATTTATTAATTCATTATATTCCTAATTAAAATAAAATTATAATCTTTATCTATTACTACAGGAGACATTTTTCATTCAATTACACAACGTAGTACGGAAAATTTCCACAAAATAAAAGGTAATCGGTTGAAGGCGATCCTCGAAGCAATTCATTAGCTCCACGCAGTCGGAGACAAAAGATTCAGTGGCGCTGCGATCTGCTATGAAATGCCAAACGATAATAGTGGGTCCATATCACCTGCCTCTTGAGCCGTTCGGAAGGAGGCCAGCAATTCCAACGCCCAACACACTCGACTTCCAACCCCTCTAATCACCACACTCAATCATAAAAAGAGCGTCTGTTATCACGTACTGCTCCAAAGAAACACACTGCTGAGATGGCGGTAAAAACGATTTTCATTAACACGGCCGAAGACGAGTTAAGGAGGAGGATTCGTTTATGAAATTGATAAAGGGCAATCAAGAGAATAATCAAAAGCTTTAGCTTGATATATTGGATAATAGTCAGCACTTAAAAGCGTCTACGAGATAAAATCCAAGGTGAGAAACTCTCACAAGAATTTTCACGGCTAATTAGAAAGAGAAACTTATAAGCGTAGTTTACGGTGAGTCGTCGAAAAAATAAAACATTATCATGTCTCCACTTCATCACAGATATTCGTTAATTTTCTTGCCTTAAATTATTAAGTCGAAATCGTTGAGGTTTTCAGTGAAAATGTATTAGGGATTAGAAACTAGTGAATATGTTTTCAGAATTACATTAGGCGGCATCTGTTTTAAAAGAAAAATAATTTTTAGAATTCTCGCAATATACGCATGCAATATTGAAAGAGAATAAGCTATAGAATATATCTCCAAATTAAGATTCGCAACAAATTTTAACAAGATACTGATATTCGAATCGTATGGATATCAATCCTAGTATAATAAAAATATTCAATTTTCCTAAAATAAAATTCTTTTCTCGTGAAAAATAAGCAGGTTCTGATAATTTACTGCAACCTCCTCACATAAATGAGAAAAGCTGCAATTCGGAAAACCGTAGAAACACGAATGAAAAATTTCTATTTCTCAAACAACTAAATGTTAAGCTATAACATTAAAGTACATATTACTCTCAGCTAAAGGGTAACGTAGGATTTCTAATATCAATTACAGAAAGTTTTCAACGTTACTGAAAATTTCACCAAGTTTACATGAAATAAACAGAACATCGTTCGGAAAACACACCAACTTCTTGCACCAAACCAGCGCAGAACATGTTTTCGGAGTTTAAAAACTTTTTGGGAACACTAAATTTGTTCTTGGGAGCACGTTGCAGCTGCACCAAATAGACCGCAATCTATTTACCTCCTACGGCCATCCATTTCCTTCCGCGATAGTGAAAAAGCAAAATCGCCCTTAGGTCCACTATTCACAGCAAATAAAAAAAGCCACGGGAGTCGGTGATTACTGCGATCATTAACCTTTTCCGAAAACATTTAAAATCCCTTTCTTTCTGCAATAGTTTCGCCGTGGTCATCAGAAAAAAGCAGGCACTCTCTTCTCTCCATATTGCTCCGATATTACTTCCTCCGGGGATTTTGAAGTGTCTGCGCGGCTGCATAGGACGTGTTTAATAGGTGAAGAGAATGCCTTTTCATGCCACCAACTGTACAAGGGTCGCTCACGCAAATCCTCTCGAATCACGCCGTAATTAACTACATCCGACTGCCGTATAGCGCACCCAACGAAACCTCTTGACCCGTTCCACACGCTCGATATGGAATTGACCCCACGTCCTCCTTTATCAGTGCGGAGACAGCATTTTGCGGAGCCACTTTGGGCGGAGGCATCAACGGTGCAATGGTTTTGGGAGCTGACGGAAGAGTTGCTGAAACACGACACGCTTAAGTTTAAGGGGCATGAATACAGTAAATGATCAGCTTCATTGACGCTTCACTTTTTCCCTTAATAATACTCTGACAGACCAACCTCGTTTCGACTGTTTTCCAGTTTATCTTGAATATAAAATTTTGTTGACTGGCACACCAAATAAATGTTGGTAATTAAACGCTGTAGGTAACCTTCTGCTAATATTCTTAATTATTATTAATTCCGTCTGCTTTATTATAAATTCATTATGGAACATGTTTATCAAGTATTATCATCAAGTATATCATATATGTTTATCAAGTATTTATTTTATGTTAATTATGCTCATCACTAGTACAATATATGTATGCAGGTATAAAAAACTGCCACCAGGCTAGCAGCCTATCTGTTGTTATATGTAAAAAAAAATATAAAAATACATTCATAAACTCTCTAAAAATACGGAAATTTCAGAAATAACGTGAAAGATGGTAAGTATTCCCTGCGGCACATCAAGTTATCCAATAACTGTGAAATGAAGTCCACCTCTACACCAAACTTCTCACTTTCTCCTAAATATTTCTACAAACTACCCAAATATGGTGATATAGTTACTATATATAATAACAGAAAGATTGTTACTTTAAATTTCGTATGAGAAGTTTTAATTTAAGTGTTAGCACAATAAACAAAATAATTAACTCGTTTAAATAATTTATTCTGCGCTGGACAGGTATCAGGTTAGTTCGAAATGCAAAACTAATTCACAGAATGATCTGAATTATAAAATATTCCAGAAAACATCTAAAACCAGATATAATACAATATGGTATGGCAACAAAGATGACTTTACTATGCCGAGTTAGGAATACTTTCCACGCGGATGATGGTGAATATTCTATGCATAACATTTAGAGGTTAACACGCATGATTCCATACTGCAAATTTGTGTTTGCATTCGGTTATGGAGATTTTGTGGTAGCTAACAGTTACTCTACTTCCAACATCGACTCTATCCTCAACTAGAAGCGAAGAAAATAAAAGACTTTTCGTATGTTCCATTGTTCTAAATGGCGATCCTCCCAAATGGGTTACATTCCTTTTATAGATCAGCTATATCATTACTGATTCTCTCCCTCCTAACAGTAAATCTGATTTCTACATGCTCCGAAATTTAGGTAAAACTATTTTTAATATTAAATATAATCTCGAGTCTTCTCTTAAATTTGGTTTTTACAAATTAATCTGCAATGACTGTTGGGCAATTTATTCAGGACAAACAGGAAGGCACGCAGCAGAATCAAAGAACATAAAAAAGGCATTAAAACCGCATCTAATGTATCTAATTTCTCCCATATCTTGCCTAATGATGACTAGATCATAGTCTAAAACGTTTATCCCCGTACGTCATACGCTACTGGCGGGATACATGTCTAAACCGGTAGCAGTAGAGAGCTACTTGTGGAACTGAATCTTAGTTATTTCTCTACTCACCTTGATGGACTCACACATAGTTATCACTTCATCAATTGATTACAAACAGGGAATTTTATCTTTCGGATGCAATGGCTGTGAAGACTTATAAGGAAGCAGAAAACCCTTTCGAAATTCTATCCAAAGAATACGTGATTTTTGGATTTTCCTTTGATCAGAAATTTAACGCTTCGTTATCTATCGACAGAAAAATTATCTAATTAGCCGAAATTCAATAACTTAATTTAAATTAAATTTAGGAAATCATCGCAACTTGGTATCGAGGGTGATTATTCTAAACAACGGATAGTAAAATATCAAGGAAGGAACAAAAAATAGCAAATATGATCAGATTATTAGATTCGGCACAAACGTTTAATAATACATATATTCATAATCAAGTAAACCATATGACAATATGAGCGGACTTAACGTCCAAGAAATGACGTATAGTAAATGTACGACTATTGAATATCATGAATGGGATAAAGAAATTTTTAAGGGCAATCAACATAATAATAACATGCTAAAATGGCAAATTATCATTTTATGCGAAGATGAGCAGCAATGAATTCATTTCGTAACTAAAAAAAAAAAAGAAATTAAAAAAGATTATATCAGAAAAAACATCGCCAAGAACTAATTTTTACACAAATGGGATTTTTTGCGATGTAAAACTAACTGAGGAAAAGAAAAAACTCATCCAAATTCATATAAACTTTGGCTAAGGAACGATTTCAACGAAACTTCCATGAAAACAAACACAACGGCCTTCCTCGTTAATTTCAGCACCCCCCTCCATCCACCAATTATTATCGCCTTTCACACGCGCGAAAGAAAACTCCAAAAGGGAGCGAAAGAAAAAGGGAAGAGCCGTCAAAAGAAATGGCTCAGATTTCTCAGGATGATAATTAAGGCGGGCCGATGAACCACCGGCGGCCCCTCTGCAGAAGTGGGATATGGCGCGGACGGAGGATTGACGAGGGAACGAAAGGGAAACCATAGCCGAAGAATAAAGAGAAGGGTGCTGATGGAGAAAAAATAGGTAGATTAAGGAGGAATGGGAGAGGTGTTTGGGAGAATGCGGCATTCAAGGAGGGTAGTGAGAGTAACAAGAGATTGGCATGGAATAGGAAGCGTAAATTGGGAAATAACTCCTCGAAGCAGCGTGGGACGAAGACACTTTAACTAATATCAACTGTTTAGGAAAGCAATAATGCTTCGGAACGTACGGAATAGCAGGCACAACAAAAAGACTCGGACAGTGATGAAGAAGAGTTTTTTTTATATATTTATTTTGTTGGTTCACAGAAAGTCAAATTTTCATAATAACCCCAATGGAACTGATGCTCTCTTGGGTAAATTATTTCAAACTATTAATGACAAGGTTACTTACAAAGGACGAGGGGTTAAATCTAAATCATTCAGAACATCACATTAAACCAGAATATTACTTTAAAGTAATTAAAAATATCTCGTCTAACTTAAATGCCCATAAATATTTGGTATTGTAATAGTATATAAATAGTACATATAGTGTATACAATACGTCAATAGGAATAAATATTCTACAACTTACAGTCAACAAAAAATACGAGAAATTCTCAAGTTCTAAAGAATCTGAAAGAAGTTAAAAATTGTTGTAAGTTATTCTGACTGGCAAACCAGGACCGTGATTTTGCTGAATTTGTTTATTACTGTCTATTATTAATACAGACTTGATATAAATAAATACATTAACTTGGAAATTCAAGAGATACAGATTTATGTAATCAAATGTTTATCATTCAGATTTCCCATATATTCTTGTCTTTATGATAAACTTGTTTGCTTCTCATAGAGATAAAAATACGAAGAGTAATAGCGTGAATTAGACAGTTCTGAAATTTCATAGAGATATTCCGTCGAACGGATTTCGTTTCATCGCCTGACCTGCGATAGACAGCTGCACCCGCATGTCTTCAGCAGTAACTCAGGCAGAATATTATCGAATTAATACAATGGGAATGTTTCCATTTGCTAATTAGAACCTATCGCACGAAGTTCGGGATAACAGGAGCGGGTTAACGGAAATAAGGTAAAGGGTCACACTTTGTCTTCGGCTTGGAGAGATACACCTTTTTTATTTCAGTCGCTTGAATAATTTTCACAACATAATTGGAAATATAATAAAATAATAATAACTAAATACCGAAATAATTATTAAATATCGTCTTTCGTTGCATAATAGATGTTTTAATTTGAAGGAATGCTTATTAATGGAACGAACAAAAACTTCCATAAAGTAGTTATAGCCACACTTCCCATTCTCCACTGAAACCAAGACATACGTAAATTTCTCTAAGTGCTTATGGCAATACGAGCCATGCGATGGATAAATTTCGTGCATATAATAATAAACGCAGAGAACTGTTTAAAAAATCATAATATAATGATTAAGTACTGGAAGATAAAGACAAGGGGGAATCGAGGACTTTGCAAATAAAGATATTTGGCTTCGATTTAACAAATGAGACAAACATTTTTGAATCCATACGGCAAATATTTTAGGAAATGGTGAGAAATCAAATTTCTATCGCCATCAAATATATCCATACTTGTCAAAAAGAAGCCGCACTTCGCCAATTTCACGAGTTCAAATAACTCTTCTTCAGTCTCAATTTCAGTCGACATTTTTCGCTTATAAATTCTCGAATCGGTCGCCATTTATACCGCGTTAACCTTGGCAGCGGACACCAGTTGAAGCGAATCCATGGGCAGCCAAGAAACTTCCTCCTCCTCTCAACGTAAAAAAAAGAAAACTTAGGTGGGGAAAACAAGGCACCGATATGACACAGGGCGGAATCAAAAAACTTCCGCAAAAGGATTTATAACCAATAAGATCGTCAGGAGAGAGACTTTGGTCTCCCTCAAACAGAACAAAGAAAGAAAGGAGACCGTAAAAAAGGGTCCTCTTCTCCTCACGTCTCGATTCAGCTGATATAAAAAAACAGGAGGAAATGAAACACTCGGAACGGTAACGAAAAGAAATGGAGACGGATCGAGAAGAGGGAGGGGATTTAGCATCAGAAGATGATTAACTATAATACATGCACGCATACTAAGTCATTAAAAGAAACAATCGAAAGTTTAAGGCAGCTTAAGTCCGAGAGGTGGATTTCGTTCAGCTGAAATAACTTCCTAGACACGCATTTAAAAAACAACTTCCAAGACACGCATTTAAAGCGATTTATTTACGCTTTCCAAAGAATAATTATTACGAAGATATTTAAAAATGATGTATTCCGCCGAATATATTTTAACAAAACTTTCAAAACCTTTTCGTTGCTCTTAAATTAAATTAAAAAATAATTTGAATATTAAACCGATTCGAAAATCTTAGGTGAACTGTATTTATAAAAAAATTGAAATCTCCGTTGATTTTACACGGGAAGTAAGTAATCATAACTAACAGTCCTGAAAATATTACTTAAAATAATTTTACCGCATCTCCTAATTCAGTACAGTTTCTTCTACTAATTGAAAACTGTGTGCGAAGTCAACTCAGGATACACAGAATTAAGCTCAAGTTTTATACTGATGGAGTTAATGGTTGAGCTTTATGAATCAGTAAATGATGATGCAGCTGTCCTAAAATTTAATCGACGGTGAGACATTGGTCAAAGGACAATCCTTGAAGAAGGTTTTTCCCCCTCATCCTTCAGCTATTAAACTTGTCTTCCTTAACATTTTCAATATTTATTTCGTTTCGAGACATCGAGAAGACTTTAGATATCGAGAATATTAAAGACATTTGAACGAACCTCCCTTCCGATTAAGTCAATTTTTAGAGTGATCACATCGGTGAATTAATTCCATTAATACCAAGAAAAGAATACATTTTCTGATGAAAGATATTGATTTTCAACGCATATGAATTGGATGATGAATTCCTTTATTTCATCATACTTATGAGAGAGAAACTATTCCGTAAAATTAAAATAAATATACGTTAACTAGTATACAAATATGTTAAATGGTAATTCTTAATTGCAGTAAATTTAAGTCGTATTATCGTATGGTAACAGAGGAATACTAAGAAACCCAATAATACTTATACTCATTATGTCTATAAAATACCTAATTAAAACCTTTAACCGTTTTTTTCAGGTATTAATAAATGTCTACATTTTTCGAAATTCACCGAGATGTCGACACAATTCTCTCTTTTACGTTCCTTACGACATAAAACACAAATTAAAGCAAAATCGAAAAATAAAACTACCCGGCGTAATGAGATAAACTAAAGAAGCTGTGCATCAGTTGGCAGTAAAATGTTCCCGCCATTTTTAAGCTCCGAGTGCCATCTCGCGGACACAAATTATAAGCATCGTCAGCGAGTATTTTGTTCCGGTGATTGTCATTCTTTCTTAAACGACCTCGCTTCGATCCCCGATCCAGTCGAGATTTAGAAGAGGAAGAAAGAGTCGACCAGAGAGGTGATTCCTCCAACTGCCCGGATATACCGGCTCTAACGGAATACTCCAAGACGCTTCTCATTCCATCGCAGAGGCGTTTTTTCCCGCCATCCGCATTAATTAAGATCCGACCGAACTCTACTCGGATGACGTCGGCTGTGATAAAAACATAAGAGCAACGGAAAGCGCCCTTTCGCCGTGGGAGAGGGAAAAACTCTTTTTGATTGAAAAAGTTTTCGCAAGTTATTGCCCCCTTCAAATGGACCGTTCGAAAACGAGCTGTATAATGCCGGAGACGCAGCTCGCGGAGGAACTATCTCTCTGCAAAGGTATTGCGGAGGGCTTGAGGGGGGCGAGAGGGTATGAGGTATGTTTGCTAAAGTGGCGGGGAGGAAAGAATTTCCTCTTTATCGAGAAAGTTGAGCTCGGAGAGCTCTTCGCTGTTCCCCCAAAAGATTTACATATTGTAAGCCGAGGTATAAAGATTACACGAGCCATTTCTTGCAGCGAATCGCTTTTTGCCCAATGACTCCTTCGAGCAGGTGCATTTAGACTCTGGCAAATGGGAATGGGACGTGAGAGATGTTCTTTGCAGTGACCTCTTCTTGCAGCGGACTTGAGTCACGAAAGAGGTAGAGGCATATTCTTAGAAAACATTATACAATTAAAATAGTGAATTTTAGCGTAATTTACAGCTTTTAAAGACGAAACGGCGACTTCAGCGGTGGAGGCACCGTTATAAAAAACACTACAAGATTGAATTGACTATTACATAAATATCTATCGACTTCGGCTGGCTTTAAAATAAGGGGAAGAAAACTAAATTTCATGAAAGAGAAAAAATAGCGTATTATCAAAAAATCATGTAATAACTGAAACGATCCATTACGTAGGCGTGATTTCAACAGATAACAGCAAAAACCCACCGTCGAGGATAATCATAGATAATTTTGTGGGTGTTACACGTAAAATTATGTTTAATATTCAATACCTCAATCTCCTGCGCAATTAAACGAAATCTATCACCAGAAGCTTCAGTTTACGAAACATTGAACATACTGTTTACACCATATAGAGTTGTTTTATGACATTTCAGATGAAGGAATGCGTGGTCGATATTACTTGCTTGTAGGAAAACCCCCCTATGGCTCACTTTAAATCCCATCCCTTCCTGTAGACCGGCGGGAATTTAATGAAAGAAGACGATTTTTAAGGTTATCTGTAAAATATTGCATTACTAATGGTCTGATGACATTATTTTAAGAAACACAATTAAATTTCGATCGGTTTTACTTTCTTCCTATACGTAGTTTGGAGAAAGTATTGTATTCGCTAAAAAAATCGACCTGCAGATTTCAATAGAAATAGATGTTTTGGGGCCCATAGGGTTCGTTTTCGCTATTTTCCCTAACATGTCAGTCTGTGGTAAAAAAGTTTGTGGGCGCTCTATCTTAAAAAGTAATTATCCGATCATTTCCAAAATAAATATTTAGTATTTTCCTAACAACGCCAAGAGTTGATTAGTTTTTGATGAATATCGCTTAACCGGAACTAAATGTTTTTCTATAATATCTCTGTCAGAATTCAATGTAGGTAAATACAATTATTTACAAATTTTATAGATAATGTACTTTACTAAAACTTTTGTTTGAAACATTTTATCGTAACACTGATTGTTTAAGAGTTACTCTTGAATAATTGTTAACGGGAAGTTGTTATTTATCCAGAAATGGAGGTTTTTCATACATATCTCTGTCAGAATGCAATGTAGGTATATACAATTACATACAAAAGTTATAGATAATGTACTTTACTACAACTTTTGTATGAAACATTGTTCTGTAACTCTTATTGTTTTGGAGTTATTTATATATTACCGGAATAGGCTTCTGTTTTCAACAAATATGGAAAAAGTCATTTGTTGGCCACATCAGATTTTTTTTACATATAGTCGATATTTAAATAAAAAAACCTGCAAATCATAACAATGCCAATGCACTAGGAAGGAAATCAACTTTGTACTGACGCCATCTTCGAAATGTTAATCTTAAATGAAAATACTCGAATATAAAACAAACCTTCCCCAAAACTGTTTCATTTATAAGCGATATATAAAGGAGGATCTGTTTTTACTTCTAATCTCTCTGAAACCGAGTTCTTTGATAAACAATTACAATCTCCCAAGACACAATGACGTAAACAGTGTAATACTCATAGTATTCTAGTGGCGTGATAAAACAAGACCGATTCCAGAATCAGGAGAGCGAAGGTAGAAAGAGGCAAAAATGGTGGTAGAACTGGATAAGAGAATTTAAGAGAGGAGGGAAATAGGGGTGATGAGGGTACGCAACCCTCCATACCCTAATTAGGGAAGGAGGCTTCTTCATCCTCGCAGTCATCTCGAGAGAGACTTTTGAACAAACCCCAAGAGAACCCCCTCCTCATTACCACTTCACCCTCGCCATCGCAAGTGGTGAAATAAAACAGAAAAATACTCATTGTGCAGGGCCCCTCCATCTACGAGAGGAGTACATGCACCTCAACTAGGCGAAACCGATTTTCTATAGCTCAGACTATTTAACCGGAGGGGAAGGAAGTGGAGAGGATTTCCAAATAATATCCACAAGAATGATCTCGAAAAGAGAGGAAGTTATGTCAGCTGACTTTCAGAACAGCTGTAGATTCCATTTCATGCCAAGTCTCGGAACTGTATTAAAAAAGGATAAGAATTGTGGAAGAGGGGGGAGTCAATAAAGTTAGACGCGCTCCTGGTCCTACAGATAAGAGGCGTTCGAAAGAGTTCATCAGTATTGATTTACGAAATTTAATTGAGCTCTTCGAAGAAAAAATATAGTTAAAATTACGTGGAAAAATTTCCCGCGCATCTCGATACTAATAAAACGTAAATGTAATCGACTCATTTAACAGCTATTTTGCTATGAAAATCTCCCTTTTACTATCAATGACCATTTCACTATATACTCTAGACCTGAGTTCCCCAAACTATGTTCCGCTGAACCTGAAAAGGTGTTCCGCGACAATTTGGAGTTTCAATGGAGAATTGGAGAATAATAGACATTAAATGCTTTAATGATTCATATTTTACGTTTTTATTACAATAATATAGTTTTATAATAAAAAATAATTACCAAATAGATAATTTGTTGTAATTAAATTAGTTTTTTAATTTTACAAGTAGAATTACCTAACCTAATTATAAGCTTAGGGTTCTGTTAAACTTCTCAGGTTTGCGAAGTGTTCCATTGCAGAAAAAGTTTGGGAAACCCTTCTCTAGACTTTGACGTTATTTAGCAGTTATTTTGGCATCATATTATTAATTTAGTGTTGTATATAATTTGTAAAAACACAAGTAACTTGAATATGTAAATTACTTCGTTGATGATCATTGTTGATGTTGACATGGTTGTCAGTTGCTTGTTTAGATAGCAATAATATTGGGATTAATGCCATTATATTGGAAGATAACGTAAATACAAAGCTATGCGAAGTGATACAAAGAATTAAATTTAATCGCATGAAAGTTAACAGTATAGAGTTTAATCGAGTAAATATAACGAAATGATAGCAAATTTCTCACTCGAATCGGTCAAATAATAAGAAAACTCAAATTAACTGTGAAAAAGCTTATATAGAATTATATAAGTTTATTACAGAAATTAAACAGTGAAAATGAAGAAAAAATATGAAACTTAAAGTGAATACGATAATTTAAATTACCGAATAATTTTATTTATTGCTAAAATTATCAAGTGATACACAGGGGAGAATGGACGAAAAATGGGATGAGCAACATTAAGGATAATGATCACGCCTCAATGCGGTGATTATTAGTCAAATGAGACCACCCTAGGGATCCCTTTATCGGTACGCAAGAACACAAAACTCTAACAAGTACCCGACAACGGAACTTCAGCTGTGAAATTAGCAAAATAACTTATATGTAAATGATAACTAAAATGGTACGATAAATCCCTTTGCCATTGAGGCCGTTAAAATGGTAAACCCAGAAGAAAACATTGTGAATTTAGATTATTTGTTAAGAAATATATTCTGTATAAAAACAAGTAAGTAATTAGACGAAAATGGTGTGGCTCGGTGAAAACAAGATGAAGCTGTTGCAAAGCAATCTTCAGAGGGAGCGGATTAATCATTTTGGAACGGATTTCATCCCAAAGAGTAAAAGAATACAGCGATTTAAAGACAGAATCACCTTAGCTTCGGATTCGAAGGCGAAGCGGACTTCGATACATCACTCTAAACACTCATCACAGGCATAAAAAATAACCGCCCACGACATTAATCCCTCTTCGAGGCATTAATAAGGAACCAGCAGCCATTACACCAGTCGCAGCATCCTCGTTAAAAATGGGAGTGAAAATCGATGAGGAATATTAAGGAAAGAGAAAGGTCTTCCAATCAGATTCTCAAGACGGCCGAAGAGCAGCGGAAAGTTAATTATTCCTGTGAAATCGGCGCGTGAAGTTATCCAGGAGGTCATCCCCGCAATCAGCTCGCGATATCGAGGGGAAATGAAGTAGAAATAAATGGATAGAGGTTATTAGGTGAGAGGGAACAAAAGATAAGCACGGATTCAACGGTTCGACGAACTCCGTCGAAAGCGGAGTCGATATCTTGCGAAGAAGAGTTTTTCAACAAGTTATTCGTACTTTGGAACGCTTCCTTAATTTATCGCAGCTCCAGCGAAGCGAGAGAGAGAGAGAGAGAGAGAGAGAGAGAGAGAGAGAGAGAGAGAGAGAGAGATCGAAGTAGAGTACCAATACGAAATTATGCAGCTTTCATCAACTCCGCCAACTTCCCTCAAAATTAAGGATCTCCTAGAATCGCTGTCGGTCAATGAGATAACTATGCATCAACGAAAAGAGACTAACTAATTCCCAATTAACGTTTTCCATGATATTTCGTAACACTAACGGGTTATATGATCTTTTGTTTACCTACAATATTTGAAAAAAAAAAATCATGGAAGCAACAGGGAATATATTTTACATGAATACACCGTCAAAAATATTTCTAATAGAATACCGTAACGAAAGGTATGTTTTCTTCCGTTTTAAATTTATATGGACACGAACTTCGCCCAAAAAAAATTTCATAAAGTAAGAGTAATGTAAGTTAATAAAAACAGCGTATACTCCCAAGACTTTAAAAATTTTACCACGCATATTAATTGCATCGTTTTTCGAGTTCTTTTCTAAATAGAATTATTTTTGCTGAACCAATCCGGAGAAGTATGAATCTATACGTTAAAATTTTCCCATTTCTAAATGCTATTTAAGAGTAGAGCATACCGTATTCAGAATGATAAGAGCCACAGCATAAATAAAAGATGAATAAAAACTGTTAAGAAATGATTAGTAATAAAATATGACTCAATTTACTCAAAATCTCTAAGAAATAATCGGTCTAAGATACAACTACAAATAAGCAAAGCGTATTATTTTAAGTTTAACCGAACGATACAATAAAAAGTGTTTACGGAAATAATTGCACCAAATATCGTTGATGACAACCTTTTGACATACCAAACTATATTAAAGATTCCAATGTGAAACGAGGGAGCCTAAAATCGATACACTAAGAGTATAGATGCTGACGAATGGAAAAATCAGATACCGTTGAAATGTAAGCCACTACTCAAAAGTCCCACAAGTTGTTAGATGGTGGCATACAATGCACATCGACACTGGAAGACGGCATTTTAATTAAGCTTTTACTTCTGAAGGAAACCTTAAAATGTGGCAGTAAATCACATCTGAAGCCAATAACAATCTACGGCAGATCTGTGATCACATCTCCTGTGCTTTCATTTTGATGCTTATACCGTTAGCTTCTCCTGCTACGCGACCATTATCATGGAGATGACTCCACCATATGCCTCCTCAAGGTCGCTATTAAATGCAAGCAGTTAAATCGCTTTGATACCTTTGAGGCCTCGGAGCCAACGAAGGACTAACGGGCCAATTTCAGTATCGACTTCAGCGCAGTGGCGTATCAGCTGATCTTTATGTTGAGAAACACTTTGTATCAAGAGTAGCAAATAAATTTGGTGCAGTTAAATTTCAGGAATGCATTTATACTGGTATTTTATTAGCTCTATATGAAATTCAGCTCTCAAAGATAGTTGAAAACTTTTGTCGATGAAATCTGTTCGAATTTGATGAAAAAACAGAATCAAAAAAGAAAAGGAAAATAAATTCAGCTAAAAATCATTTGAATCAGAATATAAGAAATTATGAATTCAACTTTTTACACGTTTGATAAATTATATATTTATACTGAAGCGATTCATACATTTGTATTTTCCTCACAATCTTACATCTTATGGTAAGAGTTGACCCGCATGGAATTAATGCAATTAAACGTGGATTAACACATTCAAGTCAGCCAATTCTCGGATGAACATAATGAAAGAGGAAAAAATGTTTTATTTCATAAAAAGAGATCTTTTCGAAAATAAATGATAAACGCCATTGTGGTGCAAAACCACTAAAACACTCGTTACAGGAGAACGCGTAGCAACACTAATCCAATATGACTAGAACTGGTCTATGGCACCAATGTGCATATGCCAATGCCGTAGTAGGGGCTGTCTCTAGCGTTGATCGGCGAAAACACCGCCTGTCCCGTACAACATGCTGACCCGTACTAGAGGACCTTCCCTTACTAAGGAAAACTAATAACGGATAAACAGAGGAAAATATAAGACAGAAAGACGAAAAAGTGCCGGTGGGCTACGGGGAGATCGAAGACGTGGGCGAATGTGAAGCCAAGATAAACACTCGTGATCAAAACGGCATGACGAACCAACTTCACTTAAAAGGTAAAATGCTAACGATGGATTAGACTGAAGGTAATGGAAGTGCCGTTCAGAACCTCTTCCGAACCCGTTGCTAAGAAGGCGGGGCAAAACACGGCCCAACACACAACAACAAAAAACAACGACGTGGGCGAAGACTGCATCAGATAGCATCTCGAGATGCGGGTAGAGATGGAGAGAGGCGATTAAGGCATGTTTAGCGATGAAAGGGACGCGCTATATATTCCCCAAAAAACATCTTCTCCAGAGTGTGGACGCGTTCTTTCCCTTGTTTCAACGTGTCTCCACCTGCGAGGGACTCGTATATTTCTGGTGTTCCGGAAAATCAATCCGTAATCTCGAGGGAGGCAAAGGAGTTGAATCGGTGGAGAGAGAAAGGGTGTTCGCGGTGAGGAATAGTATTTGAGCGAATTCAACGGCTAAGCCAAGCAGAGGAATGCCCGTTTAATGCTTCATGTTAAATTCATTTAAGAGGGAATTGAATCCCTTTCGTTGAAATATCCACTGGACTGGTTACAATTACCAGTGAGTAACGAGCTAAGGTCTCTTACCCGATACAAACGTAAATATTTCCATTTTCTTCCCACTGATTTTCGTAGTTAAGTGTTTTGTTTACTGAGATGCTTACAAATCGTAAATACACGCATAAATCCTCACTTTTAAATTAAGATATTCATATAATATAAGTCGAAAATATATCTTGACCTGAAGAAGAGTGAGGTTGGTAATAATGCATTGCTGACGAAACGAATTCGGAGAACAAAATGGGCTACCAAACTTAGAATATGTACAATTTCTACGAGATACATAAAAAATAATTAAATGGTTCTATATTAACCTAAGAAGATAGAAACATAACAATCTTCCCAGAGTAAAGTTTCTTAAGATAGGAAGAATTAAAATATTTTCAACTTAAGGGCCTTCTTCAAATAGGATGTTGTTTTGAAATCACAGGTCCTATAACTTGGGATTCGGATAATTTACCGAGATAACGAACGAAAAGTACCACTTTTAAAATTTTATCAACAGAAATTTCTTACATTTACAAATGCCCAGTGCAGTGTCTACGGCAGCGGACTATTGCTCTAGACAGCTTCGCGGCCCAGAAATATGACTTTGGCCCATTTTCTACTTTTGAAAAAATATCATTCCTATTATTTTAAAAATATCTGCATTTTTAAAGATATATATATATTTTCACGGGATACATATTGCAATATATTAATTAATTAATATTCAATCCGCATATTCTTTTCCTTTTCATCTTTCTTCCTTTCCGGAGGGATCCATACAGGGTACCCGGGAGTAAAGAAGTTTATCATATTTACAGCATTCGCATTTCCGGGAAAAAGCGGTCATGCAAATAGGCCGGAAAATTTTCCGAAACAAAGCATCGTCCGATAAAAAAGGCGAGATCGAGAAAAGCGTCCCCTAGGGATTGTTGGACTCGTACTGGGAGTCCCTTGGAACAGGGAACCGGAAGAACGGTAAATTTCACGGAATTGGGGCGGGGAAATACAGCAAGACTTCATCAATTTGATCGAGGCTTTTGAAGGGATTTTTCAAATATCGGACGCCAGTGCTGGTGTCAAATGCGTTGGTGTGCAGACGATCTCGTTTTGAGGGGAAAAAAGAATCTCCGCTAAGCTCTGATATCCATAGGGCGGCAGGAGACAAACATCGGAGGAGGATTTATAATTTCAGAGGGAAACAATTTAGCAGCGGATGAATTCGTCTCTCGGTAAAATTCGAACGCCATGGGAAACACTTCAATAAATATTTGATGAAAAATACAGTAATAAGTAAATATGATGGAAAAAACTTGTCCGCGTTTACTAAAGGTCACAGGTGTGTCACGAAACAAGAGAAGATCGCGAGTTTTCGACCATTCCATTACGACGAATCTGCAAAAGTAACACGAATAAGTTCACTGGTAAATTGAAAATAGAATAAAATATAAGTTGGGATTATTATCACCAGCGGAATGGAAAGCGGGCATTCCAAGCCACCTTGAAAGCGGTACTGCACCCTTTTCCTCGGGCACATAGAGCCATCTTTCCAAGAGATACGTATTTAATGATCATCGTTGAACTGACAAGTCAAACTCATCATCCATTTTTATCACGAAGATATTGTTTCATAAAACATCGACGAGATTTCACTCTCGCTCTTCTTCCCGTCCATCCAACCTACTAACATGCATTTTACATTTCAATAAACCTTTGAAGCACTAATATCCTAAATACTATAACTCTAAAAAAATTTTTTTTAAGAAAATAGGCGAGTGTTGTTATACGCTTAGAATAATCTGAATAATAAACAATTTTGGAAAAGATAAAGGTTTCATTACGACGTGAACACAACCGAGTTACTCGTTTTTTTTAAGCATTCGACGGATTGAAATGAATCGTAAATTCCAACGACGTCAGACATACACAGTAATAGCATTTTAAATAAATAACAAGAACCGCAATCTCTAAGAAATCCCTCCAGGAAATATGGAGCGAGAATAGCATAGAATCTACGGATGGCAATTATTAAATATTTAAATGCAAAATTCGACGCCGACATTTCCGCGTTCCGCGACACACAATGCGACTAAAATTAATTCTTTCCGCCACCTAGCGTGAAAGGCCTCAACTTTTTATTGCTCGACTCTGAATGGAAATTCGCGCGGAAAAAAATAAGACTCGAATTCCGCGCGATATTTCCTCGCGCCAAACATTAAATGCGACGAGTTATGTTCCCAGCAATGCGCCAATAGCAATATCGAGTTTCGCAGCGTCCTATTGTTCAGGGCCGAAAATCCATCACGGTGATGGGAAAATCGAGGAAGGAAAGTGTGCGAGAAGATAGGTCGAGGGAATTAAAAGAGACGAAATCCATTCCCTGGAGATGGAGCAAGACGGACATTAATCAGGTGCGAGGGGGAGAAAAGGTATTAGAACGATATTGGGCGGCCGAGCGAAGGCGAAAAGAATGACCGAATAAAATGAATCACATTCCGAAAAGTGACTTGATAAGAAGATACAATTGAAGAAGGGAAAATTTTAATCGATTGAAGACGCTACAGGAGGAAATGCCGTAAAATTCTAAACATTTGACGGATATCACTTAATATGTTTTCAATTAAATCATGTACACGAATACCATTCAAAAAGAATTATAAAAGTAACATATCAACGTATCCATCATTCTCGTAATAGCCAAAAGATTAAATAATTAACACTTGTCTAGCAATCTGCAATTAAAATTTACAATCGTAAATAAAATAAAATGATAGGCATTACATATGCTAAACACCACAGAGCTGATTCTTAAAAATCTGATTGTTTTCTAAATGATTGATTCTTTCTTTAACATATCAGCAAATGCAATGAATTTTCTCAAGTCTAAGGGAATTTTGCCATAAATTTGTGACCTTTTAACTAAATCAGCGATGTTCGAGAACTGAAACAATTCAAGTGAGTTTGTTCCTCGTCATTTAGTTTATTGCAAACTTAAATATGTATTACATTTATTATTCTATTTTGGAATGATCGAATACTATTATCTTCAAGGTGTCGTCAAATTGTTCTTAAATATGCAGAAAAGATAGGGACACTGAATTTATACTAGATTAAAAAATGACACAAATCTGAGCAAAGAAACGACTTAATTTCATCAATAATCCAGGTCACTCGACGTAATTAATAAAAAATCTGATGTGGCCAGCACATACATTTCTCCATATATAAGATGTAAATATTTATCTACGACAGTATTTTCGAACTCTATATTCAATCTAAACTTGGAAGATGAGTGATTAATTTATATCATATTATCTTTTACGTCACAAACATTATAAATAATGTTCTTCGGGATAATAAGTAGGAATTACGAACATAAAACACAACTGACTTCTTCAATTCTATAAATGCGCAAAAAGCTAGTCGAATATTCTAAAGAGTATTTACAACAAAGCTAGAATAAAGACAAATATATTTCGACTTTTGAAAAATAACTTCTTAGCTTTTTGTAGCACCAAATTATAGAATTCATATTGAGTTCATGTGTTCGCAGGAGCGTCTCAAAAGATCTTTCACTGAAGCGAAGTTTAAAATCTTGGTAAATATTCAAATTTGTAATCGTGTTTTGATCGGCTAAGAATTACGTAAAATATTTATTAAAGATTTACGTAAATTACGTCTTTTAATCACTGTCTGCATTAACGTCAGGGACTATAACTTCAAATAACTGCCATTATGATAATCAAATAATTCTTAAATTAATTAATCAATAAAAAAATTAATATTTCTTGTAAATCAATTTCACATCAATTTCAAAATAACCAGTTACCTAGTCAAGATGGTTTTAAATTAAAATAAGAGAAGATGAATGCACGATAATGAAAAGCCCACCTTCGGATGGTCATTGGTTCGATTATGAAAAGTGAGGAAAACAAATGAATCCGACGAAGAAGTAATTCAGGGGCACCGTAAAGAATGCCTCCGCTCGCAACTGTTTGGGAATAAAACTGGATATCCGTAAATCAGCTGCTTTTACGAAGCAACGAGGAAAATACGAAAGGGGAAGGGAAATAAACTAAGCAACGGTTCACCTAAATAGCCCGACTTGCTTGAAAAATGTGAACGCGTATAACACACGCGGGCACATGACAACAGAATAAAAATATAAAACCAAGCAAAAATAAACGAGAAGTTTCATCGAACCAACTTGCAAATCGAGCACACTAATTATCACACGAATGATATAAGTATTTATGTGTATGCAATTGAAATGTACTCCATATAGAATATTCCTTATATCGGCTATATTTTCCTTAATCATCAAACTCGCAGTTTAAAATTACTCAAGAAATGAGCACGAATGATATTTTCTATAACACAAAAATCGATAAAAACGTGATTTGTGTTAAACTTTTCTTTAACTTGATATATCTAAATAGCGCGTATTAGGCTAGGCACGCAATATTTAGTCGCGCTACAATTTGATCTGTCGATCATCCTTACTTATAGGAACGTAATTGTTTACAACCGGTTGATGGATGCGTCAATTTAATACGTCATTATCGACTTGCCTCAAACATGATTACGTCAATACTAAATCACTCATGCCTATTATATTGACTCTTGCGTCGTGGCTAAATAGTAAATAAAATTTCAATTGAGGAAAGCCCACGCAAAAAAACTCTCGGAAATTAGTATGATGCAAAACAATCCCTAAACTATCTGAAAACTCCCAACTTTTAATGTTCGAATTACCGTTTGCTTTAATTTAATCTCAGGACCATAATAAGGGATTAAATGAAAAGGTCACCGTGTTCATTACGCCACGCGGTGGGCAGAAAGAGTACGTTTTTAGATACACGCGCTGGAAACGGAGGAGAAAAATAAACGTTAATAAAAGAAAATAAAGCTCTCGGCCATCCTGACGAAAGGGGCGAAAGAAAATAGTAGAAAATATGATGAAGAGAAGAAAGCAAAAAGAAGGAAGTTTGAGAAGAATGAGAGAAAAAGGCATTCTTTTATCTGGAAAGAATTTTGGAAGAGAGCGTCACTGGAAAATCAGAAGAGGTGACAAAAATAAAATGAGACTAAAGGGCCGAATTTAGCAGACGGACATTTTCACTAAGACAGAAAAATAAAAACGTAATATGGCTTGGATCAATCCCTTCAAAGGTAAGATTAGACTTCAGCAAAATGTACTCACACTTAATATATTGCGTTAACTAGTGGTGAATAATAGATATAAAAAAATAGGAAAATTTTCAAGAAAAATCCTGCAAACAAAAATTATAAATTGGAGTAAAATAAAGAAACATATTTGGTGAATATTTTTCATATTTTATTAGCCATGTTGACAGAATATATTGCGTCATAATTCCAAATAAAATGTAAATATATATTACAACAAGAAAGGTGAAGGCAGTACAATATTAATCTTAAGAGAACGATAAGATCATATGCATTGATTTCTAATTCTTGCCTCGAAAATTAAAACTACTCTACCACAAAGGGAATAATGCAGGAAAATCGTAGCTTACCTATGACCGGTCGTTGCTAGAAATTAGGATGCATTGATTCCTTGCATGAATTAATCGCTGTCGGAAAAATCCACATTCTTTGGAAGAATACAATAGTTTCGCAATTTGTGAGTTCCAGATAAAGATAGAGAAAAGAAAGAAAGCTCATTAGATAAATAAGAAAAAAAACGTCTGCATTGAATGATAAGAGCAATATTGCTGTATAATTGGCAAAAATATAAAATTATGTTGAGAGAATCCATTTGTCCACTGCGTTTATTAGCCCACAAGCGAAACTATGATCTCGCCCACCGAAATAACCAATACTCTCGCAGATTGGAGCCATAGGCAAGAATAAGGAAGGAGGGAATGCGTAAAATTAAAAATAGATGGGGAGAGTAACGAGATAAGAAAATAGAGAGAAAGAAGGAGAGTGAAGTGTCTCTCAAAGAGGTTTACGGATAGAAAAGGAAAGTGGAATGTAAAATTGAAGAAGCGCACAGAAAGGATAAGATGGAATTAAGGACAAAGAGAATACCTTAGGATGAAGTAGTGAAAGTTACAGAGGAATTGCTGGGCAATATAGAAAAGAGAGTATACATATATAAACACAAGAGCATGAGCTTTGACTTTTAATAATTTAGATGCACTTCATCTTCTGAAATGTTTAAAGAAAGCATCTCCGTGTTATCTTACATTAAATCCCATACCACAGAGCTATGTATGATTATTGTTATGATTTTTAGCTTACAGCTCGACATACGAAGGAAGAAATATAAAAAAAAATACTTTTCAAGTCACTCATTCGACTCGTTTGCTGTTGACGGTCGTTTATATAATGTCGAAGTAATAGAAGCGAAAATTTTTGGCGAAACAAACATCGAGGGATATGATTTCTAAAGATTTAATCTAAGGAAAATAATTTAACTAATTCCATAACAATTACTTATGAAAATTATAACTATTTTCAATTATAAACGTAAAAGGCATTCGTAAACTTAGATTATTAATCAAAAAGTGACGAAAATAAATAAAAATATAAAATACTTGGGAATAAAATAGGAATAAAACGTCCATGGTTACAAGATGAAAGACGGCGAAGAAGTGATGGCGCGTGGATTTCTTTTCCCGGCAAAAGAAAATATGGAATGTGGGAGGAAGAAACGTAGCAATAGGAGTGAAAAGAAAAGCACGTTATTACTCAAATGGAACATAAAAAATGAAAAAAAGAGGATTTAAGATGACAGAAATCAATGTAAAATGCCGTGTAAGTGAAATTTAGGCTGACGACAAAGGCAAGGGATAACCGAGAGCGAATCGAAACAAAGGAGTCGAAAACTCAAACATAAAATGCGGATACAAATCTTTAAAACCGTACGGGTAATTATGTCGCTCTTTAAAAGTGAGTTATGCTTGCACACTTGCTACAGGGTAACATAAGAGCGTAGTTTTCAAGTGCTTCAATGTTTAAATTTAAATTTGATATTTCTACAAAAAATGCCAGATATATTTCTTTAAGCTTATTATAAAATCTATAATAATGTAAATTTTCCCGAAAAATGCAAATTCTAACTAAAAAATGTAAAACAGAAATTGAAATTGAACAGCAAAAAAAACGAAGCGCTTGAAAACAGTATAAGAGAGACCAAGAGCACTAAATGGAGAGTTGAAATGTAACGGCCATGCGTCTTATTTATGATTTACAAATAATCCATAGAATATGTTAAAAAGGGTCAATGAGTTCTTGAATCAAGCAACTGGGAATCGCAAAGCAAGGGACGCAGGAGTTGAAATGTTTACAGGCGCAGTGGCGCGGGTCGCGGGTTTGCAGGCGATGCGACGCGGGTTGCCGTTTCAAGGCGCTTCTCAAATCGCGAGGTGAGACGGGAATGAGAAACTTGGGATGGAGGAGCTTCCAATCGGAATTAAAGAGCCTTTAAAAAGGGGATGGAGAAAATACGGAATCAGAAGAGGAAGCAAACATGGAAAGCAAAGAAGCGTGGTTTTCCGATCGCAGCATAAACAGAGTATCGGAGAGCGCAGCGGATCTTCTCTCTATATCCTCGCTATTTCAATTCTTGATATCTGTTCTCTAATACGAGATTCAACCCGGGAGAAAAGGCATAAATAAACCGATGCCCATATTATGCGCCTACTTCCAATCCCTTCTAATCTTTCTAAATAAGTACAAATGCATTTTAGCGAAATTTAGGGCTAGCGTGAATGAACATTGAAATTAAAAAGTTTTTCTCGCCGACACACAGGAAAAGGAGTTCGATCTAGAGCGACGACAAAGCGCCAAACAGGTCTCCTTATTTTAATGAGGAATCGATGTGATCCGTTTCGTCTGAAAAACGACGGATCCATAAACCTTTGAGTTGTATTCTAAAACAGTTTCTACTCCAGTTCGTAACAGATTACAGTTTCTCAAACAAATATCATGAGGAGGAAATGTAAATTATAATGGGTCAATCTTTGAGAGAAATGCATTTGGTCGGAATTTGCTTCCTTCATTTTTGTTAAAATTGGCCACAAAAGAGCAAACAAATGTAGATTGATTTGCCTCTATGGATTAATATGACGTCACAAAATTTAGGATCACGATAAAACCGGTTTCCGTGATACGAATATATTTATTTATTTAACGGGATATACCCTTGTTTAAAATCAGTGTACAATCATTAAAATCACCTCAACAGAAATGGAAAGATATGATATAGTAAACTACATGATGTTACAAGCATTCACTAGCATTGAATATATATATATATATATATATATATATATATATATATATATATATATATATATATATATATATATATATATATATATATATATAAAATTACTTGAGTTTAAAGCCTAAAGTAACTATCATGAATATTAAAGTTTACATGTATAATGATACAAGGAATAAAGCAAGTGAATACATAAATTCAAAATTTGCAAATAGAATAGTTACAGAAAAGTTGAAGTTTATATAAAAATAATAAATGCCAAGGATTTAAATGAATTGTTACACATAAGGTATGGTAGTAAATTTAAAAAATACAAATGAATGATACAATAACATATTTTATGTAGTATTTACAGTGAATGACGAATGATTCTTTTTTAAATTATGTTTAGTATTCAAAGGGTATTTTTAATTGTATGGAAACTAGTGTGGAATGTGTCATTATTTTTATTGTGAGTATTTGCTAATCGATGTAGTCTATTGAGAGGTGCATTATAAGAGTAATTAGTTTTCGAAACAGGATCTTGACCTCTGGTAACAGGGGATGGCACACGGAGTTTAATATGTTCTGAAATTGTTGTTTAATATGTTCTAAAATATGCAAAATTTCTCCTCTGAAAATGCAATCTGTAATAAAGTCTTCGTATGTTTTAGGTATGCCACTGGCCAATACAATTTTTTTTATTTCGCCATAAAAGAATGGAGACGTGAATTTCAATGTTTGACCATTCAGTGTATGGAGGTGAATGAATAGGTTTGCATTGAAAACAAAAACTGAAGCATCGGTTATCTCGTTCCAGTGTTTCACAGGGAAGAAAAATATATATCAGGCTGCTAGGGCTATTTCAATACTTCTTAGATATTCAAACAGACTTTTACAATCGAACATACACCTTGGATTGCTGCAGAAGAGGGAAAAACGGACGGATGCTGGTTTTGAAAGTCTCGGTTGAAATTCTGCATCAGACGGATTTTGCAAATGCGAATCGAAGCGTAAAATGCAAACAATCAAACGCAACCTGCATTCTTCAACGCGAGAGGGTATAAAAAAAGCCACTTAATCCGTTCGGGAGAAATATACCCTCACATAAATCGCCGGAATAAATGGAATATAACCAATGGCTTAGCTCTCGGATACTTAGCTACGCCGAAGGGAATCGATCCTATGAGATATGAATGAGAAGGATAAGTATGGGAATTCTCGACGGCACTAGAGTTTTCTAATATCGCGCCACGCCTCAATGAACATCGCAAAAGCGCAGATCCATTACACGAGCGACATCTATTTACGTTCCGCTGAGTACAGCGCAGTATCTCGAAGAACGGAGATCAACTCCACGTCGTCATATTCGTTCCGCGTGGAAATCTCAGGGAGCGGATACAATACGGAATTGTATCCGAGAACGGCATGAATACATCTGCACCTCGAACGCGAGATATTGGTTTGGAAAGAGCGAATAGATTTCCTTCGCGATCTTCGTTTGTTTTGCATCAGTCTTCCCACGAGAGGGCGCAGAAGATACGTGAACGCTTCGTCGTTTCATTAACCATAAATAAGTTATAGATTCAATAGTTTAAGCATTGTCACCAACAATGGATGCCCATGCATCAACTGAATGAAATGAGATAGAAAATTAACTCTATATGCGAAGACTTTATTTCGTGGAAGGAAACATTTTGAAATACAAAATGTTTCGTTCGTTTAATTTATGAATGGACAGGAATTAAGTATACCTAGAGAATCTCCGATCACCCAGGCACTCGTCGAATAGAACATAAAACACTAAAACTGAAGATAATGAAGAAAAAAGACTAACGGTAAGCGTGCGATGATGTGTGAAACAATGCTATTCTTAATGAAAAAATCCATGGTAAGGAAACTTTTACTAGACCACTATTTATTTCGGAAAAACGCGACCCAGGTTTCGTAATGTCGCTACATCTTCAGGAGACAAAATAATAACACTTCCAAATATATATATACTCATGAACGACAAGAAATCATCAAATAGGAAAGGAGGAGGGGAGAGAAGGTAGCAAGTAACGGAGGGAGGAACAAAGGGACCTAGGGACCTAGGGGGAGGAAGGTGGAATGTGGGAGGGGGAGGTACGGGATGAGGGAGGTTACACAGCAAAGTATCCCCCCTCCCACATTCCTCCCCCTAGGTCCCTTTGTTCCTCCCTCCGTTACTTGCTACCTTCTCTCCCCTCCTCCTTTCCTATTTGATGATTTCTTGTCGTTCATGAGTATATATATATTTGGAAGTGTTATTATTTTGTCTCCTGAAGATGTAGCGACGCTACGAGACCTGGGTCGTGTTCTTCTGAAATAAATAGTGGTCTAGTAAAAGTTTCCTTACCATGGATTTTTTAATTGTCAATAACTGACACAAAATTAACCCTAAATCTGTATCGTATATTCTTAATAGCTGAACAGAAGACGAGGTTTCAGCAAAAAGTTGTAAATGAGAGAAAGTAATTAAACTATTGAAAGTACTAAAAGAAAAGCAATACAACGATGAATTTATTCAGGTTATTTAGTCATATGACAAAAATAAAAGTCTCTCTGAATGAATGAAACTACTGCTCTTTATTTTGTTCTTTTATTTGCGTTATGTATAACTTCATGGAACATGACAATCAAGCTTTGCCGTCAAACGTCATTTTTGTATTTTTTCACGCATAAAAGCGGTTCATCTCTAAGCCCTCAAACTTTAAATGTCTTATGAATATGCGGAGCAAGTTAGACCCAATTATACGGAAAACTCAAATTAGTTTTCGTGGATTGAAAAAAATCATACTCTCTCATTAATATTTAGTAAATCTCGTTTCTTGCGAGAGTGATTAGAATCGATACCTCAGTAATTAGCATCGAATAAAGCGCTCTTCTAGAATTATAAATATCGAGAAGAAGGGGTTCCAGGCACAAAGGAGAAGATACGAAGTTGATCGGAAGAGGAATTCAAACAGAGGGAGGTCTCGCTACACTTGCTTAAGAGCATGTAGACATTCACTCCCCCTTCATCTCCAAGAAACACTTCTCCTGTGGACTCCACTTTGCCCTCCGCTATATGGACCCTCTCCTCACTTCCACTCTCCTTCATCTTCCTTATCCCTCCTCTCTTTATTCACCTTTCGGGTTGATCCTTTCAGCCACAGTCGCATGACCACAACTAACAGTATACCTTTTTTAACCAAAGAACCAAATCGTTGCAGTTGTTTTATTTATAACTAAATCATATATCATTGATATTTCGGTCTTTGTCATCTAATTTTTTAGTGCCTTAAAAAGTACTATTTTAATTTCATTTTTATCCGATAAGTATCCGAGATAAATAAGTTGACAAATGAGAGAGGAGAGTAATTATAGTAATTATTTTGTTTTAGAGAATAAATATGGCTGGCAATAGAATGAGACAAGAGTGTATACATATTCTGTACAGTTTCCTTTCAGGAAAATAGTAATACCGGACAATACCTTTCTCATAATTTTGTTAATGAATTTATAAAGTAAAGATGGTTCCCACCCAAATTAGGGGTCCAATCGAAGACCTCAGTTCTCTTATTACGCATTTTATTACTCCGATGGCTCCAGGCGATAAACAGTGAGCAACATCCAATTCGGCTGTTTGAAAATATTTCACCAAGTGAAGGATCCGCAGACGCTTGGAATTCAATGCTCGTGTCTGCATCCAGACGTCGAGAACTGCACCCTCAATTTTGCCATGGGAATATGGATGTTTGTATGTTACCGTCTTTTCGTATAGAAAATCGATGCCGGGGACTGCGCCATTCTTTCACCGACGCCAGGAAGTGACGAAAGGGAGTTGTCTCTCTCTGTGTGTGTCTTGAGTTTTAGGGAAAATTCCGGCCAAGGTGGAAATAATCAAATTCGCCATCGGGCGGACCGCTCCCTAATGAATGGGGAATTTTCTCCCTCCGGGCCTTTCCCTTCCTCCCACACACCCGTGGGGTTTATTTAAAGGTCGACGGACAAATTTAAACTTTTGCCCTCTTAAAATCCGTGAATTACGTCCATGAATAGGAATGGGATAATTGAGATCGAAAGTCGATATCGAATGACGGCAATTGATGCGCTGACATGGAGAAGTCGAAGCCAGAGAACCTGATTTTGGTGACCGTAATAGAATCATGCTTAGACATTTTCCATGGTACCAATGATTTTCCTCGAGAGAGAAAACTCCAGTACGACCTCTTTCTTATGCGTATCAAGTTAAACGATTCACATTTTATTCATCTTCGGGGTTTTCCCGAAGAAAAGTTATATACATGTTTCATCACCGAAAACCTTCATCAACAATTATAGCTTCAAACAACACATGCACATTTTCAGAATAGTAAAGTTCATTAAAAACTCATTCTTCTTGTTATGAACAATCGCCTTCATTAATTTCTGAATGACATACAATAACGAAAGCTTTAAATAAAAATTCGAATCTATTATTTTTTTCTAACAATTAGTAAAAGTAATTTTAAACATTTACTAACATTCCAATGCACAACCAAATCTTTTTTTAATGCGTTGCGGCAAAAAATACATAAATATATAAATAGTATAAAGATAAAAAGAGTCTACGTTAAGAATTAGGTAAACATCCATTGGGTTCGTTACCCTACTTGAGACCCAATCAAGGAACGAAATAAAACTAAAGTGGCAGGAAGCCTTTTTTTTCAAAAAATAATACATAAGAATTTTGTTTAAAGCTTTCGTTATTGTATGTCATTCAGAAATTAATGAAGTCACACAAAAATTTTCATCAAAATCCCCGGACAAAAGCGAGAGTCTCCCTATGTAAATATCGATACAGTGTGTCACATAGCTTAACTCATTATGTGTTTCTAGAAGTATATGTGCTATTCCTTTTGAATAGATTTTCATATTCAGAATCTCGACCTACAAATTGGAGATTTCCTGCTATTTAAATGCGACTTGATTGTGCATACAAATGGAAGTGACTCGTTGATTTCTCTCTCCTAAACACGTTGCCTCGAAAAGCTTCCGTAAGGACCGAAGAAGAACTCAATATCCAAATTCTAGAGGAAACATTTTAAACGCAATCGATCTCGTTATCCTTGAACCACGAATTTTATTCTCACGTGTTATTCACTCTGAGACATAATTAATAACATTGCTCTTGGTAATTCATAGGAACACCTGGGTTCATCTTTGGATAAAAGTTAAATGAAAACTATGAATGATTATAATTGTGCTTCGTTTTACCCTAACGTAGCGGAGTTGCGAGTTTGTTAAATTAAAAAGATCCAAGTCGGATGTCAACCATCAAAGGCTGAAGATGACTCGAAACTACTTCATTACCGTCTAGTTAATCTGTACTTTTGTATCGAGAAAAACATATCCTCAAATTGAATAAATTCTTTAACTCCAATTAAATAAAGCAGAACTTTAAAACGAACTTCACGCGATCTAGCAGTATCTATATTTTCTTAAATCTGCTATCTTACATAGTATATAGGTAATATGCGAGAAGTCACGAGGAAAACATCATCGTGTGGCAGTATATTTGATACTTTGTCACCTTAAATATCGCGTGTATTCCATGGATATGTGGAATGAATGATCGCAATCTTATTTTACGAAAACAGAGGTGTGACATTGGAGCAACAATATCGCCCATAGTGGAACTTAGTAAAATTTTACCGGTTTCGTAAAAGTCAGAAGTAAATAAACACGAGTCGAAGGCAAGTGAAGTACGTGGATTTTGTACCATTCTGCTACAGAGGAAAGGATTATCTCACTCCTCATCTATGCCTTGTATCCCTCATATCTTCTCAAATTTTATGGTAGTTTACGGTTGAGGGATTGTGGTTTTGTGACAGCCTTGGGCCTGACATACTTATGTCGGCGGTGTACAACCTTTGTCGCACATTTTAGCACTTCTTTGGAATATAAAAATAATAATAATAATAAATGTCATTTATTTGGTCGTGTTCGAGACTAGTAAGTCTCTTATTCCAACTTTTAAACCAACGTATTTGAGGGTTTAAGTACGAATTTCTCAAATAGAATCCTGTTGAATTTGTACGTGTTTTATCTTCTGACTTTGTCACTGAAAGTTTTTAATGTGAAATTCCACCGAGTGACGCTTAACAACTATTATTTAGAGAGTGATATGTTGTTACCTATTTAATATAACAAGATACTACTTGATGATCGAATGATGTTGTAGTCCATCCCTATGAACGCGTCGCATATTTAAGCGAAGAGATCTTCCGCTTTAAGCCTCTGCAGCACACTTTCAACTACCAATTTATAACTCTCTCTATGGAGGACTCGGATTGAAAATAAAGACACAAAGAGGATTCGGTACCTGAAGTAAGACCCTTGAGAATCGGATGAAGTCTGCCGTACTCTTGTCGCATTAACCCTTTTAAAGCGCACGAAAATGGAGAGACGTGGAGAGGAATAAATGTAAACGCCATCCGTTCTTTTTTTTCACCTCGATTTTTGGGCGGGATTTGAGAAAAGTCGCTCGCTCTCCTTATTTTAGCCAATGACACGTTTACTTATTTTCTTCCACCTCTTAAACTACGCATAAGTGGGAAGTAGAGAACATATAGAACAGTTTCACGTGAACCATGTTTTGGGGTATGCGGTACTTGCAATGAGTGAAAATAAAATGATGCAAATGAAGCTCAAAATATATGCAATGAAGAGAGAGAGAGCAAAAATCCGAATTATAACTTTAAGGATAATTTCCAGCTTTTAAGGAGAATTTTACTAACAAAAATAACAGCACTAAAAAGGGGAGGTTAATTGGAGACCAATTAGGCTGTGACTTGGCTGTTATATTCCTCTCAAGTCACTAGATATAAAAGTATCCCCCCTTTAAGGAGTCGACGGTCACTATTTTTTGAGGTAATAATGTTTGCATAGATTGCCAGGCGTAGTAGAAGAGTTCCACCACGAGAGTCGAGTTTAACAATCGCCTTAGTCGTCAGGGGAACTAGTTGTTTATCACAGCAAAGTCATACTTAATTCATACAAAACATTTCGTCTTTTTTCTCCAAATTATCAATATTTAGAATCCAAAACGATATTACGTGACCAGAATAGGAATCTTTATTGAATTTCTCATCTTTTGGTATTCGCATCGATTCCATAGGACCATTATTTGTAATTTAATTCTGCAAATGAAATGAATCCCGCAAACAGTGAAAAAGAACTTGACGACGGATTTTCGACGTTGTATCTCAACTCACTCCGTTGTCAATGACCAGATTGGGCAACCGCGTTCCTCTTGGACTTATAAGTGAAGTTTCGTCCGAAGCAACTAACTTCACCATTCTTCGGCATTTCGAAGAATGCGGTTTAGGTGACTCCTTAAATTTAAAATGGCAGTCTTTTCGATAATTCCCGATTCTAAGATAACCGCAGCGACACATTTCGAAAAATAATAACGATGGAGGAATGCTTCAGCAAGGAACGAAGAGACAACGAAATACTCCAGAGAGTTTGGAATGCAGTGCCATTTGAGGAACTCAAGATATGGAAAGAGCACTTTTCTAATCGACTGAGACAAAAGCGCTGCCTGAGATTTGAAAGACATAGAGCATTGATTTTCCTTACGAAATTCATCAAATGAACTTTTAAGTAACTGGGATTATACATTCATGAATTAGAAACCGACGAATGAAACACTATAAAATGTATAAGAACCATTAACTTTAAAATGTATTAAGCTAAATTTCATGCAAATACAGTACACAACTGTGAACATTTTCCGTATGTGCCTAAACTGTGCTCACTTCACCGGCCGCAAAGAGGTACTATAGTCATCGGGTTGATTTCAACATAAATAGTCGTAAGAAAGACGGTGAAATAATAAATACGGAATAACTTGATATAAAATTCTTTAATTGCTTGGCAGAAAAAAATGATCACGAACAATAAAAATACTTAAGTGCTGTTCCACCAACACCTCCAACCATTCAAATCGGACGAGACTAAATTTAGTAGAGCTAATGCAAATGGAGCTCAAATGAGAAAAAACACATTTATGAAAGTATATTTATGAAAGTAGTGAGCTAAGGATCCTCCATTATCCTCGGGCGACATCTTTGTCTCTCAACAATTTCAATCCACAATATTCACGACATTTACACGTGATTCAAGATCGCAGTATTTATACCCTTTACTTCTTCGACTAAAACAAGCCGAACCTTTTTACATTGCTTCCTGATAAATATGTTTATATTTGTCGAGTAATTAATAGTGATATATCGCTTTCCATTAATAAGAGCTTTGACTATAAACCTAGGATTTAAAGACGTCAGTAGCGGCGTCCTAGGGCAATTCTAAAGAAGGCGCGTGGAATATTTTTTAAATGGGTCACAGGGCGGATGAGTTTTAAAAGAAGTGGCTAAATCTACGTGACAAAGGATAAAACCTCATTACTCGAGGAAGGATTCTTCAGAAAGAATCCTGCCTTAAAGAGTTTTTCAATCAAGCGAGCACGATCTATATGGGCATTGAAAGATAAACTGCTCAATCCAGAGAGATAAATGGAAGCCTTTAAAAACCCTGGAGTGAATTAGATATTATGGGAAGATGAAAGAGATCCGCTTATATTGCGAGGAAAATTGATACTTTTAAAAAGGGTTCCTTTGAGGCGAATCAGATCGAAGAATAAGATATTTGGCGATATTAATGTGTCTAAATCTTTACGATAATAAAGGACATAATGGACGAGACTTTTCTCCGAAGTTTTACTGTACTTTGTCTGAATTGCACAACAAAGAGAATTCTCAGATGGGATATCTCAGTACATCCGATCGACAGAAGACATGAAACATCTCATCATCATGTAAAAACCTCTAAAGTGATTGGTCGTATATTCTGAGGCGGTTATTAAAATTTAAATGAATGCTTAGAATCGAATTCAATTCTCCACCAATTGTTTCCTTTGTCAATGCAATTACCGTTTAATTGCTGCTGACAGAAACATTCTAGGAAATGATATCACAGAGACATTTACTCGTCGCTTGTATTTTGATACCATTTCTAGGTTAACACTTACGGAACACTGCTACTGAACTTCCAAAAAGGGGAAAAGAACGCCTCACTCACCTGTAAAGATAAAAAGAAAAAAATATTACCCTCAAAGCAAGCAATCTTCAAACTATTTGATTCATCAGGAAGAGACCAAACATATTTTGAGAAAATAGGCATCCCAGTTATATTACCCAATACCCAATTTATGTGTGATTAAGAAATAAGTCTTGGTTTACTTCTAATTCACAAATGCGTTTCGCAAATAAAAAGAGAGAGACTAAAACATTTATAGGTAATATTGTCCGGCGCGAATAAAGATTGGTTAAAGGTACAGCTTTATACACACAATACAATAAATTGGTTACAAATGCAATGATAGAAGATAATTCATTTCCATCTAGCGAAGAAACGTCGCAGACCTTAAGAAATACATTTGGGACCAAAGGCGTACTTCACACATAACATCTTTCGGAGGCACTCAAATTGATTCGCAATGACTCGCATTCAAATCGTCTTTTCTTTCGCCGCCTCTATCCAATGGACTTTTTAAGAGTCCCGCGAGACGCCTACGGACATCATCAGGTAACATGGCCCAAAAGGACAAGGAGGAATAAAAAGCTCAAGAGTACTCTGACATCTCTCTCCTTCATAGCCTTGGGATCGATTCTTTCGAGGACCCAAAGTTTTTTGACCCAGAATGCAACTCCCCTCTTGTGCCAACCCTTGAAAAACCCCGACTCAACCCCACCCCTACCTTCGGAGGAAAAAAAAGGTAAGACTATTCAGGAGAGCTGGGTCATCCGGGGATAGGGCGGGGTTACGAGGAGAACAAGAGAGCTTTTTTTTAAGTGCAAGTTAACCATCCACTTCGCATGTCTTCCTTGAAGAGTTGCTCTGAGGCACTTCTCATCAGCGTTTTCACTCACAGCCGAACTGGAACGCCTCGGCAAAACGCGGGAATCGGAGGAACTATTAATATAATGGAGGGAAATAGATTCGGAATAAAGGGCGGGATAAGTGACGGATTAACGCACTTTAAAATCATAGCACTCTCTCGGAATACATAACACAGACAGCGACAGAAAATAAGCGAATGGCACAATAGAGAGAATGAAGTGGAAAATAAAGATGATAATAAGTAAAGTTTTAAATGAATGACGGGGTCCAAATAGATGTGAACACTGGCGTGCACTTTTTGAGGCACGGTTGAAAATATGTGAAAATGAAGTTACGGCAAATAACCATTACAAACGGAGGAAAAATAAAAGTCAAGTAGGAAAAATCAGGAAGAATGCACGGCATGACACTTTTACTGAAAGAGTTATTATGAATTAATGGATGGAAAAACAGGTAAGTAATAAATACGTAGAAGTATCATATATATGTTACAACCAAAAATTCTTGTTGGCTAAGACGAGTAATGGATGCAAAGATTCGATTCATAGAGGGGTTTGGGTAGGTGTGAGTTTGTGGCTGATCATCAGAAAATTTCCAGCTTTCAGCTACATTATAGTCTCTAGCGTACTATTACTGATACTTGTGCGAAAACAGGTATTTAAAAACTTTCAGGACTCGAAAACGAATTATGGAGACAAAACGAGCTCCCCGACAGCGTGACAAGATGGCGAGGAGAATCTACCTCATATTTGAGATGAGGAAGATGAGAGTCGAAGGCAGAAAAGTTAAGGAAAAAAAAACTGGAAACGGGCGAATTACAAAGATTATTGGAAAACAAAACGGAAACACATGGTAGGAAAACTTTTACCCAAATCTTAATAATCTATACACCGAATAATAATCTTTGAAGATAGTTACTAATGGACATTAACCCGCTACCTTTCATTAACGACGAGAATAAAATTTCACGAAAGAAAAATGATGAAACCTTACAGAAAATACACAACTACAAATAATCTCTACCGATAAATAATTACGAAACATCGTTCATCGTTGATATTAACTGAGGAGAAACTTTTTAAAATATTAAACTACCGTAAAAATAAAACGACCCCAAAAAATCTACAAAAGAAAATTTAATCACTCAAGTAAGTGAGACTTTATTTATTTGATAACAAAATAACCCTTACGTTGATTCGGTTTGTTGGATGGAGTGAAAGTGAATCCTATAAAGGTATTAAAAAATTTTCGTAAATGGAGAGTCAATCTGCTTATCCGAAATCGGATAGAAATGGGAGAATATGGAATGAAATCACCCAAGTTACAGACGACGTAAAAATGAGCATCGAGGTGCTTAAAAAGGCGGCACGTGAGTCCAATTCAAACAGAACAGTATTTCGAGAGCTTTTAAAGTTGTTAGAAATATCAACTTACAGTGGCTTTCCCGTGGGCTTTTAAGGAGCAAGAAATTGAATGCGAATGGTCGGAAAGAAAAGAAGGCGTTCACGTCTGATCTCGGCTCTTTGTGAAGAAAGTTTTCCCGCCATAAAGAATGGAGAAAAGAGTGGAAATTTTCCGAGCACAATACGCATTACTCTCGACTTACCTTTCTTGAATGATACATGAATATAATTGTTCCTTACTTCGGAAAAATCAGGTAATACACCAAGGGAAGAACTAGGTCTTCTAATTTTAATCCGATTCCTGCGCTTTTCAAATACTATCCGAATTTCCTTTCCTGGAGTTTCCGAAATTCCTTCTATAACATCCCTTCAGAGGAGACTATTCTTTGGCGCAACTTTGCCCATTCACCTTTTCATTTCCTAAAACTTTTCGTCTACGAGGAACCTCTGAAACTAATAATAATAAAATAGTTCTTATTGAACTTGGTTTCCATCAAATTTTCTATTAAATCGTCCAGAAAAACGAAATTTCTAAACGGCCTCCCGAATCTAGCAGTGGGAAAAGTTTTTGAAGAAATGACCTTCAGAGCAATGCGTAAGGACATTCGAAGGAACAAAATCCTTTTCAGATGCCGAGGTCTAAAAATTCCAAAATACAATGGATAACAAAAAACCCTTTTCCTTGATTCAAAGTGGGAATCATTAGAATCGAGAAGGAAAATCCTTAGATTGGATGTTCAAATCATGGAATTCCGCGGAGGGAGAACTCAATGCTAGGTTTAAACTTCCTACTTATATCGGACATATAGCTTAAAGATCAAAGAACGCGAACAAAAAACAGATATTGCAAAGTGTTCATTCGTCGATAGGGGAATTAGAGAATGGAACGCATTACCTTGAGAAGTCCTCTTTCCAATGCCAAGAAATGTAAAAACTTTTAAAAATAAGCTTAAATCTGTTTGCACTTTTTAAATTTTTGTAATTTGTTAATAAATGTAATATTAATGTTGTATTATCATCTATTGGGTATTTACTGCAACATTAATATTATAAAATCTATTGTGCATGCATATATATATACAGGTATATATAAAAGTAATTCATTGCCTGCGGGAGGTTTTTGGAGGGGATTCCCTCCCGTCTTTGGGCAATCCTTTGTAATTTAGTATTCCCCCCTGCACCGCTGCCACCAGGCCCGATGGCCTAATCGCAGCGTAATTTGAATTAATAAATAATTTTATTTTAAGAGATTTTTGCCGCTAAAGAAGTTATTTTTCCACGCAATACATATATCCCATCGGGATCCTAAATTTTTGAGCTTCAACAGTAAAAAACAATGCGACGTCGATAAATCCAAGATTGAGACTGAAAATTAAAATTATCATTTTTATCGATATCCCATTTTTAATAAAATTAAGGCAGACTAATTTAGTTGTGTACTTCAAAAAGGAATTTAAAGTTTGAAATCGCACGTATTGAGAGCTGCTAAGATAAAAAGATTCTTACAACATCAATAAATAGATTTTTACAATAAGACTCCTTGGTTACCTATGCACTAAAATAGCAAATAAAACATAAAATAGAAAGCATTTGCCATTGCCCGCTAAAAACTAGGTTGAGAAATCACAAATGAAGTCATTACAGAGCGAAAATGTCTTTATAACCGATATATAATGTTAGGATGAATTTAGACCTAGACAGAATATATATAGAGCGGCAGTAAATTACAATAATTCTGGATGATATTAAATAAACTTTTAAAATTCCACAAAACCAAATGTTTGTCTGTGGAATTTTGAAAGTTTATTTGATATGATCCCGATTACGGAGTTCTACCAAGTTAAGGCTTCTTCGATTGAATTTATACAATAATTTTATTGTTTACTTTAATATCCTTTATTATCCTTAAGAGTTTGACAGTTTTAGCAGTTATGTTAACATAATGCCGTGCATTTACTCTTGTATATATTTTGTAAAAGAAGTAACTCAAATATGTAAATAATCTCATTCGTGGTGATTGTTGGTTTTTGTTGACGTAGACATGGTTGTTACGTGTTTGTTTAGAAAGCAATCATATTGGGATTTCTGTCCTTATATCTAAAGAGAACGGAAATAAAAGCTATCCTAAGTGATATAAAAATGTAATTTAGCAATCGCTTGCGCATAAACTGTACCAACAGCCTCTCCCCTATCTCTCTCATGTATTCTCCATTCCACCCACACCTTCAACCTTATCATCACTTCACGCCTCCCGCACCTAGTAAAAATAAGACATTTCACTTCATTCCAAAGTTAAAAGGGACGAATGACTCCTAAAGATCGTCCTCAATGCGTACATATTTGATGCCTGAGACGTGAGTCCGTGCACGTGATCTCCATGCTCCAATGAGCTCATCCGAATGAATGGCGTAAGAAAGGGACTCTGAATACAACCCCGTGGAAGGGTCATCAAATGTATTTTCGGTCAGAAGCAGATATTCTCCAAACAGGATTTATCACAAATTTCTAACAATAAACGTAATGAGAATCGAAATCAGAGGTTCGCTATTCTTTTAAAAAGATAGTTGTTTCGCAGAATTAGAAAAATGATTCAGGAAGCACGTAGACAGTCACCCATTTAATTAGCTAATTATAAGTAGTCCCAATTTTTCATGTTACGGAAAGAACTAAGGCAAATTATCTTAGAAAATTGAAGAGAAGAAATTTGGTGTTTTTTGAGTGAAAAATCTCCATTTTCTTCTACTAAATATTGCAGAAGATGATGATTAGGAGTCCTGCAAGGCACATGTCATATTAAAGTTGGAAGATTAGAAAAAATGGTGATTTTTAGAAAAATCACGTTTCCTTTAACAAGAAAATAAGTTATACGAAAGACTGATTTTCTTGAAATTAGAATATCGCAAAGTTATTTGATATAAGTTTCTTTGCCTGGAATATAATTGGCCTAAGTGAGGAATGGTAGCAATGATCGAAATTCATGCTGAAAGCCCACGAAAAATTAAAGATTTTGTCAGAAACTAGGTTTGCATTTTAAATTTAATCAGGGGAATATTTAATTATACCTCTATTATGCACCACTTGAATCTTTTTGCATATTATAGTATCGAACCTATCCTGAAGAAATTAAGAAACAATTTTTATAAAAGTATCCACAGCAAATCAAAATTGAGCTAAACCGTTTCGCAGACAATATTCGGCAATGGTGGGGTCCTTCAAGAAGCGGTTGGACAAAGGAACGGAACAAGCGATGGAGATGCGGTATAAATGAAAAGGTTTTGTGGAGTAATTCCGATCCTTTTACTACGTATTTCAGGTTAGCAGAAGTATCTCGAACGAGGTCACCTTCTCGCATTTCGCACGGCATTTGTTTTTCTTTAGGTCGCGGACTTCGATGCTCTCGAGTTTTATTTAAGGCTTCGTCTGTTTCATACGACCGCTTTGCGCCATCGAGGTGCGAACCCCGTCGAAGGACATCTATTTATCCATTCTACGGAAGAACGTAAATACACGTACGTTCGTTTCGCCCTGGATTATGGGACAGCAAAGGAGATTTCTGATGGAATCCTAAACGAAATAAGGGGCAAGAAAACTAAAATCATACATGCATTGATAAAATAAGGTTTGCAAATATATTACAACCTCGCATCTTGATAAGTGATGAATGTAAGAATCACTATCTTTCCATAATCAAAAATGTTGAGATTTTATAAGGCTTTCTCAGAATAAACGATGTTCATATAATTATATATAAATGATTGCGAATTAGGAAAAGTAGGAAATTATTTACGTGCCGATAGAATTCAATATAAAATCCTCTGCCGACAATAAGGAAAAATTGGAAAGCATATAATAACTGACATAAATGAACTTGGCCGAGAAAAGTGCAAACAGAAAATTAATTATGCGGCAATATGTATAAAGTGCTCGATAAAAATCTTTAATCAGTCAATCTTAATATAAGCGGAAACCTGATTGTGAATTAGTTTCACTTAAAAAGTTTGATTCTTTGATCAGAAGTGTATAATCAACGAATGCTTTACAAATAGGGAATACCAGTTTGACTAATTTACACCTTTCAAAATTGTAACGCCAGATTAGGACAGAAGTGGTACATGAATACACCCATCAATGAAATATAATTTGTGTTTCTAAGAAGAAGGGGAGTACTATACCAAAATGTTCAAGATCCTCAAATCGCGAAATTAAAGTAGAAATAAATTGTTTAGAAAGTTATTTTTCGGTGATCATACGCTCATATATTGCTAGCTCAAAAAAGTCATGAATGGGTGGAAAATCGACATAAAGAAAATTTTCGGAGCTTTTAATGCATTGACCTAAATTCTCGTTGGTCGAAAGAGAAAATCTATGAAGAATAATTACCTCAGATAATCTTGAATAAAGTCATTAAAAAATCGGATTACGATGATTTAAACTTTTGAAAACATCACAAACAAAGCGTTATTGAATCTAGTAAAGCGGTAAAAAAAACACAGTCAAAATAATTTCTTAAATGTGGAGAATTACTCCTCTTAATTTAAGTACAATAGAGCAATTTCTAAATTCATGAAATACGGGAAAAGATGGAATATAAAATGTGAATTAGGAGTAACTTTCGGTTTCAAAGCAAAACAGCATGGATATACCTTAAGTTTAATAAAATCTTTGATAACACCTAGTAACAATAGTGTATAAAAGTATTTAGTAATACCCTAAAATGTTATTATATTGGAGAATTACGTTAAATCCTTAATAAGAACGCAAAATTACACGAGGTTATTGGTGGAACTAATGTGGAATAATAATTAGACGTGCATTAGAGGAATGAACGGGCGGATTGAAGCTAATGAAGCTGCTTTCAGGAAATAGTTCAACATCATATTATCCTTACGAAGCTTGTAAACTTTACGAAAAATGTAAACTTCGCGCACTTAGTTGCAATTAAAGCCAGACTGATTAAAGATAAAATTTAGACAAGGATCTGTAACATGAAATCTCCTTCAGTAAATGAGTTTTAGAGACTGTTAGGGAGAAATGTAACGTAGTAGTAGAATTCCTTTCGTGGATAAGAAAATATATTTTATAATATAAAATATATTTTTATATAAAATATATTTCGTCTTAAGACGAAGAAAAGGTTTTCGCGTCTATCATATCCACTAAGTGGAAACATGGAATTAACCATTATCAAGCGTAAAAAAGTAGCAAAATAAAGAAAGCTGTTGAAGACGTACGATGACGATGAAATGGAAAATATTCAAACAAGCAAATCAAAATCATCCGTGAAATTCGGAGAAACAAATATCTTCGACAGTAACGAGGAATGGGATGTTAGGAATAATTAATGAAGTACTAAGTTTTATATGGAATCGAGTAATTTTTCGGACGTCAAAAATAGCATGGGCTTGAATTTTGGAAAAGCCAATGTGTCGAGATGGGAGACATCAATCTGCAGATTTTTTTCAATGAATCCTCCTTCGAGAAATCTTCGCAGCCCAACGTAAATGGGGTGTCGAAATAAATACACAATTTCTCCCAGATTGAGGAAAATAGGGCGAAGCGTGACTCTCGCTCCGGTTGTGATTCCTTTTTCTGTAATCAGCGAATTCTTGACGGCCTCGAGGCGGACTAAAAATCGTGAGAACCGCAGCGTAATCGGATTACCGATACAGAATTCCAAAGCAGTTCCGATTTCTTCTTCCTGTGAGGGATGTTGGAGTCGTATCGCAAGTGGGAGAAAATTGCGGTTATCCCACGACGAGATGAATAAATGAAGAACCGAAGAAAATACGCGGAAAAGTAATCGGAACGGAATATTCTTCCGTCACTTTGCCTCCATGAAGTCGTTACTTTGGCCGCTTTGCTATCGTTTCATTTTCCTACCTTCCTAAGATAAATCTGTCATACATTTGGAAGATTAAATCTGCGGAAAATGTAAGTAGGTTTTGAGATAGATAAACACAATTTCCCACACTCTCATTCTGCGATGGAATGACTGGTTAAAATTCTAATTCTCATTTGATATTTTATACTTAGTTTACCGAAGAAAAATCACAAAGATATTTTTAAATAGCTTATCCATAGCCATATTGAAATTGAATACTGTATTTTAGTACATTAATTGCTTTAACAAAAAATAAATAAATATAGTGCAATAAATAAATATAGAAATAAATAAATATAGTGCTATAATTGTGATGTGGAGATATATTCGGAAATAAATATCCAATACGTTTATCTAACTCTCACAATACAGGGACGAGGAAATGGAAAATAATTATAAAATCTCCGCTACAAATAAATTTAAAGAAGGTATACCAGAAGGATCACCAAGGAAAAAACATAAAGATGAGAATAGAGAAATGAATTAAACTGAGCAAGACAGGTCAGGTTCAAGTCGAACGCGTTCGTCGAAGCCAATGGAATTATTCATCTTCAGAGGTCTGTAATAAATACTGATCATGCCTGTCAGCATGCCATAAATTAAGACAAATTATGATTTATTACTTTTTTGTTCTTCGATCAGCTAAAATTCACATTTCAAGCAGGAGTCATAGTAGAAATATAATAGGACCTCAAAGGAAGATTCTTCAAAGCGAAGCCATTGTTTTCTTAAAGCGGCATCTTTATCATGCAAACATGGCTTGAAAACAGCAGACGAGAGAGCTCGAAGTGCGAGATAACCTTCTTCGACTAATGGAGGCGTTAGAAATATTATATAGTTGATGACCTATTGCCCGTAAACAAACTACTCGACAAGTTTTCTCTAAAACGGCGTTTTGCCACCGCGCATTTTCACAGTCCGATGCACTGAGCGCATATTTCATTTCCTTCGAGAACTAACTTCTTGCCCTTTTGCGAACGACCTCCGTTCTCGCGGGAGGTTATCAACACGAAATTGGTCTTGAGGACCGTTAAGTTGGCAGCGAATTGCATTACGGGATGAAGATTAACTCCACGGCGTGATTCATTATTACAAATACGCTTTCGAGACGAGCCTCTCAAAATACTACATTACACTGCGTGCCGCACACTGATCAATTCCCGACGCACACTTTTAAAGGAATCCATTTTACATGGATTTTTCTAAGGCCCTTGATAATGCTAATCATGCTTTGTTACTAAGGAAACTCATAGCCTTTGGATTGAATGGTTTGATCCTCAAGTGGATATCAAGCTACTTAGTAGGTTAAGTCAGTTAAGATAAATACTTTCATATCTCAAGAGTTTAATGTGTCTTCAGGAGCTCCAAACTCACTTGGGTCCTTTACTCTAGTGAATCAGTTACTCTTTAACCTAAATATTAATGATATAAATTCTGCTCTCGATAATGTTGATTTTTTGCTTTTTACCTATGACCTGAAAGTTTATAAGTCTATACATAAGTGTATCTGACTGCAATATGCCGCAAAATTCAGTGAATCAGTTGCTTGAGTGGAGCAGAATAAACAAAATGGATTTGAATATATCCAAATGCAACTCAAAAACCTTTCTTCACAATAAAAAGTCAATCTTGTACAATTATACCATTGATAACAACGAAATAAAGGGAGTTGACTGAGTCAATGACCTAGGGGTTGATTCATCAGTGTTTTATTTCTCATATTGAAAACATTAGAAATATAGCTCAAAAAGTTGTTAAGCTGCATAATCAGGAACACATTTGATTTTAAGAAACCAAAGACAAACAAGTATTGCTCACTGGTGATACCACTCTTGGAATATGCATCAATGGTTTGGTCCCATTACTTCAGATGTTCACATAAATCGATTGGGAAAGATCCAACGCAAATTTTTGAGATTTGTAAGCTAAAGAATAGGTAATAATAATCTCCATCGAAATATGATGCCATTGCAAGAATCTTTAAAACTCGAGGAACTGTGCACCCGTAGAAATATTTTAAACGTAATTTTTTCTGTACGAATTGCTGAATGGAAAAACATTCTGTACAAAATTGTTATCGTACATTCAAATAAGAGTCCCCAAGCACAAATCAAAATTTGTTGATAATTTTGTAAATGATAAGTATTCAAGAAATTATTTATGTAATGTATATTATGTAATTTATGTAGACACCTATTACCAGTATGAAACATTTAAGCAACGTCTTCCTTAATGTTCTACGTATAGATGTATTTAATACAAATATTATGCAAATAAAACAAGCCTCCAAAAAATTGCAATGATATAGTTTTACTTAATTCCTTGACTATTTTTGTGCTCATGCACTTACGACTTATTTTATAATCTTGTATTTCAAGTTTTAATTTATAGACTTTGTAGTAAAATGTATTTATAATGTTTGTATATTGCAAAATTCTTATCCAATATTCTCTCGTGTATAAAATACATGTATTATTATGCATTTTAAGTATGTCTTTATTTTATGATGCATAGTTTTGATGTGATGCATTTTATATTTTATGTTTATCAATTTTGTGATATTCTATATTCCTATTTCATTTATTATACGGCAGATCGTATGTTTTCTGTTGTATACAACAGAGAGAGGGCACTCTTATGTCCATTTAATAAACAAAATAAATAAATAAACATTCTATAAAATAAAAAACATATTCCTAATGGATTGCAAGATAAATTCGACTCCTAGCTTTAGGGTAAAAAAATTATTTTTCAAATTACCTATTATCCGATCTCCGAAGTATAAAAAATAAAAAAGAGCGCGTTTCCACTCAAACGTACTGATTTACAAAGGAATCTTCCACATGATAAAGTCAGCTTGGAGTATCTATTTTTCAAAATTATAAACTTTCTAAATCTAGTCTTACGCCGAGTTTTTGGAAACTACATCTCCCCTATTCCTGGAAAAGGATCTGCTTTCATTTACGCTCTAAGTTGTTTATCAGAAACAAAAGAAATTCGTATTGTACACAATGAAACGTGATAAAAAGAGAAAACATTTATTCTAACATATTTACAGAAATTAACGAAAGAATTACGAAAAATTCTTCAGCCTCACAGATTAGTAAATAATCGAAAATAAAGTAGCAGATCTCTTTCATGGGTTCTACGAAATTTTTAATTTAAACTTTCAACCTTCTAATATTACTATGATCAAGCTCTTCATAGAAAATAATAAAGCATCTCTTGTTACCACATCTTACGTATACAAAATGTATTAGTAATATGTTAAATGTTAAAATGATAAATAACCAGAGAAAAATTTTCATTACATCTTCTTTAGTTTAAACCATGTTCATGGCTGTGATAACATAAAAAGCTACTGATTTATGAGGCTGAACAAAGGCATTCATTTTGGCTAATCCTTCCCCAACTCTTTATATCTAAAGAAAAACTTCTCTAATATTATATGGAGCGCCAGTGGAGAAATCACGTAAATTAGTTTCGCTGTTATCATTCTATTTCAAAGGGGCAAGTAATAGAGATTGCTCTAAATAATACACTACCTCATCCTCATTCGTTAAAATTATGAATTAGTTTTCGGGACATTTAATACTATAAGTTAGTTCTGACGAATTTGGTTATGAACTCTTTAATATCAATTATCAATTGGGATGGAATGCATTACCTGGAGAACTTCTCAATCCAATGCCGGTGAATGTTAAAAATAAGCTTACAAGGAGAGGTCGCCAGAATGAAGTTCTGGATTTTGATGAGACCTATTTCATATTGAAGTAGACATAGCGAAAGTAAAAAGGGTGAGAGGTTTCGTCCACATAGGCCTTGGTTCCTGAGAAAATTGACAATAAAAATATCGTTTTTTTTTTTATTATCCTAGGTAGGTATGCTTCCCTGCATAACAGCAGATGCTCCCTATGTCGGCTGTGAATCGCATGGACCTGCTATCGAATTCGTTGTTGGATGTGTTTTTTCTTACTTTTCTAACCTTCATTTTCTATAACTTAATTTTAGGAATAATAGCAATTACTATGCTTATTATTCGGCACCTTCATTAATTTATATTTAACTGACCTTGGATATGTTGCTGCCATGAAACTACTCCAATAGAATGGAGTAGTGGACTTGAAATTTGATTCCAAATGGAAACCCCAAGAAAGGCTGTGAAAGCGAAGGATATTTAGTATACTTTCTGTGAGGAAACTTAAAGGATAGGACCCTACCTCAGCTTCCTTCAACCCTTTGGAAATCGGATAACTGTATCGAATAACGGTATACAGTGGTACCTCGAGATACGAGCAGCCTAACATACGAGTTTTTTGAGATACGAGCCATATTTTCGTTCAAGATACGAGCCCAAATCCGAGATACGAGCCGTGTTTCCAAGCCAAGTGCAGCCAAGAAGGCAAAAACAGGTGATAATTAAATTTACGTAAATGTTAAGCTTAGTTTAAGTTTAAAGTTAAGTGCATTGTTTTAAGTTTTTTCTTTTATTTGAAATAAGGAAAGTGTAGTTTTAGTTTTAAAGTTACGAAAATAGTTTTAAGTTCTGAAAAAGCGCCATTTACGTACGTGTCTAGAGTGCCTGCATCCCTTCCCTCCTCCCTCCTCCTCGCCGTTCACCTTCGTTAGCCGCACTCGTCTGTCTCCATAGTAAGACTATTATGCTAAATAACTCTTTTCTTTTTTTATTTCATATTTTGTTATGTATTTGTTAATTATACATGTTTATTTGTTATTTAAAAACATATCTTTATTCATAATTTACAATGGTTTGGGGATTTTTCTTAGGTCCGGAACGGATTAAATCGAATTCAGTTATTTTAAATGGGAGAAATTCGTTTGAGATACGAGCCGATTGACTTACGAGCTCGGTTCTGGAACGAATTAAACTCGTATCTCGAGGTACCACTGTATTGGTTGACAGCAGCTAGCAGACTTTCTCTAGGCTTTTGTACTAGTTGAAGACCAACCTTTGAGACGACCACTGCGAAAAAGAAACGTTTCTAAAAGCATTCGGACTTGTGAATTGCGTACACCAGGAATTTATTTTCGTAGACATCGTACAATGATGGACGCTGAGGTTCTGGTTCCTGGTCCATCAAGTGGATTTGGTTCAGCAGACAGTTTTTCGGAGTCGAAACCAAATTTTAGCAAAGATGATGTAACGGGTGCTGTCCCTTAATTTTGAAGGTAAGTTTATTTAATACATATATTTATCTGTTAACGTCGTGAACATGAAATCTAATGACAATTTACTCATACATACATATATATATATTTTTTTTAATAAAACAGAAACCTTACGCGAGATGAAGGCTATCGATGTTCCCAAATACGTTGTTGTCTCCCTTCGTTCGAAATTAATCGGAGAAGAAATGTTTCGACGATTTCTGGAAGTTTTGGATAATTTTAAGTTTGAAGAAGAGGACGAAACTTTTGCAGAGATGGAAATGAACGAGGATTGTGCCAGTCTCCTGGACGAGGATACGCAAGCCGTGGAAGCAGAGAGTTCAACTTCATCGCCAACAGACGAGAGTGAATCCTCCTACGAACCTTTCAACCCTCCGTAATCAAGTTCAGTGCTCTTAAAGAACAAAGGATTGCTTCCAGTGTGGGAAAAGGATATTAGAAGTGGAGGAACAAAATATGATAAACTGGAAATGATAGACAGATGGGTACATGATCGGTTTGTTGAAGCAAGGCAAAGAAATGAACCTGTGTTTACGAGAACCTTGCAGGAGTGGTCCATTGCCGCGGCGTTTCAGCACATCTCGCCGGAGTTTGAATTCTCTGCGAGTGCGACTTGGATAAAATCCTTCAAGAACAGGCACCGAATAGTGCAACGGAAAGTTACCCAATATGTCTCAACCAGCGAGCGAACGTCATTAGAGGAGATAGTGAAATCCGCCAAGCTTTTTCAAAATCAGGCAAACATGCTAATTCCTGAATATAATCTTGATTTGGTCATTAATACAGACCAAACTGGGTGTGCATATAGGGGGAAATAAAGAGAACACTTACAGAAAAAGGAGAGAAGACTGTGCAAGTGGCTCTTGGGAGTTTGAAAAAAATTAAACATTCTTATACAGCGCAGTATGCATTCACTGCTTCAGGAAAGCTACTTCCAAAAGTTCTTTTGTGTATGCAGGAATCTGGAGGTGAATTTGGTCCGCGTGTTTGTGAAAATGTAAAAAAACTAGAGAGAGAATTTTCGAACGTTTCTGTTGTTTCATCTAAATCAGGTAAACTCACAACTAACTTATTTATTACATTCCTTAAAACTGTGATGAGGCCCAATTCAGATAATCGGAAGTTTTTGTTAATAATAGACTCTTGGGGAGGGCAAACAAATAATGCAATTTATGATGAACTATTCACTAACGATGATGTTGCACCGACGTGTTGTGTGAAAATTATTCCACCGAAGTGTACATCCGTATGCCAACCTTGTGATGTTTACTTCTACAGACAGGTCAAGCAATTTATTGCGCGCCTCCAGAATTGTACATTTTTGCTTCAGGAGAAGAGGGAAATTTCCTCCAGTGAGGATAACATTAGAATCCACTCTTTAATCCACAATCAGTTATCCTCTCCAGCATTCAAAGACATGTTAGAATATTCATGGTATGCGTCAAAACTGGTAGATAACAGAAGTGTTTTTCGGAATTTACGAGAGGTTTGTTTTCCTAAAGATGTCCAAAAACATAAGTGCAAGTGCTCAAAAATTAGCTTTATAAGATGTTCATGGTGCTTCTCCTTTCTGTGCTTCTCTTGTTTTTTGATTTTTATCATCCTAATATATGTTCAGAAAAAATATAATGAATAAAATGCTCGAATTAATATTTTTTATTTACTTTGCGGTCAATTACTGCTATATTTACAACGGTATAATAAACCAAGTTATTTACCATTAGAATTCATTGTCTCAATTATTTCAAAATGAACATTCTGGTAAATTACTTTTAGATCATAGGAATTGATTTAGAATATATCAAATCAGTGATTCATTGTATAAATCAAAAGGTCGTGCATGAAATAAGCTTTACTGAAAAACCATAGCAATAAGATATTTCATTCTATTAGAATTAATTCATGACAGACCATATCCAGGGTCAGTTAAACATAACTTTACGAATGTGTCGACGAATCCCTGCCCAACTAAATACATAAAAGGGATCAATTATAGTAATTTCCATAATAACAAAAACATTCATTTTTTAATCAGCAGTAAGCATATTAAACAGCCAGGTATCAAGAATCAGTGCACCCTGTATATGATTGTTGAAGTTATGAAGGTGAAAAGCTACTGAACCTTTTGTTTATATTCCTAAATGGAATAGTACTTACTTAATTCGATCATTTTCAAAGAAAAATAAGTATACTTATAAATTAGTCCATAAAACCATATTCTCGATGAAAAAAATTGGTGGCAGTACCACATATGAGATCACGAGCAGATTATCTTAGGAACATATTTAGTAATTCTCGTAAAAAGGTTAAAAGGAGGAAATAATCAATTGTAGTGATTGCTATTATTTCAAAAATTAAGTTATAGAAAATAAAGGTTAGAAAAGTAAGAAAAAACACATCCAACAACGAATTCGATAGCAGGTCCATGCGATTCACAGCCGACATCGGGAGCATCTTCTGCTATGCGGAGAAGCATACCTACCTAGGATAATAAAAAAAAACGATATTTTTATTGTCAATTTTCTCAGGAACCAAGGCCTATGTGGACGAAACCTCTCACACTTTTTACTTTCGCTATGTCTACTTCAATGTGAAATAGGTCTCATCAAAATCCAGAACTTCATTCTGGCGACCTCTCCTTGTTAGACGATTATGAAATTTAAATTGTTATGTGTATATGTATGTAGAAGGCGTAGTTTTAATCACTTTGTTATCCTTAGAATAAGAAAATAGTTCCATGTAGTACAATAAAATCTGTGTTTGATGGAGTTGTTTGTTTATTGTTTATCTGACTTGCTAGTACTCATTGAGCCTATTGCTACTGTTAAGGTGTGTATTGTCCACGGGAGGTTTTTGGAGGGGCTTCCCTCCCGTTGTTGGGATTGTATTGGTATATCCCCCTCAACCGTTGCCACCGGGTATTAATACCAACTTGCAGCGTTTAGATTAATACATAATATACACCATTCTATATTCATTTTAGTTTGGTAGTTATTTACTCATTGTTTCTAGTAACCTTACTTGCTTTCCATTATGTTCTTTATTTTATGAAAACATTTATATTGATTTATTTATGTGAATATGCATCTTTATTGTTTTTTGTAGCCATTCAGATCTTTCTTAACCTCCTTTCTCCGTAAGAATTTACTTAACTATTCGTAGGTTTCGCAGGTTTTTTTCACGTCCCCCAAATTGCAGTTGTGTTTTTGCTGAGGTGAATATTTTTTCCCGAGCGAAAACTTAGGTTTTTAAACCAGCAACGTATTTTTCTTCTTCAACGTGTCTTTCTACGGGCGCACAGTTCTTCAAGTTCTACTCTTTCTCTAAAATGTATATGCGTTGGATGTAAGAAGAGGCTGATTGTCTCAATCTCACCCTAATAAAGGACGCATATTAATATTATGATGTCTAAAAACGTCTCATTCCCTTTCCAAGTTAAATGGTTTGGGCCGAAGACGATGCTTGAGGATGACTGAGTTGATACACAGAAGTAAATTCACTTTTTTAGTTAATTAATTAACATGAGTTGAAGCATTCAATGGCACTATACCGAGATATGAGTTTCAGATGAGCCTCAAACGCGTAATAATTCCGTCTCGAGCGAAAGACATTAGCGATGATATTTTCCGCGCACAAGGGGAAATATTTCAGGGAAACGTCCACTAAATTTCAGCGACGGTATCTCCCGGTGTTATTGCAACCAGAGTCCGTGCACCTGAGGAAAGAAACATCTACCAGAGCGAGCGTAAGCAAAAAGAACGTGGAAATAATAGCCTCGGGAAAAAAAACACAGGGACGAGGCGGATGAACGTTGGAAAAACATCCGAAACGGCGGAAAATGGAAAAATTAAAGGCAGTCTCCATTACGAGCAAAGGTGCTCATTTCCCGAGATGTACGCGAAGATGAAAGGAGGGAAATGTAACGAAGAAAGTAAGAGAAAGGCGAGAGGAGATGAAGAAAGGAGCGGAGTTAGATTACTGAAGTAATGGAACATTTGAACGAGTTTCCTAATTTACTTTATGCGGCTTTAGTGTCTAGAAATACAATGCTACGAAAATTACAGCTTTAAATATGAAGGAGTGAGTTTTGACTTGAAGCCGAGAGGATTTTTAGACTCGGAAACAACGTAACCTGGAAAATTTCATTTCCCGAATTTGATGAAATTGTGGAGTTAGGAAGATGACGTGTGGTCAGTCGACAGTTACACATTATGACGAATCCACGATTAACTCCATTAATTCTCCGCTAAAGTTGTTTGATTCCAAAAGTATTCTTTTTGCAGCGGAACACTGCTACATGTGGGAGCGTAACTTTTGGAGATAAAAAAATGAATCATTCAAAAAGTGTCATATTGTGATGAAAATGTCTCGACACTCCAAGCTAGGATGTAACAAGTTAGGATGTTTTTACGGTTTACCATTTGAGATAAAAACAAATTGCCAAGTACATATCCACTGATAAAATTTTAAATTACAGATTTTTTTGTTCGTTCAACACGAAATGCCATTACAAGTAGGAAATTAAAAGGCCTCCTACTTTCACTTAATCATTTTATTTAAGACCGAGTTCGAGCAAAGCAAAAGCCATTACCAGTTGAGTTGGGAACTTCAGAATCGGTGTTCGCAGATTACCTTCTGTAGTGGGGATATCCTTTAAATGAAAACTCCATCGACTTAAGAAAGAGAACGGGGGCATTGGAAACGATGCAAATATTTCCATCGAACTCTGCAAGAAAACAATTTCGCCTTTTCCTCTTATCAACAGAACTTACAAGAATATAAAACTCTTACGATGGCCTCTTTGTAATTAGAGAAGTAAATAAAATATACAGGAAATAAAATGCTTTATTATTTCCGGTTTAACAAAGGAAATGACTTACTACTTTGTTGAAAAAGTTTCCGAACTTATATTTCCCCGCGAAAACGCCGAGCAGGAGTTCTGATAGATGGCGCCACATATTGCATGTCCAGCTACCTACCACTTACCTACCTATCTACCAACAGAATTTTGTGTCTCCTACTCGGCGTTTTCGCGGGAAAAATAATATCGGAAACTTTTTGAACGTAGTAATATATCGGTTGCCTTCAGATAGAGAATTTTATCAATACTTTTTTTCTTAAAGTAAAACAGTGTTGAATGACTAAGAGATGTAAACAATAATTCGTCTTTATCGAGTCATAATGTGTAGGGCAAAGCGCAAGAGCGGAACGGCCCAACAGGTCGTGGAAAAGGACACGTCCGGAAAGAGGACTTCGTCATCCAGAGAACAATGCGAGTTTATGAGATGAAGGCGCAAGAAATTCCCCAATTTCACTCGGGGACACGCTCGCTCGAGGAGGGCAAGAAAGACATCACCGATTCCATCTCCGCTTCACAAATCGAGAGTTTCGCCTTTTTCGTTGCGCTCAAACGATTCCGAAGCGGGCGATCAAAGAGACCTTCGGATTGCACGCGATATGATCAGGTAAATAAAACTTTCCCGGGACGAAATGGAAAAGAGGCGACTAATGGAGGAATTTCTCTGTCCTGTTGGAAAGATACTCGCAGAGATGATGCGAATAAAAACTATGAAATTCTTGAAAATATCGGTCTCTCGGAATTCTATCTCGAGGGTGTTAATATGATGAACACGATAGAAGTTGCAACGATGCGTTGCTGACTATCGGTATTTCCCTACAATAACAACGACTTGTGATGGCTCGATTTAAGAGACATCTGCAGCGAGTATTGGAGAAGTATCGTTAATCTAAAGTATGATATAATGTGATTATAATGTAAAATTTGACTATGTTGTGTTGATTTGATTGATTGTATATTATTGACATGTCTTATACATGCATATGTATGTCGTTGGATAAATACAAATTATTATTATTATTACCGATGAATAGGAAGTAAACCATTACAACTCTTGTAACATAGGAATAAATATTGTCACCTGAGCATTTATAATTTTTTTAGGTCCAATCCCTTATGTGCAAAGATACTCAAACCCTTTCCTTTCATTTTTTAATTTTTGCATTTGTTAAAATGGTTCCATTGTAGCTACAACAATTCCTGTGCGTCTCAGAAATGGCAATTCTGCCAAAATGCAAAGATGTTCGAGAAATGGTTAAAATGAACGATAATGGTTTTCTTATTTCATGTATTGCGTCAGACATTTTCCGTCTAAGTCAACAAAAGCGGATGACTAATTGTGGTTATTTCCTTCCTTTCAAATATTTAATGACAGAGTACGACGATACAATATTCCGAATCAAATATTCCACGAATATAACCTGGATGATGTTATACAAACTAGACTTAACGATCCTTCAGCCGCCAAAGCGCACCCAAGGAGAATTTAGCAGCAAGAGTTGAAATAATATATGGGAATCGCCATAAATTGACTGGATCGATCGAACACTTAAGTTTTAAGCAGCCAAATGATTCCTGCGGTGTTATATCACGTAGACTCGCTTGAAATTCACTCCGTACCGCCGAAGGAAAAAAAGCATCACCTGCGAAAGATAAAGAGAGAATGCAGGTACCGGCTGGCTAATATATCTCTCAGATACCGCCTTAAACGACTGCCCTTTGCGTATTCCCTTAGAATAAAACATGGAAAACGTCCGTGGAAGGGAAATTGATTCGCCGAAAATTTAACACTCGAGCCTTTGCGAACTCTTCTAAAAAAATTCACACGAGCAGCAGCGCCACATAGCGACAAAAACGAAGCGACAAACAAACCTCCTCCTCAGAGATGTCCTCCTTCGCAAAAAACCGACGATATCTCCAAGAGCTCAGGGATTTCTTACTCGAGAAAAGGAAACGAGAGATTCGCTCAATACATGAAAGTGGCCAATGTTTACCTATCAACTTTAAAATGCGCTTTCCAAAATATTTGCCCATCGTTTGGGCTTCAGTGTGTCGTTGTCGCATTGATTTATGATCTAAAATATTGCAGAGTCGAAGCTTTTATACCCACATCGTAACTGGCCCAATTTGAAAGGATGATAAAATGTATATTAGATTCATTATAAGACGCCAGATAATCGTACTTTCCATCAATTTTACAATTTATTATAATTCTAACCAGAAATGTTACCCTTAATTGTCATCAGAAAAATTATTTAAGGATCAAATCACTTTTAACTCTCAGGATATTGTGTGCTACACATGCAATGCTAATTTGTTCTCCGTTTACAAGCATTTCTTCAATTTATGTAACAGAACCAGCCATTGATGGCTGCCGGCTGATTAAAGTGCAGCCCAAACTGCTTAAATTTGGTCGGAGGGTTTAATCTGTTATGCATTCGGCCCGAAAACTGATTGGATCCTCGACTCCTTTAACTATAAAAAGCTCTAGAGAATAAACAGAAAACATGAGGAGTGAGCCATTTGCTCTCAGTCAAACTCATTTCAGGGGCCCACGAATGAACCAATGAAAAACACAACTCACGGCAGTCACTAAGGAGCGGAAGAAAATTCGCAAATCAAAGCACAGTGCTGCTATTTTCGTAACCGTGAATAATCTCAAGGAGATGGCGAAAAGAAGGGCTGACAATTGATAAGGAGAAGGAAGGGTGGGGAGGACTGTTTGTGAGAGATTTACGCTGGGCCAAGGAGCAGTGGCAGAGGAGGAGGGAAATTTATGGCTCCTCCGCAGAATTGCCTCGTACAACACGTGAATTTAACACTTTTCCGCGGCACTTAGTCAGCAGTGGGGAGGGATTAAGTGGCGAGGGTGGGAAGCTTTTATTTTCTCGAGGGCAAAATAAAAGCGAACAAAGGAAAACGAGATTGGGAAACGTTCGCCTATTAACTCGAGACATCGCTTCTCTTCGTGGAGTACTCGCGCAAATGATCGGCAAACGAATTATGGAGAACAAATATTTCCGAGAAAAATTGAGAACAGTCACCAAAAGATTAGATTATGGTGAGACTTTTGTTATCACGTCTAATCTATCTTCTACGTAGATAATAGCTAGAGAAATTATGAGCGAAACGAAAATTCGGGGTGGAAAGATTTTTCGAAAATGGAAACGTAGGAATTCATTTGTGGAAATGTTCAGCTGTGATATATCCACAAGAATAGAGTAAAACTTCAAATTTTTAATCCTGAAAGTAAAAGAAGAGACATTCCGCAAAATGGGAAAGCAATGGCAGGACTGCAACCCTTTTAGAAACTAGACTCATTCCCACAATTGGTAACCATTCGAAACTTTAGAATGAAACTTACTAATCATAGAGATATTATAAGAGATACAATTTTAAGAAAATATACCTACTCTTCAATTTAAACATAGGGTTTGAGTCACTTGATGAAACTCAATTCATCACAATGGTTATTAATGATTAAAATACATCTTTATTTAATTTCATTCATATTCATGCTCTCTGTACATGCAAAAAGCATAGTTTTCACGACTGTCAACTGAAACAATTGAGAGGGAAGAAAGCGCTCAGATGAACGACTCGGTAGGCGGAACGAACAGTACAATAGAAAAAATAAAACAGAGAACCAACACTCGTGATAGTGTAACTAATGTAGGAAACCTAAAAATATAAAATCGATATCAGGGGCAAGAATGTGTTCTTTTTCACAGGTAGTGAATTAGATAACAATAAAATTTCATCAAAAATTACACGATTAACATGATTTATAAGGTTTGAGGTTACAAATAGAGTAGGAGAATGACCTGCAACACCTTCTTTGAAGAGAATTTAAAAGAGGAGAAACTGGAAGTATTTTGCCAAAGGAAATATACAGATTTCACTCCCATCAATTACGTCAGGAGCAATGAAGAATGACCGTAAACTAGTTGCGATTTTGGCGGTGATAACTTACAGGGTCATCTAAAACATAGGACGTAGTTACTCTGTGCGCACAGACATCGCGATATCCGGCCAAACGCGCACTTCAGCTCATTCCAAGTTAAGATAGCATTACGTTGAAGACTCATAGATCACCTTGGGAAGAATACACTGAGAATTGATGCAATTTTAATGAAGAAAATTAAATCTGCGAGTGATTTTCGCCGAAACTTCGATCTCTTCTATGAAAATAAGCTTCAAACTGCTTCGTTAAAATTAGAGCGGAGTTCAGGAGAATTCCCAGGATCAAACAACCTGGGCTAGAAATATCGCAGGAGTTTCCAGATCGCTAATTTCAAGTTTTGAATCTCGTTACGCCATTAAGGAGCTCACGGAATACTTCGGCATCTCCCTAATCTAAATCTTTACTCGTGGAAACTGACTTACTAAGATCTGATGGGAGCAATCTTTAATAGTAAACTAGAATGCGTATTTTCATCAATATTATCGTGGATTAAGGAGAGAGGGGATCGTTTCTCCTTGGAATTACACGAATTCAACGAAGGAAGGTCGAATTCATAAAGGGCCAAATTTAAAAAGGAATCTTAGATTCCTAAGCTTTCAAATTCATGGCAAAGCAAAGCAAACAAATTTCCGCTCAAATAAATTCAATTGAATTATATCTCCTCAATCTGTCTTTCTCAAGTGAAAATTTTGAAGGTAAGAGAATATTCCCAAAATGGTTTCTAAAATTGTTAATGGAGAAAATGAATCAATACAATTTCATGATAATGTATTTTAGGATAAGAATAATAAAGTTCTTTAAATGAAACAATACCCAAAACAAAGAAAGGAGAAAAATTACATTAATGTCCGTCCTTCGGAATGTTAATATTTACAACTACCTAGTAGCATCGGTAAAGAAAATGTGCTTCAGAATTAATACAACACGAAAATGCGTTTTTAATAAACATACTTCTTTTATGTAGAATGAAGAGGGACGTTGTAATTTTCCCACAAAAAAGGAAACGTACTTCTTTGATGATAATACTGATTCAATGCGAAAGTTTTTCTTCGGACTATCTTTTTCCAGTTTACGTTTCCAGTAAGATAACCTAGACATACGAGAGGAGTTGTAAAAGAATATTTTTCCTCTAGAAATGCACCGTATGTATTAATATGCAATATTTCAACTTTACACTAAGGCCGTCCAAAATTTGAAAACATCTTACCAGAATTAAACTGTTGATATAATAAAAAGGCAGATATAAAAAATTGTTTGGTTTTTTATACACAAAAATAAATTATAAAAATTCAATTTAAATATTTTTGTGTGTAACGAAAACTAAGTATTTTTATTTTATTTTCTATATCTACCTTATTCTAGTGGAATTCCACAACGGCTAATTCCATCAATACTACCTATTTTATTCCTTCGGAGAGAAACAATATTCAAGTTGTCGGCCACCATGCGGGGATGGTAGTTGGATAAAGAACGACATTTGCATTAGCTGTGAATTCATTTCTCGCCGATTATATTAGATCCAGAGATTTGCAACTTAATTACCCGATGACGATCACCAGTAACAGCGGAGGAAGCCGATTTGACAGAGAACTGTCGCTCTATTGCTTTTCTTCCATTAATAAGGGTCGAGAGGCAATAAATAAGAAAAGACAAAGAAGCGCGAAATTACTTGGGATTCCTCCGAGACGGAAAAAATAAGGCCAGTGATTAAGGGAGCAAATCGAATCGCCTTTGCATCTGAAACCTTCATTTCCTGCTCTAACGATTTTTTAAAGCCCCACTTCGGTCGATTGTATGCGACAGGGGGCACGTACCGTGATCACGTACCTATAAATCCATTTCTAGGAAGCTTTATCGTGATTGCGATCTATAATAAAATTGGGCTATTCGAAATATAAAATTCGCGTGTGTTGGGAGCGATTGGTAAATACTGAAAGAACACAAAGGTATCAATAGATGAATAAAACACCCTATCTTCGTGCAAAATGGTGAATTCCGCGTTTAAAACGACTTTAGTGTTTTATATCGAATTTCGTTTAACAATACGGATACGCGTATTTATGGAAGAAAATGGGTTTCAAACGGAATTTTTGGGCATTTTAACTATTGATCTCAGAGAAACATGTTTGTCATCCATTTTTTAAAACATTAACTGTATCATCAGAATTTTTCGTGTCAATAAGGAGCAAAATTACTGCGAGCATTTTATGAAAACGAATGCAATCATGGCACTGTTATCAACGCGTAAGGAACCACACCATTTCGGCAGTACTTTAAAAATTTGGTATCCCTAAAGTTACCTATGAGTCAAATTTCAGAAGGACGGTTTTATAATCTAACCAATAACCAAGATCATAAAAAATACAATAAAAATTTGAATAGCGATCGAAACATTTCAACCATAAAGTTCTTTCTTCCTGCAAGAAAGAAAGACGGATAAGATCTCTCTTAAACATTGTAAAAGTTTCAGTATTTTTTTAAGGGAGTCATGGAGTAAAGAAACAGACATAACATCTCAAAAGCAAGTAGTATTAAAATGATGAGGAGACTTCTGTTTTACTTTCTTTTTTACTTGAAGTAGTTGGATTTACCTAGAATAATTCAGCAGTTAGATATTTAATTCTGCGTAGAAGTTAAACTCTTTAATTCAGCTAGACTCAACAATACGAACTATGACATCAATTCACTTCAAACACAAACAAAGAGAACGTTGCTAACCGAACTCTTGTACGTGAAACAACTGATGCGCTTTGGCATTTTCCAAGACGTTATTCTGAAGATGGGAAATGATTCTCGGCATTCAAAGGACACGCGTTTGATAGACAAATCGAAATGGAATCAGAGCTAACCCGATCACAAGCAATCACTGAAAAGGTAAACGGAGGGAGCACAGGTGTGATTATTCAGGAGCAGATGCGTCCATTTTAAGTGACTTCCAGAGATAAACTTTGAAAGGAGAATGATTTCCCAGGGGATTACGCACAAAATGCCATGAAATAGAGGAGAGAAATTTATTATTTCCATTTTCAATGTTCTGCGATTCCCACAAAACTCCAGTGCAGATGTGGTACTTAAGAAAAGCAATGCATCGGATGCAGAATTGGATTGGCACAAAGCGGTTCGATCTCTAAAGGACGAAACGGAATCCGCGTCGCGATATCATTAAGGACACCTCGCATTCATGTCCTCGATAATGAACTCGGTTCTCGAAACGAAAGGCAATTATCTCCAAATTCATTCATCGCCGCTTCCGTGCGAAGCCACGAATAAACAATCAGAAAATGCGGAGATAAAAAGAACGAGCGAATTTATATCGATACTGAAGACATATATATTCCGCGAGGAAATTCCTTTCGGCGTAAACAATAGCGGAAAACTATCCGCGAATAACGTATTGTCCGGAAAGGTCTGAGATAAGGCAGGGCTGTTCTAAATGAAACTAAACAGCGAACGAAGAAGAATGCCGGAGGATCATCTGTCGGAAGTCGAGATATCGCGTGAGAGCGTCATAAAGTGGGGCGAGGAATTCCGGTGCTCCTTGTATCTGCTGCAGCGACATTTTTTATCTTGAGTTATGGATTCGGGACACCGAGTCTTCAGGTAAGAAAAAATGGCCTACGATTAGAGAAACTCCAAGAGGACGCGTTGCACGACCAGGACCCCGAATACTAGACGACACCGCTCAGGACGCATACATTTTGGGAGCCAAATTCAGATAGAATTAGAAAAATTACCCTTTTCTGTCGCATTGGAAGATGACAAAAAACAGCCACGAAGGTATACGTCTTAAGGATAATGATAATATAAGCATAATCGGTTATTTCTACCTCATACTGACGCATAGATTCAACAGGCTACACTGTCGGAGAAAGTATGCCACGCTCATTTATACCGAATATTTCAGCAGATAAGACAACCATCAAATACAGGTAAGACGAGGTATACATTTTCGCAAAAAATATATATGATTATTTATATACACACACACACACACACACACACACACACACACACACACACATACATACACATATACACTATCAACAAGTATTTGGGAATAACTTGGCAACGAGAGGCTCATAACAGAGAAAATGAAGACGCAATCGGGGAGGCCTACATTCGAAGTCGAAATGAAAATGGCTGATGATGGCACGACACATACGATATACAAAGGAAATTTTTACTAACAAGATGTACATATAATTCTTGTTAGAGATTTTTCTCACGCAACAGTAGCGTAATTATAGCAAATAAGGATATGTAGGCATAGGATGAGATAGGCGATTGCACTGATTGTGGACATCTCCGTGGAGAGATTCGAGTGATCGGCCAAACGTCGACGCAGGTGCTGTTCTACAAAGTTTGGCTCGAGTTGTGCGAATCAAAATGGGGCGAACGGATGTTAAATTCGGAGAGCAGACATCAATCAACGCAGAGTGCTCCCAAAAAAAAACCGAGTCATGACGATGGCTCCTTGGATGTGACTACAGTTAAATAAGGAATACCCGTCGAATCGCGATCATGGAGTGAGGGAAGACTAAAAAAATGTGCAATTAAACGAAACATTAGAATATGGAAGTCAAAATATTCGATACCATCGTCCCTTGGTACTCCACCCGTTACGTCATACAACGTCTTTTGTTCGTAGAATTTTAATATGTGCCTATGGTTAATTTTATTTATGGTTTCGATGGAATGTTATAATTTGGACATTATGTTATTTTATACCGTTTTTAGTGTACGTAATTTTAAAGCTTGATATTTGTATCATGTTTTTAGTTCACGATCCTTTAAAATTAAAAAATATAGGATTCTAATTGACAAATAAATGGAGTCTAAGGCAACTAAGTCTAATCGAAGGCCTTACGGCTAAAAGATCCTTTTTATATGCGATTCAGAAGTTATAAAATATTAATCTCAAAAATCAAATCAAACGTCTCCGAACTATGAAAGATAAATATATCACAAAGGAATAGAATAAGGGAACATCTTTGTGGGAGGTTCTTCAAGAATGAAGACGCTGCCCTAATTCCATTTCCATATTGAAAATTCGCATCTCAATCGATGAGCATGTTCCCATTCCTGATCACGTACGTCTGGGTTGTCTTAGTTTATTCATCAATGCGAAGAGACCCAGTTCCTTCTTCAACAGCGCTTGTTCTACTGCAATTTATCTCGGGGCAGCATGAAATATTAAGAGAACTGCAGTAATGGGGGCACGATGGTATGGTATACACACGGTATTACGCGATTAATCATAAGTATAACAATTTTTACAAATAAATATTACATGCTTATATGTAATAAACGATATTCAAATAGAAACCAGGATTATTGGCATTGATATAGAGTGAATCAAAATAAATCCATATCGATGTTTAAAAATTAAAGCATCTTTTGAAATTAACACCTCACGCATCGCACGAGGTACGCCAAAATTCTGCAATTAAATAAATGCTGAAGAAGTGAAACGCCTTATGGCAAAACTTCTCTCTATTTAAAGGACAATGTTAACATAATTTTACAACATTATGTTAACATTTCTTCACAACTTTTACCTAATTTTTCCAACTTTCTTCCAAATTTTGCTGAAACCTTGCATCGTTATTCTCCTGTAAAGGTTTTAAATTGTACGTAGAGAATATCGTTCGTTAAAATTCCTAATGATAAAAGGTAATGATGTTCCATAAATTTGCACGACGTCTGAAATTTCACGGTTACCATAACATTTTCGTAATCCAACAACGCGAAATGCAAACTTTGCAAAATAAACTTCCAACGCCCCGATGGGGAGTTAGATCACGTGACCTATAAATCGAGTTCACGCAGGGCCTTGTTTCGGCTCCATGCACTCATGGACATACTTCGGCCCAAACAATGTTTGTGCCTAGCGCGCGTATTTTCATTAAATCTTCGCTAATTGAGTTTCTATGCTCAAAAAGTACCCACCCAAGTTCTAAAACATTTTTTTGCTCTGGGCTAGAATTTCGAATTTCCCGAGCCATTATCCTTTAATTACGGCTGATAATCGATTTTTCGTTGCGAACTTTAATCAACTAGTTGAACCGGTAAAAACAGCGGAGAAAACGCTTCAAAAATGCCCCGCGCACTAAAGGGGGAAGTTGCCGTTTATCAAAGATCTCTCTCGCAAACCGAACGCAGCGAAGTTCCTCCGCCACCTCTCTTATCTCCTTTCGGTGTTAAGTCTTTGGGGGATTCTGCATCAGAAGCCACGGAACCGTAATGTCCACGGACGCTAAATTAAGTATCTGCCCTGGCCTCCACGGAGCGAGCAAATTACACCCCGAGAACAGTTAGGCGCCCTCCCAGACAGCCCCTGGGGATAAGAGGGTAAACTTAATTTCTTTCTTTTATGTATTTCTCGTTACCTCGTGAGAAGTCTATCCCCGGAAATTTATTCCACTGAACGATATTGCTCCCATTTATAAGGACGGCAATCTCGAGAGATACGGAACAAATTTAAAAATAAATTTATTATCCAATGCTTTACTTAAAAGACATTCTTAACGAATTTTGCACTTTAATAATACCCAAGGGATGTAATCTATCAAACCGTAGTATTCGGCAAATTAAGTTGAATTTAAAGATGGGTACTTTAAATTGCAAAAGTAAACGATGCAAAAAAAAGATCCCACGATAAATAGGACTGAAGATTATCGACTCGAAGACTAAACGAACTAAAATAATTTCCAAACAGACCAATTAAAGCTGAATAATGAGATTGGAGGAATAAAATTCCATTATCAATACTTAAATAACAAAATATATTCACGACATGACATTTCCAATTGTATTAATCAACCGAATATTCGAAGAAACAAATGCATAGGAATGTGTTTCATCCTGCGGCACAGGCAGCCCAACTAGCTCTAGCCCCTGTCATCCACGCAACCAAGCATTTCAGGCATCCAAATATTCCACTTCTGTATCGTTTTTCTCAGTCTTATTTCCTCTTGCCTAGGAGCGAGTAGGATTAGATAGGTGTAGAAATTAAGACTATTTGTAATTAAAGGCGAAACATTTCTCATTTCTGTAAAACCCGGACAAGGAAGCAATAAATACGGAGGCTGCTCGCAAAAGCAGGAAATATCGAGGAAATCACAAAGGCGATTTGTGAAGCCCTCTTTTGGCCACCTCAAGAGATTCCTCTTCCGGGTGTATTTCCTTTGCTTTTTCCGGCAACTAATAAACAGCGACCGAGTTTCCGTCGAGGGAAATTTTTTTCTACTTAATATGACGTCTTATTAGCATTACTCTCACTTTGCGACAAAGGGAACTTTTTGCTTAAAGAAACAGCTTTGTTATGAAGCATATCTCACCACGCGGATTCTTCCGGGAAGCAGCGTACAGTAGAGAACTGTCGAGAAGATTATCTAGGATACTCTCTCGTTGCCAAGTACTGCATAAGTGTAAAGCATAAAAAACTACACCTAAGCTTGTTAAGATGAACATGTTTCCATATTTAGTCCTGAATGCTTTCGAGTCCTCACTGATAAGAGCGACTTCTTCTTTCGAAAAGTGGGAAATCCTCAGGCGACACATACACTGCATTATAACATGATGACCTACGATAAAAATTATTCGATATATTTTTGAATTGCAAAAGTTAAGCAACGCTGATGAAATAATTTTCAGTAGGGTCAGACCGACTTTCTTCAAAGTCCAATATGTTTCGTAACTGTGAAGCACACTTTTATAAAAATCAATACGAACATAAATTATAAACGTTAAAATTCACTTTTTTAAGTCTCAGCGCAAACCTTAGGTATATTCTGAAAAAGAAATTCTTTCGCTATATTAACAACTTCGTTTGGTTTCAGTTCCTCATATCTCAAATGTTATAAAATGCTGACCTTTTAACTCACCAAGGCTGGTAAAAGCCAAATGCTGTTTGAAAACGGTGGTATGTGCTCGAAAAATATATGAAAATTAGAACAATTTATTGGATTTCGGTTATGCAAATAGAAGACACGAGCTTTCATATTTCTCGAAGATATGTTCATTAATAGGAAAGTAAGCGAGTACCACAGGATGAAATAAAAGTGATATATTTTGAAAAATAAACCGAAACAATCATTCGGAGCATAAACACGACTTTACCGGCAAGAAGAGCAAAATTCGCTTTCAAATGAATATTAAACGCGAATCAATACTCGTGAGGGATAAATGGAGATTCTCTGAATATTTATTACACGGGTATTTCGGGTCACGTCAATGTCAATTCCAGAGAACATTTAAACGCCTATTCCGGTAAATAGCGGAAACTCATCATTATGCTAAAAATTTTTAGAGAGCTTTACATACGGTAATTCAACAGCGGATGGAGACCATCGTAAGAACTTATCTGGAAAATGCACACATGCACGATGAGAAAATTGTTTTCAATTTTAAGCATCGTTGAAACAATGAACACCAGGAAAACAAATGAACTGCTCCTTACGTTCAATTACGGCATATGTTATTGTAAATCATGTATCTGTATTTGAGAAGACCAGAGGGCCCTTAAATAGTACACACTACTGCCTTTAAGAAGAGCAGCCATCGGCTGAGATACAGATTTTAGACAAAGTTAAGAAGACATGGTGGTATTAAATAATTGTAGGAAATTATTACCGAATCTTCGCAAAATTTGTTAAATCTTGCATCAGGATTCCTCCGAAGTAGTGAAAACGAGGAAATTACGGTGTATTGGCAGACAGAAAAAAGGCTCGCATTTTCTAATTATAAGAGAGGCAGGCGTGCCCAATTTTTATTTGTCACAAAATAAAGAGTAACAACTAAAAAAGAGGTGTAGAAGAAATCCAATGAGCATAGGAATGCCTTAGTTACAAAACTGTTAAGGCAGAATGACCTAAGTATGTGGAAGAGAATATTTTCATACAAGAACCGTATTTCAGCGCTAAAAAAAAACATTCGGAAGCGCTTGCATCATGCGTAATCCAGTCCGCCAACGTTATTGAAATTCTCAATAAAGTTGATTGCGCTTCTATATTAAAATACAAATTAAAACTTACCAGTAATTAACGCCTGGTAATATATCTAAGGATTTGTATTACTTGTATTAAGGCTTCCGAAGAGGAGCTGCTTTTGAAATCAATCATTAAAAATTTATAGTCTGTGAATTTTTCCTTTAAACTTAGTCTTGGCGATCTCTTAATCTCATTTATTCTTAGTAATCACTCGATACTGTCACGAGGTAGACGTACCTGCTATATAATAACAATACATGACTACATTAGAGTTACAGCATTACAGTATACTAATAATTGATGATAATTTTATTGCGTCACATAACATTCAACAAAAACAGAAAACATCTGTCATGAATTGGTGACAAGTCAACAGTAATTAAGTGATAACACATAAACCAAAGAGAACATGAAAAGTTTTTAAAATCAATTTCACATAGATTCCACCCATGCAAGCATACATTCCTTGACCATGTTGCATTGTAATTCGCAAATATAGACCAGAATCACATTAAAATTATTCACAATAATCATTTTTGCAATTAAAAGAAATTAACAAACTATTAAAATTCAAAAACTCTTCCACTGAATAGAAGCCCTTTTTGGATAGTATTTTTTTTAGATTTTCTTTGAATTTTTTATATTTTTTAAATTCTTTTCTTTAAATTTATTTGGAATCTTATTATACAATTGTATGCCCATGTAGTATGGAGTCTTCTCATATGAAGACAGTCTATGTTTTGGAAAACTAATATTTTTCTTTCCTCTTGCATCATAATTATATTTGCGTTTGTCCTCAAAATTTCTATTTGAATAAAAATACTTTAATACTTCATGTATGTATATACAAGGTAATGTAAAAATATCATATTTTTTTAAAATGCGGCTTGCACGAGTCTCAATATTTGGAGAAGGTCATGATTCGTAATATTTTTTCTGTGTTTTGAACAGTGTTGTCCAACCTGGTGCCATAATTTTATTCCATATTTCAAAATTGAATAGAAATAACCATAATATGTGGTCAATCTAGTGGACATATTTGCAACAGTGGCAATGCATGACATGTTGAAACATGCACTGTTTAACATTTTTACCAGAGATAAAATATATACCCTCCAGGAGATATGCTCATCAAAATGCATCCCAAGTATTTTCACATAGTGCTCCACATTTATGTAAATAATGTTATTATTTTTAGTAAATGCTATAATATCAGCAGTCAATCTTTTACTGCTTCTAAAATTTATTCCATTGTTTTTTTTTAGTTTAACTTCAGGTCATTTACTGTCAGCCAGTTTTTCATCGTCTCAATAGTATCTTTGAGGTTATTCGCCAGCCCTTCAAGGTTTTCATCATTTAGTAATTCTGTTGTGTCATCTGCATATAAAATCACCTCGTTGTTGAGGTACATCTTTTATGTAGATAATGAAGAGCAAGGGGCCCAGAACTGATTCTTGTGGAACACCCATTTTTCCATTGAGAGGTGTAGGGTATAATTATTACAGTAAATAGATGAGACAAGTCTCATCTCATCTAATTACTCTCACCCCTAACTATGTTACTTCGGTTTCGATGTCTTCGACAAGCGAATGATTTCCGAGGTATATTATTTACTACAGAAATAATAATTTATGAAAATAATAATTTGGCTTAGCAAATTATGCATTATTAATACTTGAAATGAATCGTTTTGATACGAATTTTCTAAGGTAAACCTTCCTTTACAGCCTCAATTGAGAAGTACAGTTTCACCGAAGCTTCGAGTGAATCTGATTACACAGCGATGACGGATTCATTTTATGAGGAAATCGATGCAAAGGTAGTCTTCATAGGATGTGATTTGATCACAATGTCATGGCGGACGGGAAGTAGTCGTGAAATGTGGACGCTGTGAGGATCTAAATTAAATAATCATCCATTCACTCGTGAGTCGATCAGCGAGTCCGCCGAGGACTGAAACTTAAACGATTTAATTATTTCGGAGGAGCGAATGGGAAGTCGCCCCAAAGCCCCGCTGCGCTCAAACTGAATTAGTCGTTGATGCCACGATTAAAACAAGCGATATAATGGCATTCAAAGCAAGTAAGTAAGGGCAATTGGCTGTAAACTGTAGCTACCCATGGGAACTTCTAACGATTCCAAAGACCTAACTTCGATTTGAAATTCTTAGACAGTTCTTCCCTAAATATTTTTTTAAGGCGCACAAAATTTAAGAACTTATTTACAGAAAATTCTTCGTTGTAGACTACTCAAACAATTACTATAACTACTTCACGCTTATTTCGTAATAAATATTTCCTTATCGTTATTCCTTGGGCTTTAAACGGTTGTTCATAAGATCTTCAACCACTCCAGGAAATTTTTAACTCTTGAAGATATCGAATTTAAAATAACTGCACCCAGACTGACTCGGTTTCGGTAGAAGTTCCCACATTGGCTACAAAATTACCGGAATGGCAAAAATCTTATTACAAGGAAAGGGTTAAAGGTACTTTGCACATAAGGGCATGCACCCAGGAAAATCCCAAGGAAATACGGACTTGAAAAAGTCTGACTGGGCCGGGAAACGAACCCGGGATCTTCCTCTATCCGGGAGGCTGCTTCCCAACCCCGTTATACTTTTCTCAAGTCCGTTTTTCATTGGGAAAAATTTTATTGTCTCTGCAAATTAAAGTTGTTTAACTTTGCCAATACTCCGCCACAGACAGTGCCTAACGGACAGGCAATCAAATCCCGAAGAAATGTGGATATTTAGTGTAAGTGTACCTATTAGAACACTTTTTATAGTGAATCGAAGAAATTGATTTGATAGATTTACTTCTAATATTTTGTCTTCTTACCGTTGAAGTTATAAAAACATAATTAGCTAAACATTTGGTACACTGTATTATGACTAATATATCTATTATATATAGATGCTTCTCCGGATTCATTCATGTATATACCTATATAATATAGATGCTTCTCCGGATTCATTCATGTATCTATTATATATAGATGCTTCTCCGGATTCATTCATGTATCCATATATATATACGAGTAAAATGTTGCTTGCATACTGCAAGCAGCTCGGCAATACTAATTTCATATCGGCATCACATCGAAACGGTCCTCATAAGAAAAATAAAAGGATTTAATTTTTTCTTAAAATTCGCTGAAATTTCATCATCTGGCATCGAACCCCGGTCTTACTGGTAAAACTACTATGAAACACAATAGAATATCACCATCTCTAACTATGTGTGAAAATTCAAGCAGAGATATTGGCTACAACTGCCTCAAAAAACGCACTAATGTTCACGAATGTAAATGGCTCTCGGGACTCGAACCAAGGACGATCATGGAAATTAAAAATATGTTTCTGAAAGTTATTAATCATCTCAATCTATATGCCAAATTTCATGTTTCTATATTTTTGGCAAAGGTTCAAAATAATTCCTAAAAATCGGATCAACTTCTGATTGCAGAGACACCTGGTGTCGAACCCAGGACACATTGATAGCTGTGAATGCATAGTTTGATTTGTTAAGTCTTGCTCTTTTATCATGCAAAGTTTGAAGTTGATAGCATGCCGGGAAGTACCTAAAATTTGTTTCCGTTATCTCCGTAAGAAATGCATTGAGGAATTTAAATGTCCCTCTGGGATCGAACCAAGGACCATCAGCGAATATTTAAAATTCGATAATGATATATTTTCATGGTATCTAACCTCATACCGAATTTCAAGTTTCTATGCCATCGGAAAAGGGTCCAAAGAAAATCTTAAAAATCGCCACAATGCATTTTAAACAGCCGATTTTTGCCCCGATCTAGCATCGAACCAAGGATTATATTCATAGATGTCTTTATGGTTTTCTTTAGATATGCATGGCATCTAGTGATCCCTTGAATTTCAAATCTTTCCTTTTCCGGGAAGTGCCCCAAAAAAATTTTCGAAAATCCCCGCCATGTATTCTTATGGGGAAAATCGCGACTTTGGGGCCTTCTGGAATCGAACCCATGACACCGAGGTTCAAAGTCGGCTTTTTCCTGGAGGTTGCACGTTATGGCCAATACGTCGTAAAAATTTCAAGTCAATGACGCTTTTGGTTTAGCCTGTGAATTTGTATCCTATCTGGGTATCTGGGTATATATATGAATGAATCCGGAGAAGCATCTATATATAATAGATATATAGAGAGGATACAAACTCACAGCCTAAACCACAAGAGTGATTGAGCTGAAATTTTTACGACATATTGGCCATAACGTATAACCTCCAGAAAAATTGCGATTTTGATCCTCAGTGTCATGGGTTCGATTCCAGGGGGCTCCAAAGTCCCGATTTTTCCCGTTTAAATGCATTGCTTTGATTTTCGGGAATTAAAAAAAAATATTTCCCGGATAGGTAGAGAATCAAAACTCAGGGAGCCTTTATATATGGTCATGATCTATCGAAAACATAAATGAGTTTTACGGAAAATGACCTGGGTTCGATGCTAGGTCGATGCAAAAATCTGCCGTTTAAAATGTATTGTGGCGATTTTTAAGATTTTTTTTGGTCCCTTTCCCGATGGCATGGAAACTTGAAATTCAGTATGGGGTTGGATATCATAAATATATTTCATAATCGATTTTTATGTTTTCCCTGATGTTCCTTGGTTCGATCCCAGAGGGCCATTTACATTCCTCAATGCATTTCTTATGGAGATAACGGAAACAAGTTTTAGGTACTTCCCTGCATGCTATCGACTTAAAACTTAGCATGAATGAAGAACCAGTCTAAACAAATCAAACTATGCATTCATAGCTATCAATGTGTCCTGGGTTCGACACCAGGTGTCTCTGCAATCAGAAGTTGATCCGATTTTTAGGAATTATTTTGAAACCTTTCCTAATAATATAGAAACTTGAAATTTGATATATAGATTGGGATCAATAATTACTTTCAGAAACATTTTTTAAATTTCCAAGATCGTCCTTGGTTCGAGTCCCGAGAGCCATTTACTATCGTGAACATTAGAGCGTCTTTTGAGGCAGTTGTAGCCAATATTTCTGCTTGAATTTTCACACATAGTTAGAGATGGTGATCTTCTATCGTTTTTCATAGTAGGTTTCCAGTAAGACCCGGGTTCGATGCCAGACTATGACATTTCAGCGAATTTTAAGAAAAAATTAAATCCTTTTTTTTTCTTTTGAGGACCGTCCCGATATAATGCCGATATGAAATTAGTGTTGTCGATCTGCTTGCAGTATGCAAGCTACATTTTACTCGTATACCTATATAGATAGATAGATAGATAGGATACTAATTCACAGCCTAAACCACAAGCGTGATTGACTTGAAATTTTTACGGCGAATTGGCCATAACGTACAACCACCAGAAAAAATGCGATTTTGAACCTCAGTGTCATGGGTTCGATTCCAGAAGGCCTCAAAGTCGCGATATTCTCCATAAGGATACATGGCGGGGATTTTCGAAAATTTTTTTGAAGCACTTCCCGGAAAGGTAGATAGTTGAAATTCGAGGGATCGCTAGATGCCGTGGATATCTAACGAAAATCAAAAAGACATCTTCGAATATTGTCCATGGTTCGATGCTAGGTCGGGGCAAAAATCGGCCGTTTAAAATACATTGCGGCGATTTTTAAGATTTTATTTGGACCATTTTCCGATGGCATGGAAACTTGAAATTCGGCATGAGGTTAGAGATCATGAATATATTTCATAATTAAATTTTTTATATTCGCTGATGGTCCTTGGTTCGATCCCAGAGGGCCATTTGCACTTCTCAATGCATTTCTTACGGAGATAACGGAAACAAAATTTAGGTACTTCCCGTCATGCTATCGACTTCAAACTTGGCATGACACAAGAGCAAATTTATAAAAATCAAACTGTGCATTCACAGCTTACAATATGTCCTGGGTTCGACACCAGGTGTCTCTGCAATCAGAAGTTGATCCGTTTTAAGGAATTATTTTGAAACCTTTCCCAATAATATAGAAACTTTAAATTCGGCATATAGATAGACATCATAAGTAACTTTCAGAAACATGTTTAAGATTTCCAAGATCGTCCTTGGTTCGAGTCCCGAGAGCCATTTACATTCGTGAAAATTAGAACGTCTTTTGAGGCAGTTGTAGCCATTATTTCTGCTTGAATTTTCACACATAGTTACAGATGGTGATCTTCTATTGTGTTTCATAGTAGGTTTACCAGTAAGACCCGGGTTAGATGCCAGACGATGAAATTTCAGCGAATTTTAAGCAACAATTAAATCCTTTTTTTTTTCTTTTGAGGACCGTCCCGATATAATGCCGATATGAAATTAGTGTTGTCGATCTGCTTGCAGTATGCAAGCAACATTTTACTCGTAATCTATATAGCCCCTGAATTAAACTATTACGATTCGACAGCCTTCATCAGTTCATTTGTTTGTACAATATACCAATCCAATGGCCCTTTGAGCTTCATCCCGAAGCCCACAACGGTTGTGTGGTATTCACATACGCAAATCTGCAACTTATTTAGAATAATTAATAAACGACTGACACGAAAACTAGAACCATTCTAGAATAAGATAGGCAAGAGGATATGAAATTGGAGCTCTAATTCCGGACTACCTACGTTGAGATCCTTGTATAACTAGGATCAGGAAGAATTTGATGAATATCGAATAATCTCGCAATCCTAAACTCATAGCCATGAGAATGAAACGCGTGTCACTTTCATAAACAGTCATTAGTATTTTGATCTTAAATAAATTCCCTTCGTCAATAATAAAAAATAAACTAAATTTTCTAAAATTCTCCATCTGCAACTATAGACCCTCCAGATAACAAAAAGAGCTTAAATCCTAACATTCATTAGATTCGCTCGGGCGTTCCCCACTTCCTGTCTCACTCAATTATTAAGTAGACGTCCATAAAAAGGCCTTCGAAAATTCTCGGAGCGATCCCTCCCACGCCACCGACAACCTGTACTCGACCACTCCGACAACACAAAGGACCAGAAGCACACCACAACCTCAACACGGACCAGATGAACAAAGCCCTCGAAAGAGTGCAAAACTTCAAGTGCTTTCCCTTGTCCTTCGAAGGCGAGGAGAACTGAAATCAGCGAATGAGAGTCGAAATGAAAAGTATATTAAATTCGGAGAAATGGCGAAAGGCGATTATAAAAAGGAAGCCACACGTTTTCAAGTAGAGAAATCATTATTTCACAATGTTTTTATACGAATGCAGAAGACCAAGGACCTTTAATAACCCAAATCGATCACAAACAAACCTTTACTGATAAAATCCATGCTAATGCCTATAACATGCTGACACCAAAACTGCGTAACAATTTGTAAACAGTTACGTGGCTACAACAGAATATGAATTTAATTCGGGAATGATTGATACATTTGTTTTAATTAGAAAATTCAACACTAGCATTCATCTTTACTGAGAATGAGCTCTTTATAGCCTCAAAAGTATCGTTTATTTGATCAAAATTCTCAAATTTTCTAATAAAAAACCATATTACTCGAACGAAATAAGAATATTTTGTTAATTTCCCTTCTTTTTGTGCTATTTTCGACTTTTTACAACGGTTCTTTCTAATTAAATTTTGCAAAATAAATAAATTCTGCAATCAATAAAAGTGTGAATAAGTTTGATTTTTATATAAATCTATAATGGACTCGTGGGTTCGAACCCGAACCTTCTTATAAATGGGAATGGTTTATTTAGAGTTTTCTTACTCTAACACAAGTTTGTTTAGAATCTCTAAATCAAACCGTTTATTAAGTAAAGGTGGGATGGATGGGCAGACACTACACAAATTATATACAAGGATTGCGGTATACAGATAATCCGCAACGATTATAAAAGAAGGAACGCGAATCGAAAAAGTCCACATGACCTCCACAATTTGACCATTCAAAAGAAGGAAATGCTAGCAAACACAAGAGATGAAGAACGAATCGTGACTTTTACATTTTAATGAGAGAACCACAAAAGAAGCACACATGTCCCACAATGCCGTTCTCGCGGAGTCGCCTTTGAGCATAACCTTGGTCTTAGGAAGCTTTGCTTATTGTGACTTTAGAAGAGATGGGAGTAGAGACAATAAATTATATTGCAAGCGCATAACCAGGTCGATTCCGTCGCCCAACAAATGAAATAAAATAAAGAGTAGTGATAAATTGATGAGTTGGAATTTGTCTACAATATCCAGGAAGCGTGGTAGCACTAAGATGAATCTTTAAAATTAATTTAACCATATGATAACATCCAACCAACCACAGATATTTACTAGATAAACCGTGTACTCGCAAAAATGTAGTTGAGCTAACGAACTAACGATTAAAATGTAACGAAACCATATTTAAAAAAAATGTATTGGAAAACAAACAATATGCTTAATGATAACAATATAACAGAAATGGATTCAAGAAAGTAAACAAGGAAAACTTCAATCCGATTAGGAACTAATATTTATGAGTATATTCAACCGACAAAGCGATACATTTGTGGAAAAAAGTCAAATAATTAAGCTTAAGATCCAAGTGGTGAAATCCTTAAAAATTGCGACCGGTTAAAAACTGATACAAGTTCATCATCAGGTGAGTGATTTATAATTGATAGTTTTGCTTCCAATCACCGAACAAGAAAGAAGAAATAATTATATATTTGAAAAATTATCAAGTGACCCTCGACATTAATGGATCGCAAATCTTATAACTGATTTTTCATCTGTGAATTAGGAATTTTTCGTACTATTTTATGCAGCACAAATCACTAAATGGATAAAATATATTTTCGTGTGAATAAAGAACATTTTAAAACATGGATATACAAAATAATGTAAAATAGGTCTAAATCCAAAGAAAAAATGCAAATTTAATGCGAACCGCACTGTTCTCGATATTTTATGTTCATTCGACCATAATTGGGAGGCATCTCTGCAATACCAGTGATTTGAGAAATGCAGTTTAGAGAACTGCGATATCATAGACCTCAAAAACACGCATACGTTCCAAAGTGATTCCCAATTCAAAAATTAAACGTAGTGACTTTTCTATCTGAAAAAATGAAGTTTTAAGCGAGGCATGCTCCTAACGCGCGAAGCAAATCCATTGGAGATATTTTGATTGAACTCGGAGGCATTCCAAAGCCGCTTTTTACACGGACCAAAGAAACATTCGAAAACCTAGTTTCAACAAGAGGAGAAAATTTCAGTGAGCGCCGCTCACGGTAGACGCACATGTTTCACGGGAAGAACACGCTTAATTTACGAGGAAAAGGGTCAAACAGCGCCGTCCTTTTAAAACAAAAGAAAAGCGGAAACAAGGCCATATGCTACAGCATGTTAAAACTCCGCTTATCAAAGAGAGGGAGAGATATGCAACACGCTCCGGCATTCCCGTGGGATGAATCAAACGGACGAGCAAACAAACACAATCAGCTTCTGCGAACGGGTGAAAAACGGCGGAAAATTTCTTTTGCAGTGGAAGATGCGCACGCCAATACGCCGACGGTTATGAGCGATTGTCGCAAGTGGAAAAATGATAGAAAAAACAGATGCATTTCCGGGTCTCCGTCGCCATTTTTTGTCGTCGTCCCTTTGTGTAACACTTGAAAGCATAAATGAAAAGCCCTGACTGCCATTCGTGAGAAACGCCCCGCGGCAACAAAAAAACGGCTGATTTATGTCGTCAGGAGCGAAAAACGCCTCGACGGGCAACAGCCCACAGAGTCCGCGCTTTGGACTTTGGTTGAAAGATGAAATTGTGATGGGACTCGCGACCGTTGGCACCCCGCTGCAATCGATTCGTTCAAAGTTAATCACGTGACTATCGTTTAACCAATTAAATTGGTCGATACGAATTTCTATAAAATTCTGATTAATTTCGACACCATCTTACATTATTCGGATGTTATTACTTAACTATTATAATTCAGATACTATTACTGAAATATTTTAAGTCGGAATTCATTAAAATATAATAGCAAGTAAAAATTTCTTTCTTTATTGAAAAGAATTACCAGCATACGCCGATTCCGAAGTCAATTCACTATCATTTCAAAGTAAGGATGTTCGAAATTACAACTGCCACTACCTTTTATACTCACGAAAATAGTAAAACTTTTTACGAATTATTACTTTCATAATTTCTGCGGTTAATTCAGCGAAGCTTCGATAATTCATTATATGTGACTTTGAATTACTTATAAATAAAATTTGAGTTGATGAAAATGACTTCTCGTTAAACATAAGTTTCTACGCGTTAGAGTATAAATACGTTATGTTTCTAGAAATAAGCTACTATAATCAAACCATTATCGATTGGTTTAAAATATTACCGCTATTACAATATTATCACGGCTGTCCAGTAAGAGAAGCACCGGAATGCAAATTTTAAAATTATGAATAATCTACAAGTATTTATTCAATCAACAGCAAAATTTATTTTCGAGAATACCTTTCCGTGGATTTCGAAGCGTTTGTTCTCGTAATCCGCTGTTTTCACAACTAAATGCCGCTCGCAGATGAATTAATCGAGGATTGCGTCGAGTAATGGCGTAATCACGTCATCTTTACTTCTTATTGCGGTTTGTACCTCTCCTCAGCCGAAATCCGAAATCGAATATTGCAAAACAGCTAATTAGCTATTCAAATAGTAAATAGATCTTGTAGGAAAACATTTCGATGATTTATTCGAAATTGCAAGGGTCGAAATTAAGGTCAGCACGAATACGTCATTTTATTCAATTGCTGGACGCCATTGCTCTAATTCAAATAAAAAGAAATAAAACATAATTCAAATTGTATACGATAAGAGGCTTTTTATAAATTCACCGGCAAATAACATCCATACGAAATATATACGATAAGAAATTTCGAGTCGTATGATGTGATGACGGCACGATTTTAAAGAAGTAATATACAATGGCAACATTCTGGAATACGAAATAAATGAAAAACAAACCTAAAATAAACACAACAGTCAAGTACAGTTTTATTGCTTACTCACAGTTCAATCTAACCTTAAAAACTCTCGTCGTGGACGAATGGATAAATATCTGAAAATTAAATTTTATGATTGTAAAATGAAAATACGCTCAACTTATTTAATAGAACATTTATTACGCACTGCGAGCGTCAATCGATTATCGATTTCGAGGTTATTTTGATTTCAACGTTACTGTATAAAACTTTGAAATTCAACACATTTTTCACTCACGAAAGAACGATTAAAGCATAAAGAGGCAAAAGCACAACCGCGACATAAAACAGCAAGACACGGCAGTATGTTCCGTTTTATTAAAAAGAGGAGATACAATATGAAGAGATTACTTTCTGTCCGAGAGATGCACCACGTTGGCTTATAAAAATGTCTCCCCTCTGCATAAAACGAAAGCAACCTTTCCACCGAGGATATAACTGGGGACATTTACATAACGCTTACTTTTCCTTTTGTATCGCTGGACATCCCATATTTTCTTCATCCTTTTGCCCCTCGTGCCATATTCACAGAGGAAGACGTCAACAGGACATTTTTGAGGCTCAAAATATTTACTTTAAGCCGAGGAGAAGGGACTGAGGACCATGGCCTCCTAAAATATTGATCTACGCTGATTTTCCTTCAAAAGAGGATTAGAACTAAATTATGAATTAATATTTGAGCGAGGAATTTCCCTTATTTTATATTTTGTCAAAGTCAATAGTAAATGAATATTCATCCAAAGAATCTTTACTGATTGTTCAAAGACTAAAAATTGACTATTTAATTATTCAGCACGATTCTTTGCAGTTTTACTAGAAGTCACGAGAACGAAGTTAAAAGCTATCGCTGAATTGCATAAGTACCTCAGCAGGAAAGTGCTCGGTTTTTACAAATTACACGACATGACTTATGTTAAATTACTTACTTAAATGACTAAATCCTGTAAACCTGAATTTCGGTCAGCATTTTAAATTACAGAATACATTTCATCTTAAAACGATTCCACTATAAGAAAAAATTCTTTTCCACCAAAATTTAAGAAAAAATCTTTCTGATCTTGAAATTAAACTTTATGCTAACAAATGATGTGTCAATTGAGAGAACAATTAATTTTCTGATAATTTACTAGAATTTTTAAATTTATAAATATCATACATATATTTGTTGGTGATGAGTTGGTGATCAAATTTGGAACGAATGACATTAGTATCTTGGCGTCAGTTTTACAACACTTATAAATAAATACTCAAAATGCACTCCTGGTGGGCTCTAATAACTGCGCATGGCCTTCAGGCATGGATACATTCACTTCCCAATTGCGTTAAGGCTTAATCTGTTTAGTGCACTCGATGGAGCATAAAACAGTTCAACGCCCTAGCATGACTGAACTTAATATATGAAACACGATGAACCCAAAAACAAACCGCTAAAATCGGATCGCTATGGAGTTGTATAGAGCGAGAAAAGCTTTACACTCATTGGTAATCATGATTCTTCATAAGTTCAAATTTCAATGCATTAACTGTTTAGGAATCGTTTATCCGAATATTGAGTAACCTTTCTGGAAATCGGGATGAATATTCTATACAGTTCGCGAGGCAAATCAGAGAATTGAAGATTGAGTTATCTAAAAAGTTCGGCCGACGCCCTTTAAATAAATCAGTTGCCATTTCCTCTATAGAATCTCTACGACCAAAGATTTTTTTCTCCATTAGCTCAGAAAGGTGATGCGAGGTTCGCGGGATATCTTGCAAAACGTGCACACGTTCCGTGATTCTCGCTGGACGATTCGGGTGGCAACAGAAGCGCATTTATCTCTCGGATTTGCGAATCGCTGGACCAGATGATGTTGAATGTTATTCCCACTCGCAGTGGATTATCTTCGAAGGTCCTCCGCGTCTGTCGCCAACGAGTATTTCGATAAAAAAGAATGTTTTACTGAAATGTATTTCCCGCAATGGAGTGATAGCCACCCTTTCCGTTGTCAGTCCGATTTTAAACGGCTCCCTCGCTGAACAGACTCAGGTTTCCTTCTCATCATCAACTTTTATCACTGGAGTCCAATATTGGACAATTTTGGCCATTCGGGAAATGAGAGAGAAAAGTCTCAGTTCCAAAAGAAATAATAATAACGAAGCTTTTTTGTGGAGCTCATAACGATTACATATCTCATTACCTTTCTGGAGATGCACTAAGTAATGGCTGCACCATTTGGATATATTTCGCAATTCAAACTCAAGCCACATTTGTGACCCACCTAATACAATAAGAGCATTTCCGGCTCCAACTTATTACAGTAAGCACATTTCTAGGGGGTTTAGGTAATTCTCACCAAGGAGGGTGATTAGTCAATTTTACTTTCTCCCTGTACGTAGTATAGAGAAAGCATTGTATTCGCAAAAAATTCGACCTCCAGATTTCGACGGAAATAGATGCTTTGGGGCCCATAGAGCTGGTTTTCGCTATTTTCCCGAACATATCTGTCTGTGTGTCTGTCTGTCTGTGGTAGAAAAGTTTGTGGGCGCTCTATCTTAAAAAGTAATTATCTGATAATTTCCAAAATTCATATTTAGAATTATCCTAACAATGCCAAGAGTTGATTAGTTTTTGATGAATATCGCTTAACCAGAAATTACGGTTCATCCGGAACAAAATTTCGTTTCTTAAATATCTCTGTAAGAATGCAATGAAAGTATATACAATTACATGCAAAAGTTATAGATAATGTACTTTACTACAACTTTTGTATGAAACATTTTTTCGTAACACTGATTGTTTGAGTTATTCTTCAATTATGGTTAACTGGAAGTTGTTCTTTACCCAGAAATGGAAGTTCTTCATACATGTCAAAATGCAATGTAGGTATATACAATTATGTACCAAAGTTATAGATAATGTATTTTACTACAAATGTTGTATGAAACATTTTCCTGTAACACTCATTGTTTTGGAGTTATTTATATATTACCGGCATAGGCTTCTGTTTTAAATAAATACGGAGAAAGTCATGTGTTGGCCACATCAGATTTTTCTGTTTCGATTTCCCGTCATCATATACCACAGCGGCGCAATGAACCTCTGACACGCGCCAACCATAATACAGGTATTTTAATTCCAAAATTATTATTTTTTTCCTGGATCGAGCTAAAATATATATTTCAGCGTAATTTAAATAATTCCTAAAAATTATAACGCTGATAAAATGGCGTTTTAAGAGCTATAATATTAAAAAGGTCCAAATATCACAGATAAATCAACAAATGGATAAAATGTCCGAAAGTGTGAATAAAATATGAAATTGAAATTCAAGTCGTGATATTTTTGGGGCATCATTAGAAATCTACTTTTGAGCAACCAACCTGCTTACTAGTTATTAATGAGTGAGAGAAGGAACGTCTCGCATGTACCCCGTTGTGAGAATCTTTTGTCTTCATCTTTCGAGTGGCACCGCCTTCAATTTCTCTCCAACACTCAGCCCTCACTCGAGAGAGCCGTCACACCACTAATGCCGCCACTCCTCGCTGTCTTACTCAGTCCGTCCCCAAGAATTTTCTCGAAGACCTCATCTCGTCGAAATATGCTCGGAAACTATAACGGAATGATTGAAATTTCGTTTGCTTTCGCTCCATGTTCTCGGAAAAATGGCGCATTAAATCCTTCGAAAACGAGTCGGATTGCTGAGAAGAAATGAAGGAGAAAGAGTTGCGTAAAGTACGGAGACTTAACGAGTTTTTCCGGCATTTTTTACGCCGGGGAGGAAAACATTCAGACAACGGCACGCGATAGAATAATCAAGGTGTAATATATCGGTTTACAATCGGCTTGAAAAATATGGGTCCCTTAAGTTATGAGACAGAATAATTTGCAATAAAAAATAACACCAAGGCCTCGAAATTGAAATTACAGGACTCCTACGGTATTCATGTTTTACCTTGAACCTTCGAAATGTCGGAAGAGCTGCGAAAAGGGAATAAAATCTCATAAACTGCGAAATTAAATTGCGCATCGATATGGAAGCGAAACTCGAAAACGACCGAACGTATTTTATGCAAAACTGTATAATTGACGAGACAAATGCAAAAAAAGACAAAGTTTACCAAAGCGGAATAACCGAATAGCTGAACGTTAATATAAGCGGAAGATGAGCTCCGGTCCTATTAGGCATTTACGAAGCAAGAAAGGATGTGACGAACAATATTTCTCAAAAACTAAATAATAAAAAATCTTATACGAAAAAGGTAAATTAGGAACTCGTGGCGTTGTCCTAAAATGGAGACCAAATAAGTTTAACTGCAGCTGAAATCACCTTCCTGGAAGTAAACATGAAACAAAAGACATCTTCACTCTAAACACAAAGAACAGGAATGAATGATTTCTTTCGACGCGGCAAAAGTAAGACAGCTTCTGTCTCCAATGGACCTCAATCTATTCGGGAAGCCATCGAAGGAGATTATGAAACCGTAAGATAATAAGATTATTTGTGAGTCAATTTCGAATTCCGTTCTAAATAGGATATTTCGTTTGCTTCTGATCCCGCGCCGCAAGGGGAACAAAACCTAGTTTCGATTTTCGATACGGCAAAGTTTCCGAAGCACGGCAAAGGAAGTTCGAATACACTTCAAAGAAAAGCATTTTATCGCGGCAATTTAACGGCGTTGATAATCGATTCCCTAAAATATTAAACGGGAGATAAGGTGCGGAGAAAAACGACGTTTGAACTAGAAAATGTAATGTCAAAGATACGTTCGTTTACAACGTCGATGTGCGTACTTCTTTATGTGTGACTTGATTACAATAATTTTGAAGGTGAAAGACTTAAATCTTGGCGGCCACTGGGGGTTGCTCGTTTCCCCAGGCTCAGCAAATGTGAAATTAGAGGTCTTAAACGTTTGAAATTGATACAAGTAACTGCATCTGTCGGTAGTAGACAAGTGTGAATTGTGATCCCATTACATAGGAAACCGAAAAAACACTTGGGGGCGCTGCGAGCGTTCCATTTACCGGCGTGGGGTAACTTGTTACAATGTGGCCGCAACCGTTGCTCCAGTCAGATCTTTTTTTTCGAAACAACTTGTTCGTTGTGTCAATCGACAAAATAAAGGTGAGTTTTTAATATTCTAGTAGAAAACAAATTCTCAATGGTGGAGGTGCTTACTGTGCGAGCGAAAGAAGGATAGAAAAACGCGGGTTGTATGTTCGTCGTAGAAGGCCGGCTTGCGAGGAACATCGGTGTGCATGACTGGTCAATAAATTAGTTTTGTTCAAATATCATGAAAATAATATTTTTCACTTTTCTATAAGTAAATGTGTATTTAGAAGACAATGACATCCAAGAAAAGAAAAATTTATGATGTGTGATTTTTTCCACTTTTCACGACAGTAATTTTGCAAAATAAATATACTTTTTAGAAGATCGGCGGATACTGTTATTTTGTATGGTAGTGGTATATCTTGTGCGTACAATCCTAAAAGTTTAGCCCTTACTATTCAACAGTAGTGCAGTAATGAATTTTTTTCTGAAAATGCCGTTTTTTCGGAGTTCTCACATATATGACCAGTTCCTAGAGCGCCATCTGTAAATTGACCGATGAAAATCATTAGGATTGTTGAAGAACTGTTCAACAAACATGGCGCACCCGGTTAGAAGTCCTTAAATAGCCGTATGTTTTGTACAACTAGGTTTTCTTCGGCTTGGGGTAACGAGCTACCCGTGTGGCCGCGATGTGGCCGGGCTGAGGTGTGTCCTCTAAGGGTTAAAGAATTTACAATTACCGCATGAGGTCAAATTAACATAGAAGCTTGATAAAAATCACTGTGGCATCGCTTCGGAAGCTTGACAAAAATCACAAAAAATACAGTTTATGCATGAAATTAAATTATTTAAATTTAAAGAGCCCGCATAAGCCCATACCAGAGAACTTGCTTTAGAATAGTTATACGATGCGTAGAGAAATTAAATTACGTACATTTTTCTGATAACTCAAGTCTCGTGACCGAAAAAGGATATAAATTTAAATAATATATTACTATATATCCTTACTAAAGAGAGATATTTTACCATATTCTGGAATGAGAAGTTTAATTCTCAAAATTTTCTGAAAACGCTACAACTGATTAATTTCCAAACAGAAACAACTTCATAATTGTCCACAGAAATGTGCGATCTGTTTCATAGGCGTGCTTACATCTGTGGGAGTTGTTTCTATTTGGCGGATGACGAATTAGCGACTTCGAACATCGATTTTACGATTTGGCTAAATTTGGTTCACAATACGCCTTTCCCATCAACCAAAGTATTCGAGTAAAATTCAAATTTTTAAAGTGAATCGGAATTGAGAAACGTGAACTATACATCTGCATCTGCAATTAAGCATCCATTTCTCTTATTTACGCTAGTTATTGGATGCGTTGAAGTAGCAGGGAGGTCGAATGATACCGGTTACGTCTTTCGCCATCGTACTTTATCTGAATTTATCTGGCAATGGAAACATGGCCTCTAATCTCCTTTCTTTCAAGGATCCCAAAAATGCGTTTTCAGATATTTAAGACTTACTAGTAAAGTATTCTATGGAATCGCAGGGTTAAAATCACGAACTTAGAAAGTATAGGACTGGAAACTGCTGAAGTGTTTTGGTTCCCTTAATGTCCGCATCCGCGAGATGGCAGCACTGAAGCTCGCCCTTTGAAACCATACTCTCATATGGAGTAAATGGAAAACACAGCACGATTATGATACATATGTAATAAAGAGCAATATTTACCAAACATGGAATTAAGAGTAATTTTTTTATCCATCAATAGGTACTTTTGAATTTAATACAAACATTTGAATAAGACGGACAAATTAGCAAATCCTAAAAATAGGTGCCTTATGTGCAAAACACAGGTAACTTTGTCGCCGTAAAAACATTCTTCGTAAATCACTGAAATGCGCTGAACCGTACCGTAGAATGGGGGACTTCGGCCGTTTTTTAGATTTTTTTTAATATTTTTGTATTCAATTACATTCTCTATGCTCAGAAAATTTAAATTACATGAAGGTAATTCTTATTCATGCAAATAGTATCTAAAACATTTTCTTAAACAACGGAATTTGTTTAAAAATAAACAATAGCGGCCTTAGGCACCCCAACCGATGGGGTGACTTCGGTCACTAAATATGTTTCCTAAATATCGCCTATAAAATTAATTATGTGACTAATATTACGACCATTAATATATTTTAAAATATTTAAATTATTATTATATTTAATCTTTGTTTAATAGGTACTGAGATAAGAAGTTATTGACTCATCATAACATTTTTCCACTTTATTTATAAATTTTCAAAAGAAAAATAATATTTTTGCATTTTTTTCCTCCAAAAACAAAAAGAATGAAAAATTCTTGTAGAAAACCTCTACTCACTGTCACTCGGAACCCTTTTAAAATTTTTTTTCAAGCCTTAGAGTCAGTGTTTTGTTTCTAATAATGAATCTCCGAACCCAAACATTTTCTGGAATTTTTTTCAAAGCACTGAACATTTACTTTTTACTGTTCAAATACGTTTGTACTAAAATTTGGATATCACGAATACTCAGAAAAAAATTAACAGGACTTCCACTAATTTAATCTCTTTTTCACGAAGAAGCACTGTTTGGCCTCCAATTGTCTTCTAATGTTTCCCATCTTGCTGAGTGTTACTGAGAGAAGTCAACAGACTGAGGTTTCGTAGACTTGTCTCGAGAATGCACGATTTTCAATTTAGTTCCCAATGACAATTGTACTGTCAATGTTGCAAGGAGCAAGACGGATTTACTGGCGATATGTCAAGGCATTCTAAATTCTAAAGGGAAGGAAAAAATAGCTACTTTGGGAAATTTAAGATATTGTACTACAAATTTACAATTTGCGGAGCAGTGCACGCGTGGCCGAAGTCACCCCTTTCTACGGTAACGTTGATGTAAGTTGGAAAGTGCGACCACGTTGTGTGAGTTGGAGATCTTCATTGTCGTTACTGCGCTTGAAGACTTTTGATATATTTTAAGATATCCTTAATCTTAAAAATGCCTGGTCATCGTTGTATTGCACTAGATAAAGAAACACAGCAAGTGCGCTGTTTGCCAGGCAGCATTAATTCATCCGGGGGCATTCTCTTGCCATCCAGTAGCAAAGCTAACAAATATGAAAAGTATGGGGGGTTTGGTTCATCCTAATGTAAACCTTCATACTTTCATCCTCAAAGAGGAGGAACAATTTGTAAAGCACTGTGAGTCAAATGATGTGCTGGAGCGCATAATTACAGAGTTACTTGAAGGTGATGAAGAGATAACTTTCCCATGCTTTGAGCACGGAAGTGAAATCATAGCATATATAATAAAATATTATGTAACTATGAGGATTAGACAGCATGCAAAGTTAATAAATTTGGAGGCTGTTAAAGAAATTGCATCGAAAAGGAAATTTGCGAAACTGTATAAAACTTAATGTTTGGTCAATACATTTTTTATACCACTCTATCCTTTATGTTTGTATATTGTATAACCTAACTTCACATTTCAGCCTCCCCAAGATGAAATGAAGTCCACGCCAGTCATTAGAATTTAATACTTTTGGATTTACGTATGTTTCAACAATATTTGACCGTTTACTCATTTCCTGGAGACTATTTCTGGGAACTTCGATTTTTTTCAGGAAATGTATATACGAGGTTGGTCTAAAAGGTTTCCGACCCCAGATTTTTCAGACATCTTCAGAAAATTTTCAGCAATTTTCAGAAACCATGTCAAGAAATGTTGAAATGTCGGAAACTTTTCAGACCACCCATGTGCATCCTGCGATTCTAGTTTTAAAAGGCCTAGTTGAAAGTAGATGTAACGTTGGTAATTTCAATTATTTTCTGAGTATCCAAGCAGAATACATTGCACTTCGCTGAACTACGAATAATGTTTTCACAGCGACGAAGTTACTTGTGGTGTGCCCTGATGGCAAGCTGCACTTATTCTTCGGATTTACTAATCTCCCCATTTTATTCAATTGTTTTAAGTACTTATAAATGGATAAATCACTAACTCTGAATTCCATCTTTGGTATATACTACTCCCGCAAAGAAAAAGAGGGAAAAAGTATCATAATCGTGCTGTTTTTTCCATTTACTCCATGAGAGATTAAGGTTTCTAAGGGCGAGCGTCAGTGCTGCCATCTCGCGGCTGCGGACATTAAGGGCGTCGGCCGATTGTACAGTCAGCATAGGGGAGCTTCAGGGGCGTGGTAAAAATTCACTATAAAAACAGCGGAAATACATGTTTAAAAAGAGCTTAACAAATGAAGAAAGGAATTAATGAATGTATATTGATCCTCAACCAGTTTATTGTTCATAATACTATTTGAAAATTTATTCTGCTAACAATAGGTCCTTCTAATGCTGAAAGATTACGGATTTGTTTTATTTCACATCGTAACGCATGTTACATGTGATGGCTGTATTCACTATTCACGATTATCTTAGTCGTCCTTCCTAGTTGAATACAGTAAAGTTGGCCTAAGGTAGGAGGCCTGTAAGTAAGGGAGATTATGTGCCACCGCTGACTTTACTGACAGTTTACTTTTGAATTTCACTGTTCCGTTTCTAAGCAAAACAAATAGATGGTAACGTAAAATAGAGTAAGCGAGATTTAGGATGCATGAGCCAAATTGTCACCGGATCAAAACTAAAGCCAAAACAACTAAAACCTGAAAACAACAAAAACGCTAAATATTATAGTCTTTCTTTGGGAGGAAGCAACTAAGAGAGAAAAGCTCGTTTGGGAGAAACGGCTTATGAGGATATGCGAGGGAAAAGATAGAAAGGGATACGGGAGATGTGTGTGCGCATGAAAAGCAGATGCTTGAGGTTGGAGCGAGAGATGCCCTCGAATCGGAGAAAGGAGCTGTTCACTCACGTCCTCCAAAAATTGTGCGCCGCAACCCTTAGGGCGGCCTCACCTCCATCGATACGCTCTTCTGGAAGGAATGAACTCCCATAGATTTTCGATATTTTTGACAAGTCGCGAATCAGGAAAGTCAAAACAGTTCATTTACGGCAGTGAGACTAAATGTTATTCAACCGGGAGACAGATTAAACTAAAAAAAGATGAGAATTGAACAAAGTCGCCTCATTTATTTTCCTCGGGCTTATTGTCTTTACTGCAAACTTTCCTCCAATCGTGCATCTCGTCGTTTTTTCCTCATCTTTGAGGATTTCGTATTTCCCTTATCAAGTTTCCTTATCTTTCCAATTTGTCAGAACACCTCCATATTTCTCCTCTTATCTTCGATATTCTGCGTAATTTTCATCCCCATGGGCATCCAGCAGCTGCAGGCGCCCTATAACACCGACCTAGAGGAATACTCTTCACTGCCCGATAACTCCAATAACTCCCTTCTTTTTATCCTTGAGTAATTTCCTTGCATTCAATACGTCCAGAGAAAGTAAAAATTAATGCTTGAAAATATTACACACTATATTAAAGGCTCTATCAGTATTTGTTACTCAGGTATTCTAAACGGCTACAAAAACACGCGTAAACTACACAAGTTATCCCTCCTGCGGCTAGGAGCCTTTTCCTTCGACGTGGTATGCTATGAATGTATTCATACAAATATGCAAGCACATATGTATCTCCTCTATTCGGCTAGCATAGCAGAGCGACCGCAAGTGCTGTGACGTTCTCCCTAAACCGCAGAGTGTAAAGGCGACGCAACGGAGGGCCAAGCCGCAGGAACCATGAACTCGCCCCCGCACAAAAACAGAGGCCAAGAAAGGCCCGTTTTATTCGGCAACGATGCCTTTGGCGCGTATTTCGCTAATGCCACCTAATGCCTTTTGAGTTCCTCGGGCGGGACCGCGGGTGCGCCAGTTCATGCGAAGGCCGCACCAAGAGGTCCGCACCAAGAGGTCCGCGGCCACCGAAACGTATTTTGAACAAAAGATTCCTCGAATATTGTACTCGTCGACATAACTTGTAGCTATAATATCCAACTTGAAAACTCAAATATGAGAGGGGAAAATCGCGGCACTCTTTCTGCTATATTTTACGTGATGATCATTCTAACTGAAATATTATATTGGAAATAGAAGGACTTTGATCTCACAAATAAAACGTTTAACGAATCTTTACAAATTGAATATTGTTCGCAATAAACAGATAGATGACAATGGACATTGATAATAAAACGGTTCACAACAGTTTAAGAATCTATTACATATACAAAGAAAAACATTTATTTGAGGTCAAAACTACTAAAAGTCAAAACGAAGAAATTTACACATATCATCAATCGTACAGAATCCATTTAAGGGATGAAGAATATGTCAAATCATATCTTTATTCACTAAATTCAGATAGCCGTTTGCGTGCACTTTGTGAAACTTTAAAAATATTCCAAGAACGACTACGTTTTAATTAAGATGTACTTCCAAGTCCAATAGCTATGTGAAAGACTCTTGGTTAAAAGATTCGCTATAATGTGAATGATAAAGTTGGTTTGAGATGAAACCTTTACCGACAGTAGGTTAATTGAAAATAAAGGCAAAACAGAAGAGTACAAAATTGGAATCGGTTCCTCTCCCGTTAATTTAACTGTTATGTGTTAAATTGCCCGTTTGTAATTTAAATCGCTTTAAAACAAAAACGATAAATCGGCGTGGAAAGAAAAAAAACGTTTTACTGCTATTTGGAAGAGCATGCAAATATTAAATAGAGGAAAAACTATTAATTTTACGGGCACAACTGATTTCTCTCATTTCATCAGAGGAAATATGGATTTTTAACGATTAAATTCGCATATGTACATATATGCAATGGAATATCTCCAAATGAAATTGGACAAAACACTTAAGCCTTTGCTTGAATGCGACTTTTGAGAAAACGTACTTAGTCAGATAGAAATGGAGTACTTAGAAAAGTATTTCGCAAATCATACTTTTCCAACTTAAAAACATTCAAGCGACTGTGACAACGACCTCGGACATTATTCTTAAAATCATTTTTTTCAGTCGCCCAACTCATAAACACGAGCAAATAATCTTCGTACTCACGGGAAAATGCCTCATCCATCCAAAATAATTACACATTTTATTGCACTCCGCCGTTTTGAAGCATTTACCTCACAATAAAATCGCACCAGTCCACTCGAGTGAGCATTCCTTATAACTTTCGCATTCGCGTTAATTATGAATGCGTGGGAAGACTGACTCTCTCGCATAAATCGGGTTAAGTATAGCTAAAGTTGTGACGTATCCTCCACCACAGGGATGCCATTCATTCAAGGCCTCGAGGACCACTCCGAAAAAGGGAAGTCCTGGTAGACAAGTGGATGGCTAACACCGAAGGGAAGGCGACACACGCACTGCGGATTCCAACCGAAAGTGGATATTTTCTTTTCGCATAAAAAGTAGCCACCATGCTGCTAGTAAGCTGATCATTGCAAATCTATGTAAGAAAATGAAAAAACATCAATGTTGAAACGGCTTTATTAGCTACGCCAAATTAACTAATTTTATAAGATGAGTAAATGTCTTAAATGTTAGCATTCTTAGCGTGAATGTATACATTAGGCATTTTTTAAGTAAACCCTCAAATAATTAGCAATAAAAATGTACCAAATTACTATAAAGATGTCCCAATTTCACAGACGCCGTATTATCAAATTTAATACAAATACAAACCACCGAATTTATTGGAAGATAACGATGAAGGATACAGCGGCAAAAACAAACGGAGAAAACGTAAAGGAGGAATTTCATAGATTCAAATCAAGTCTCAAAGAAAACATAAAATGTGCAGTGCAGTTGTTAACTAAGAACCATTCAAACCTCCTTTCTCCAAACTCTTTCCTTTTCTCAATTTCCCAATTGAATATTTTCCGAAAGAAGTGACGTACCAGTCGTGGTAGAATGGTATTTAACCAACCTTTGAACTCTCATCGCTGTTTTATTTAAGTGATTAGAACGTTAAAGCATCATAATAATTTTCATTTTTAACAATGAGATGATTTTCATTGGCACTAACCTAAAGAAATAACGAAAATGCAATGGAAAACTTTATATTATTCCCTATGCATATCGGGGACCAAAGAACTGGTCGGTAACCAATTTTTCCTCCCGAAGGTAAGATTTTGTAAAGGGATTTTTCGATAAAATGGCAGAAAAAAGGAAATAGCTGAAGTGTGCCTCTTCCAGAAAGGAAACATGTTAACAATAGCATTCCTTCGCTGGAGATCTCGGCAACACATTGTGAGAGAACTTCTTTTCACTGTCGTAAGGCATCTCATTCAGAGGCTGACGGATGCAGTGGCAAAAACCAGAATTTAAGAAAGACATTAAGGGGACGAGCAATTAATTATACGAGCAAACCGACAGAAAGAACGTACAACATTCCTCGTCATCGGCAGTTTTGAAGTGAAGTAGAAATATCTCGAATTTCTCTCTAATCAGGCATGTTAGCACTTCAGATATTATATTAAAACAAGAAACCTTAAATTATACGAGGAAGTAAATCGGAAGCCATAATTACAGCTACTTGCTCGAATTTATGCAAAATCATTGACTAAAATAAGAATATTTTATTTAAGAATCTGAAGATCATCTATGAAAGTGCCGGTAGCATAGGAGAGCTATGCATAACTGCACTTTTACATCATTTATGTTTGAGTTCATCCTGAAAAAAGCCTCATTTAAATTGGGCGACGATAATGAGGAGATAACTAGAATATTCAGAACTAATTTTCTTTTATAAACTCTAAAAGGACGTTTAGAAGAAATAAGAAGACTCCTCCTCAAATCAGGAACATGCGTCGGCCTTCCAAACTAAAAGAAAGAAAAGAACCCCTTCTGAGATTAATACGAGCGTAAAAATAAATGTTTAATTAACTTCTCCAACTTAATTAAACGAGGCCTTTTTCGGCTTTCTCGAAGCCGAAAAATGACGGCGAAAAAGTAATTCGGCACCAGGCGAAGATATGAAGTCGTGAAAAAGTGGAAAAACTTTTCCCCCGAGAGATGGACCAACCGAGAGGATCTCCATCGCAGGCGCATTCCGCCTCCGATTCACATCAACTGAAGATACCAATCGGATGGACGAAGACAAAGACATTTACGCGACGATAAAAAACGCGTCACCAACGCATTGCTAAGAGTACGTAGGATGTTGGCCCGCGGAGGGATTGGAAAAGTGGGGATCCTCGGAGGAGATATTCATCTCTCTTAAGGGAACTCTCTCGAGATGAAGCGCGATATTTCGCGGACTACTCCCGGGGCTCTAACCCGAGAATCTTTCCGGGATTTTGTTACAGTGCAGAGGAAAAAATGAAACGCGGGATCCGCCATTGCTGCGGGAATGCCAGAGGCGAAGGATGCAGTGGTCACAGTGCAGTGGAAGACCCCCCAAGGAGTAAGGAGAGGTGTTTCTTAAGTTCCCGCGTGAGGACGCAACGGGTTTTAATTCGGATTAATTAACGCGGTCTTAGCGAATATAACGCTAATGGCGCTGATAGCGCGGAATAATTGGGGAAGAAATTCCTGAGCAAACGACACTAATCGCGAATATTTGTGACCGCGGATTTCGGTTATCGTTCTTATAATTTTACAAGAACAATTAGAGTGGGCCATTAATATTTTGCAAAACGCAGGAACGTAAATCGTCGCGATATTTACCATTTATTCGTGATCGGAAGATTGCCTCGAATAAAAAGAGAATTTGCTATAGACTTCTGCATCTAGGCCGAATCAGTTGAATGGCTATATCAGCATTTTAATTGGAAAAATTATGATCAAAATTGGATAAATGTGCCATATCCTACGGAATTATACGAGTAAGTGTAGCTCTAAAAGTATTAAAATTTTATATTTTAATTAAAAAACCGTAGAAATAAGAAAATAACAAAGATATGGCCTAAAAAAAGGAAAACAAATCGTTATTTCTTCTGAAATAACAGCTACTCTATGCTAGTATTATTTTGCTGTATGTTGGTATTTCATGTTTACAAGAAAAGAAACCTCATTAAAATTGTAACTAAATAATTTCAGACAATCTTGATTTTGCTCCATTTTCCTTGCATTTCCAACCTTCATTTATGGAGTGAGAAAAATACTGGATTCATTCCCTATTTTCCCCAAATTTAATTTACCTTTGCGAACGAATTCTTTGTTTTTTTTAGGTCAAGAAAATATGTGAAATAGGTTGGAAAATATAACGAAAATAAGAAAATGCAAAGGAAAATCTGAAGCTACCAGCGAATGGGGATGGATGTTTGAAATGAAGGTCATCTCTCAACATAATTTCCAGGTTCAAATAAGCAAACATTAGAGCTACCGGGAATTGCGAAAAAGTAAAGAGAAAAACTAATTATTTCTACGAAAATCAAACACTGTTTCATATGATACTATTCCAAGAAATACAACCCTGCGAGTATTTAACAAAAACATGGTCTATGTTATTCACGGCTTTGTAATCTAAATAGAATGGATAATCGGCATTTTTAAGTTAAAAGCAGGAATAGAATCTACTTACATGTATGTACTACACATTCCATATAAAAACAATATTTTTATCGTAAAATGCTTAATTTACGGGACTGTAGCAGAAGTCTATGATAAATAAATATAGATATAATCCAAGAATCTAGAAATCAATAAATTTGAAAAAACTTTAAATCCTTATCTCTTTGATTTATGAAAAACGCCATACTACTCTTAATGTATTTATAAAACTTTTAAAAAATTAAATACTGGCGCATCTATCCGCATCTTTGGTTGAGCAACTACATTAATTGGTGGAAGGCAAATCGACGAGACTTCAATAAGTTCCCAAATTAAATTAAAACCTTCACAAATAAAAATAGAGAATTGGAAATTTTGTTTCTAGATTTACCGGAGGCCCATTAACGGAGTAAAATAAGTCGGTAAGGGAATCGCGGACGTAAATTCCTCTAAATTGCACAGATCTGCAACAGTAGAGTTGACGTTATTTGCTACACATCTTTCAGGGAAAAAAGGGTAAACGCGCTCTAGCTTCAGCGGCCTAGAATCTTGTTTAAACACTATCGAAGTTTTTGAATAAGAAATCGAAAAGCCTTCCCTCGTGGCACTCTATAATATAGCGCAGGAATAGCTCTCGTCACAACCGCTCTCTCAGTCCGTTTCCACGCGGAATATTTTTTTAAGGATGAAGTTTTACCATCATTCGTTCCCATGCATTGCGTGCTCCTTTTTCCATCTCCACTCGAGTTTTAGAGGATAAAACGCGCTTTCCATTTGCGACTGCATCCTTTTCCTGACCCGCAGTGTTCCTCTTCCCTCGAACAAATAACTCCTGGACGTTAAAGTTACTCCTCAGTCATTTTCCTTCCATCCTTTCCAACCCCTATCAAACACAAGTTTGTGCAAATGTGGCCTCAAAAGTCTCAGAGAGAATGCTGCGGCCGGTGGCATTCCATACTTGGCTCACTAATGTACCGAGGCATTTACGTGTGTGTACGACCAGAGGGATTCGGGATCATTGGGTCGCCCATGGAGATGTACTTTACTATTTCGCTACCATCCACGCAGATGACGAAACATCATCGTATGATAAAAATAGATAAATATTCAATAAAAGCTAAATATATATTTGCGATACATTATTAAAATATTTCGCCCTACGAAACAAGCGCGCAGTTCCGAAAAAAAGCTGCAGTTTGAAAATTGACCTTCGTGAATTATTTATCTCCAAATGAGAAAATTCTGAACCTCGTTACACAATTCGTTTTTTCTACCCCTCATTAACCAACCATTTTACTGTAAATGATAAATCTGATATTCTTATGCTTACTATTAATACTGAACCAGATATGACTCCTGATTCTTGCCAAGAGTCAATGTAGCAAAATTACTACATTTTCTAATAGTCAAAATATTTGCCCCTGTTGCTAGCGATATTTATTACACTTGTAGCCCTGGATATGCACAATGATTTGGAGGAAAACTTATCACGATAAGAAAGCGCTCCGAAAAATAACAGAGACAGCTCAATTGATTTTATAAAAACACACTGCAAACGCAAGCATGAACTATATTAAAAGATCAAAGAATATTTGCGCAGTTTAAAGGTTAAGTATGAAAAGCAATATCAGACCCACCTGGAAGTGAATGCAGACAGACATAAAATATAAAGAGTGCAGCGAATTATAAACATATTTAAGGCATCGAGTAGTAATAGCAGATTCGTCAAAGTGATGAACAGCTTCCGCACAAATGGGATTTCCGGAAATCGAACCCGGGCCCACTTTCACCAAAGATGTACACTTGGATATCCAGAAGCCTTTAGGGATGTAAAACAAAGGTTTACAAGAATTGTTAAGTCTTTTAACTGCGACACATAAGTTGTGGAAATCAATTTTTTGAGGCGACTATTCCTGACTTCTATATGCCTGATATATCTCGGATAAATAATTCGTCCGACGTCATGACGGACCTCCGAAAGATACGTACTATTCGAAATATTATTTTCCCTAACTTCCATATACGCAAACCAAGTCAATACCCCAGTGGTGGCATTTATTCATTGAAAGCCCTGGCAACTGAAAATAGGCAGGGAAATCAATTCCTAAAATCATCCTCAATGGCGAGTGCATAAATTAGGAAAAAACAACTTCTTAAAGTCTCGTAAGTTTTCCACCGACAAATCTCGGACAGAAAAGAAGCAAAAGGAGGCTAAACGCGGTCAAAGAGTGGGCGTGGCCATCGGAAAAAGTTTAGAAAAGCAATCCCTCATCCGCTAAACTTCCAAATCCTTGAGAGAGCAGCACTCTCAAACAAAAGACGCGAGAGGTAAAAAAAGGAAAGTAAATGCGGGCGGACGTGAAGAAGGCAAAAGAGGTGGACGATCCCAAACGGGATTTACGTCTTCGCGAAAGGCATCCCGAGGGATCGCAACGAGAAAAAATGACGACGCTCTGCCGCGCTTTTCAAGCGATCCAGAAGAGGGCTTCGTTTCCCCTTCGTTTTTAAATGAATAGCACGGCGTATTTGTCCGCCAGAAGAATGAAGTTTTCAACTCCTTCCCCCGCAAGGAGTCTTGAAATAGAAGAGGAAAGAACAGCCGCGGATGCTTTTTTGAACGCCGGAGGAGGTTTTACGCTATTAAAAGTGAGGGAACGACAAATTTCAGGGACAAAGAAAGCTGCAGGGAAGATCCAAAAGAACCGCTTGGGAAAATGGTGAATTAGGTTGCGGATTTTGAGAATGAAATGAAGCGCGTGTTTCGACTGACGAAGACACGTCTAACACAAAGGCCTATGAGTTCGGTTGCAACGGATTTAGCTCAGCAATGCTATCCAATTTCACATTGACATCAACTTGACCCAATTAAAAAATACTCATAGGCAATAAAGAGTTCAATGCGCATACTTCAGTTTGATTCAATGGAAATATGCATTCGCATTTAATTCTGCACTATCTACTCTACAAAATTAACACAGCTTGCAATAACTAATTATTTATTCAATACATATGAAGAATAATTTTATGGAGCTTAATATATCCAAGGAAATAGAGAATACCTATAAACAAAAAGTCAAATAGCTCAGAACCTTCACAAAAAGAGATAAACTGTGGATTAACACGAACTAGAACAACTTTCTTGAGATCGCCTTTTTTACCTTGAAAACAATTCTTTCTTAAAGTTCCGCTGATGAACGAGTTTTCAGTATCCGAGAGCCCACTTTAAATAACGTTATAATTGAAATATTACGATCTAATTAACGGGACTTCTTGCAAACTTCCCGTTCGTTAGAAACATAAAAATCAAGTTTATCGCTCTCAGGAGCAGAGAGCGCAATGCGCCATATAAAAAGATGCGCTTCGCTTCAAATATCGGCCCCAAGAGCAGCATCTCTGCATCCTTAAGCGAACGGCTTCTTTATTAATGAATATGCGCATTACCTTCACAATGTTGTTTTCTCTCGATGAACCTTAGTGAGTTAAATACTTTCTTCGAATAACTTCTAATTCTGACGCCGTAAATGAAAAGGAGTTTTCATGTAATCTTCATGCTAGAGGAAAATCTTAGTTAAAGTGTCGGAAAAACTAATAAAGTTAAATTTCTTCTAAGAAATATTTTAAAAATGTTGTGCAAATATGTCTCATATAGCTCAAAATACAACTATGCTATTTGTAATGGAGCTCATATTTCGTCACAAAGCGAATTTTAATTGCTTTTTTGCGATCAAACTGAGCTCACTATTACTTCCTAGACGGCTTTCATCAGAAGAGGCTGATTTTGCTCAACAGAATGCAACAGAGTGAAAAGAGAGCGAATTTAGACGCGTCGCGAAAAAATGTTACACGGGTCTCATCCAACATCATGAGGCGGAAAAATGTGTAAAATCGATGGGCACCGAAATAATGCCCAGGAAAGCAGCGCTTCCTCAAGTTCGTCTCCCTAATATCCTCATGAAAGGTGGGTCGATGCGAGAAACGTCTTCTTTGAAATAGATGCAAGTGCAAAAGTCGAAGTGGAGAGGTTTAATGGAAAGGGTAAACAAGAACGGCAAAAGTTACCTTGGACGAAGGCGTTGTACCAATGTCGTGCAGAAGAGCACATATCACTCCGATTCCTAAGAAAGGACGTTCCTCGAAGCCGGAAGACTACCGTCCAATATCTTTAACGTCAATTTTTTGTAAGACTATCGAGCACATCACAGCGAGTTCAATGATGCATTTACTAAGTGATAAGGGGTGAATTACTCGATGTCAACACGGTTTCCGTAAAGATAGGTCATGTGATACCTATTTAGCCCTTTTTATCAACGATGTAGTTAGAGCAGCTGAGAAGGGTATAAGAACAGACGCCATATTTCTAGATTACAGAAAAGCTTTCGATCTAGTTTCGCATGTAAAATTAATTCATAAGTTGACGGCTTACGGGATAACGGAAAAGTTGTTGATTGGATAAAGTAATTTCTCGGAGACAGATCGCAGCGAGTTGCGTTGAACGGAGTTATATCTGATGAGGTTTGCGTCACATCCGGTGTTCCGCAGGGAAGTGTATTAGGGCCAATTTTGTTCCTGATTTATATTTATGATGTTGTAGATAATATAAAATACAAGGTTAGGTTATTCGCCGATGATACTGTGGTGTAAAGAGAGATCGTAACTCAAGATGACACTGGTTGTTTGCAGAACGATCTCAATATTATTTCGGGTTGGTGTAGTGATTGGCAGCTCGAGCTGAATGTAAATAACTACGTTGCCATGACTTTTTTCGCGATCCGCCAACGTTGCAACGTTACCTGCGTACCTTATAGAGTTTCAGGAAATCCCTTGCAGCTCTAGATGCATCATAAATACCTAGGAACTACGCTCAGTAGTGTTTTTTCCTTCAAAGAACATATTCGAATCGTAATAGGAAAGGCAAATGAGATGCAAAGGTTAGCCTGTAGAATTTTACTGGCTAAATTCTGATGTTCATCGAGAATAAAAGAAATAGCGTACTTTTCTCTGATTCGACCTCTACTTGAGTATTGCTGTGCGATTTGGGATCCTCACGAAGTAGGATAATTTTCCGATCTTGAGATGGTTCAACGTAGAGCATCAAGGTACGTCAAGGGAGATTTCAGATTTGACAGCAATGTTTCAGCTATGATAGAATCCCTCGGTTGGAACTCTCTTAGTGATAGAAGACTTGAGTATCAACGGAAGCTTTTTGATAAATTTATCACTACCGATTTCGGGGAGGAGATTGCTGATATTGTTATCCTAGTTATATACTTTCACGATCTTCGGGAGAAAACAAAAAAAGTGATATAGAGAAAGTATTAGTAAAGCAAATAGCTCTACAGGTTAGACAGGGATTTCGGTGTTTTGCACCCCCTGCCACGCACCACTGGCGGATTGCAGGGTTTAAATGTAAATGTAAAAGTCTATTGCGGAGAACAATGGATGGACTGGGATGACGAAAGAAGTACAACAAAAATCGTCAATTTTTGCAATTACGTCAAAGGCGTAACACACACTTAAAATTATCAAAATATCTGATAGTGGATAAACATATTTCTACAAGAATATAATACGTATTGATATCTACTATCATATATTATATTTTCGATCCTACGATGAAATACGTGATATGATATAATTTATTATATTTATATTTCATACAAAGTATAAAACGTTTAATTTCAAACTCATTCTACTGTAGGCCCGACTTCTATAAACATGAACGTCTTGTTAATTTCACGTATTAAAGGAAGAACCGTACGTACGTAAGTCTCACATCCTAGCTTTCATTTGGTGCGCTCAATGAATAAATTTTACTCATCAATTAATTCGTAAATTTTACAGTCGCTCATGAATATTTCTATAAATTCAACCATACAGAAGACGGAATTGAACTCGTGGAAGGAATTAGAAGAGAGAATTCGATCCATGATAACTCTTCACAAACCAATGGGAAGAATTCAATTTTCTAGAAATGTATATCAGGAACGAGGATGTAAATCGAAATTGCAATTAGAAAAAATATGATGATTCAGAAAAGCGTAAATTCCATCGAATTTGCACCACCAAGAATATTCCCATGTAAAAACCCATCACTGGTGCTCCTCAGTACGCTTCCACAGAGCGTCACTCTGTGTCAAAAATCGCTTTTAATCTCGGGCTCTCATTAGCGAACATGGCTTCAATGTATTTGCATTACGGCACATTAGAAAATGAGACTGATGATATTAACGGGTAGAATCCTCCAAGGCCGTAAATGGCAAAATGAAATTACTTTTGACGCCATCCTTCTGCCGTACTCCAATGCTGAAGGGGAAACGCAGTGAAGACCATCATCAGTTACACGCATTTGAGGATTCTACGTGTATTTACGAACTAGGAGTAATATGACAGTTAAATTTTCAGTAATGGATGATGAGTTTGTACCTGCAAGGATAATTAAAGAAGCGAAGCATCTTCCGTCACAATTGACTCAATAAGGAAGAAATGAAAGAAGGTGGGTGTAATTAAAATAGCGAAAAAGTCGGGAATTTAAAATAGTATGAGAGTAAACACCCTAAAATAACCGCAAGGAAAAGAGAGGCAGATGGGAAGCAAATGAAAGTGAGAAAACGGAGCGGCGTGGATGGCGTTCGTAGGAACTGGACTCTAAAATATCCACCACTCGGAGGGAGCAATTCCTTCCAGATGTATTTCGTTTTCACCCCTTTGCAAGAGACGGCATTCTTCTGAGAGTTTTCTACGCCTATATTTTGACGTCTCCTTAATTTTCCTCTGATTCAGGGAGATGATTGCAGAATACAATGAGAAGAACGCAAGAAAAGATCCGGTACATGAGAACTTATATACTAAAGTTTGGAGCATTTCGAGTAGGAACCACCTGAAGTTTTAACTACAGAATTCAAGGAGTTTTTAAACTTTTTATTAAGTTTAATTATAATTATGAATCATGATTAAACTTTATAAATGCCTCTATTTTTAACGAAACGGGATGGGATTTTGTAATGTACCTAATCCGAATTATTTGCCACAATAATAAGGTTCAATATCAATTTTGTCAATACCACTATATTGAAGGTCCGTTTATTTCACTGCTTGTTTTCCAATTTTATACTAACAGCAGAGGAGAGGGATGGTGAAAGTAAGTAATAAAAACTAAAGAATGAGTTTTATTGGAGACATTGATAGTTAGGCAAATGAAACAATTAATTTAAACGTATTATACTCAATCTGGTACAGCATATTGTACGATGGTTTATACATATTATATGCAGCAATGTTTTCTACGTTGAAACCTTAAATAATTGTATATATCGTAGATATCGCTATTGATAGCGAATATTCACATGATCACAGTGAGAATACAACAGCGTAAGACGAAATACGAAAATCGAAAATTCGCTTTAAACTTATTTCTCGCAAATCTCTTGGTGGCTGTGCAAAAATCGAAACATCGCAGGAGAGCAAACGGGTCGTAAGAAAAAAATTTCCGACAGCCGGAAAAGCTGTCGTCGAGCCCATCAAACGCAGGAGAAATCACTTCCCTGGAAACCTACCAGAAAAAAGGAAACTCGCTGCGCGCACCCTTCGCCTCTCGAAACGTCACAAAACGGAGACGAAAATTAAAATGCGAATATCTACTATTTTGGGTGTGGTTCATCCACGGTTACAGTCCATAAGAGTGCGTAATAGACAATGAAAATATATGAAGACGACGGAGGCGACATGGTGGCCGGGGTCGAAAGCGGACGGCCACTCCCGCAGCGGGAACAATGTCACAGGGCGAAATAACGACATTCGAGCGAGGGTTTTTTAAAATGGACGAATAATGAGAGGAAGGCGAAGAAAGCATTCTTGTGGCTCGTTTTGGATTCCGGCATCTTTTGTTTTATTCGACAGCGGAGTTGGTGTTGCCGAGGAGAAGGGGCGTTTTAGGCTTAAGTAATTCATTTCGGGGAAATGAGTCGAGAATATTCGTCAAAGGCTCGATTTCGAGAATCCATTGTCTCCAACTCAAAATGACAAACCTTCTGCGGGAATAACAGCGCTTTCGATAGTCCTCAAATAACAGAAAATGGGTGAAAGCAAAGGAAAAGACGATTGCTCGCAATTCCTCTTGACGGATCACTCCGATGATATCATTATATTCAAGAGCTAAAGGATGCAATTTTTTTCGGATTTACCCGTTAAAACTATCTTCATCAGGCATTTGTGAATGTCGCACCGAAAAATACGCGAGGAAATGGAAGCTTCGACCGCAGGTAAAGTTAAGATTCTGAAAATGTGAAATTATAAACGTTCACTATTTAAAGAACTCCGTAGAAGCTGCAGTCAGGACGGGAGGGCTGTGGAGACGAGTTGCACCGCATTTGAACGTCACCTGAGCGGTATTTGGAACATCTTAGTCATAAAAAGTTCTAATTAACCAAAACAAAATTCGAATTGACTATGATTAATCCTCTTGATACCAAATGCAACGGAAAAAGTACTGATCAAAGATGATTTCGAATTGCACAAGTTCGAATGATTCAAGTTCCACTGATTCCAACTAAAGTATTTACTATAATTTATTAAATTAGTAATGAACTACAAAGCGCATGCATACGAAGAAATATGAGAAGATGAGTGACTCCAATAAACATGTCGTTGATAATCATATCACATATTTAGTTTTCTGAACTCTCATAAAATAATCCAACAACGAAAAACTAGCGGGCAGTAGAGGAGTTTCAGCATTTGGTGCATTTACACACAATAGTCTTTAAAATTCGTAAGTACATGTGCCCAAAATATTCCATCTTGTGCCCATTAGTTTTCTCCTATTTAAATGACCTCTCACTATTTTTCATGCAAATATTTTTTTACTATTTATAAATAATTGTGTAACTAAGTCATTCGCTCAAAATCCATAGAAGATTATTTTGCTCATCAAATTTACATTTCCTTTTCTCGATGGACCAGAAAGACCCGAACTTAAGGCTGTGGAAATGTACTATGAGAACGAGGAAATATCTATATTATTATTTTTGTTATCGAGGATGACGAGGATTTGGGAAAATATTAGAAATGATAAACTTTGGACGAAACTTAACATTAATAAAGACCAAATACGAATCATTTGAAATTAGAAAAGTTTTACGTACGTCCTTCAACGTGATGTTTCCATTCGTTATCTAACAGCTCTTATTATATTTTGAGACACAAAAATTATTTTTAATTTAAGAATTTGTCTCTCAAGGGGGTCCAATGATCTGAAAATGAAGTCCATTACGTCTCCAGGGTAAAACTACGCATCGAATGAACGGAGTCTTCATCTGACCGTCCTCTTTAATTGACCTTTCCAATAAAAGTCTTCGAAAAAGGTCAATGTTCCAGGTAACTCTGCCCTCGATAAAAAAGTAACATTTTAAGGAGGTGAACCCAAAAATAAAGAAGCCGTGGGAACAATATGACACTTGGAGAATTCATTGCCCCAAATTCGAACTTTCCGAGGATCGGACCGAAGAAGCAGCAAAAGTAAAAAAGAGAAGCCCTTCCCTCTGCATCATTCTTTTGAATCTCAAGTACATGCGCCAGGAGCGAACGAATTGTGAATTCAAGAAACTTGTGCCCATTTCGAGCTGGAGACCGCTTTAAAAATTAAAACCCTTACCGACGCGTTTACTCCCTCATTATCTGGACGGCGAAAAAATACCTGTTGTAACAAATGGAATCTTTCGTTCGACCTTGCAGCTGCGTTCGAATCCCTCTGCGCGAAGGCAAATAGATGCTTCCAGAGGAGGCTTCAGTTGAGTCCACGAATGTCAGATTTTTACCGAGAGAGAGATTTCACGATCATTCTCTCCTTTCTTTCACAAACACTCTTCCTTAAGTCCGTTAATGGCCAGAATAATGGATTTCCCCAAAATATCGGAAGAATACTTAAAACAATTTATCTCGGAAAATTTGCGAGATAAATATTAAAGCCTTAATTTTAAAATTTAGATTTTCCGGTAATATTATTAAAATTCTAAATAAGATCAAACATCATTAGAAAACGATTATTCAACTGTGACGAAAACAAATTAATCTACAACTTTTATGAACAACCATAACTATCAATATCATGGAATTTCAGTTAATCGGCAATAATCAAACAAAATATTTTCTTATATTAATATAAAAATAAAATTGAAATATTAATAGTGAATGAGAATAGAAAAAAAAATATATTTGATATAAAGTTAACCACAAATACTAAAATATTAGTTACAGATCCTTTGCAATATAAATCGACCAAGTAAAATTTAGCAGACTCCTACTTCCAAAAACTACAAATAAAAGAATACAGGTTGAGAGGAGTTTATTTACTGAAAGTAACAATTGTCGATCCCATTTTAGAAATTTCAATGAAGCAAATGATTTCTGGCACTAACTGACAGGTACATCTTTAAAATATCAGCATTAGCGAATCACCTGGTATCATTAATAATTCTGTCTTTCTTACATGAATAAGCAAAGAAGATGCATTTCCATCCTTAAATCAGGGATTTGTGAATTCAAGGTGACCCGAATCGGCCAATTTCATCTTCACTTTCACCAAATTCCTTGGATAAACTAATTGTAGATATACGAATGGTCCGTAAAGGTCGTGTATAAATCAAAGGAGAATCTGGTGAAACGTTATTGAATAAATCAGTCAACAAGAGAGTTTCTCGAAGAGGATATCGAGTCATGACGACTGATGGTCTAAACAGCACGGATCATAATGATCACAATAATGACTTAGCATAGATATTGAGAAAGGAGGTTCATGAATGTGATTAATCTCAGTAATCATAAACGCATACTTATGTTTGTTTTATATGAGATACATTCATTATATTTGAATGGTCCCTCAAAGGAAAAGCGGGATATCAAGGACTTGCGAGAACTTTAAGTATTTATAGGATACAACAATTTCAGAATCCCCATTGCATGGAGGTTCATCATTCATCGAGAGTGTGTTCCGCAGAGATTATACATAGCGAGTTAATTAGGTCCAGAGAGCCTTAGAATGATGGACTAATTCACAAAGAGAGAAATTTTCAGTGGTGACCCATTTCTTGCGGTATGAAAAAGCGGTTAACTCGTTATCCCTGAGAGCATAATCTCAATACTCAATACGGGATAATTTATCAACCAAACGCGCGGTGAAAAAAGTAAATCCGTCTCCTAGAGCCGTCATCCAAGTTCTTATCGCCACTCCACAGCGCAGTGTACTTCAATGGCGGTCATTAAAGTTAATGGAATACGGAACAAAAAGGAGTAAATAGAAAGCAAGAGATTAAGGATGTTGTTAGGGAACGGAGCAACGCGTGCTAAATGAAAATTAGACACACAGGAACGCTCTTCATAATTTTCCACACCGCTGACGTTCGGAGGGCAGATAAGGGCATGTCATGAACTTTCTGCAATACCAAATGCACAAACTGAAGCAAGCACTCTATTACAGCGCCATTCAAACGGCGACGCATCGAGGTCGTATTTTTAAGGATGATAGAAGTGGTCAAAGGTCTTCATAATCCACAAAAATCGAGATCCTTCATTTTGCCATAGAAATCATTTTCGTTGCTTAAAAAACAATTCTAAACCTAATTTTTAAAATTATCAACTTTTGCAGTTAAAAATATATTCTTCGTGACAAAGTTATTCACTCAAAGCTAAAGGAAGCAACAAAACGGGCTAACTACAATATTAATATCTCTAGATATATTTTAATATTTAAAGTACTGAAAATATAAAAATGTAACAAATTAAAGTATACTCATAGATAGCGTCACATACATTTGATAATAAAATATTTGGTATTTGGAGAACAGTTGTATTTGGGATACTGGAAATATTGATATCAATTGAATACGGAAAACGTTATCACGTAACGAAAGCCAATCTCAACGTTATGCGGAGAAGGGAACGTTTAAATAAAGTTCAGGCTAGCATTTACAGAACAAGTGAAAATTTTGTTAATCAAAGCGAGAATTAAACTTAGCAGGGAATTCTATCAAGTATCCTTCGAGTTATAACTAAGGTGATAAATGGAAATTAAGCTCCGGGCTATTTTTTCGGCCTATCAAAGTCTTTGGATTACTAACAGAAAAGGCAACCGATTGGGATGATCCACTTTAATACGAGAATTACGAGTCACAGCTATTATGAAGGGCTGAGTATTAAAACATAATCTATTATGCTGGGAGCGGTTGCCGGGATACCGCACAGGAAAGCGGTGCAAGGCTGCAATAGCGTATCCCAGGGGCATCCAAAACGCAGCACCGAACGAAAACATTCTCCGATTAGTAATTACCTTTTCTCTGTGCATACGCTGTGGAGGGCAAACAACTAACGAAGGGAAAGGAAAAAATCTCATTTATTCATGAGGGATTTCATAAAAGATTTTGGAATTATCCAGACTATCTCGAGAGATGCGGAGGTGAGAAAAGGGTGGAGGGGTTGGGGTTAAAAATGAGGAAGAGGAGGCGGTTAGTTGGAGAGCTAATTTGCGATGGGGTAATGCGGAAGAGGGTGGGTCAGAGGGGGTTGCCCTGTGATTAAGAGTCCCGAATTAACGGCCCGAGCGGTTTGAGGAGTAATACGGGGCAGCATAGGCTCGCTTTAGGTGAGAGGCGGTTAAGCGGGAAAGTGAAAGGGAGAAGAATTCAAGTGAGGGTGGATGGAAGGTGGAGAAAGTAAGAGAGAGGAGAAATTCGGGAGATTGGGATGACATGATGAAGTGGAAAAAAGATTCCTCGGAAAATAACGTCGGAATGAAGAAAATTGGAGAGGAATTGGATGGGGAGTAGATTATGAATTGATGAGTCTTCCAAGCGGAGGAGGAATTGTAACTAATAACTTTCTACTATTCGGAGAGAGTAGTCTATAATCGTTTGAATAAACGAATTAAATGAGAGATTTTGAAAATGGTGAAATTACTGAGATGGAAATAGCCAAGCAAATACTGAAAATGATATCAAATCAGGAAAGCTCAGAAACAAACGGGTTCGAAAAAAATATCAGCTAAAACACATGATGATAAATTGAACTCAAGAAGTCGTACCAGTATCAAAATTGGAACATCAAAACAAGTTCATAAAAATATAAAAAAGTTTAAATCCAATTGAACGTTACTTGGATTTTTAAAAACTTCCGTCATCTTCAGATATATTTTTTAATTCAGCTGGATTTGGAAAATCTAAGAGCAAATAATTTTTCTGTCGTTTGAGTAAATTAATCTTTGTTGAATTTGAGTCAAAGGAGAGAATGATACTGCAGAGACGAAGGAGAATGAGACAAATTATGAACAGTAGAAGGAGCAATGGCAGTAAAGATAAAAAAACAGGAGAGTAAGTAACAAGAGGCGTTGGAGAGGAAAGGAAAAACAGACAAATAACGCTTCTGAGCAAAGGTAAGACTAGAATAGGGAAGTGAAACTATGGCGGTAAACTTTAGAGAAGAAAAGAGAGAAAAGACGGAGCACATGGGGAAGATGAGTAAATGAGATGAAAGTGGGGAATTAATGTGGGGATGAGGAATAAAGTGAATGACGTCAGAAGAAGTGATTGGACGAGATAGAAAAATAGAAGGAAAACGGAAGATTATGGGAGAGCAGGGAAATGCTGCGGGAGAAAGAGAAGACAAGCGAGACGGGAGTCGAGAGGAGGGAATGGGAAGGAAGGGGAGGGAGGAAGAGGAGGAAGGGGGGAGGGGAGGGAGGAAGAGGAGGAAGGGGGGAGGGGAGGGAGGAAGGGTTGCGGAAGAAAGAGAATGTGTAGGAAGTGTAACCTGCGAAAAAAGAGGAGAAATTCGTGGAATGTGGATTAAAAGGGGGAAAAAAGAACAAAATGAAGAGAGCGGCACTGCAGTGAATTTCTTATTTTATATAAGTGCTTCGTCTCGGGATGGTTGTAATGAGTAATATACGGGGTTGAATGAACGAAATTAAGTTAATGACTGCATATTCGAGCGAGAAATTTAATTTATGATGGGAAAGGAAGAAAAGTTATGTTGCCCCGGAGATAAAAGGGGAAATTGCTCCAAATTGCATAACTCCGGAGGTGAGGGAATGTTTCGAATAAAATAAGGACATTCGCAAAAATACTCCGAGATATATGGGTTTCTATAATCTTAAACTTTACGAATATTTCTGAGATAATAAGCAATTGTTCTTTGGGTTTAAGAAGAATTGTAATCCGATATATTTTCCTGCAAAGCAAGGCAGTGGCCATACTTTTTTATATTTACGTACTTTTGAATAACTCGATTTCTTCGAGATATTTTACTAATACAATAACGTTCTTGCGATACATAAGAATAATCTGACGAAATATATTTAAGCAAGTGTAAAATCGCGTATGAACCATTAGGAGTAAATATAGCACCTGTTATAAACACAATCGTTTTTAGCCTCTGATGCAGAGACAACTAAGACTACGTGTGGCCTCAAAATTAGATACATACGAATGAATTAAATGATACCATCTGCAAAAAGAGTACCATTTTTTAGATAACGAATTATCTAGCTTTGGAACATCTGCATGAAACTCAATCTGCATTATGGAGCAGATGATGATTATGAGAAGATGAATCTCACTTAAATGTGACACCGCGAGACATCTGGTGATACTTTTTGAAAGATACTGTCCGTAAAAAAACTCCAAGTAAGACTCACGGGTTCAACTTTCAGTTACCATGGTAAACAGGAACAGTGTTTCTCTGACCTGAATTCAATGAATAAGAACTGTAGCAAAATGGAGCCTGCCACAAAGTTGACACGATGAAAAATGTTAATGAAGAAGAATATCGACAACAAAACTATTTAAAACTGTCGGATAGTATATTCATAGGAAGACGAAATCGATTGTAAGATACGAAAATTCCGAATTAAAAATACTGCCACCTCATTTTGGTCTCCAAAGTATATATAAAGATATACGTCATTTTTGAGAAGTGTGGACGGATTCATGCATTCTACATATGCCTGGTTATAATATAGAATACAGAATTTATAATATTTAAATAATTTAACAACAGATACAAATATTATTAACGACGCACGTACTTCTAAAATAGAAAATCGACGACAGTTATATTTTCGGACTTCACGTGTTTCATCCTATGACTTAATAATTTCCGGACACAATGGATTGATTTCGAGAAAAATATATCGCCAGCTATACGTCACGTAACATGTACATCAGTGATGCTTGTCGGACATCATAGTCTACGAAAGAATTTCGATTCGTTGCAATTAAACCTGAAATATATTATTCCGGTTATTCATCACATTTCTCAAAATACATACAAACATCTTCTATTAAGCAAGCATGACTTAATAAACAGTCTTTATGAAACCAAAATTTCAGGGCAGCTTTTGAACTTTTTGGTTATTTTAGAAAATCGGGAGTCTGTTTTCATCATAATTTAAGCTAATTATTTGTGGAAAGACATCCTTTATGGCTGGTCGGAAACAGGATTCACTCGAATAGGTAAGACCTACACTCAGGATTCAAAAGCTGAAAGGGGAAACGCCGGCAAAACTTTAAGTCAATCCAGTTAAGCATATAATAAACTTAAAGAGGGAACGAAACCATTCAAAAAGTTACCTTGAGAGATGCGACGAAGAAAAACTTGGCGGAATGAGATTGGGAAAGACAGGGAGGGGTATACGAAAGCAGAATGTGCGTGGCAAAAGAGGGGTTACCTTCTTCGGAGGTCATCAGAAGGGGGAGCTTCAGGGTTAACCCTGAGGATGGAGCCGCAGAAAGGGAAAGCCTTATCCGCCCCAGGGAACGCCGGAGCTACAAGAGAGATGGGCAAACGTTTTCGGAGATATAGAGGAAAATTATGTTTCGGATAAGTTAAAACGTTTTATTTAATAGTGCCACAATTCCGCCTTGGCGTATCGGGATAAGGGTTTTCTCTAAAAGCTTCCACATTAGAAGTTTACGCACTTAAGATATTACGTCTAAGCCATCGCTTCTATCCCACTAATTACACTTCCTCAAGTTCCTCGATGGATATCTACGGAGAAATTTTCATCGGATAATTCAACGATCCAGATCAATGAATCTCATTTACTCAGGTAAAATGTTAAAGGGGTTCTTCGAATAAATGCCACGATCCTATTGGTTCCTACAGAAGGCGACGCCTACTACTTCATTCTTCCATTTAAATACCTTAACTCACATATTAGCACAGAAGATTGAAAAAAAACAGTCAATATTACCTTGGCATACTCTATGAAACTGTTCTGCCACACTCCATAAGATAGACGAACAAAATATTCTGTCACAGCAACTCTTTTAAAAATTAAGGACTCATACAAAAATGCAGTACAACGGGGAACATCTTGGAGCTATTGAATGAAGACAGAACCAAATCATTGGTAATTTTTCAGGAACATTAACGAGCTTATACTGCTCTTAAACATATTACTCTTCTTATTCCGTATACATTAAGCACTCTCAAGAATTTGCTAATATCCGCCACGCTAACTGTAACGAAAAATTAATTTTTAATCACAATTTCAATTCTATACGCATACAAAAATCTAGAACTAACACTCTATATTTGCTAGTAAAAATGAGAACATATATACAAAGCTAAAAAAGGATAGTGAATATTACAATATTTATACTTATAATATATAATAAAAATTAAGAAGATCTTCCTAAAGGTCAATATAAACCTTTTAGACAATTTCTGCTAAAAATATTTATCGGAATAATAAGGACAGTACTTTTATAAATTTTATTTTTTGTTAAAACTTTATTAAAAGCTCAGTAAATAGCAAAATTACTCTTGTAACGTACAACAGATACATATTTAGATGTATAAAATGATATGCTTTTACAGGATAAAGGTATTTGGAATCACAAAGAGTCATTCGCAATGCAAAAATACTATCGTAAAACAAACACCATACTCAGAGCAAAAAAACAAACATGAGCACATATCCATACGCTGAATCGCAAAACCAAGTGCGAATGGAAGATTCGCGCAATGAATATCTCTTCGAAGTGAAGAGCGAAAATAGCCGGGACAACACTCTCGCGGACGGAAAAAGCAATATTCTTATCGAAGGTACTCAAAGAAGGATCGCATTCAACTGGAGCATAGTCGTGAAGGGATTCGAACACGCGACCCACAGCAGCGAGCAGACGCCTTCACACAATATCGCAAACTGAAGGATTAAGCGAGGCATACACTGGGTTCGAGGCCACCAACCCATTGTCCTCCGAAACGAAGATATTGTACACTGGAAGAATCGAGCGGCGGTGTGACGTCACTCACGAATAATAGTGCCTTGGTCACAGTATGTCAGCGTCTGGGGGATGGTAAGCAAAGATTCATCCTTGTTCAACGGTTAATTGCGTACTAAACACTCTAGATAACGCAACCATTCATCACATTGTCGATAGTCAAGGAGGTATCGATCTTCAACGAAATACCGATGGTCGATATCTAAAATAAACTTGTATATTCAAAGTTGCGCTGCATTTATGTCGAAAAAATTGAGTTGCTACCTACTTGCTACATTAAAGGTGAGTGTACATTTGGAAGCACAGAATATTAAAGGGATAGGCAAATATTTAACTGAGTAATACGAAAATATCGAGAAAATATGAGTTCTACGAAATAAACATTTTTCTGCAATTTAAAATCGAACTCCTACATTAAATTCAGCTTGAAGACTTTCTTCAACATTACAATCGCTTAATCGATTCGACCAGTGCAGAGCCGTTCTTAAATTACTATCCACGTATCGATAATCGTCTGATACATAGCTTACGAATCTCATAAATGATTGTGACGATAAAAAACTTAAATTAGATCCAAGGTAAGACGAAATGTTGGTTTCCACACTTTTCTCTAACAAACCGCATTCATTCACGATGTGCTGCAAAGAAGACGACTGGTATTCCGCCCAACTTCGGCGGGTGTTTATCCAAAAGAGAAGCGTCCAATGAACAGGGGCGATGAAATACTCTAAATGCACGAGTCGCGATAGGAAATCGGATAACATTTTATAAACGGCCGAGTTTTCGTAAGACCAGCTAGGAGAGCGCGAAATAATGGATTTCTAAATCGGAATATCTCCACGAAAACGTAAGAAGTTTATGCCAAATTCGGAAGAAAAGGATCAGAGTGTGGAATGGAGCCAATTTCGAAACGAGGGATTTCCTCGAGTAATCCGAAGGATATGAAAAAAAGAGAGCACTTCTCGACGGAGAAGAACTGGTAAGACGCTCGGATTAAGTCATGCAGGTAACATTCCGGACCTATTATATCAGCTGGTGACCAATTTGAGTTCTGAATTCTGCAAACGAAATCAGTTCTTCAGTTCAGTGAAACAGATATATCACCCAGTGAATGAAATAACTGCATCAAAATTATAACACAGAATAAAACGCGGAAGAACGCAATTTCATATACAGGTTTACATAAAAAATTTTAAGCTTTCAGCTTAAATAACTATTTTCTATAAAGCTAAATCAACCACTTTAAACATTTCCGATAAAAAAATTAATTGCTTTAAAATAAAGTTAATTTATAAATCAAATATTGAATCCCGTAGGCTTTAAGTATATTTATATATCTATATATATTATTATAAATTAGTTTAAAATTTTAATTGAATTCATTTCTTTAAGTATTATCATCATATAAATATTAACATCATGTAGCGAAATTATGAATTTTGATCAAGATATGCTTAATTAAAACAATATCATCGACAGATTAGATATTATTCATTTATTATGAAAATATATTTACTCTAAAGAGAGCGACTGACATTCACAGAAGGAAACAGACAAAAAATACACGAGGTAGAATAAAGTTGACGAGTCCCTGCTGTACTACTCAACATTTTTCCGATACAATCAAACATTCATTTCACTAAAAACTAAAAAGGTGATTTTAATTACTTAAATTAGTAGAGAAATAATCAATGTTGACACTCAGCAAGACAATTTATTGACGAATTAGCTCATTGCTGCACGAAAATTTACACATATTATAATATTTAACGACATTGACGGCAGCTAAATTTGAAGCATCTGAAGTTCATACTTATGAAAGGTTTCCAGCGATCCCTCGAATTTCAACTCACTAATTTGCCTCAAAAAATTTTCGAAAATCCCCTCAATGAATCCTTATGGAAAACATCGGGACCTTGGGACCTTCTGGCATCGAACCCATGCCTCTGAGGTTAAAGTCGCATTTTTTCTGGTGGTTACACGCCAGTGCATCGTAAAAATTTCATGTCAGTGAAACTTGTGGAACGTGGTTAGAATTTTGATCGCTTATACATAGTTATATCCGGAGAAACGTACATATACAATAGATATCTCAGAGCTACTCCGTACATATATTATTCAGAGTAATAATTTACATGATACAGATGAAATGAGGTCATATTAATTAATATTCTGAATTAAATCAAAGCAAATGCGATCATACGAGTGGGCAACAAATTTCAATAAAAGGGTTCCAATAACGAAATGAAGAGGAATGAATAAAACGTAATAAACTCTTTCATCCATATTGATACAGCTTCCGATTGGACATTTAAATCGCATTAAATTATTTTTCAAATGACCTGTTGAAACGTAATTCTTAAATTTCGATCCTGCGGGAATTAACATTTGAAATGCTACAGATATAAAAGTCAAATAAGACTAAAATTATTCCCCACGCTGAATTAAACATTAAACCGCGGTTCTTCGGCCGGCGAAAAGCAATTTTAAAAGCTAATTACTCCTTAATTAAGTATCGCCGATGCGTTAAAATGCAATCACGAAACTAAAACAGTTTGCTGACTAAAAGCATTTTTAACTTATTAGACGAGGTTTATTTTTAATTAGAGAAAATTGAATCTAATGACGAATTACTAATGATAATTACGGGATGAGGATAAGCTAGCAAATTTATGAAAGCCAAAGATAAATTCAATATTTTTGCTGTGAATTATTTTATGCAATGTTTTTATTATTTTATACCCGCGGATTTTTAAGAATGTACCAATAATAGCCTAGGGCGGAATTTCAATTAAAGTAATTTATTTTTTCCCACAAAATATTTTTGTTTCCCAAACTGAGCGAGACAAGCGAAAGGTTTATCTTCCTAACAAAAATATTCTTTTTAAGGAGGCTTCCGCAATGAACTGCGGCGGAGAGAGAGAGAATAACTCCCTATAAAAAATAAAACTCCTGTGGAAGAAAATTAGAGGGTAAGGCGACGCAAGCAATAAGGATCAGAAGCCCTAAAGACGGTGGAATGAGTGAAAGCAGAGGAAGAAAGAGGCAATAAAGAAGATGCAAAGATATTATATAAATTTAAGAGAAACGAACAAAAGGAAAAGGGCTTTCTGGAGTAGCGAAGGAAAACTTAACCAAAAATTCATGAGAGAGGATTAGTAGAATTCGTTTGCGAATGAATTTACAACCGACTTACAACAGACAGAAGAGCTTGTTTAACAGAATCAAGGAAGAAGTCGACGATTCGATAAAGCAAGTAAGCAAAGAATTTTTAGTTTCCTTTTTGCTTGAAGTACAAAAGCTATGATACTATCATGTATTGATGAAATTTAGGTCTAAACCCTAAAAACGTTTTCGGTGATAAATAATTGAATATTATTTTCGCAAAAGAATTTCATTACAACGAAAAAAAAAATATTTGAAGAAATATACATATTGAGAAAACTTAACTGGTAAAGATGTTTACCAAATTTAGAAAATGTGTTTGAAACTTTTCATTGTTTATAAGAGGACAGGAAGATTTGAAGAAAGGGCACATTTAATATGTTATCTCCAAATCGAATTTAAATGTATTTAAAAACGAGAAGCACCAAAAACTCGATTGAACAAGGTTATTATATATTTATTAAATAATGAAAACTGTGAATCCGTCAATACTAAAGTGTAAATTTTAATGGAATATCGAGCACCTCCGGAATTAGGGATAGAGGAAGAGGGCCAGCCACCGTCACATCAACCGATTCAATTTAAAAGAGAATATTAAATGAATAAAACCGACCTAAATAGAAAAGTAATTAGCCATAAATCACACTTCTCACAAAGCGGTCTCTTTCCATCGCCATCCTTACCATAGAAGCAGCCTTTTTTCTAAATGATGTTACTTGGCCATCCGTGAAACCTATCCTACAGAAGCACCGATTCAAACTAAATCCATTCCTCTCGGATTTTCTTAATTTAAGAATGAAGAAGAAATTTCCGGTATAAAGAAAATATCACATCGCTCAGCAACAAATTCAAATCAATAAGTGACAAATCAAGTGATAAGCACATGAGCCAAAATGCTCGAAAATGAAAAGAGAGTGCTTTAAAGTGAGGCGCGAAATTGATCTGCGGCACACCGGTAGAGCAGCTCCACTTTAATCCAAACCGTAATGAATAGTTCTTTTAAAGGTAATTGCAGTTAACTTTCACTTTCCTGCGAAAATATTTGCATGCCAATTACGGAGGAAAATTTACCATTAAGACTTCCTTCCGAATTTTCGCCACTTTGACAAACTCATAGCTGAAGAAATTGAAAGTCCCCACAACGCGTAGATTCCTTTCTTGAGTCGCACGGGATGAGGGAAAGGGGACGAAAGGGAAACAAGCAAAGCGAGATCCTAGTAATGGATACTGAGGAAAAAGAGAGAGATTAGAGTAGATCCGGGCAAAAAACCGAGGAAGGGACAGGAGTGCGGCAGGGACATTAGGCAAAAGATGCATAAAAAAGGCTAAAACGGTTAATGAGGGCTTGTAGATGGGGTAAAGAGGAACGGGAGGAGAGGAAAGAATTGTAGAGGATGGATAAGGAGCGGGCGTTATTAGAGAATCCCTATCTCGGAAAAAAACACTTTTGCCAAGAAGGAAAAAAAAGCAAACGGATGTTCGCAGATGAGTCCTAGACGAGGAGAAATTCTCCGAAATTTCTTTTGTTCCGATGAAGTACCGAAAGTGCTTTCGAAAGGGTTAAACCATTCGTCGAAATGGAATCGATTCGAGATATCGAAGATCCAAAGGTCGTGAGAGACGACTCTGATTCAGTAGAACAATGAAAGCAAAATCTCATTTTCAGAGTGCGTTCGCATAAAAATAAGAGGAGACGAGTAGAGATGAAAAGTTTGGACGAATTTAAAAAAAATAAAATTATTTATAAATTACAAAAACTGAAATGAGATGGATTAAATAATTTGAAACTTTAAATAAATGATGACAGCTCCAAATAAAAAAAAAATATTAAGCCTAGTACTATCTGCGGGGCCTTTCTCACTGATGAAATCTAAGCTACAATTATGATTCGAGCGAAGAAAATGGATTTCTTAGAAAGTTTCCATTGCAAAATCCTCTGAAAATGGTTTACATAACGATGCTGTGCTAAAACGAGAACATGTCAGATTATTTAATATGACAAGAGAGGATGACGCGGAAGCATCTGAGACTTAACAACTTAAGTTAAAAATCATATAATAGAGCGGAAGGGTTAGTGCATACATAGTTATTATCTAGAAGCCGTATCTTGAATTATCCTTCAGACGATGGTAGACTTAAATAAAACTTTTATACCCAAACGAAATACTTCAAGAATTAAATTACCTTAAATGTAATATTCATTACACCGGAAATTATATCATGACAAATTTAAACCCTTTTTGAAAACTTTAACCTTTACATTACTCATTTTAACATTGAAAAACACATCTTTAAAGATTGAATGTGTCATTAAATTAACACCAATTAACGATCTTTTTACTAGGGACTTTTCGCAAGGAAGGCTTACAAATTCAGATATTAATAAACTACCGGCTATAAGGCTTTGTCTATGTTTTCAAAAGTTCACCTTCGAATAATTCACACCTTCGCATTCCGAGAACATTAATTATCAGGAGCTACTCATTGCTAATTTAATACATATTTTTTCCTTAGAATTTTTTCTTACATTGGTGTGACCAACTAACCTACCTAACTAACTTATGAGACCTAGCTAACTTGATCATGGAATTAAAACAAAAATTGCTCGATCAAAATAATTCTCATTGAAAACATTCCAAAAATCATATTTGGCGACAGAAACACGAGTAATTCTTAGAAATCTAACAGATCTCTGATAACTTCCAAAAACAAAGTCTTAATAACGATTCAACTAATGAGCGACTTCGAGAGCTACTTATTCAAAAAGGTTCGAAAGAAAACGAAAGCGTTACACATATTTTCGGAAACTCTAACGGAGAGAAGTCGAACGAGTTGACGGCAAATGAAAAGCAGATCAATGCTTCAAAGAAAGGTCAGAGAGGCAACATTTGAATTTCTTATCAACTCCGAGGGAAACCTGGGCTTCATTTCGCATTCGATCCCTGTAGATTGGCCTCCGCCAGGACTTGTCCCAACTTCCTCAACTAAGTCAAAATTACTCAATCCTAAGCAAACTCATGAGAGAGGCGTGGAAATCAAACGCTTTCTTCGATAAAACACGAAGGAAAAACTTCGAGTCTGAGTAACAAGTTGATAAATTACAGTCAGCTTGGTGGAGAGGTCAGCTGACGTAAATGCTTGAAAAACACGGCCACCGATAATTAGAGCAAACATAGAGCTCATTCCTGTGGCCGTGTGCGGTCCAGTTAACCCACGGCTTAGAATTGTACTCCAGGAATAAAACCGCGGGATTAAATGAATTTCTTCCCATTCTTGCTAAACGCCTATCTCTTTTAGAGCTCATACAAAATAAATTCATAATAATGACTTTAAACTGAGAGATAGGCAATACCTTAAGGATACATTGATTATATTCACTCCTGTGCGGCTATGTTTGTCGTAAGAGATAAGAAGAGTGATGGCAACACTGTAATGGAGCACTGCAATATGCAATCGCTGCCATCAAGATACCAGTCCTCACTGAACGCAATTGATACAAATATACATGAAATAAATACATCTCAGAATATTTCGGACGTAAACTTATGAAACATGCGATACAAAAGAATGACATCCATTAAATCGCGTAGAAATACCGTTTCGTCACAGATGAAGTCTAGTTGAGCCGTTTATCGTTAAATTTAGAAAAAGGACAGAACTATTGTAATACAAGAAATATTAAAAAGTGATAGGTAAAAAGGAATCCGACTATAGCACAGAACAATATTACGTGGAATAATATTTCGTAAAACTTATTACAGATTCCATTGTATCCCAATAGAAACGGCTCGCCTTTACATAGGGATACATTGGAAAGCTCTAACTTTATGTTTTACTTCTTCGAAAATGCGGCATGTTTCCAAAGAGAGTGTTTTTTGGATTAATAAAGTGAGTGACGTAATGCATAGGTGAATGTGACGCGGAGGAGACCAAAGCACTTTTTATAGTACGTCGCGCGGTTATTGGGAAAATTCATGGAGATTGAACATGATGAAAGAGGGAAAGAAAATCTTTGCGGGACGGAGTAAAGATAGGGAGGATATTATGGCCATTCAAAATCGATATATTACTCTCCTGTCAAGACTATACACATCCATAATATCTTGGAAAGTACTCGATGTGATCGGCGATAACGTGTCTCCGCCGGAATGAATTCAGAAAAGCAAATCACCATCCAAAAATCGATTTCTAACATATTTGGGTATATGATTTTCAGATTACTAGCGAAATTAGGAGATGTCGTCGAATATTCTACAGATACCGAAGAAAACAAGCCGATAACTGAAAAAAAAAACATGAAATAAAAGGAACGTCGGCCAGAGCTCAATCAACCACGGATGAATTAGAACAATTTTCTTTATAATAAATATCTAGGTAAAAAATTGAACTGCTACAACTATAATTGGTGGAATTCCATCATACAAAAAAATCATTGTAACAAACCTCTGGTACAATGATATTTTTGAAACTCGTAATTTAACTAGAAATAATATTATCTACCTTTTAATAATTTATACAGCGTGGAATTGCACAATTTTCTCTATATTATTGAACAAGTGTTTCGTTACAATAATTGCTTTGTAATATTTATGAAGTTAACTAATTAAATTGATAAAAGTCTTCCTAGTTTTATAACATATGTGGTACTTCCTCCACATGTAAGTCAGATGGGACGTGAAATATAAGAGGATGAGTGAGTATTTTTAACTTTGAACCACGAACTTAGAAAGTATAGGACTGGAAACTGCTGAAGTGTTTTGGTTCCCTTAATGTCCGCAGCCGCGAGATGGCAGCACTGAAGTTCGCCTTTAGAAACCATAATCTTATTGGAGTAAACGGTGAAACAGCACGATTATGATACATATGTAATAATGAGTAATATTTACCAAACATGGAATTAAGAGTAATTGTTTTATCCATCAACAGGTACTTTTGAGTTGAATACAAAACATTTGAATAAGACGGAAAAAATAGCAAATCCTAAAAATAGGTGCCTTATGTGCACAACACAGGTAACTTTGTCGCCGTAAAAACATTCTTCGTAAATCACTAAAATGCGATGAACCGTACCGTAGAATGGGGTGACTTCGGCCGTTTTTTTAGATTTTTAAAAAAATATTTCTGTATTCAATTACATTCTCTATGCTCAGAAAATTTAAATTACATGAAGGTAATTCTTATTCATGCAAATCTAAATATTTTTCTTCAGCAACGGAATTTGTTTAAAAAATAAATAATAGGCACCCCAACCGATGGGGTTACTTCGGCCACTAAATATGTCTCCTAAATATCGCCTATAAAATTAACTAAATTACTAATATTACGACCATTAATATATTTTAAAATCTTTAAATTATTATTATATTTAATCTTTGTTTAATAGGTACTGAGATAAGAAGTTATTGACTCATTATAACGTTTTTCCACTTCATTTATAAATTTTCAAAAGAAAAATAATATTTTTACATTTTTTCCACTAAAAACAAAAAGAATGAAAAATTCTTGTAGAAAACCTCTACTCACTGTCACTCGAACCCTATTAAATTTGTTTCAAGCCTTAGAGTCAGTGTTTTGTTTCTACTAATGAATCTCCGAACCCAAACAATTTATGGAATTTTTGTCAAAGCACTGAACATTTACTTTTTACTGTTCAAATACGTTTGTACTAAAATTTGGATATCACGAATACTCAGAAAAAATTCAACAGTACTTCCATTAATTTAATCTCTTTTTCACGAAGAAGCACTGTTTGGCCTCCAATTGTCTTCAAATGTTTCCCATCTTGCTGAGTGTTACTGAGAGAAGTTAACAGACTGAGGTTTCGTAGAATTATCTCCAGAATGCACGATTTTCAATTTAGTTCTCAATGACAATTGTACTGTCAATGTTGCAAGGAGCAAGACGGATTTACTGGCGATATGTCAAGACATTCTAAATTCTAAAGGGCAGGAAAAAACAGCTACTTTGAAATTTTAGATATCGTACAACAAATTTACAAATTGTGGAGCAGTGCACGCGTGGCCGAAGTCACCCCTTTCTACGGTAACGTTGATGTAAGTTGGAAAGTGCGACCACGTTGTGTGATTTGGAGATCTTCACTGTCTTTACTGCGCTTGAAGACTTTTGATATATTTAAGATAACTTTAAGGTATTCTTAATCATAAAAATGCCTGGTCATCGTTGTATTGCACCAGATAAAGAAACACAGCGAGTGTGCTGTTTGCCAGGCAGCATTAATTCATCCGGGGGCATTCTCTTGCCATCCAGTAGCAAAGCTAACAAATATGAAAAGTATGGGGGGTTTGGTTCATCCTAATGTAAACCTTCATACGTTCATCCTCAAAGAGGAGGAACAATTTGTAAAGCACTGTGAGTCAAATGATGTGCTTGAGCGCATAATTACAGAGTTACTTGATAATGATGAAGAGATAACTTTCCCATGCACGGAAGTGAAATCATAGCATATATAATAAAATATTATGTGACTATGAGGATTAGACAGCATGCAAAGTTTATAAATTTAAAGAAAGTGCATCGAAAAGGAAAATTGCGAAACTGTTTAAAACCTTTATGTTTGGTCAATACATTTTTTATACCACTCTATACTTTATGTTTGTATAGTGTATAACCTAACTTCACATTTCAGCCTCCCCAAGATAAAGTGAAGTCCACGCCAGTCATTGAAATTTAATAGTTTTGGATTTATGTATGTTTCAACAATATTTGACCGTTTCCTGGAGACTATTTCTGGGAACTTCGATTTTTTTTCAGGAAATGTATATACGAGGGTGGTCTGACAAGTTTCCGACCCCAGATTCTTCTGACATCTTAAGAACATTTTCAGAAAATATGTCAAGAAATGTTGAAATGTCGGAAACTTTTCAGACCACCCATGTGCATCCTGCGATTCTAGTTTTAAAAGGTCTAGTTGAAAGTAGATGTAACGTTGGTAATTTATTAAGGATCAATTATTTTCTGTGTATCCAAGCAGAATACATTGCGACGAAGTTACTTGTGGTGTGCCCTGAAGGCAACCTGCACTTATTCTTCGGATTTACTAATTTGCCCATTTTATTCAATTGTTTTAAGTACTTATAAATGGATAAATCACTAACTCTGAATTCCATCTTTGGTATATACTGCTCCCGCAAAGAAAAAGAGGGAAAAAGTATCATAATCGTGCTGTGTTTTCCATTTACTCCATATGAGATTAAGGTTTCTAAGGGCGAGCGTCAGTGCTGCCATCTCGCGGCTGCGGACATTGAGGGCGTCAGCCGATTGTACAGTCAGCATAGGGGAGCTTCTGGGGCGTGCTTTGAACAAACCGTGAACCAAAGGATAAACAGAAGCGATAAGGCGATATGGTCCGGAAAGTGAGAGACCAGGGTTCGATTCCAGATCGCTATTTTTCACTTTTGTATGTCCTGGAGTACGATATATACTCCTAGTACGTGAGAACATGGAGTTATGTTAAGAAATTGCAATAACCATTAAAATAAATACATCAGCACGACTCCACCCAACAAAAAAAAATGTGAAGATATCCACGCTTCTAATTGAATAATACGTAAGCTATAGAGGATTCTCCTAGAAATATTTAACATAACATCCTTTTTGTAAAGAGTATTTTCTCTACAAAATGAACCAAAAAATTCATTAGTGTTTTGTCGATGAAAACTTACACAAATAATTAGTTCCTACTAGTCCCGCTTCAGGCATCATAGGGAATCCAACTCTATTCCAACTACTAATTACATTAAGTTCCATCCATCTTTGCTAGCAATTTAATCGCCTTCACATCATGCGCAGACTTCAAACAAGAACTTCGTAACTATGGTTTATTACAAAGGAACCTCGAGGATAGAAATTAACTCTCAGAATACATTCCCAGAAAATGGACAGCGTTAAAGCAATCCGGAAGAGAAAAAAAGAGAGAAAGAGGAAATTCCTTATCTTGTACATCCAAATACGCGTCACCTTGGGGTAGCGAGCGAATCCGCGGAAAGTCAATTTACCTGAAAAGAGAAAAACAAATAATTAGGCATCAGATAAAGGTAATAAAAGAAATAGTAAAAAATTCTCCGTAAGCCGAATTAAAAACTCTACGCACAGCAAGTGTACAGATATGCAAATTTAAATCTTGAAAGTGATGCGCCATGTGATTAAATTAAATACTTTATATCACTTCGTAATAGCTTTTATTACCGTTCTCTATCGATATTAGGGTAAAAATCTCAATACTAATGCTTTATAAACAAGCACATGACAACCATGTCAACATCAACGAAATAACTTATTTACATATTTAAGTTAGAAGCCTTTTAAAATATATATACAAGATTAAATTAACAATAATACGTAAAAAGTTGGTAACACATGACTTTTAGCAAATAATACAATCTCTTAAATTTTGTGAAGGATATCACTTTAAAGACGTCATGCAGAGATTAGATTCATCGCTTGCTTCAAAGATTGCATATAATTTCGAATTCTTAATATAAATCCTAAAGGTACTGGATATCGATATACAAGAGCAATAAAATTTCATTAAAAAAATTGGACTTATATTTTACAATAGCTAAAAGACAGTAGACTTTCCAACAAACCTTGCGATGTAAATGCAGGATTTCGAAATAACAAAATAAAACGTTTAAAAAACCAAGAATGTTCGAAGCCGATGTTATTGAAAATTAAGAATCAATTATTTCATTAATCGACAACTGTATTGAGATTGGGTGGAATGCAGCATCACAAAGGTCATAACGGTTCCGAAATTATTACCGCAATGTCATTAATTCAGCGACATAAAGCTGGACTATGTATTGCATGCTATAATTAATAACTTTTCAGCCGATTCCAATACGGTTTTTCCTCAGGATTATGATAAAAATGACACTGAAGCAGAATAACATTGAAGATCAGGAGATGTTAAACAGTTTTTCGTTCCAAAAAATGGCAGAGGAAAAAAGGATATAAAAAATCTCTCGAATTTTAGAGTGATACGCTCCTCACGCCATTCGCAACAATCATATCGATGAGGTAGGAATAAACCGAAGCGAAAAAAGAACGTTTCCGCACAGCGCCGGTCGACCATTCGCGCGATTTCAATTTCAAATTTTATTCCGAATCGGCGCAAAAACAGAAATGGCGGATCAACCCAGATGGAAACATCTCCACGCTCGGAGTACCGATATTTAACAATTCGCTTTAATTAAAAAACTCGAAAACTTTGAAAATAAAATGGGTACGGACTTGTAATAAATTCAGGGACGCGGTGGGGGGGAAATCTCGATTCCCGAGTATCACAACAAACAGTGGAGGAAAAATTGAAACGTGTCGCCGTCGGTTCGTGAAGCGGCCAAAGAAATAGCTCGGACTTAATTATAAAACCGCGGGAATGGAAAGCGCATGAAGATCGTTGAAACTACTCCGCATTACGCATCGTTAGAGAGAAATTACAACGAGAAACGCAAAGGGTAACTGATGAAGAACTATCAAAATGAATCAAAGACCCAGAAAATATTCTTGGAATATAGGATGGAAGAAGGAAGATAAACTTAAAAGACTAAATAATGCACACATAACCATACATATAGTGACTCAAATAAGTTTTGTATGAAAATGATAGGAACGAAATGAAAAAAGTGGTTGGGAAAGTAGAGTGTAGTACTTTGTAAATATATATATATATATATGAATTGATGGATACAGAAATAAGATTATAAAACTCTTCATGAAAGTACGAATATATTTTTAATGATATAAAATAAAAAAGTATATCACTAAGTTTTTGAAGAAGCTACGAATAAGTGGTAATAAATTGGTTTGCGAAATACTACAACATAATAATATTACTTCTCGATAAATTTGTATGAATGTGAAGCGTAAAAGGTTTTTCTTTTAACTGCACAGCTGGTTTCTTATTAACCATATCTTTTTATAAGTTGTTGATTGATGACCATAAAAAGTGATAATGAGGAACTTCGCGGCGCCTTTAATGTTAACACGGGAACATAATGGACAGGTTAGTATGTATTAACTGATTTAACATTAAAGCTGTTATCTCGCCCCATCGTATTGGTCCATGGGCAATCTCAAAGCCTTCGAGTCGACATCCATTGCAAGGATCCACTTTTCTTACTCATTAATAAAGACACCTCAGACTTAATTAATTCAAAACTTTAGGACTTATATTTTCTTATCGGGTATTTTTCCCTAAGGTATTAATGTCACCGCAATAATGCCATATAATTTAAAGCGTTCACTCCGGGGACTGCTGCTACTTTGACGAAAGTGGAGATGAACTTTCAAATAAGCACCGCAATTAGGACATCGTTCTATAGATATGCTCAGAAATGAGAAGACAACGGCTTAAAAAAACGACGGTTTGTGATAAACCGCCAAAATCTAATTGCCGATGCCTTTGCGAGCACCGGATATCAGTCGATAATTATGAAGATATGAGAGAACGGCGATTTTACGGGATAAGAGATGAATAAGAGGAATGGGGATATTAAAAAACAAACTCGAGGGAGGCGGTCGCATTTGACCACCATTGTTGCAGGAACCGCCATTGTCGAAACCTCTTCTGCTACCATTAATTTGGTCCTTCCATCACATTTCCCTCTCGGCCTTTTGAGAGCCATCAAAGTACCAAAACTCCGCCCTCCGGATTCCTTTATTAACGTGAAATCGATGCCCAATTTCGGACTTTAGCGATGGAATGTATCTCCGGCATTACTTTCACCATAATCTCAGTTTGACTAATGAGGAAAATCTGGTAACTTCTGTTTGACGTGGAATGAATAGCGAAGTGTGGAATCACCGTTCGAAAGGGAGTAAAATAGCCGAGGATAAATACGGGCGCCAATTAGCGAGAATTACCCCAAGTTCGAAATGCGTCCATCGGCGATGGTCCTCTCGAAAGTCTTCGTTCGTACGCTGATTAATACGAATCGGGAAATAAATATAACGTCTTTTTAGGGCTTTTACAGCACAACGAGTTACGCCTTTTATAAGAAGATTGTGATTAGAAGTAGCTGTCTATTCTTCCTTTGAAAAAAACCCGAAAATTTCAGACGCATAAAAAAAGCAATGAGTATCCCTGGAGATTGCAATAACAAGCTTAAATCAAAATGGTTTAAGGGATATCCGGGAGGAAGAGAACAATACAGCCACTTCTAAGCTTTCCGGGAAAATTCTCTAATTAAATGGAATAAATTGTAACAGCTCTGCTATCGCTTTATATTTCAATCATAATTAATTAACAGTCACATCCTTTAATTTCAAACATAACTACTTATTCAATTTGTCTGAGTAACGTGTTCAAAAAGAAAATCATCTACCTCACCAAATATATGTGAATACGCACAATTATATTAAATTGCATATTTATCCAATACAATCATTGAAATTAACTGCGTACAATCATTCTGTTATGTAAAATTTTTGTTTGCTGTTAGTGATGCTCATTCTCCCTCCAATTCATGACTCGCTCATATCGGGGCAATGACACGACACGAAAAATGCTCCGCTTAAATTACCTATCACACTCATTCTTCCCAATTAAAATTTTATTTTCTTCCTAACTTCTTTACTTGAAAATACGTTTTGTACATCTTATATGTTTAAACTCAATTTTGTGGAGCCATGAAAAAAGAAACAATGCACACTTGATGTCTTAGCCTAAAGATATCAATTCATTAACGAGAGCAGTCACCTTGGAAAATATATCTGCGGAAGATATTAAGTGTGCATTGTTTCATTTATTTGTAAAAGTTAATTAACTGCATATAATTAAATCAATTGCGAAAAACCACCACGAGAGATTTTAGTCGCATTAAAATTTTACCTTTTCTGCTAACAAAATTATTAAAAGAAAAGAATATTAGAAATGTTGTATATAATGTTTGACCGAGTGGAAGCTTGAATTTTAATCTTCATTACGACACCTTTAGTAATAGTAGATTGTGCTCCATTCCATCTTATCTGCATTTACTTCTCGCCCCAACCGTACTCGACACGTGAAAAATGTCTCATTTAACTGTCGTTCGCGATAGAAAAGAGGAATAAAACATTTCCCGTGCTCCGAGCGATAAAGAAAGAGCTCTGCACAAGGTACTTCGCACAAAATTGCTGGCATAAAATTTCACTGATCACTCCGAGGCATTCTACATGCAGTCTTAAACTGCGCCCATATTCCATATAACGGAAGACGAAAGCAAAGCCTTTATAAAAGAGTCTACTTGAAGTCCGTTGAAAGGAATTACGAGATATATATGAGCTTCCGTAGCAGTCGAGCATCTATTAAGGTCAGCAATAAAATGCCGTTCTCTCTGTCTGTAATGGCGTCGATTGTTTCGCAAATTAATCCGACAGATTCGGCTGCAAGCACTCCGCTAATTAAGCGATGCTCATACCCGACTGACGCTCTTAAAAGACGACCGGACGTCTGTAGGACGTATTGCATGGACACGTGAATTGTGGTGCCCCCACGCGGCATTCCCGGAGACGTATCGCTCCCTCCTTGTTTTAACAGATCGTTACGAATCCTTGCTTGTCGTCGAAATCCGTCTCGGGATGAATTAAGAGGGATATCAAAAGGCGAGAGCATGTATTGGTTCAGTTCAAATGTGTATTCGTTACAATATCGTAATTGTAAGCAATACCGACTCATTAATTAATCAGCAAGACGATTTTCTCACCAACTGCATCAAGAAATCGCGCATGTTATGGCGCAGTCGATGTCTGATGGGAAATGCGCGTAAAAGAACGACGGAGATATTTAAAGTCTAATTCCGTCAATAATTCAAAGAGCGGAGACTTCAGTTCAATCAATTTACGGGAAAAATCGCTTTAATTGAGCGAGTGATGGGCAAAAAAGGTACATTTACATTTAAACCCTGCAATCCGCCAGTGGCGTGTGGCAGGGGGTGTAAGACACCAAAATACCTATCTAATCTGGAGAGCTATTAGCTTCTCTAATACCTCGCGGAAAAAATGACCAAAAGTAGCTATCTGTCCTGGCAACTACTTAGTGTACTTGGTAGTGTTGCGGTGATGCGAATTTTTCTGAAAAAAAATGATAACTCAGTTTAACGTCATCTGCAGAATTTAAATGTAATTCATTTAATGCGTTGGTTTTTGTTTACTAATATTACAGGGCATATTGGTAGGAAAAAGTATCCTTAAATTCTGCAGCGCTGTTGCCTAGGAGACCAGCGGCTAGATGAAGGCTAAATTTAATTAGTTACATTGTATAAACATCAGAATTGCATTATAAGTAGTTTAGATCTGTAAATATATATGGCAGAAAATCTGGGATTATGAAGAGTTTGGTGCCACAACTTATCACGTAGCTATAGAAAGGAAATAAAGCTGAAAATGGGGATGATTTATTCACGAGGGTTTAACTTATTAGTTTCTTCAAGTTTCAATCGGAACATCCGAAGTACAGATAATGAAGTCGAGGTCTTAATTTGAAAGAAGAGTTAAACTTAGCAAGTGAACCTTTATTTTTATTTTTTTATGCTACAATTTTTGTAATTTGGATTTAGTGTCATTTGTGAATACATTTTGTTTGATTTGATTGCTTGTAGTGAATTTGTATTTTTCCCGTCTCTTTTGCATACTTTTTATCCATTCTCTGCTTGTCTTTCATAATTCTTTTTATTCTTCTTCTTAACAACATATAGTTTTATATCTGTAGGTTTCGCAGGTTTTTCACACTCCCCTTCCTGCGAGTGTTTTCCTGCAGTGGAAATTTTTTCCTCAGCCCTCAGTTTAGGTTTTTTAAAATCCACATACTAGTTTTCTTCGTGTACTTTTGCAAACCATCTCTTTCTTTCTTTTTCTCATATGACGATGGGTTAGGTGTAAGAAGAGACTTTCTAGTCTAAATCTCGCTCGAAGAAAGACCTTATATTTGTTATTATTAAACCTAAATACGCGAATTATCGCAGAAATAGCAAACGCAATGGTCGCAATAAGTAAAATAATAGAAAATGTATTGTAATAATACAAAATAAGGTTCCTCGGGGGGCTGATTAAATAATTGAACCTCCCAAAAGATAACCACGGGCACAAGGGACGAGCGGGATTATTAAAGGCAACGGAATGCCGCATTCGACGCCGGCATCACTACGTGATAACGAAGACTAATTTGACGTCCGCCCGCTCCTCTGTAATGTATGTAAGCAAACTCAATGCGCGGAAGTTTTATCGCGTGCAGAATGCAGGGAACGAGAGAAAGGCGGATATCAACCTCTCGATTTCGAATTACTTTGGAAATCGCACTTTTATTTCTTGCTACGCTCAAAGATTTTTACGGAACGAAAGCAGGACACAGCAGGGAATCAACGTCAGTTCGAACAGCGAGCATCATTCCATTAGGCAGAATAACTTAGTCAAAGGATTCGAAATAAAAAGGAAAACGGAAAGGGAAACCAACGACCTACATACGCATAAATGGAACAAAAAAAATCGCATTCTTCCGCACATCGATCCGAATGCTCCGAGATGAGAGAATGCCTTTCCATACCTTGACATCATTGCGCCACCGATGACTTGAATCATTCCACAGACTTCACGAAAGGAAAAATGATTTGCCAGAAAGAGATAAGAGTCATCTTCTTCGTTCAAAGAGCTTTTTTATTAATTTCCTTAAAATTCGTCGCCTCGGATGAGTCCAAAGGCGAGAGTATTTTACATCGCTTCGCATATCCAGATGTGAAAGATGCGACAGATGATAGCACCATTCCAAGGCCAATTTAATTTCAAAGAGTCAATAATATTCCTCTACAACTTCTGTAACCTACGCAGAAACACATCAAAGTTTCAAAGTAATCGCAGGTAAGCGTAAAAACATTATTGTATTCTCGAAAACAACTGACGGAGGTATTTGAGATAAGATTAAAATAATGTAATCCCCTCTGGCGGTCAAAATTCAAAACGATTCGGAAGTTTATCTTCTTTTCGATTTCGAAAAAATTCGTTATGACTTGAACATCCATCAGATCTTACGAAGTCTTCTCTGCCGTAAAAAACCTCCAGTGAATAAAATCGATGCCCAAGCGATTAAATCAAATTCTTTATATCAGTACGCACAGCTATTTATTACCGTTCATTATCGATATAACGGCAAAAATTATTGCTATCTGCGATTGCTATCTCGTAAAAAAGCACATGACAACCATGTCAACAACAAAAATAATGCGCATTAAGTTTTTTATATTTAATCCTTAAAAAAAGACCTGAATCCCTCCTCAATTTTTACATAAAACCCTTCGTTTACCACAAAGAGAATCCAGAAGCGCAATGCGAAGCGCCTGCAATTGAAAAGCCTCGTCATTGTTGAACGAACAAATATTTTTGAACAGAATTCGACTTTTTTTAGACATAAAACGCATTCGCCAAGGAGGACAATCACATCCTCCTTAACTGAATCAGTTTTGCGGATGTCTTAACATCTGCACATCGATCTCTTTAGAGAGATAATACACTACGATTCAGTTAAAGTTAGAAAATGCTCGAAAATCTTCCCATACCAGAGAAATGGGATTTTTCTGAAAGAACAATGTAATAGAAGGTTTTCTTAGGTCATTGCATAAAGCAGTGGTACCCGGTATATGTTAACTCAGAAGATAAATGAAGGCTAAAGTGGTATACGATTGAATTTGAATCCTCGCGAAAATATGGAAAAGGCAATTTCTAATTTGACAAGATCTAGTTTTACAATGTGAAAGCACTACTACTATTTAAAATACGAAATTAGAATATTAATATTAGAAATATTAGCTATTCCAACATTCTAGATATTTATGCAATTGGTTAGCAAAGTCGTTTATAATCAGCTATTCTGCACTTGTACATATATTTAAAGTTTTTATGAATTCTTAAAATGATTGCGGAATATACACCTGCTGTATGTAGTATGAGTAGATTCTTGTGTATACCTAGGCAAAACTGAAAATTATTGTAGTTCTAATATTGTATTGTGTTTTTGTATACATAGAACCTTGAAATATCGTTTGAATTGATTGTGGTAAAGTCGCCATCTTTCCTTGCGAATAACTGCGGCGGTATAAAGGAATACTTAAATACGTTGGAAGCTTAAAGAAAGAGGAAGCATTTAGATGAAATATTTTGTTCAAGAGTAACGGATGTGATTATAACATAATGATTTATAAGGGAAACATCATAAAAGAGAACCACGGAGGATCTGACGTTAAAGATGTTTCCTCGAGGAACGCCGGTGCTTTTGATCTCGATGCAGCGGCTCACGAGATATTTCTGAGAGGCAAAAATGCGGAAAAGTATATGCGATCCTTCAACGGACGAGATAAGACATAAATTTTGGAACTAAGAGCGTAAAAGCCGGTTCCTGAAAATTTTACGCGAGAATTGAACCCCCCGTGTACGCGGGCATCTGAGGTGAAGGCCACGACCGCTGCTTCTTTCAGTTGGGCGCCAAAAGTAAATCTCGGGCAACTCAACGGTGATAAAATATATTTAGTAAATGTCAACGTTCGGGAATCGTAACAAAAACATTACGGGATTAAATCATGTAAACATAACGTGATTACCGCGAATCGTGAATTCCATGTTTATTGAAATGGTCGGAGGGAAAATTCGCACTTTTAAATGTGGAGTTAATCAGTTCGATGAGTTGGATTTGCAAATTGCTTTTATCACCTGGTCAGACCACCAAGTATTTTTAAAGTAATGAGGAAACACTGTCGTGTAGGGAGGTCGTAAAATCAAAACAGAGCTTCGTCGAAGGCCTATCTTAAGGTTCGCTGTCGAGTTAATCTCAGGAAATTTCGGAAGGATTAACAACTTTTCCGAAATCGCAAACAAGGGATATCACGAAAATGAATGTGGCGAATGGAAAATTTGAAAATATTTACTTTAGCAGCGGAAACCAAAAAGCAATTAATTTCGAATGAAATCGATGGAGAGCATTTGCATATTCACTGAAAAATGAGAAAGAAACAACAAAAAATCGAGAAAAACGCATTTGACAATCGATCCCATGCAAAAAATCAATATTCCATCTTTACCTTCCACATTGTGCCAAAAGCGGCGATTAAATTCTCTGATAATATTCCTAAAAACCTGATCAAGTTGTCAGATTTATCATTCAAATTGTGCCTGTAACGCGGATGCAGTAGCGTGTTATAAATAAACGATATACATTCAGGTTTAACATTTTTGTTCCTATTAACGTGTGAAAATCCAAACAAAACTTTTAACACTTTATTTTAAGGAAAACACGATTTCGTAGCGCCGCCACTTCTTCAAGTGACAAAACAGGGAAATAAGATCCATCATGTTATCCCTAAAATAAAGTGGTATAGTAAAAGTTTGGTTTTGCTATGGGTTTTAAGCGAATATTATTCAAATAAAGCAACATTAATAAGTGAATAAGTTTGTGCTATTGCAGAAATAAATGCAGTTATACAGGTTTCAAATTGGTAACAACCAGGAATGAATGAAAATGAATGAAATGAATAGGAATGAATGAATAGGAATAGGAATGAATGAAAGAAATGAATAGGAAGGATCAGGATAACAATCCCAGAATAGTAACAACTCTCATTGATACGAATGAAATGCATTTGCAGATGAAGAAAACCTTCAGTCGCGGTTGATCTTTGACAGCATTATCCTCATGAATCTCAAAACTGCGTTTTCGCCCTTAATTACCGTTTCTTACATTTTCGTAAATCCTTTCGTTTCTTACAGATGTGTAATGTATATACACAAGGTTTTCACTAATACGCCAATTCCAAGTTTCGAATATTAACACTCGAATCAAAACCAGGGTTTCATAAAGACTGCTAAAGAAGACGACTTAATTTCGACGTCTTAACTTGGAAAATCAGAACGAAGAAATTTTCCTTCGCAATTTTCCTCTAAAACAGCCGAATTTTGCACTCAATTCTGCGAAAGGTTTCATTTCCTACAAGCGATCGGCCAAGATCTTTGTTCCTCCGAAGGATCCACGCCATTAGAGTCGTCATTACGACTTCAATGGACCCCTGGGGATTATGAAAGCGAATTCTGTCCCCTTCTAAGTCCCTCTGCCATCATCTTCACCACTCAACTCACTCCTCATCTATAATATAGGGAAAGGGATATAGATTCTATATCCCTTTCGATACTTTCTATGTGGATGAGTATTAAACTCCTAGCTCAAGTTTGTACACCTTTTCTGGAAGAATGAATTAATGAATGAATGACTAATCATTTGGTGCAAAGCATAAAGTTTGGATACACTCTTTTCACCGAGTCACCTCCAAACCTTCAAGTAGGACACATTATTTTATTGATTTCTCTATCTGATCTTTGAAAAACTAAACATTAACAAATTGCAGCCAAGCAGTAGATTCACTATTCCTTCCTATTGATTCAACTAGGCAATTTTGCCATCGACGAACAGATGAATTTGATGCATTTTACAGACAAAGTCTCAACTCCCAATTTACGGCAAGGAATTTCTTAAGGCATGTCTGTCAACCTCTTAGTTTTTAACTATAAATCGGTCTTAGGAGAATTCGGGCGGAATATTTCCCACGATTCTTCGACTATTTAAATAAATAATAGGCTTAATTGAAATAGACTAGGAAAATACAAGCGATATTGGTTATAAAATATAAGCGATTGGTTCATCTTGATTCCAGATAAATTTAATTAAAATTTTCTGTAAGACAAAATCGCACGAAATGACGAAGTAAAATATTATATTATAAAAAAACGATGAAAATACCAAGAAAAGAGCTTAAGACTTCTCGGACCGTTCCATGATATCATTCCATTACCAAGACAATAAATGTGAAATAATTCCTTACAACTTAAATTACGCAATATACGGAGAAGTTTAAAATTGTGCCATTGCCGTTCGCCACTATGCCCAAATTAAACATTTTCCTATGAAAAATCACAGTTCGATGACATTTTTTCAAGCAATCATCCAATATCTACAGGTATTAATTGAAATGATATCAACGTAAACCTAGACGTGTCCCAGATGCAGTCACTCTCATAGACAAAATCGATTTCTCGGAGACTCAGTTTGGAGCGCAGATATCTTTCCCAATTCCCCAGAATCGCTCGAGTGCATTTCCCATCCAACCCCCCAAGTCTCCGGGCAGACAATTTTATCGAAAAAATCTAACTTTTGATAGACACGAATCCTCACCGAAGAGGTAATAAAGTGAAGCTCTCTTCTTTGCAAAAGACGAAAGCAGGTGGGGAAAATGATCGAGCCACGGAGATGCGGACCAGGCCGAGGAATGTACATCGTGGCAAACGCACGCACGGGAAAGAGAAGAATAAATCACGCCTCGTATGCGCGTGATAAAATTCGACGAGTGTCGAACAAAAATCAAGCATTTGAGAAAACAAACGAAAATCGGGCGGAAGATCGATCTCCGTGATTGCGAAACGTGATTAAAAAGCGGCCGATTCACGCCATTAGCGAGAACAAACGAGTTCTGCAGTATTCGCGAAAAAATAAACGAGAAAGTCGAGGCTATTAATAACCGCGCGCGATAAACTGATTAATTATTCGGTTCTTTCCTTCGATATTTATTATTCGCGTATTTTTGCGCGTTTCCACTGAAACGACGCGACGACCAATACGCGAATGGCATTTTATTCGCGAAAAATATCGGAAGGATGAAAAATATCAAGAAAGTGAAAAATGGAGGGCCCGCGCGGTATGATTTATTCATTAATCATCATTTGTCATTAAGATGGATTGAACCGAAAAAGGAAAATCGGAGACACGCGATCGTAATGAATAAACACGCATTACTTGGCAAAAGTGTGTACGGCCAACTTCTGAGAGGAGGCCATGAAAATTAAATCATGTCCTTTACTTCCTTCGCGAAGACCTCTCCTTATTTCAAATTAAAATTCTCGGCGAAGAATCTCTTTATTAACTATTCCAACCTCGGTTTCGGAATCAATCTTAGGGGAACTCAATTTTGAATTCGATTCACTAAGTAGCCTTCTTCCCTCGGCTTAATTAGCGACATCTCGAAAACTTTCCATTTCCACTCGTGGACGCTCTGGATTCGTAAATTAGCTGCGATCGTATCCGGAATAATAAATAAATCACAACCGAGATTCCCGGTCGGAAATTCGAAATGTTATCACATTTTCCGAAGAAGCGGTGGATGGAATTCACTATGAGGACTGAGGACGCGCCTCTGGTACACACTGTACCAACACCTCTGGTACACACTGTACCAACACCTCTGGTAGACGTCTCCCAATTATTAATGGAAACAACTTGAATACAAAATCTAACAGAAGTATGGGACCTCAGCAATTATATAAAAAAACATTAAGAGAAGCACATTAAGCGGATTTAAATTAAGGTAAGAAGAGAATTTCTAATTATTAGAGCCCTTAATTACAAAACTGAAAATTGTTACGTACAAAATACGCTAGGAAACTAAGGCGCTACGAATAATCGGCAGAACCCCTAAGTAAGAACTCAAGAGATGGCTGATAATAAAAAGGGTTTGAAGTGCACACCCGGTTTTCTTGCTCTAATTCAATCTGATCATAGAGCTACTTTAGTTTAACATTCGAATATCATTTCAAAATATTACTGCAGTAACTTCTATGAAAATAGATTTTTTTTCAATGCTAAAAAACTTTAACTTCCATATAAACATGCAGATATCATAAAACTCCGAATTTTTGTCCAAAAACTTCGGCGGAATACGAAGGAGGCGATTATTGGGAGTCAGCACTAAAAGGACTCTTCGAAGCGTTGGAAACATAAGAAGCCGAGATGCGTAAAAGAGAAAATCGATGAGAGGAAAAAATGCCTCTGGAAGAATTACGCGATGCACGTAAAAAAGCATACCGATAAAAATTTTAGAACTTCTGCGCAAAAACGGCAAGTAAAAAGTTCTGAGCTCCCGGAATATTAAATTCTAGGCTTTCTGAAGGCATCCTGTAGTGACGCTATTGCAACCCAAACTAAATAACAAATTTAAAGTAATATTTATCAACGAGCTTAAAACTTATGGATTGTTTTCTATAACTTAAATATGATTTATGTCGAGTTTAATCAACCTATACATGGGCCGAGTAAAGACATATCCAAGTAAGGCCTGCTACACCAGCAGCATCAACGGGATGAAATCTCAAGCACGGCAATCTTGAGCAAATTTTATTACTTTCATATCTTTTCAACAATTCGAAGAAAACGAGCGAAAATATATATCCTAGGAAATATTTAAGCGGCGGAAAATAACGAATGCCGTGTTATAGTAAGAATCAGAGAGAAGAAAAAAACATTTGACGTAATAAGTTTCGTTTCCGGAGTTGAATGTTGATCTGCAAAAGCGTATGAGTTAGAGACATGATATTGACAGGAACATGAATGCCAAAATTTATCAGAAATATGCATTCCTTTCTCTTTAGCTTATGCAATGATCCGCTTCGCTGAATCCGTTTCTTCGGGTTGTTTTATTCGACTATTTCAAATGACTTTGCATGAGTGTATCTATGAAGATGAGGGCTTCTATTTTAAACCTTTAGTTAAGAAAATACTGTCAGATAAAAACTGAATCGGAAACATAAGAACCGCAATGAGGCGTTTATGAAGGTAATTTTGAAGTAGGTAAAAAAAGATTGTAGATTAATGGCTAATTGAAAAAATCAATACCTATCATGAACTAATATTTAAAGATTGTTCCTACTATTAACTATTCTATTTGCTACTTATTCGCACAATCATTATTACATATATATTTTTTAATATTCTAATAATAATCATAAGTACTTCAACGTCCATATAGGTGGTTTATAGAGAATAACTGTGATTTCCCCGAAAATTCTTTTCCACTCATTGCAATGAAATTAATTACAGTGATTTCACCTGCAGTAATAGATTATAGATAATTTACAACCACAAAACAAGTGTGTATATTACCTTAGTATATATTTCTTTAAATATTTTAACTAAAAGTAGAGACAAATTTTCTAATTGGGGTGTTGAAGCGGAATCAAGTCTTTTTTTCACCAATTGGGGTTACGCAAATAATGCGACCAAAAATATGCGATGAAAAGGTCTGAATTGGGAAAAATTGGGACTCGGATATATAAATTTAACAGTGCATCTAGAATTGAATAACGTAAATTTCAATTTCACCAATTAATTGATAATGTTTAATGACTATTACCAAAAATTATCGTAATCATAAGTGAATTCGGAAATACTTTTAGCTACAGATAATTAGTATCTCGAGCTAAAGATGTGTTCCCTTTTATTGAAATTCCGCAGCGCCCGCGGTATCATGATACAATCGCCAGGGAAAATATTAGGGCAAAATGGCTTTACCACAGCACCTCCGATATTTATTAGATTAGAGATTGCAGTGCATTGGATGTGCCTTCTGGCCACAGGTGGGTCTATCCCATATGGACCACAAATAGCAATGAAATATCTGATATGCGCATGGAGTAAAATACACTGGGCAAGTGTTTAGGCGAATAGAATTCACGGCAAAAGGTGATTTTGATAGCGTATATGTCACGTGAAATGAAAAAAAGAATTTCAAGTACTGTTTCCGCATTAAAAGGACCGAATTCAGCGAATGATTGCCATATTTGGCATAAACTAGAACAAACGAACAAGAACAAAAAAACATATTAATACTTTCAAATTATATTTGAAATGCGATCCTAAAAGTAGTTTTCAATAAACAAAGATGGCGAAAATCAGTCGCTAAGGCAAGTGGACTCAATTGCGGGAACTGTACTACAACTAATTTTCGATTTTACACCTTCTTTACCGCTGTGAAATGAAAAAGCATAAGCAATGATTTTGTACCTCCGAGATATAAAATTAAAGATATTTTATCGGTGAAGGAAAAAATCGACTTCTCATTCTAAACGTAATTACACCATGTGTTATAATTATACCCAATTAGGAAACATCAATTAATTAAGAAACCTTTGCAAGATGGAATTCTTACAAATACCGGATTATGGAATACCATTAAGCTCTCCCAGAAATTCTCCCCTTCGGACTGAATGCCTATAAGTTTAAGATTCATTTTATCACTCGAAAAGGAAACATCAAAGAAGAAGCCTTCGCAAGAGGCTATGTTTACTGCAGATGGTATAAGGCTGTGTAAGTGCTACTTCATAGTAAACAATTCCAATCGTATAGACCACCATAGATCCAATCATAGATTCCAAAAGTGGTCCATAGGTTTCCAGGGGGTCCATGTCAGGGGAAAGAAATGGGAGCCCTAGATTGTTTTCCATTTCTGAAATTTTTTAAAGGATTTGGAAGACAAAGATATATTTTAAAAGCAAATATAATCAAATAAAAACCAAGTATGGTTATTTAACAAGAAAATTCAATATTAGGCACGGTAGGGGGTCGATGGAAGATTGAAAAGGGTCCACGGGGAAAAACGTTAGGGAACATATAGTCTAGACTCACTGCTAATGAGATTCCCTTTCTCATAACATACACCTTGTTTAACAAGTCTTCTATTTGATTGGATAATACACCTCTAAATATTCATACAACTCTACATGTAACATTTACATTTACGATGTACATCTACGTATAGATGTAAGTTTTCCGATGAGATGAAATTCACCAACGGTTCTTAAAATCCGTGGAACAATAGAGGAATTCTAAGAGAGATTCGGAAGGGGAAAGTAACTTCCTCTCTGGACGACGGAGACAATAAATCCCGATGAACCTTAGGAATTCGAGCTCCTTCTCTCGAGGGGGAAAATAATAAAGCGAGGAGAGGTGGGAAGAAAAGTGAAGTGGAATTCGGATCGATGCGAGGATAATTGTGCGGAGGAAGAAAGAAGAGTGACGAGAATCTGGCAGAAGATGAAGGAATATCAGGAGCCAAAGGAAATGAAATCAAGGACGAATGGAAAGAGAGAAAGGAGACAATGATAGATGGAGAAGAGTGATGAATGAAGAAAGGGTAGTCCATAGCTCCTAATACGTCACATGGACCAGCGAGGATTTTATTTCGAGCGATCGTTTGCACGAATCGATTGCACCAGCGGTTTCACGATATCAAAAATTTTAAGTGAGCCCAAAATCTTTATGACAAAGGCACAGGGGTCAAAGCGGAGTCTGGGATTTTTTCAGCGAAATTCTCTTTCTCTTGTCGGTATTAAACTTGGCAGCTCTCGTTTTTACATGGGTTGTGTACTGTTATGGAGCGAGAATATTAGTAAAGAAGGAAGAAAACGATAAGATACGTAATAGACAATCAGGATGATTAAAGACATGAGTAATTCTCTATATGTATATATGATGACTATACTCATTGAGTATAGCCATCAACACATGATGAGGACAGTTGCATTACAAAATTAGAAATTTTACAAATTGATATCATTAATCTATAACCGAAATTTGATAACAAAATGCCCATGTTTTCCTACTTTATAACGTAACTTTGATTTTACAGATTTTGAAAATATTAATATACAGAACAATATATTATTTATACAGAAAGAGTAACGTAAGGGAAGGTTAAAAAATAATAATTTGGACACATTATACTACAAAAGGTTTAAGTAGCCTGCAGTTACTGAAGTCTCTCGCGTCTTATTTTAAGACAAAGAACATCCGCTAGAGTTTCCGAGGAATTCCTCACATGAAACGAGCACCTCAGCGGAAAACGAATCATCAATATCCCCGATTAATTTTCGTCACTCTCTCTGACACCAAAACCTTAACGATTCCACCGATTGCAGCACTAATTTTAGGAAACGGAATTTTTCACCCGATCATTCCTTCGCGCAAAAGCATGAATATCTCACGAGCATCACAATATAAAACAGGGAGGACATCAAAGGGCAAATCTCAAAAGTCTTTCTACGACTTTACTTTCCCCGAAAACTAGAAAAAAAAATCGGCAAAATGTGTCTCATGAACGAGAGATAAACTAGGGGAAAAATTTAAAGGGAGCGACGAGATTATGAAGGATGTCGAGTGAAAGAGAGGAGGAGGGGTGGTGAGGGAAAGAGAGAAGGAGGGGTGGTGAGGAAAAGAAGCTCATTCGACCTTTGAAAGGGCGATGAAAGAATGCCACTCATAGATTGGAACGCCGCGGTCTTGTGGAGGAAATCACGAGGCGATAAAAAGAGGGTGGAATCAAAGGTGGGATGAAAACGTAAGAGAAGGGAGGAAAGGAAGGGGAGAGGAAGACAACTTAGCAACGGACGAAAGCATCGGAACTTCGGATCCAGGGATATTTAATTGTTGCGATGGAAACAAAAGAGGGTATTCATTCGCATCGGTCATTCCAAGTGCGTCCCGTTGCAGATGGAACGGATACAACCCCATTTCACTTGGAACATCGATCTCGAACGGGAAGAAAACAACGGGTGTTTTGCGAGTAGAGAGGGCTTCGACTTAAATTGGAGATTACGACATTTTTATTGAAATTATCGTCTTTTCCGAAGAGTGAACTTCCGCTGGGATATCGTTTGAGCTCTTTCGTAAGACTTCTCGACCGAAGCTACTGAATTGAAAGAGATGAGTCATGAACGCCGATTATCAAGCCGAATCTCATAATTTAAAATATTTGCAAACAAGCATAAAGTCTGTAAAGAATACTCTCTGAATTTTTAACAATCGCTCAACAGTTGAATTACGCTACTTCAATGATATAATAGAAGAAATCGTTTAAGTGAGAAAAGTGGAATTATCTTGTTGTAAGTCGAGTGAACAATTATAATGTTTCATTCCTTTAAACAGAAATACAAATTTTTAAAACGCACATCTCCGTCATAAGAAAACGTAAGGAGAAGTTTAAATTCATCAGAGGTCATGCAGGTAATACTGGAATTCTACGGTATTAAAAAGGAACATTTGGCATAAGGATTTCAAAAACTGAAGACAAGACTCACATGCTGATGAAATATGAAATTAATAATGATTTAACGAGGGTAAACTCGATCACAAAGCCATTAACAATGATAAAAACTCAGTAGGTTAAGAGAATTTTCCATTTTTGCAATCATAATTAAATCTCTCCAACTGATATCAGATATTGGTATTTTTAATAATTAGACACTTTAAAATTCGCTAAATTCCGGAGATTCTAAAATAAGCTGACGTTCGTGACACCAAATACTCGGTTGTTTACCTCAAAGAGATAAATCACTCGAACGTGTAAAACGAGGAAATCTCATCATCAAACTAAAACGACTCTGAACGCTTTGGTAGATTGAAATCAAAAGGTGTCGTTTTCCGCAAATAGGACACGACCCAAAAATCTAAGAGAAGGCATTATTTTGCAGCAAATCGAGGGCATGAACTGGGAGCAGGGAGATGTGATGATGAAAGAATGCGGGTTTTACTACCACGGAAAGAAGATTGAGGCATGCAAGCTCAAAATTACTAAGAACGAAAAGATACGAGATACGAAAGATAGCGAACATTGTGGCGATAGCACGAAGAAGAGAAAGGTGCTACGAAAGAGCGATAACAAAAATACTCGTAAATGTAAAAATTGCGCCGAAAGAAAAAAAATGAAGGCGACATTTGAAATGAGCCAATCAGCTTGGACGGAGAAATGCTTGGGTAAAGATAAGGTGCACCACAATAAATCGGTTCTCTTTACTCTGTTTTGGGATATGAATGACACGGACCCGAAATTATATGAACTAAAAAAGAACGCTGATAAATAACTTCTGCAAACCAAGGCGATGCCCCCACTGCTGAATATATGAGAAATATAAAAACACTTTCCCTGAAAGGATTGTTCTTAAAGAACAAACTTTACCATCACCTATTGGTAGGATGCATTCTTCAATTCATGACTCTTATTATCTTTGAGAACTTTATACGCAACACGATGGGTTTCCCAGTATAAGTCATAAGATTGAATTCAACTGCAAGCAGCGAAACACAGCAAATAAACAGACGGACAATGGGAAAATTCTTAGAGGAGTATATAAAGCGACTGAAAGAAGACGATTAACTTTTTCTAAATGTCTAAGTTTGCGTTATAGGAAAATATATTTTCATCTTTCACTCATCTCGTCTAATTTGCGTACATTTTAGAATACGCTACACTAAATTCAGGCTGTGATGAAAGGAGTATAAGTTTAAACATAAGGAAAAGTAGTAATTCATTTTCAAAGTTATACGGAAAGACTAAGAAGTGCTTGGTGTCCAAATAATATCGTTAGATTCGCTTAAGTCATCTCACTAAATCGACCAAGAACTCACAAAATTTAGAGGAAATACCATAATATGCGTTGAAATCAGATGTAGAGAAAGTCGCGAAGATCCCTATCGTGTATCTCCAACTCAAAGGAATAAAGAACGACGACCAAATATCAACGATAAGGCCTAAATGATGGATTGAGATTTCTAAAATAGTCCACGTGCAAAGCAAAGAGCATCGGAAATCAATCGCGATTGATAAGGAAACGTAAGCCCACAGAACGTCGTAGGGAAAATTAGGGAATTTTTGGACGAGAATCTGACAAGATGGAGAAAAAATTCGGTAGGAAATATAAAGACCTGATTCCGAAACAAAAAGTGGATGAGAGACGTGGAAAGATACAGAAAGGCAATATAAAGATGGAAAATTATCGTGACGAAGGAAAGATGAGGCGCACACACGCGGTTTGTTAAGGCTGAGGACTGCATACGATGCTGATTGGATCACAAGAAGGCTTGCTTACTTACAGAGGACTACGAGGATAGACACACTCCTCACAGACAGATACAGAAAACAAAAGACGGTGTACAAACTAGAAGGCTATTTCAATGGTGCCACGTGATTTTCGATATGGATCTAAAATCACTTATACCCTTAAACTTAATTTCCGAATTTTGTTTCACTTCTGTAATGATACTCAAAAGTGCTTCAATGAGATATCGCAAACATAAATAAAATTTTCTTTTCACATACAACATAGAACCGGATTGCGTGAGCAAAGCTCGAGGTGCGAACTAAGGTCGACAGGGCAAAGCATATTTGGGATGTAAGGAAAGGCTAATGGTAGGTTATAAAATCTTAATAATCGTACGCTATAATCATTAGAAATACACCTATTACTTTTCATACATTACAAACTAAAAACAAAACTTTCAATTTAGTTCTCAATCAAGTGAATAAAAGGCATCCATGAAGATATGGATTGGTAGAATACATGAGGATAGACAGAAATGAAAAACAGCAACATGACCGGGGCTCCAACCCAGGTCTCTCATATTCCGGAAAATTATTCTTAATGTTACGTGGTTTGGTGTTATCTGAAATTGCTTTTGCTAAATCAAGGGAACTTTTTTTAACGTCAGATTTAGACTTATATTATTAATTATATCTATTTACAACATCGTATATTTCGCAGTGAACGAAAATGAGTGAACTAATCAAGCAAGTGAACGTCTTTCTTATTAGGGTATTCGTTCTCTGTGAGATGTTGAAGTACCAGAAGTAGCAGAAAATCGATCGGTAGCATAATACTAATAAGGTTTTACTTCAATATATTACGCAACCTATATATATATATATATATATATATATATATATATATATATATATATATAAATATATTTATCTATATATAAACACGCCTACAACTCGTCCACCCTTAGCTACTCAAATCTCTGGTGAGAATAATATCATTCATGTTTACTAATTATCTCCGTTAAATTTCAACGGAAGTTCAGTTAGTATATATAAAAGCAAAATAGGAAATTACAGAGTGAATAAACTATAGTTCGAAGTGTATTCGAATTAAGAAAGGGAACGTGAAAAGAGCAGAAAAAGGTCCAATAATGAGTATTGGATTTCAGAAGAATTATTTTTCAAGAATACTTGAAACAAGAAAGGGTTAAAAAACGGTTCTTCACGTCCACAAAGAGATTTATGAAGGCAAACGGCGAAACAAAGGAGAGCTCGAAAGTGGTCTTAAAAGCGATTTCGCAGAGATCCGTAGAGGGGAAGTATTTGATGAAGGGTGGCCTAGTGAGGAGAAATAGATCTGTGGAGTCGAAACTGGGACAAAAATACGCCGTATTTAATTTAGTCATGCAAACAGACACGTTGGAGTTGTACATCTTTGTTTGATTGCTAAATTTTGAGAACTGCATCGGTTTGCGGTTAATAAGAAAGATCTGGAGCATTGAGTCTACTCAACAATGCGATTATTATTTCCAGGGATTAAAATCAACATAGAATAACATTCCGACAGCGTAAAACACCACTACTTTAATAATACTTTTATTGATTGAGTTTAACGCTACAAAAGCCAGCTGAACTATTGAGGAGCTATAAAAGAAGTCGTGAAAGCAGAATTTCGCTAACATATATCAGACGAGAATATATTAAGCTATAATAACAAATATTCATTTTGATTCCAAAATTGATACTGACGCGTGGAGGCAGGTTAGATCCCTTGGTCTACTCCATTGGCTACGAAAGGCTTGAGGCGAGGGGATGAAGTGACTCGATAAGGTAAGAGCGTGGTAGACTGTGCGTGAAAGAAATTATACAAATTTTGAAATTCAAATTAAAAAAAAACCTTCCCGTGTTAATTTACCTCAAGAAGAGATCAAAAAAACTGAATTAAATATAAGAAAATGAACAAATATCGTATATAGATTTCATCAAATGGAATATGTAAAAATACTATTTGCGAAATCTATTCAAGTTACATCAATGGAGAGAAGAAAAGTATTAAATGAGTATGAAGATAATACCGCTCCACGTAAAACTCCCCCAACATGTATACGATACGTCAAAAATGAACTTAAATAGGTAACTCCACAATGCACGAGGAATCGAGTATTCTTCGGATCTCGACAAAAAGCATTTATAATGGTCTCGTATAAGAAACGGACCATTTGACTGAAGTGGGGACGAAAGGGGATTTGGGACAGTTGGACTAGAGTCCGCTGCAACGCCTCCAGTATCGAAAATGCAATAAAAATGAAAGGAATTCCACTTAGGGAGGCAACTTCGCAAGAAGAAGCGAGATTCGATCGCTTCTGAAATTTAATTCGAAATATGTTTCGATTCAGCAAAAGGAAGTCATGGATAAAACCCGCGAGAAATAAATGGAAATGACGAAAAGTCCTTCTTTTCATACACAAGCACAGTACTTGCATAGTCAGTTTTGTCTATCTGGTATCAAATAATACATGATTCTTAACCATACTCGGTTCTTTAGCGAATCTCTCCATCCAAATACACACTCCTTGCTTAATCGGAATGTATTTTGAGTCATTATCCTCGTTGGAATCGAAGACTGAACGTACCGATATAACGTGATGCTCCAACGCTGACATTGCAAAATAAAGAAAAACACCACTTTTTCACCAGAAAAGAGTAAGTGAAACCAAAAGCTCACTTTCGACCATGAAATGCCGAAATTAATAGTTTCCATCAGATTGTGCTCAAGAAAACGAAATTTATCCATATATAAAATTCTTTACGTTCTATTTGCACAAAACAAAATTCAACAGAGCTGAGAAATGAAATAGATTAAATATCACAAATTGAATAATTGTAAAAAAAAGCCCGGACTAGATGCTTTAAAAGAACACAATTTCCTATATTAATGTACAAAAATATGGAATTGTATGTTGGTAAATGGACTACTCTTAAACCTTGGAATTGCCATTGAGACAAAAGGCCAACTTTGAAGCCTATTCCATTAAAAATTAGGCCTACGCTGAGACATTTTTTGGCGGCGGTAATCATCTACTAATAAACCATTCAAAGAGCACAAATTATTATTGAAGTATGTGCATTAGGAATCATATTGACTACTTTACACAATGATTAAGCTTCAAACTCCCATGATTTGTATTGGATTCGATTTGAATTGGAATCGATTCGATTTGAATTGTAATCGATTCGATTCGATTTGAATTGTGATCGATTAGATTCGATTTGAATTGTGATCGATTCGATTCGATTTGAATTGGAATCGATTCAAGATAACTCGATTCGACTAACGATCGTAAACGTACAAGCCAACCAATAGCCTATTTGCTAAGGTCCTGCTCCCGTGTTCGATCCCCGCTCGTCGACTTTTTTCTGTCTTTAATTTACATTTTTTTCTTCAACAAATTTTCAAGCAAACCAATTCTAACGACTAATCGTTGATTAACGTCCTGTCACAGTAGGATGTAATGCAGATACGCAAATTAAAAGAGGGTTCTCCAGATTTATCTAAGAGTCCCTAAAAGAGGGGTGATTCGTGAATGTCTCCCTGCCAGATCAGATGCACCAGCTCCCCTTGATAGTTAAACAATTACGAATCTGAGTAGGAAGTTCCTTGCAAAATACAAGGCTCACTCGCGGAACAATTAAGTGTTGAAAAGATACTGCTGTAAGACAATGAAGTTGACCGAGGATGGTGCAATCGATGGCAGCTCACAAATGGACAATCCGGGCGATCCCAAACAACCCGGGAGTAGATGGCGAAAACTCGGGGGCAGGAAAAGAGAGGCCACTTGGGAAGGGAAAAGGACAGATAGGAGAAAGGGGAAAAGGTGCGAGAAAAAACGACTTAGCCAGCAGGAAAAATGCGTGTTTCCGTAAAAGGGGGTAAGGCAGCGAACCTAATGATAGCGGAGGGTGTGGAGAGGGGACGTCTGGGGAAATTGATGAGAAAGGTTAACTGGAGTGGGTGAGAGACGATAAAAGAGGAAAGGGATTTGGGAGATAAAGGGGAGGGTCTTCATAGACAAATAGGGTTGCAGGGACTGCAGCCAACTCCGAATACATCACATTCGACGCCTTATTGTCGATCGGCGATTCATCAAAGAGGTCATCGAGAGGCCTTTCGATAACCGATTCGATAACGAATATGCATTTCTCTCAACGGGTACTATTACGAAGGATTATGAATGGGGAGCCTCTTTTTGAGTTAATAATAGCCAATTTATCAATTCGATCGAAGTGGAGAAGTGTCTGCGGAAGTTTTAAATTTCGACTTTGATCAAATAAAAAAGCTATGCGTTATAATTAGGGTATGAAATACATTGATAATCAAATATTGCAATTCGGAAGATAAATGGGCAAAGAAAATCACGCTAAGATTAAGGTACGTAAATTCCCAAGGATGGAAGATTGTTCAAAAGAAAATAGTGTCGCATTATTTTCTTCAATAAAATGAGCTCAGTACTTAAAAAGTTAATGAGAGCATGAAATTCAAATCCTCCCAGAAATGAACTCAAAGATTTCAATACCCTTAGAACCACACCTGATTGTTATTTAAAGTCGTGGTACAGACCTGCACAGCGATATATTCCATATCTGAGCATAATTACATAACTTTTAATAAAATATATTAGCAGTGGCAAAGTGACGTCAGCAGCGACAACGTAGTTTGAGCATTTTACCAGAAGCTAAAAGAAAATCCCACATTTCGCGGTAACTAGTATGACTTGGCAGTAATGCAACCTATAATATTGAAAACGCTGAGAGTTTAAAACTAGAGCTCATTGAAAACTGCAACTAGTTAAGAAAGATGCAATCCTGGTAAGGTTCAATCAATTGTTCAAAATCAATTTCTGGAAACTTCACGGGAAGCTGAGCGAGTTCATATCCATCCAATAATAATAAACCGGAAGCTTCTTTTTCGTTCTTCAGAGGCAAATTCAACGCGTACAGATTAATTAACACTGAATTAAAGAGAATTGTGGAGTTTAAAGGATTAACTCAGCTCCATAGTTTAATTATCTGCATGCAAATTTGTAGCTCCAGCCGTTTGCAAACGCCTTAAAGTCAGTGAACAAAAAATATTCGGGAAATATCGGAAATCGTGAATATCGATTTATCGATCGATTTTCGAAGTCAATGCGAATGTCAGATTTTCAACCGCAAGAATCGCATTTTAATTAACTCCAAGCCAAAGAGATATTTCGCTTTCATGCGAAAACTCCGTCCGAACGAGGGCAGTACATTAATAAACTCGTAGGTCGACTCAATTGAAAAGACATCGCATTTTAATGACCCTAGTGAATAAAAACGCTTACAGAATATGAATTTAAAAATCATAAAAGTGAAATAAAAATCAGGATATGAATTATTCATACCAGAGTATTCATGAAGTTTTTGACTATAATAATCATGTCAAAGAGAAATCGGTATTTCTAATACAGCACTAATTAAAGATAATAATACGAAATAAAAATAACGAGTTAGAATATCTTACACATACGGCAAATTAAACTAATAAAAAGAAAACTTTTAACTAAATGATAAGGAATTCAAGCCAAAGTTATCAGTAAGTATAGACGAGTACTATTTCGGACGCGTGGTCTTTAGTTCATCAAATTAGTTCAGAAGAAGATGAAAGAAACAACAAAAAACGAACAATAATAAATATGAAGTTTCAAGCTAACATTATATTTTGCGATCACGCCTCGAACCGCAATAATTAAATCCGTCGGTAAAACTGCAACCAACGATTATTTTGCACAAAAAGTCGATAACGGCCGTGGGAGTAGATGATTGTAATTGTCTATAAATGAATCAAATAAAAGAAGGATAAAAGTGTCTATTATATTGGAAAATTAAGATACGCAGTTCGAAGTTAATCACAGAGTTATTTCATGGATATGAAATGACATCAAATTCAAGGGAAATCAATTAAGATGAAAGAGCCAATTACTTCTATTATCAACGCAAATCCGCTGCGTTCTCAGATTAAATTAAAGTATGAATCTAAGGGGAAAAAACCGAACCAAAAGCTCTACTTAAAACACACAAAATAATTATAAAATAAGAGCATTTTTTTCATTTCATTTTTCATTCATACGAATGTATAGAAAAATAAACCAACGCGATGACGATATTTAAAGATTTACACGATATCTAAGCCAAGTGAAACTGATGCATTAATTAACTAAGTTTGATAAAATAGTGATCGTTGAATGATAATATTATTGGTAATAACATTAAAATATCTCATCATCACCCTTATTAACTAGGAATCGAAATATGGATTCATGTTTTATATTATTCATTCAAAATCTGTCAATTGTCCCGATAAATAATTCTCATACAACACTAACTCCTGAAAACAATATTTTGGAACATAAATTCCTTTCCTCGGACAATTGACAGAAAAGATATTAAATAATTAAATGTCACTAAAATTACATTCCACCATAATTAATTTCCTTCTAATTACATCGCATTACAATTGACTTTCGTCGAAATTTAATTTTGCTATAATTGCATTTCTGGATAAAGCTGCACGATTAAAAACAAAACTCGTCTCCGATTAGAAAAATAAATCTAATTAACCAAACATTATTAAAATAACCTTTTATCCAAAAACTCCGGAATGATCTACTTTATTCATAGCTATGCTCAAGCGATTGAATTGAATTATTTATATCACTTCGCGCAGCTTTTTATTCCGTTCTCTTCCCGTATAACGGTAAAAACCCTCAATCTTATTGCTATCTAAACAAGCTCATGACAACCAAGTGAACATCAACAATCACCAATAACGAACCAACTGAAGTAACTTGTGTTTTTCCAAAATGTGTACATACGAAACGAAATTAATGATATTGCTTCGATATAAAGTTGGATGAGAATAACTAAATAAAGAGGGTGGGCAAATTAGTGTCATTAAACTTTCTCTACATCGCTTAATAATTCAACTTCAAGCTGAGAATAATCCAAGTGATCCACTGTTATCTACTTAAGACCGCAGGACTAAATAACGTCATCCATAAATCGATTCCCTCTGTCAATAGGAATCCACGAAATGAGAGGGGGAGTAACGAATACGTTATTACCAGTCGGATGGATCGAGATTAGTGCCATCAAATTATTTGAGAGAAATGGGGAAATAATTTATACGGGGGACATAAAACTAGAATTGAATTCGTTTCTCTTCCGTCTGAAGCGATTCCTCCTCTTCCCATTACGAGGATCCTCTGGAGAAGAGAGTGGCAGAATAATAGGAGTGAAAGGCTCGTTGGAAGGGCAAAGGGGAGAGTAAAAGGATTGCGAGAGAAAAATTCATTGAGGAGAAGAGTAAGCAATGAGCAAGAGAATGAGTGATGACGAATAGAAATGAATGTGGGGAACAAAGGAGAATAGGAAAATACGAGGTCTTTAATTAAGACGAGATTGAGACTGAAAAGTCTCTTCTTCAATCTAACCTATCGCCAATGATATTATATACATAAAAAGTATTATGCTGGTAAAAAGAAATAGAGAGGAAAAGTTTAGGAGTGGATGCAAAAAACCCAAAGGGAAAAAATCCACAGCATATCAACACCTACACAGAAGGGGGTGTGTGGTAAACTATGCACAAACCTACTGATTATACAAGCTAAAAGATGAAAAGGAAGCTGTGTAAAACATGGAAATTACAAATGCAATATTATAACGAAATTAAAATATTGATAGTAATATAAAAATAATCAAAAAGGAAAAATTGCAATAGTAGCAATTGCAATATCGACTCGGTGAAAATACGTCACAATGACCGAACGTTCTAATATCTACGACAATTCATTTTCGCGATATCGCGAGTTCATATCTTGAATATTTAATTATTTCAACACCTATGTTTGAAACCACATAATTTACTTGCAGAGCGTCTATCATTGTAGAAATATCTTAATTCTAATATTTGAACAGGAGTCAAGTTCAGGAAAAAGCATTCGAAAGAGGTGCATGGAGTCGTGAGGCGGCATTAGATTAGTTAACGTACTTATGAGGCTAAACTATGTACTAACTGCCACTGACTATCACAGTTACTTCGAGGGATTCGTTCATCCCAAGGGAGTAGTTAAAAGAGAGAAAGGCTACACATTATTTTATTAATACGAGAAAAACTTTGCTAAAACTATGGTTTTTGCCAAAGTCTATTATGAAAAATGACGTATGGAAAAGCAATGTTGCGTGGCCACGTAACGAACTCGGAACTTTCGATAACCAAAATTTCCTCCGCTAATAAACCAAAAATGCCTTATTACGTTGATTTCTAAGTATCCAAAAGTATTTGCGCATGTCGAGGAAAAAAGAAAAAGATACATATGAAAAAACGCTAAACTAAATTGAATGTAAAAATACTTGAGACTTCAAATGTTATGGAAAGAAACATAGGCCAAAGCAGACAGAAGAGGAAAGATGACTCATCAAGGTACGATAATGCATTAGATAGTAAAAGAATGCAAGGAAAAGGGAATCGATGGAACAAATTGAAATAGAAATATTTCGGAAAGCAGTAAAAAAATCTCATGAAACAATTCTTGAAAACGTTTATGAATGAAGTAGGAAGCCAAAATCCATTTAGACAAAATCGAGCGAGCAAAAGGAAGAGAACCAAAGGATCTGAAAATGGAAAGATGGACGACGATAAGGGAGAAAATGGAAAGCTGATGGAAAGGGGCAGAGGATGGGATTAAAAGAGATCAAGAGCACTTTCCATGAGAAGTCACGGGATGAGATCGAATGTATATCGAAAGGAGGAGCATTAATTGGACGTTCCGGTAATGGATGGTTCGACGCTAAACAAAAAGAGGCTTAGATTCGGAAGGAAAAAAACACGGTCTTGGCGGACCATGGATAAATGAAAAATGCTGCGAAAGAAACTGATCCTTCGAGGAAGAAAGTCGGGATTATAACGGATTTCTTTGTTTGCGATGCATACTGATGTAATATTGTTAACTTAGTCTTGTAAATATATTTAAAAACACAGGTAACTGAAATATGTGAATAAGTTACTTTGTTGATTGTCGATGTTGACATGGTCGTCAAATGTTTTTAGTGGGCGATCATATTGAGATTTTTCCGTTACATTGAAAGAGAACGGAAATAAAAATCTATGGGAAGTGATATGAATAATTTGATTTAGTCTCTTGCGCGTCAATAGCACTTCCAAAGATATCCTATTGGAGAAAAAAAAGCTTTGATTATTACTCTAACGGCCAGCTTATGTTTTCTCCGTAAAATCTCGCACACCTAGGTGTGATATTGATGATATGTTCTCCGGAAGCAAGTCAAAGAGAGCAATTAAATTAAATATGTACAAGAAATGTATGTACAAGAATAATAAGTTAAATAAAAGAAGTTCGCGAAATCAGACCAATAAGAGAGAGAAACGATCATTTAAGAAAATAGAAAAACTCTAGGAATATTAATGAAAACGAAATCCGTGTTAGAGTACAAACGGAATGCAAGTGAATGTTATATTCATATGATAGTGAAGACGAGCAATTTAAACTGAAATTCTATTCAGGTGCAAACCATGAAAAAACGGGAACCACAGCGAAATGAAATGAAAATTTACTAATTTCAGACGACCCAAAAAGGAAAAGTTCCAAAAATGAAGCTCTGAACAAAAAACCAACAAAAATATGTGATTACGAGGTGGAAGAAGATCAAGAAAGCGTCTGTTTCCCGGAACCGAAAAAAACGAAAGAGGAAAATATAAGAGTTCAGACGAAGGAGACAACTTGGGAAAGAATACGGAGAAAATGAGAGAAAAGCGAAAATGTTTGGAGAGAATCTTCGTTCGTCACCACGGAAACTGAATAAAAATCCACAATGCGCTAAGGAAGGGGTTGAGGCAAAGAGGGCTTAGGAAGAGACATTTGTAGCTATAGAAATGTCCAAGGGAGAGAGACTGAAACTCACACTCTAGCGTACGATTGGAGAGAAAGAGAGAAGTGAAGCAGTACAGTGACGCGAAATCCAACACCACGATACTTCGCGTGTAACGCCATATTTAGTAAATTTTAGCGATTTAGTCTTCTGCAATTTCCATAACCTATACGGGCAAATAAGCCGTATTCTGATATAATCTTATATGTATATAAATGTATATAAGCTATGACTGAAATTTACGTTTCGGTGGCAAAAACAACCACTGATTTTAGAAGAGAAGTACGAGTTAGAACGTACCGCGGACTTGACTGTGCCCATTGATAAACGCAGCTCAAATCAATCAACCCAATTCACTCACTTTCGGTAAAGGGTTGTGTAGCTATTTTTCAGTTCCGTTCATCATTGGGTTTGAAGGCGAACACCGTTATGTACAGAGTTACATAAAGGTGTTCTTTAAATTCCTAAATTTACCACCAAAAGCCGACAGTTGTTGGTTGTGGTTGATCTTAGGGTGATGAGTGTACGTCACATACTCTCGGAGTGCGGAGAGTAAATAAAAGAGAATCTATGACGAAGAAGGAATAGGACAATAGAATTAGAAATAATACCGTATCGACTTCATCGGAGTTTGATTGCAAAGAATAAAATAGAGAGGGACAGTAAAAGTGACCTAAGAAAGAGATTGGTTCAATAACAGAAACAATCAGATTCTCTTTACAGTCCTCTTTTTGAACTAAACATTGGGAAGTTCCACCATGCATCGCCAAAACTGAATAATTACAAAAAAAGAGAATTAGCACAGTATATTGAAATATTATATATAATATATAATATAAAATTAAAATTAAATGTTAAATATTAAAATATTTGAAGTAAATTTTAACATTTAATTTAGCATTCCGTTACTTTTTAGACTGAATTCTGTTAATTTTTTTCTGAAGCTTTGTAACAATTTGACTACGTAAATCAGATTTGAAATAAATACACTAAGCTGATCATTACGAGAGATAATAAAGCCAAACTAAGTACAAAGTAGAAGAAATGGGAAATACAACGAAATGGGAAGATATGGTTATAATTTATAATTTACGGGAAATTGAAGAAAAAAGAAGGAACAAAGCTGATGCGATGGAAACGGGAGTTTAGAGAGGGAAACGGAGCTTAAAAGGAACACCCGAAGAAAGAAAATCAGAGAAGGATGAAATAGAAGTGACTTATTAAGATGAAGAGTGGCATTCATAAATTAGGGGGTTAAGTAGGAGGATACAGAGGAAGTAAGAAAATAAGACATATACACAGAAATGAGGGAAAGATGAAAATGAGGAAAACTGGAAACAATCCGAAGAGATAAGAAAGAGTAAGGAACAATAAGAGAAAGTCAGATGCAGGAATACATTTATAGAATGACAGAAAGATTTCATGTTTGGAAGAGATGAAAATGATAAAAAGAAGAGAGTACTATAAGGAGGAAGAAGACTAAGAAAGAGCGGAATGCGCAATAAGAAGAAGGAACAAAGGTGGAAAGAAGAGGAGAAGAGCAGAAACGGAAGGTCAATCAAATGAGTTTGTCGGAAAACGATTAATAATTTCCGACTTTCAACGAAATCGCAATCGATGGGAGATTGATGAAGCGATGACGTATTACTTAATTAACGTCGTTCGTACTTTTTCGAACGACGGACAACGACTCCAAAGGACACAGTTAAGTGAGAATGATAGACTTTCATCCGATGGAGACGCCGTTCCTTATTTTAAAACATATTGCGTCGTAGAGAGCGTAATCCAAGCGAACCTTCCAAGTAGAATCTCACAAAATACTCTTTGTTTAACGAGTTGCTTTTTTTCTTGGAGTAATTCTTATATTAATAATCTGAATAATACAAATAATAATAATTAATTTGAATAAATACAAAAATAATGTACAATAAAGCAATATCATAATCTTATCTAAATATATAAAACAGTGTGTGTGTGTATGTTAACTAAATCTCGAGAATCGAGAGTCGCAAAACTTTTAAGATTCTCGCATATTAAAAGTCGACTCCGCGCAGGGAATAGGCTTCTTTTTATCCATTTATTCGTTCCCGGTTCGATCCCAGACGAGTGAAAGCATTTCCATAAAGATCGCAATCGTTCAATTTTCTTCGTTGCAGACTTAATTACTTTCGCAAAATTAAATTAGAATTAATGGAACTACGAAAATCGAGGGAAGTACTAAAAGAATTTAAGAGGTTTAAAATTTGCAAAAGCCGTTCCTCTTCTCACTCCCCGGTATCCCGAGAAAACAATACAGAACAACGCACTTTTTGAGAGAACTCAATACGTATTTCGAATATATATGCATTCCTCGTCAAGAGTAAAGGAGAATAGAACAAATATTCTAATTTTGGTAGTGTAATATCGTTTACGGTAGGAAATTGCGAGAATCTTGATAAAATGCACAAATATTTAGTTATAAAGATTGAGGATGTAAACAACCCATTCCCCTGACAATATATTGTTGAATCCGAACTCATGAGCCTATCCGTAAGAACACATTGAGATATTACGCCCACTTGAAATTAATGTTAAGAATAACTGGTAGAATATATGAAGAGAAAGAATTTTGAGGGGCATTAGCATTTGCAGCTATGAACGATACGCTGCTAAGAATCCCTACCACTAATTAATAACATAAGAATATCTAAAAAAGGTTTTCTGAATTTGTTTATCGTCTGTAGCAACCAAGTTTTATCTAAATCAACGTAATTGTAAGGAAAGCTAACAGGTCATTTAATTAGAGGGAATAACATGTTAAGACATTAGATGGTTCAGTGGAGGGAAAGAAAATAATAGAAAGAAGAATAATTAAGATGGCGATGAAGAATAGCAAATTTAGAGAGAAGGGACGGAGACAGTAGTGGTGTACGAGACCTGCCATCGGGAAGATTACCACGTGGTGACGATGAACTGAATTTCTCGTGTAACAAAAGGGTTTGATTGTATTATGCTACATGAATTGCTTTCTCTGTATCGGTTCGACTAAATTCGAATAAATAACGTCGCATGTAAGTAGATGTTTTTAATTTAATCCTCTGAATTAAGAATTGAATCTAATCAATTTTAATTGATGTATATTTACCGATTGGTGAAAACAGAGTCAGTGAAGAACGCAAAGATTTCCCTTGATTCGGTGTTTGTAATATTTATGGAGTTGAACGGCGAGTTATAGCAAATGTCTAACATCGTATACCTGAAGATTTGTTTTGATAAGGACTTATCTCTAACGCCACCAACTTTAAAGCTTCCCCAGCAATATATCACCTAGTCCACTTGATTCATTGTTTTCTAACTTCTTTCCTAAAATATTAAAAAATTCAGAAAATAGATACAAACCCCCAAATTTTCCGAAACAGATCCTTTGTGATTGAAAAGCGAACGCAGAAAATAGTTTCGACTCTGAAATAAAATATTTCACGAATTTTATCGCATGCGAAGCTTCCCAACGTCGTAATAGTAATAACAATACCAGAAAACACAGCGGAAGTTGCACATGAAATCCAATAGATTAAATCGGAAAGGGAAAACACATATCCACGAAGGGAAGCGGAATTTCTTTTCGGTTCAATTTCAAGAATGGCCTTTCGCAGAGGAGAACACACGAGAGGCAGTCACATACAATGACGTGGGCTTAAAGGAGCATCCGTTCTGATGAGTAGATAATTGTACCGGAAAAGCATATTGGCGAAATAAAAATCAACGCGCAGGAAAGATAGGCTGATTTCCTCATTGCAAGAAAAAGGGAAGTTTCAGAGAAATAAATATAAATGTTTTTGCCTTTTTTCAATTATTCTATACAGTAATAACTTTCGATTTCTCATTTCAGTATTCCAGAGCAAAAAGTCCAACAAAGACAACGCCCATTTCAGAAGAGTCTCTAGATTTAAGTTTAGATGCTGAACACTAAATATCTTTAAATAAATTAGCACTAAATACCATTCGCAGGTCTCAGTTTGAAAATTTCCAATGCCAAATGAATATAATTTTACTTACCTATACATAAAATATGTGAAAATTACAAAAATAAAACTTTAATGAAAAGTTTATAGTAGCCTCAAAACCAACTTATTCCACATTATCACGTACAAATCACTTCCCAGGAATTAAAATTGGGATAGGAAATTTTGCTCGCGTTCAAGTAATGACGCAAAATTATAGAACTACGGTAAAAATTAGGCAAGTAAATTGAAATATCCACCGAACGAGAAGATCACATTTATCTAAAAGCTGCACTTCAGTTTCCGTAAATTGACATTAATCCCTGTTTCTACATAATGGTCACAATCTTTCAAGTTTTTCGTCGGTATATCAGTCTCAGACGACATAGGTACACACACGCGCTCCTTTGGAGAATAAATTTACATGCCAAAGCTGCGTAAACACGAGTAGATAATCAGCGAGCGTGCTCCGGAATACGTAAATCATCGAACGACAGATTAACGAAAGGGACGCAAATCCCCAAATCGCGAATAAAGGCATTAACGGCGATCGCGCCCCGCAAGATCCTCAGCGGATTATGCCATTCAGGTGTCAAACAAACCACGAATATGATTTAAACCATAGAAGAAGGAACCGGGCGAAAAATCGAAGCTAAAACGCCGCGGCGTTCGTTCAGAGAAATTCCGAGAGTACAAAGGAGAGGATTGTATTTTTTAAATTAAAAGTTTAAGGGTGGAGGGAGCTCATGATCTGATAAGAGAGAGAAGTAATAGGGGAAAATACGGGTTTGAATGGGGCAGAGGGAGTGACGATAAGGAGAACAAAAGCTGAGAGATACGAGAGAGATGAAGAGAAAAAAGATGAAAGGGATGGAAAGGTAAGGGTTGATTTCTCCAAGGTCTGACTACAAAGAAACAGGATGATGAGGACGAGAGATTCTAGAAGCATTCCTAGAGAGCCATAGCTGTACAAGTATGTGTATTTAGTTGGAAGATCGAAGCGTGCATTACATGAATTCTCATTTAGAGATCAATGATTAAAACTCTCTACTAGATCATCGGTGTAAACTTGTTAAATCACGAGGAGTAAGTATAAACTACGATACTGACAACGAAGAATAGTAAAACAAAAGTTGGGTAAACACTCCTATTTTACCATTTTATACGTAGTATGACTGGATAATTGCTGGTTGGACAATGATAAATGTTGGCTCCCGGGAATAGAACCCGGAAAGTTTTCAGTAAAGCTGAATGCGTTTCCAACTAGGCTATCCGAAAGACAGAAAGCACTACGATAAGAGGTTATTCGAAAAGAAGAAGCGTATGGAATTTGGATATTTATTCAAGTTCCATGAATTAATTAATATATAGGTAATAAAACAAGGAAGTTTGGAGGGAAACGAGGCAAAATTATGAGAATACCTCATCAAGAGCAACAGAAATGATATAGGATTCCCCCAAGTATCGTTAGGAACCATCTAGAAATGAAAGCTTTCGCTTATAAGAAATAAAGAAAGTAAGCTGATCAAAATTCCCACAAATTTGGAAATTCTGCTGCGTTCACCTTTTTTGATTATTAACGCGAGAGAATTTCACATATATCATAACTACATACAAATTAAAGCGCAGTATAAATTAGAAGCAGATCGGTCGCAATGGACTTCACGTGAAGATCTGATTCGCGAGGGAAAATGAAGAGAAAAATACAACAGATTCACTTAAAAGCTTTTCACTCAGATCCGATGTTAATCCTGCAGCCTTAGAAACAAAATAAGGAATCTATAGTTATAAAAATGCAATTCATAATTCATCAAAATGTATGAGGACGTCGGGAATATCAAACAAGAAAGCAGGACGGGAAAACAAAAATCTCCCAAAGGGTAAGTCAGATATTTCTGAATCCGAACTCCGATATATTTCCGTCCATTTCCGCTGGACATTGGACAGAATAATTCCGAAAGTCATATTTACAGATTCGGTCAGCAGCACGACTGGAAAGGGAGTATGAAATGTGGATGGAAAGCACACATTTTATATCAAAATCATCATCGAAACGGGTGCGAGCAGGAAGATATTAGCAGCGTTTGCTCGTTCCCCAGTATGGACGTCGGATAGACAGCGGTTTCATAAGTCGCAGGCGTAAACTCAAAGCACTGCGGTCTAAACGGACGATCCAATGGAACGAAACGCCCAAACCATAACACCGCATACATTAGCAAATTTCCTTGTTCGGGCGCGCGTCAATGTAATCGCTTTGCGCAGATCTCAAACGCGAATTCTGACGCGAAACGAGGAAAGAACGAGGAAATGGTCGGATGCGCAAAAAAAGATGTTCTGGCGATCCTGCGGATGTGCGAATCTAGGCGTAGGCGGAAATTAGCTTAGAGGAGGAGAAGAACGAGATTGAGAAGCACAACAGAAAGGCGATAATCGAGTGGAAAGGAAAGGCGGAAATTTAGTGGAACAAAGATAGGGCGCGAGACGAAAGAGAGATAAACATATTTGCGGAGAAAACAATATTGCGGGAGAAAATTCGGAAATGAACGAGCGTCGCGGAGAGATGTGAGTGGATTAAGGGTATGAACGAGTAAGCTAAATATGGGCAGACAAGTGATTGTATCGATAAGAACATTCCTTGGGAATCACCTGCGCTATCATGGAAAAGCGGAATATTTTAAATGAACGACAGGGCTCGGATAATCACAAAAATAAACGACAAAATAAGAAGTTTGTGAAGAGATGATAAAGATATTGGTAAAAGAGAGCATTCGGGATTTCAAAGAGATATTGCTGATGGGAAACGAACGAAAGAGAAAAGGAAGGGAAACAAAGTTTGTTTCGAAAGGCATGTGGTGGTCTTCAACATTTAATAATGAGACGGGAAACTTCTCAGAAAAGAAGTTTTTGCCAATCGAAACGGAGAACAAGAAATCAAATGGAAAATTAAAGGCAGGAAATACAGGAAAATACTCTGAGATGTCAATATTAAACAGGTGAATGCGAATTACTCTCTCCTTTTCGCGATAACAGAGGGCAATACGATGATTTAGTATGAGAATGCCTTTCCACCGTGAAGAAAATGGCGTGTGAAAACAGCAGAGAGTATGGCAGACATTTTATATCGATTGGCTAAATACAAATATTGGGGATTATGTATCAGTACTCTTCTTGGACACAAAGCAGTACTAAACCATATTATACCATTTTACTAATGACACAAAAGTGAACTGATTCGACTTACATTCGCATAATTTCGATGTTACACTTGATTCCGTATAATATTCAACCTTAGGTAGGCGGTGCTCACTTCGTGTAGATACGGGATTTTCTTAGGCAAAGCTTTACCGCAATGACAGAAATACACCACTTAACGTTTCCATACAAATATCTACAAGAATTTTCTACTAGGAACTTGTTGTATTCCTGTGTAGAGGCCAAGTCCAGAAATACACACCTCAATGGAAGGGATCCGGAAAGTGAGAGATTAGTTAAAAAAAAGGTCTTGGAAAGTGCAAGATCAGGTGGAGAGAGAGGTGAATAAATGAGAGAAATGCAGAAAGAGCGAGGGGAGGAAGTAGAGATTAGAATATTTATTACAAGCCCCTGGGCAAAGCGGAAGTGAGGGAAACAGGAAAGGGGCAAACGAATGAAAACGCAGATACGGGCAAAACTGTTCAATGGAAAGGCTAAGTAGAGAGGGGTTCCGTGGTGAGGGTCACGTGAAAGGGGTGTGCGGATACATACTTAGGCGGACGAGATTTCCGTGTAGGTAAAGCGCCGTCGGTGGCATCGAAGGAGAGACGGTCGGTTTTAATCCGTTCCGCGGTGATCCGGGGTGATCGATACGTGTTTTGAGAAGCGAGGCGAAAACACTTGTCACCAGAAAGGAAAGGTGGGTCAAAACATAATGGGAGGCGTGACTCGGAGGAATAAAAATCCGAAAAAGGCTGTCGCGGATGAACTCACCCTTTGTCCGAGGGTATGATGTTGACCCAAAACTGATATCCTAGACTATTGTGATATTGTTTTCGTCCTCTGGGGTGAGTTTTGCGTTCCGTAGCGCCATACGGACAAAATATATTTTCAATTCCGCAAATGCGAGATCTCCAATCTCACGTTCCGAAACAATACCAGAGTTTCATAATGTAAAATACCAATTAATAATGAAGAAGAACAATTTGTACTTTTTCCACAGTATTCACAATGGAAAAAGTACAGATTGTTCTTCTTCATCATGACGTATTTCCACAAGACATCGCCAGAGGCTGTGAATTTTACCAATTTATAAATTTATTATAAAAATATTAGAGACTGTTTTCTCATACTTCTTAAATACATGGCTACCAGAATGTGTGTCAATTGATTAATACATTTGAATTGGAGTTTGATAAATCCAGATAAAATAGTCGATTTTACATGACAATTAAGCGCCATTTTCAATAATTTCGAAAATAAAAACCAAGAAAATGAAGATTTTGTAATTATGGCCTATAAAATGATTTTTGTAAAAAATTGCGCTTTCCTCGTACGGTATGTGGAAATAACTCAGCGGACCAAAGAGACCTCGATAATTCATCTTGAAATCGGGCTCTTCAAATCCGCTATTTCCGCAAATGTGTGTGTGGTTATCTCTTGCGTTTAAGCAAACTTACTTCGCCAGCGGTCGACTCAAAACTTCCTTTTCCTCACTAAACACGCAATATATCAAGTACACTTCAATAGGTGAGCTAGTTTCCGAATGAGATTGACGAGGGATTTAACGAAGAATCCTATTCATTTGCAGCTTCGCGGAAATCCGGGGTTAAGATTTCAGGCTCAGGCCTTTCTGAGGTAAACCAGGATCGGTGAATGAAAGAACGAACGAACAGAAATAGTAAAAAAATAGAAGAGGGCTCCATCCTATCTTAGCTCTTTGGCTGCTGCGGTTTCGACGGAAAATCGTGGGGAGACGGATTCTTCAATCTCTTTAGATTCCTTCGAAAGAATGTCGGGAGAGCGGTCAGAAGTTGGACTCTTAAATAAATGACCCCTGCGGCTTTCCTTTGGAGAACCAACCGAACGTTTCGAGGATCGATGCGGGAGATTGGCGATTTTTCCTCTCTCGGGGTATTTATTCTTCGCGTCGAAGGAATGAATGAAGATTCTTCGGAAGTTTCCTTCGATTCGATTTGGGTTTGGCGAAACCATGGATGCTCTGAGGAATGAGGAGGGTGGCAAACGAAGTTTTTTCCCATGATGCGTCTGTTCTTTGAAGACAAATCTGGGTCACCAATCGCCAAGGTACGAACACAGAATAGAAATCAACAAACCTTTACGCTAGTGAAAAGAAGAAGGGTTATATGTTCTTTTTATGTTCCATACGAAATTCACAAGCCTTCGAATCGCAATAAAGTGAATTTAAGAGATTAATTCATCTTCAGGACGAAGCATTAGATTAATCGAGAGTGTTAGACGCGATATCTTTCATCGATGGTCCACAGAGAAGATATTCTTATGGTTAATAAACAACCAAGATTATTTCCAGAGACGTCAAAAATCGCTAATTAAAAACCACTAACATTGTGTAACAAATCCTGTTTCATATCCCTGATTTAAATGGCAAAATAAATAGAGAATAAAAAAATTAAAATCCTTTGCGTTTGCAACTTCTTTCTTTGCTAAGTATTTTTATTTTACTTATATATTACCTTATCCCAATGGTGTACCACACAGTAACGGTTCATTCCATAGTAGTTAATTAAATACATTTATCTTCGCAAGAAACTTAACTACAGATTGAAAGGGGTTTAACTCAAGTACGATACAATGTCTAGTTCTTATCTATTACTCTTAACATTTATGAAGGAATATAACCAAGAGATGAACCTTAATTTAAGAACAAGAGAAGAGGCATCAAATTTCTATTATTACGAGTTGAAAATTGGGTGAAGTCTACACTGATTTAGGATAAATATAAAATATGGAACGAGTGAATGCAACGAACAATATAAATATCCATTAGGGATTTACACCGGTGTAAAAGATGACCATATATTCAAATACCTGGGTCCAATCAAGAAACAAATTGCTCTGTAGACACGAAAAATAGACAAAAGAGTACATCAATCAGTATAGTCCAAAATAGAATGTTCTAAATTACACTTTCATACAACAACAACAAATCCGATAAAAGTCTGACAGGAACGAGACTAAAGCTTCTGCTCACCGGTGACTGCTCTAGCCGATTGAGCTGTCTTGCTAATTCCTTGTCTTGCCTAAGAAGCATGCCAAAATAGCAAGACTGAATTTTCTGGTAGAACGTCTCAATTGGCTAGAGCAGTCAGCTGGATAGCGAAAGTCCAACTCTGGTCCAGTGACACCTTATTCATGGATTCTTCCATAGAAATTTATCTAAGTGCACATATTTACGTGCACAATATCCTACCACCCTTTTCCTAGTGAAACATTCAACCGGCTTAAAAAATCGTGTTGATCGACATATGCCTTATATTCAGTCCGAAAGGATACATAATTTAATATACTTCTTACCGTGCATGATATTCCATTCCGTATAATAAAATAGCGATTGAAATGAGTCGTCATATACGATGACTTTGTGATCGTTACATTTCAACTTTTTCGCCCCGAAATTTGCGTCCATCCTTGATCACGTGAAATCCTCCGTCCACCGTCCTTATTTCCAACGGAATAAATTTACATGTTCCACGGCCATTAATTACTCCGACGACCTTTCAGTGCTTAAAAGGAAATTCTCGAGACACCTTGGGGATGATTTTCGACAGTTTACACGGTCCATCAAATGGACTCATCTCCAATTTGTCTTCATTAAAAGAACGCACAGTATGTGATGCGACACATTGTAAATAAAATACAATTAAGAAACGCACAAACTCCTTTCTTATCCATTCTTACGCCGTAAACCTTATCGGTGTTCCGTATGGACATTTAAGAGTCTTTTTAAAAACTTTCCGAAGGCACACGGAGCCGAAAGTCATTCATCACTCTATAATTCTGCGTTAAACCGAGGCGATGGCGGGACACGGATTTCGGTGATTCATCGGAGGAGACTAGAAATGAGTAATTTTTCAAAGACGCAGAGTGTATATAAGACCCGTGTGTAGCAAAGTATACCCAGGAGAGCGCCTCAAACGAATCCGAAATTAGTTGATCCGTCTCGAAAGAAGGAAAAACAACTCTCGGAAATTTACTTCGGAGGGAAAAACAATTTAAACAACCGCTCGTGACTTGCTAATTTCCGCGAGGAAAACCTTCCATCTCGAGCGAACGAACAGAGAAGAGAATTTCCTCACTGAAGGCTGCTTAAATGAAACGGGAAGAGAAAATGAACTATTCCTCTTATACTTCTTTAATATTATATTTTTTTCTGTTTGAAATGCTGCATCGACGCATGCTCTCTCTAGCGGGACTTATTTGCGTTACAAGCAGCGCAAAGAGCGTTGGATCATCAGAATTTGCTGTGTTTGATTCCAAGACCGCTTTCAAAGCGATTTAATACTCGGGAGAACAGATTAAATAAGACTAGAGGTCGCTCAGGACTCCGTAGAAAAGGCCCAAGACAAGCGAAAGGCTGGAAAAGAGATACGAATGATTTAAAAAGCTGGAAATTAGCAAAAGGCATCAGCTTTTAAATCCAAGTTGATCACTGAAAGAATTTCAAAGAGAAGAACGATTTCTGTTTTCTGTGAACTAATTCGTCTGAAATGTTCTAAGGAGGGTTGCCTATCTTCATTAATACGCAAAACACAGAGCCAGGGAAAATGAATGAATACTCAAGCATAAAAGAATGAAATAATGCGTCAATTCTAGTCAAGGAGATATCCAATAATTTTGAATATCGCTTTGACGATAACCGAATTCCAGCTGATGGTTAATTCCGCTCCTTTTGGATCGCATCTTTACCAAAAACATCTTATTTGGGGGCACCTTTCAAAATTTATATTCCAAACTTCTTTGAAGCATCTCAGTTCTTTCTAATCATAAATGATATGCCGAAGGTCTTTTGAAATCCAATCTGTAACCTTAATATTAAGGTCATTATCTTTTGCCTTTACAAGATAATGAACGGGAACAGTGAAGAATCGCCATTGGGAGGAGCGTACGGCTTTCAGATTGAGTTTCAGTCTAAATACAAAGGCCTTTGACATCTTTGCAATCCACGAGAGTAACAGATAAGCTTAGTTAAATTATATTAACCAAATAAGCAATGACGGTAGAATAGGGGATTTTTTAAATTTTATTCCATTAAAAACGAGATAAAAGTCAAAATTATAGCACTGCTGGCATGAAAGTGGCTTCCAGAAGAAACATTTTAGTCCAAAGATGTTGAAAGAAAAGACTTTGTAATTTCCACAATAAGTTACGAAGTCTTTTCTTTCAACTTGTCAGATGTCGTTCCACGAAGTACGGCTAGGACATATTGATTATATCCGAAGATGTCTTCTGGAAATTTAAACTGAGTGCTTGTTAAAACAGATATAAAATTCACTACTTCATTTCTCCCAAAATGTAAACTACTGAAAAGTGATAATCTTATAGCGTTTTCAATATACTGAAGTTAGTTAAGAGAGCAAATACGTCCAATATATATACAAAATGCGAATGGAATTCTAAAAAAATTAGGATCCTGCTAAAGGTAAAAATTCTAAGGGAGTGAGAAGCAAGGGTGGGCAAGATAACGTAAAATGTATGCATGATTAATATTTTTATTTACGAAATATATTATTGTATTTATAAATTAGCCTGAGAAACTATACAATTATAAGAGATTAAATTAGCTTTATCCAATATTATTACAAAATAGTGTCAGAGAAAAGTAGATATTGATGACTTCCTAAACTGAAATGACATTAAAAAACTTTTCGTTAAGGAGATCACAATGCAACTCATGAAAACTGCTTCGACAAAAGAAGAGCTCTCATTTAGATTTGCCATGTATATGACCCACCTCCAAGATTAGTCTTCATAGGAATTAAAAGAAACTTACTGATTAATACTTAGTAAACACTTATATTCCAAGCTGGAAATTAATAATTATCCTTTAATTCTGATACGTCTTTCCACGAAGTCACGCCTTCGAACATCGATTTCATTAGTCTTAATACAGTATAGAAACTGATAACCAATGGAAACAAATAGTTAAAAGATAATTCCGCCACATAAACGCTTTCACTCAAAAATTTACGAAGAAAACTCGACACCTCTTCGAGCCATAAAGGAAGGCATTACTTAATTGAGAACACCTTCGCCCATTACTCAACTAAAACAAGCGCGTTTACTCCGCAAACGACGACATAGAGAATCTCCGTCCACTAATTAAAATCGGCAAAAAAGTTAACCGATGGAGAGAAAAGAACTCCGCCGCCGCTCGATTCCATTAATCGCAGGAGGAAAAGGAATCCCGCAATGGATGGAGAGGAAAATGAGAGATGGAGAAAGACAATCCAAACGCAAAATAAAAAAATCCGGGAAACTTCCGATAAGTAAATCCAGGTGTCCCATAAATAAAGAGGAGTAAAAAATGAGAGGAACCGAACGAAGCTGCCACCGCACGTTCCTTTGCAGAGTCATCCTTAAAGACATCGAGAAATCCTTCGATAACGATCCCAGCCGCCATTTTCTTCATCCCCGTCAATCGAAAACAGTCCTCCGGAATAAAACGGCCTCCCAATCCACCGACTCACTCATTAACATAACATTTTTCCGGGCAAAAAGGCTTCCAGCCGTGCGTTCCTCGAAAGGGTCATGAGGAGGGAAAACAGCGCCTTCCCTTTATCCCTCTGTTTTCGCATAATTCCGCAGCCCAATGGCCCAGAAGCACTTCCAAAAACCGAGATGGAATCTAGTTGAGCCCAAACCCATTTACACATATTTCACAGGCTACAAAAAATATAGGAATAAATTGATAAATATTTTATTATTTGAATAAAAGCGAGTAATGCTATCTAATTCTATTCTAATCAATTTGATACTGATTCCTCACGGGAAAGCTGTTTCCGCATCAATCTAATACTATTTCCACGTGTATTATTCAGTAATACGGCCATTCAGCTACGGACAGTCGGCCTCAAGATCGGAAATGGAGTACAATCAGATCCTTCCGATAACTTCGAAACATTTGCTAATTTTCTGAATACGATTTACTGAATAAGAATTTTTATAAATACGAATATGTTATCTCACACCCCTTTCTCAATTTCCCACATCATAAAAGGATTATTACAAATAAGGCAAATATCCGATAAAGCGTAAAATGGTAAAGGTTTATCATCCCGCTCTTTTCTGAGGCCTATCATCGTTTTCGACGGAGAGAGCGAGAATGTCGAGGAGAGCTTTCCTTCTCCCAGTTAACGAGCTATCTGTCTCCTCGAATCACAGACCTCGAAACCATTCAATCTTTAACGACCGCCTATTCCAACAAAACCCTTACACTTGGTCGATAATTGCAGCGTTGATGTACCTTCCTCCTCATCGCTTTCTTCGCCGTTTTAGGACGTTTGTTTGGAGCATCTTCGATATGAGATCCCTTTGAGAGGAGAGGAAATTTTCATCTCACTTTACATTTAAAACGCCCTCTGCGAATTGGATTCTAGCAGTTCTGGATGAATTCCGCAGTGGGCTATTTCGCTTTGAGAACTTTTAATTGAAATTTGAAGGCACCTATTTTCGAGGGATTTGCATCTTGCAACGTGTGTAATTGAGGACAGAATTTCTTGTTTATTGGGATGCTAACCCGAGTCCAATCCGTTATAAGACAGTTTCCAGCCTCTCTCTAATGCGATGGAAGGAATAAAAATATAGATTAGTATAGGATAACTAGTGATTGGTTACCAGAGGCCCTAACTACGTACAAACTGAAAGTCAATAGAATTCAAAAGAAGAGGAACTTATGAGTTTCTTACTAAATCAGATCCTAAGAAATTAGGCGAATTTACGAATGTATTGTGATTAAGGAGAACAATGCTCTCAGTGAATATTACTCAACGGTCCAGCCTTTAAATAAAAAAAGATCACCTGATGATGAAAGGCGTCGTTAGTCGTGTGTAATCATGTTGTGGTGAGATAAGGTGAATTTCTCGTTCCACGAAATATTTTCATATGCAAAATGAAGTTCCACAAAACATCACCTTTTATCATGGTTTCAACTAATCTAAATCTTAATTGCGATCTTAATTTTCTTCAAGTTTATAAAAAACAAATTAGCAAGAGCAAATTAAACTGAATATGCAAGACAAGACGGCACTTCCATAATATTATAACACGTGTGATGGAAATGTTGAAAAAGACAGGCTATAACGAACAGCCCATTAAACACACTTTGAGATGGATTGCGGTTCACAGAATGTAAATTTTCCAACTTGAATCCATTAATTAGTACGATGATAAAAAAATTACATAGAGTATGTATACTTTCATAATACATATATTCCTGCAAATCAGTTTTTTTGGTAACTAATTTCAAATACTAAGTTGAAATAGTATAATAACAAAGTTGGAATAGCAGTAGTGGCGTTGTTAAATGTGCTCCAACAACTTAGGTTATTCCTCAAAAGGGCTCACTGGGAACCGAACCTGGTACCACCCTCACTACAGCCGAAGATGCTGACCACTTGGATATCTGGTAAAAATTAGTTTTTCACGCAATACTATTTTTATGGATAATTATTCTAAAGAGGAACGAACTGCCTAACGAGCTGATTACGTCAAATATAACTCCTATAAATTTTACTGCCAGTTCATTAATTTTTTCTCTCCATGAAAACGCACATTTTTGGATTAATATATCCGTGTACATGATGCATCAGGTATAAACTAATCATTTCAAATCTCTCGTTTTAACTCTCCATCAATTTGTTTACACCACCTGACATATTTATCTATCGGCCATGGCTGTATTAATTAATGCTAATTTGTATGTAGATTATCGCCACTCGCTGATCATTACATTTATGAATGAGAATATTTGGATAAGAAATGGATCAATCGATCGATGCGCTACGTTATTTTTTAAAGAATAAGAAAAGAATGACCTAAAATACCCCAAATATCACATATTGGAAATTTATTTCAAACACCATTCTAAAAATGATGCATTTCTAATGGTAATGCGTGGGATTAAAAGAGAAGATTTCCTAAGAAAGATTAGGCGCAATAGCATTATCATATCTATCGCCTCATTTAGAATATTATTCCTAAATTCACAGTGCTATGAGAGATTAAATTTGAATCAACTTCGTCCCTTACTGCGTCCCTTTCAACATGTTATATAAATATATTCTAATTCTAAATAAATTATTTTTTGATTTGTTACTTGTAATTTTAATTGAAGCTAGAATGTTTTCTCACTACGCAAAAGAAGGCACAATATTAGACGTCCCTTTGCAGTTAGACAGCTATCAAAAAATTTACCTGACGTTGTTAGTTACTCAACGGATACTGCTAAAAAACCACCTTATAAACAGCAGTTTATTAATTTCATTAGGCTGTTAAAAATAAAGTTTAAACCTGGTTACGTAGCATGACAAAATCAGCATCGATGATTGTTTCGATGGGTTGTGTAGATACTTTCTTCCTTTCGTCTAATTTAAATTTTGCGAGGATTGGAGGTGATGAGAAAGGGATTTGATTGTGAAGCGAGTTTTGATTGTTTCATACTTGCTGTTTGTTTTATAACATTCTTTAACTTTTAAGAGTTTTATGTAAATTTACACTAATATACAATTCACTGAAGCCCGCCAATATCTATTAATACATACCGGCATTAAAACGGATAGTAATTACTACTAAGGACTTCATTTTTTAGTTTCTGCATTAATATGTAAATTAAGGTACGTTCCCTCGGATTGCGCCCTTCGAAAATAGAAACTTAATTTTCAAATTAGTAGTAATCAGAGGAATACAACGACAAGGGTCATCCACAGTGTAACGAAGGCAAATTCAACTTTTCTCCAATTGAAGCTCTTCCGCGCACGCGCGCATGGCGCAGAGCGGGAGGAATTAAGTTCTGATCGAAACCGATACTGAAAGTGCCCACAGCCGGAATACGGACGCACATATAATACGGCTGAGGAAAACCACGGATTGGAGCGTCAGCTGGGAGGAAGTACGCGAATCGGTGCACTGAGAAAGCCAATGGGTTGGTGATTAGAAGTTCCCGAGGAGAGTAATGAGCGATGGGAAAGGAGAGGAAGGGAGAATGTTTGAGGTCATCATGAGGTGCATTGCATCTGAGGATAGAAAATGATACGAAAGAGTGTTCTAGAGCGCAGTTTCCATACCTTTAATTTGTGTATAAGAGTTTGGTTGGCAACAAACAGTTTGTTTATATGTTACAAGTTCATTGATTCTATCGTTTGTATAGTTGACAGGAGATTGAAGATTTTTACTGAATTAAATATTTTAGCTTCTTGAACTAAATAACTAATTACTGAGTTATTCAAAATAAATTCATCAAAGTTAAGTGAAAACGAATGTAAAACAACCTTTGTGTTCTTAATTTTCACCTTTCATGTCTCCAACACAGAAATGTGCTGCGCGAAAAGTTCGTACTCCGAAGTGACGCAATTACGAACATTTCGTTTGATGAAACTCTTGGAAGATTAAAATGCAATGAAGCAAAATATTATAGGAAAAACTGTGAGGCTGATAAAAATAGAACGATGTCAAATTGCTCGAGTCCAATCGGATGACAGTTACACTGGTCAAATCGATTGCACTGGATGGAGAGTTCAAGAAGGAGTACAGGAAATTGGCTAAAGTGTACCAGCAACACTACCAGATCACACCACTGGTAATGGCCAGTAAGCGAAAAGACTATAGTAGAGGCAAATCACCGTAAAATGTTGGATAGTCATAGATGGTTTCTATTATAAGGAAACAGTACTCTTTAGTTCACCTTAAGTTTGTGTACGTATGCAAGATAAAATAGCGAGTCCCCCCTTAGTCATATCGACCATCGAAATAACAAATAATGAAGATGAAAAGCACCGGAAAAAGTAAGTAAAAGCTTACTTCAAAGCTATATCTCGTAAGGAGTAAAAGGAGCGCCCGCATACATCATGAATAACCTCCGGTAGTCTTCTAAAATCCCCTTGGCAACGCTCGTCATCAATTTCTTATTATTGGCCATCCTCTCAGAACTAGGCCCAACTCTAATTTCTTTCACGGTACTTCGGTGCTTGCTCAAACATTAATGGCGGCTTGAGAGCGTTCGATATATGAGGAAAGTACAAATTTTTCAGTGTAAGGAGGAAGAAGTGAAGCCTGATCTGCAAGATGAGCTAAATCTGGCCTCACAGCACCTTAATGAAGGAAATTGTTCATGAGGGTGCAAGTAACAAAATATTTAGTTTTGCACGCCAAAAATGGAATTTATAGCTATCGAAACTTGAAGAATTCCGCGTATTCAGATTTTGCATACATGTTGATCTTAACTGACAGCGATGGAAGAAAAGGAAGATATTGTGAAGGAAAAAAAGACGGCTATCAGCATCTCAACAGATTTAGTTGAACAGAAACATGGATATTCTTATTCTTACCGTAAAAATAATTTTAATTGCTTAATTTTACATTATATGTAAGTAGAGATAATTTTAAAGCCAAAGATAAATATTTCCACAATATAAGAGATTTATTCAAAATTACACTTATCGATAGATCGAGTCAATAGCTTTATAAATATAAGAATACAAAAAATGTACAAACAGGTAAAATACATACAATATAATGATGATAGAAACTGAGACGAAAAATATAGAGAATATTACGTAGAAGAATGTAAATAGTAGATAAATTGAAAACGCTCATTAATTACTAATTTATTGATTTAAACTCGAGTTAATTATGAGAAAAATATACTTCAAAACTATAGATCAAGATTTGGATCACGAATACCGATCAAAAATTTTCATTTGATCAAAGAGATTAAATTCAAGCAAAACGTTTTCGCTATTCAATAACACGTAATCAGCTACTGAGCGCGTCATGCAATTTTAAACATTAAGTAGCTAAATGGAAGTTCTCACGCAATCAAAATCCAATCCGAATCGTATTACCGAGAGCTCCTCCGCGAAGATCGTCATAAAGTCAAGCGGAGACAAAAAGAGTGTGTGCATAAACGACGGTGATAAAGGATAAACGACGCAACAAGAGGGAATGATTAATGAGGCAAAGAAATGAGCTCGAAAATCCGCGGAAATAACAACACGGGGACAGAGATGAGAGCCGCAAAAAAAGCGTTGGAAAGAGGTGATCGCAACGAACTGAAAGTTTCGAGCGCCAAAAAATGTGCGAGAAAGAGGTTATATTGTTTGGTTTAGCAGCGAAAATGGCGACAAAAGGAGTCAGGAATTCCATTTAATTTAGAACGGACTTTTTGTTGAGGAGCAAAAGTGTGCCGCGACCGATGTGAACCTTCGTTAGTCGGAAAAAATCATTCGGCGATGCACAAAAACCAACCAGGAAAACCATCCACACAGCTTGCGGTACACTTTTCATCGACTTCTAGTTTTTCATTGCACGCTTCGCAGTGTTATTTCATGGACAAGGAAATAAAAATCAAAGCATCGGTCCTACGTATCTTTATCTGAGAAATATATAAATCTTGAAAAAAATAAGGGTTAATTGAATTTATTTAAATTTTCTTAGTACTTCAGTATACTATTTACTTTGAAATATTTTAAAGAAAATTTGAATTATAAATTTAAATGCTCATGAACGTTAAAATATCAATGAATAAGAGCGTTAAATATAATCCAAATATATAATAAAAATATGTTATAAAAATTACAAATTAGCATATAATTTGTCCGCAAAATTGGTAAATATGTTAACTGACTCAGTAAAAATAAATGATGGGCACAACAGGAGAGAACAAAACTATTAATAAACCTTATAAATTTACTTTTCAAGGATTAATGGAATATACTAGGTAATGAGTTTTAAAATTACCAGTAAAATAAAGGGTAAAAATGAAAGAATAAAATTCAGCAATATGCCAAATAAAGAAAGTGGCAGTCACCAACCGGCAGTAGGACAGCTTGGTGAATTATTGTCCTAACCCCCCCAAATACAAGTACAATTTTCTTGATGAGCTTTAATGGAAATTTATCCGGACAAAAATGCACCACCCATTCGGATATCCGGGAGGTGGTGGCATTAAAGAGGTTCATCATGAAGAAAAGAATTACTACCCTGCAATTCACAACCTACAACTGCCGCAGCTTGAAGAGTGAAGAACGACTGCTGGAACTACTCAATGAAGCAGAGAAGATAAAATGGGATGTTATCGGTCTCAGCAAGTCAGAAGAAAATCAGAGGAGCTACTTACTCTAAAGGAAGGACATTTATTCTTTTACAGGGGTACCAAGGATGGAAGGAATGGAGGCGTTGGATTTTTGATCAACAAGAGATGGAAGGATAATGTGGTAAAAATCGAAAGTGTGTCAGATATAATTTGTAAGCTCACACTAAAGATCAATGAGCGTTACTCAGTACAGGCCATCCAAGTCTACGCACCAACAGCTGCAAGTAGCGAAAGGAAATTGAAAACTTCTACCAAACTCTCGGCACTGAACATGACAAGGAGGCCAACTACAACAAAGTCATTATGGGAGATTTTAATGCTCGTGCAAGTCAGCGGGAAGCTGATGACACTGTCGCAGGACAATATGGACTGGGCCAGAGAAATGAGCGAAATCACCGCTTAGTAGAATGCACCAATATGTATATAAAAATATACATGTATGTATATATAATATACATACATGAAAAAAAAATCCTATAAGGAAATGGAACAAAAAATTAAATAGACTACACATTGGTAAACAGACGCTACACTGTTAAAAACTGTGAAGTTTTGAGTAACTTTAAGACTGGAAGTGACCACAGAATTGTTAGGAGCAGAATTAATATTAACCCCAAAATGGAACGAAAGAAGTTGATTTCTTGCAGGAAGGATGAGATAAATATCGGTAAACTATCAGATAACAAGAAGGAGTTTCAGCTGGAACTAAGAAATAGATTCTTAACACTTCAGGAGGAAGAACTCGAAACCAAAGTTATGGAAGTCGTGAAGAAAGCGGCAGAGGGAGTAGCAAGCATGCCAAGAAAACCTAAAGATGAGAATTTAGTGATAGAACCCAGCAAATGATGAAACGACGGAAGAAACTGAAGAATTCAGACATATCAAGAGATAACATCGAATATGCCGAGCTTTGCAAAGCCATCACAGTAGCAATCAAGGAAGATGTGAGAAATTTTAATACAAAGGTTGTGCAAGAGGCCATAGAAAATAACAAGAGCATAAAGACGGCCAGAGGATTCCTAGCAATAGATAAGAAATAGATTTTAGCCTTAAAGAAAGGAGATGGCACAATGATATATAACAGACCAGCAATATTGAGGACTATAGCAGAATACTTTGGCAACCAATACAACAAGCTGGGAAATACTGAAGAGGAAAACCAAGAGGAAAGGCAAAGCTCACAAAATCTCCTCTCTCCCAGAAGAAGTAATGGCGGCGATTAAGCAGACGAAGAATGGGAAAGCTGGAGGAGCAGATGGGGTCTTGGCGGAGTATCTGAAAGCTGGTGGAACAGAGATTGCTAATGTTTTAGCACAGTTATTCAGTAATTGTATGAAACAAGGGTTGACTCCCATAGAATGGAATCATGCAAGGATTAATTTTCTGCACAAGAAAGGAAGCAAAGAGGATGTGAAGAACTATCGCCCCACCAACCTCCTCATGAATGTCTAATAGCCATTCATGAGGATAATAGCTGAACGTCTTAAGGTGACCCTGTCTTCAGCCCAGCCTAGAGAACAAGCGGGATTCCGGAAAGACTTCAGCACTATGGGCCAAATCCACAGACTACAGGATAGTATTAACAAAACGAATGAGTACGAGATGCCACTCGTCCTCTGCTTTGTGGATTACGAACAGGCCTTAGACTCGGTAAGTATCTCCTCCACTCTGTAAGCTCTGGAGAATCAAGGGATATATTCTGAGTACAGCCGTCTCTTGCGCAGTGTCTATGAGAATGCCACAGCTTCTGTAATGCTGCATGAAGAGACCGATGAATTCAAGATTGAGAAGGGAGTTCGACAAGGTGACGGTCTATCTCCCATCTTGTTCACAGCCGTTTTAGAAGAAGTTTTTAAAACCCTTGATTGGGAAGAGAAGGGCTTGAGAGTAAATGGAGAGTACATCAGTCACCTCCGTTTTGCAGATGACATAGTTCACTTTGCAGCCAACGCAGAAGATCAAACTTCAAGACTTGAAGAACTGAACACAGCGGGATAGAAGATAGGACTCAGGATAAACATAACAAACACAAAGGTAATCTATAATTCTTCTGCAGTGCATGAACCAGTCAAACTTCAAGAAAAACCTCTGTACGTGATATTTGAGTACACATACCTGGGACAACTTGTGACAACAGGAGAGAAAAAGAGGATTAATGAAGTAAACAGAAGAATTAAACTTGGCTGGAGCGCATTTGGTAGGAACTCACACACTCTGAAGTCAAGCATACCAATGGTTTTGAAGAGGAAGGTCTTCAACCAATGAATTCTACCTGTCCTGACTTACGGGTCGTGAAATTTGGGTGTTAAATGCTGCAATAACCCAGCGACTTCAGACAACGCAAAGGAGCATGGAGTGTATGCTGGGAATCACAAGAAGAGACAGAAAACGCAATACTTGGGTGAGGATGATGACTGGAGTGACATACATCATAGATAAGGTAAGATCACTAAAATGGAGGTGGGCCGGCCAAGTTGCGAGAAGAACTACAACCGTTGGACATCTACAGTTCTCAACTGGATACCAAGGGATGTGAAGAGACCAAGAAGAAGACCTATGGACAGATGGAATAGAGATATCATCAAGTATCTACTTGAGGAGGCCTACATCCGACGTCAGATTTAAAATGGCTGATGATGATGATGCTGATATAGGAAGAAGAATCACTAGAAAAGTACATAAATAACAAATCGAACAAATTACAAAGGAGAATGTATTTGTAATTGGAAATTGTTTTTGCATTTACTTCCTCAATCAGTCCTATCTCTACTTAAGGAATTGAATTCAAAACGGTAGATCGATGGCTGCGTGGAACTTGGATGAAATAAGCATCAACGCATAAAGATTCTATTCTAACGTATAGAAAAATTGATTGTAATACGTTTTTATAGAATAAATTTGATTTTACTTCTTAGGGAACGCGTTCTGAGGCACTTATGACATTCATATATACGAGTTACGTACGGCGTAATTCAGCCGATGGCAGGAGATGTGAAAAATCGCAGAAAAAATGGTAAAAAAATAAAATAAAATGTCACGCAGAAGTGTTTAAGGTTTCAAATTTTCTACAACGTGATATCTTCTGCGAACACTTCCCTCTTCGAGAGAATAATTCGGAAAATAGACAACACATCAAAAGCGCATCCGAGTTACCGATGAAACTGGTTTTGGCACATGACGCACGCGAATATTAGCAAAATTAATGAATCGATTAAAATACCGTTTACGAAATCGATGCATCGTGTAATCAATTAAAATCGTGGAATAATTCATGAAAAATTCGAGGCTGTCGTGGTCATTACTTGTAAATCAATTCGCGAATATGAAAATCGCATTGATTTATTAATGCGACCCGCGGTTAAACACTGCGAAGGAAGATTGGCATACAAATGCTGGAACGGAATTAGAATTTAATGCCACAGAAAAACACGTTGCATATATATGGATTTGTGAAAGGGAGCGAACGGAAGGGGAAAAATACGAGCGATCCGTGGAACAAAAACGCATTATATTTGGGTCGAAGGATACGCGACCTCGAAATGAAAATCTTTTTGCTGACGAGCAGAAATCCAGCGACGCATTATGGATAAAAAAAGCAATTAAACTTTCGTTGGAATTCTCCGCTCGATTACCAATCAATCTGGGATTTGGACTATTTTATATTCACGTGGATATTCCGTGTATAATGCGCCGAGTTTTCATAACTTTCGGAGAATAACTTCAATTAAAATGATCATCGAATGGGGTCGGCATGTAAAATTTAAGTTGGAGAATCTTGTTTTTCCTCCCAATAAGTACATTTAACAATGTAATGATAGGTTGTTGCATTCAGTTTTATTTTTATTTAAGTAAAAAAATCTAGCATGTAAGATATATTCACGATATTTATTCTATTTTCAAAGTAAAACATTAATTTTCATGAAACTTTCAGAAAAATGCCTTTTAATTAAGAACCTCTTCCAATAATGTATTTAAAACGTGGGCCATCGTTTACGTGATGAAATGGCTGAAAATTGTGAATGATAATACATTAAAGTTCAAAGTTGACGGAAGAATTATATGTCTGTTGGCAAAGTCTTTCCAGCTCAATCAATAACAGTAAACAGTATCAGAACTAGGTACTGTGAAAAATTAATAATGATTAAACAAATATTTGCAATATTTGACGCGCATAGATCGAATTTAATTTCATCTCGAAACTTTAAATAAGAAATAACTTCACGGTTGAGTAGAGAATACACAGAGAGTCAGATATAACTACAACAATAATATATAATTGTATCCGATCTAAATACATTATTTTTAAGATATTCTGGAAGGTATTCCGTCGATGGTCACAACTTTTTTTTAAATAACATAGAAACATTCCTTCTTGAAAGTCTCTCTCACTCATGTGCTATGTCAGTGTTAATATGGATAAGCTGAAGATTGATCAATCAGACCACAGGTATGAAACAAGGGGAAAAAATATGTTGCAATATCCGAAACACAAATTAAAATTATTTGAAAATAGTCCACAATATATGGGTAGGAGGATATACAACAAATTAACGATTGATATGAGACAAAAACTGTCTACAGATCATTTAAAATTCCTAAAAACATTTAAAAAGTTCTTGATTAATAAATGTTATTATTCTACAAGAGAGTTCTTTGAAGATGTTATAGTAAATATGTAATACGATGTAAATGTATAATGTAATATGATGTAATGTATGTATAAATAATAATTGTTCTGTTAATGTATAAGGTGCATATTATGTACTATGCATATTATGTACTATGAAATGTAAAATTTTATATTTGTAAAAAAAAATTAATTGTATTGTACTGACGAGATACCAACCTGCAAACAGTGCCTTTCTGTGTTCTGTTTATGATGCAAGTGTTTCGTATTAATAAAAAATTCTATTCTATTCTATTCTAAAGTTAAAAGCTCTAAAAATTCTCTTGGAATCGTAGAATAAACCTTTAATGTTTCTAGCATTTTAGAAACTTCCTAATAAAAAGAAAATTTGCAACCAGACTATATATTTATTCAAGAAAAATTTGTAAGGTCAAATACTATCGAAACAGATGCTTTTGAAATGAATCACCGAAAAATAGTCCAGTTTACATAACCTTATTTTATTTATTTCTTGAATCTAATGATTGACGGAAAATTGGTCAATAATTACGCGAAATATATCAATAAAAAACCAATTAAGAACAGAAATAAATTTCAGCCATTGAGGAATTCAACTTTTTTTGCGATTTTTCGAATTATTCCGTTCGAACGCATTGCAAAGCATTCGTAATTTTAATTTCATTTTGACATGAAAAAGGAATACCTAATGATATAATAGGAGCAAAGAATATTGACGCAAGTCAAAATAACGCAAGAGACGGTTGTTTCAAATCAGCTAGCTCTATTAACAGCATAAGTACTTGACTAACTGTGCCACAGTTTCTCCGATAAATAAGTGGATACGTACACACAAATAGTTTGCAACACAAGACACGCTAACATCGCTTCATTCTCAACGGGCGCAAAGATAAAATGAAGGAGGACGATGGAGGAACGGAAGGAGACAAAGGGTTTGGTCACGGACAGAGAAAGAACGTAAAGGCATTTTAAGTGCGAGATAAAGTCCCGCGCGGAACGAGGTAATCTAATCAGCCTTTTGCATTGTCCTCGCAGATTTTCCGAAATAAAACAGGTCGGAACAAACAAGCAGCGATTTGAACACCTGCTTACGTGGATGCAATCAACAAAATTGCAAGGATAACCCACGAATAGAAATGGGAAGAAATCCTATTTACAAATACATTATTTTCTGCCGACCAAATTGGAACCTTCCTAACCGATGCGCTGAACGAGTACTCACTGGAGGTTTACACTGACAACACATTATACAAAATAAAAGCAGTAAACAAAAGAGATCATAGAGAAAACAACTACATTATTTCCTATCAGTTTGCGGCTCTGAATTTAATCAATAACGCTGTTATATAAGCTTGTTTAAGAATAATGTCACAATAAATGTATTCAATGCGACATAATTCAACAGAATGTTCCTGTAAGGATGGATTTTCACAATAAATACGTTAAATATTTGAGCGATTCTTCTTCTTAGTTATGACAATTACTTGGCAAACCCAGCGATGAACCAACGGACTACACACATTACTTAATTTAAAAATCGTAAACACAGACTAATCATCGCAAAGTAAAGTAGAAACAAAAAACAGTTCGAAGAACACTAATATACGAAAAACTGTCATTAATACATCGTAAAGTGTGAAAAATAAATTACAAAAAATAATTTAATACAATGATTTCTACCACCGAAAATAGAAGAAAAATGCGCATTTATTGTCCTCATGAATGTAATTGTTATTGCACAACTGCCCACTTGCTGTGATTTATCTGTTTCAACATACAGAAACAATTTAATCACAGCATCCCGTTGCGTTTTTCTGCAATTTTTGGCTGGTCCTCGACAATTAGCAACACTTTTATCGATCGGCTTATGAATACAGGTACGGCGGAGCATTGCGGAGTAAAAGATTAACCAGGGAATATAATCCGCGATTTCTTTCATTTTAACAGCAAGAGAGGTCCACAGAAACATCGTGCTGAAACTTAAGGAATGGAAAATAGCGAAGGAAGAGCCGTGTTGCTCCTCCTCCAGCGGTTTCCTTTATCCCAATGCACAGATTCCGAGTTTTTTCACTATGGAAACGTACGTGAGCGGAATGCCCGAGGAACGATTCCTTATAGCGAAATAAAATCTTTTTAAGTGGCCGAAAAGAAGGGCCGCTCTCAAAATCCGTTTCGCCGGATGCGTCGGGAAAATGCTATCGAATATGGCCACCGTGAAAAAGTGGATTCGAGGATGATGAAATTAAAGGTGATTTGAACGGCAAGAGGAAATTAAGAAGATGAAAAGAATTTCCGAAAACTCGATGGAAATTAATTAGGAGAGGAGTAAACACGAATTTGCTTGCGACAGGCACTACCTCAAGATTCAATTCAGAAGGGAAAACACTTGTGGAACACCCAGTTTTCTTAGGATTTCTAAATCTTTGCTCCTTTTCTTTCCCTCAATTTCCATCTAATTGATGAATACTCGAAGATGCTGGAATGATGATTGATCTAGTTTTCCGAAGTTGGTTCATTATGCCTCTTAAGTAGCTAAAGACATTCGAGCTATAGAATTCAATTCAATTTATGGCCGACAAAAGAATTATAGAGCTAGAGGGTGGATGCAAAAGCCGTACAATTACGGTAAAACAAGTCTAGAAGAAAGAAATGAAATTTCAATCGTAATATAAGATATAATCGGGAAAATTAGGCAAAAAATTAATGCATTCGAATTTACCTATTGGGGCAGCGAAAGCATAATACGTTCAGTTAATCAAATAAATCTCGGATATAATCATTTTTAGCAATATTAATATTTAATACCTTTACATTTCAGTTATCTAAGATATACTGTGATTACATACGTACCGCATTCAAAGTGAAATTTTTATTACTTACAGCAAATGATAAAATAAATTACAGATATATAATGACATATAAACCACATCTTCTAGGATGATAAATAATAATTCAGTAAGGGAATAGTTGAAGAAATTTCCCACAGATAGTCGCTTTATTGCCAGAGATAAATTCATTAGTACTAATATTTGACAACTATTCTTCAAGCGCCGTAATACGGTGAAGGAACACAAATGACTACTCTAAAAGAGAACTGCTTGCCACGTAAGTAAATTTATATCTAAAACACGTTATATGCCTTCTCCATCTGATTTCAAGTCCACTAAAATATATAAAATCCACGAGTGTACAGCCAGATTACCAGATTCTTGTGTTCTCTGAGTGAGTGCATAAGATTCTGTAGTTTCACGAAGAACCCCCACTCCATATTTTGTAACGGACTGTACTTACAAACACAGTAGTGAACCAAAGAGGGAACTCATCTCCTTAAACAAAAGAGATGCGAAACAGTAATCACGAGGAATACATAAATCCACATCATTTGAACCATGATAGATAAGTTAATAAAGTAGATGTGTTGAATTTATAATCGACAGGGCTAGGAAAGCCGTAATGCGTGAAGTATAACCTCTCCGTAGACTTAAAGCGGATTTGGGAGATAATTTCACCGCTGTTTCCATAAACTTAATATACTTCCGTCTTTTATGACTAGGCGAAAATGTTTTAATAATTCTAAAGGAGGAATGTTAATGCAAAAAATGGTACGCCACACATTAGGCTGGCACTCAAAAGAATCAAATTGAAGATTTTCTGGCAAATCCAACGAAATATGACACATACATAGATAAAGCTCTGATCGAACGAGAAATAAAAAAGGATCGTGCAATTAATAAGATTCTGATGCACGTCTCTGCGGGGGATCCAAAAGAAGGATTCGCCTCAACGGACGGAAATAGTAATTGGAGGCGAAGTCTTAGGAGAGATCCGAAAGTGGACGCGCGGTGCGATTACCTCTTGCGGCGTTTTGGGGAGCGGGAGGGTGCAGAAGGGGTGCAGAGGGGGTGCAGAAGGGGTGCAGAGGGGGTGCGGGAACAAGGGAAAGGCCTGTAATAGACGTTTAGATTTATGGCCTCGTGATCGCTCGGATTAAGGCAAGGAAGGCCTCCGGAGGGATCCCAATGAGGAAGTTTCATTAAACAAAGGACAATCGATCGCAGAATATACTCTCAATTAATATAAGGAGAGAAAAGACTATAATAAGAATATTTAGCGGTGAAAAGAATGCAACTCATAAAATCAGAATTAAGATCAAAACTCTCGCATATTGGAATCTTGATGAAACTGCGGCCTACTTATTACACTATTTCAGATTTGAACGTTAGAGCTTCCTCGTTTAAAAGAGATCGCGTTTTCTCATCATCATTTCAGATAGTTGAGAAATTTGGAAGAGGTTAGACATAAACTGCATTCTGCATACCATCTGTTTTAAAAATATCTACAACGGGCAGCTTCATATCGATGATGTGTTAAAAGATTATCGCTGAATAACGATTTAAAATTAAATTTAAATAACGAGAAGAAAGGAAGGGCAGTGTATACATCAAATGTTTCGCTGCAATGTCGTAAAAATGCTCATGATGGAATAAAAAGAGTATTTTCAACTCTTTTACGCGTTGATCGCGAAGATTTCTCACTTCTAAGCCTACGTTAATACTGAATTGAATCCAACGAATTCACACAAAGAATGGGCTTGCCATTGCTCATGTCCAGGACAATTTCACTTACGCATTCTTTAAAACTTAAAAGCCAATGAATACATACAATTAAGGGGTTCCTTAAAGTGAAATAAAGGAGAGGAAAGTATAATGCGCCAAATACGAGTGTATGGGACGATCTGTCCTCCTTCAATTACAACGACTAATTGATGAAAAACTCAGTAAACATCAGGAGAAAACAGCACGATACTAGGAAAATGGACCTTTGAATGTTTATAAAAAACTGTTAACTTTTTCCAGCATTATCATACCATGAAAATTCCCTTATCTTCCACACTACTTCATAAAGCTGACTTTCTCGAGGCTCCGATTCATTTCCACCGAAAGAAGAAAACGAAATTAAAAATGATAAGAATGAAAAATAACATTGGCTTAAAACTCTCAATATTATCTTGACTTTCTAAGAAAAATAAGTTCAGAGAAACTTCTCTCCAGGAAAATGGAACGGTAAGGATATTTATTTTTCCAAATGGAAAAGAAACAAAATTACGAATGCGGAGGAAGTTATTAGAGAAGAAGTTCCTGACGATGATAAAGATTATTTGCTCAAGTTGATGAACGTAAAACGCAATAGATAGAGCATTAATTATAAACTGTAAAAGGAATTCGTCCACTAAATAAAGCTGATATTCTGCGAATTAAATTGGAGGAGATAAGGAATTCTCTTTCCTTCATTAATTTCCCGCCTCAGCTACCTTTATTCGTTCGGCGTTTTTTTTAATTAAGTCTCACGGAGGAAATGAAATTCGTAGCGGAAATGGAGCCTTTCTTAGCATTTAGCTGAAATAGAGAATGAATTGCACCGAAAGAGGAGATTCGATCAAAACTTTCAGCGATTGAGTCAGCCAATTCTTATTTCCAAACCCGAAATTGTAATTAATTACTAAATCATTAAAACTGACGTTCCGTCCATACAGTATATCAGATATTTCACCGACAATTGCTAACTAACTCATACTTTTAAAGACACTTTAAACTAACTGTTTATTTACATGGCATCATCATCGAACGCAAAGTAGCTTCGGATCATATTGATGCAGTTATTGACACATTCATGTTGAACTGGGGTAAAGATAAATATTAGAGGATTACAACTCTTACAATAATTCTCATCTTAAAAGAATAATCCAAGGATTGTAGTAATACGTATACCATTTCTATGGACAGGTGAGAGCAGCATCAATGGGCAATTGCAAGAATAAAACGCTTTGATTCAATCAAAATTACATAACATAAGAGAAAAAGACACCTTTAAGTAGGTTTTTTACTTTACTTAAGCGAAAAGTACTTCTTGCATAATAAATTTATGAATGTATTATTTTTAAGAAATGCACCAATAAAACACAAATTAACATTCTCTAAAAAATCAAACAAGACGTTTTTGAGTCAATGAAGTAACTAACATACGTAATCACATATAGAAAAGCCAAATTAATAGCGAATATTGATAATCTTACGTAAAAACACAAATTATATTAAATATATTTATAAAAATGAAAGTGACGTATGTACAAAACCCTGATAATGAGGCATCGTACCAACTTAATTCTTTGATTAACTAACCATCTTTTATGAACGCAATCATTACTATTAATTACTAGGCCTAGATATATTTTACCCGAATTCCGCGCAAATAAGTCCAAATAATCTCCGCTAAACCCCAAACTACGAAGAATGAAGGTGTAATTCCAATTCTACGAGTCTTCCGTTGAATAAAGATATTCGACTACTAATTTCAAATCCGGGCCGAGGTAATTATCGGATCAGTTTAATTAGTGCTCTTGGAGAGTATACAACGCCCAGATTTAATTTCATTCTAATCTAAAACTCGAATTAAATTCCTCATTGCAGAACCATCGAAAGTGGCGCATCCTCGATGCATTAGAAAAGAGAGGAAATTGGGCCAATTCCTGCAGCAAATGAGAAGGCGAAAATTAGGCAAACATGAGATTTAAAACAAATGCCACGAGATTCGCGAGTTTCGAGTGTCGAGGAGAAGAAAGGGTTAAATGGCTGCTAATGAAATCTTAGGGATTTCCTCTGCTGATTACGCTTCGGCATTTAGCGCGAAAAATGAGACCCCCTCTTGATCATGACACGTTAGCCCAGTTCTCCGATTAATGAGAGGAAAAAGGACGAAGAAGGGAATGAACAAAAAAGACAGAAAGAGTTCAGGAATAAGATCGAAGGAACAGTGACGCAATAAGACATCGTTGGGAAATAGCGATACAGGCATTCGTTGCAGTATAACGAAGGAAAAATCTTTATGGAAAACGAAAATTTTGCTAAAGTGAAGTCACGGCAATCGCAATAATTATCCATAAATTTATTTGAATTTATCCTCACGGCTGGGAAGGAGATGGAAAATTAAGTGATTTAGGGCACGGGGAAGCAGAAAATTTTAAAAGGACTTATTTGCAAACTCGAAGACACCCACTATCTCACAAGAGTTCCATGAGAAATCAGACTATCAAATCTCCGTTGCAATGCGCAATACCCTGTTTTTTTGTTTCTTTCTCAAATAAAATATTAGTGAATTTAAAAATACATATATCCATCGAAATGCGATCGACTACTAAGCATTACTAGTAGTAATATTATTAAAAGTGCTTCAACAGCTTAGGTCATTCCGCACATTGGCTCACACCCAACGGGAATCGAACCCGGGACAGTTTTCACCAAAGGCAAACGCGCTGTCCACATGACTATCCGGGTGCCTCTAATAAGCTTTAATTGGTCCCTTCAGATCGATTAGGATGTACTAAGAAAAGCAAATACATTTCCCCTAAAAGACTTCATTTATCTTCGTATTATCAAACGAAAAGATAAATATTGTAGAATTATTGGAATAAGATCGACATTGATGCTCAAACGATTAAATTACATTCTTGATATCACTTCGCACAGTATTTATAAGGATAGCATAGATTTTTATTTCCGTTCTTTTTCTATATAACGGGAAAAATCTCTCAATTATTCCTTTCTAAACAAGCTCATGACAACCATATCAAATACAACAATCACCATCAACGAATAACTTATTTACATACTTTAGTCACTTGTGATTTCATAAAATACATACTAGACAAAATTAACGACATTACGTCAACATAACGATACTTATCTTTAAGAAAATTTTCGTTCTCTGCAACGATTAGCTAAAATGCAACGAGCGGCTGTCGAACTATTTTCCAACGATATCTTATATCGCCATTCATCTTAGTGCTGTCGATCTTATTCACGGAAGTCGCGACCTCATTCTCGCAGACGTTTTTTTATTTCGCGTTCCTTTCCATTCCTATCGAGAAGAAGGATTCTTAAGAGTAGAAATCGGCCGAAAATCAATAAAATGGCTGTGGAAATAACTGTGGGGTCGAAAATCGTTCCCTAGCAAATATAGTTTGTTTTTCAACAACGAGAGGTAGAACACAAAAGAAGGTTAAAGGGAATTGTCCTATTCAATGTGATAATACGAGGGGTATATAAAATATGAGTGGGAAAAAACGGAATTGAATGAGAAAATAAATAATAGAAGAAAAATAGAAAATAGGAGAGTGACGCTAACCGCATACTTTCTAAGAGAACGAAGAAGTTGACGCAAATATGGCAAAAGGGAGAAAATGGAAAAATAATGAGAATATGAAGTAACATACAGATGTGGTTCCGCACTTAGACGGAAAAGAAATACAGAGAGGGTTAATGGACCACAAAGAGTGTAATGGATGCTGACAATTTGCGAATGAAATCGGGGATGAAGGCGTGGAACAGAAATTACAAAACCAGAGAGGAAATGTACAGCAACCACGCGAAAAATACATTTTAGTTTTAAAATTATAACTGTAAATATGAATCAAATAAAGTTTTAAATTAATCTAATACTACTACCCTGGTCTGGTGAACTGGACACGAAAACCGGAGAACGGCCATATATTACTTTTAACGAGGATTAATTCAACGAAAACAAGCGAAATATGACGTAATTTCTTGGATATTGTTGCGTATTTCCGGCAATATTGTTCTACGACGTACTTACATATGACTAAATATTAAAGAAAAACCGTAATTTACTAATTTTAAAATCTTAAGGAGGGAGTTAATCTGTCATCGATAACAAAAGGGAAAAATTGAATTGAGGGAATAGATATCACTAATCTTACTTATGGTCAAACATTATAAACTAAATGTTTAACCAAGGTTCCTAAGAAGCACAGCTTCCCGGTAGTACTAATCCTTTAATTTACTTTTAAATGAAGTGCCTGGCCGATACAATCCAATAATGTTGAGAAAACAAACTCAAGAGAGCGGTGGAGTCTGTATGATAATACGCCCTATGATTAGTCAAAGTAGAGGCTACTGGAAGCAGCAATGGGTGCTTCGCGGCGTAATCCAAACAGGAGTACCTGCCGCCCGCCCTGATGCAACCGCAGGAGTCGATAAATGGAACTAATCTCTGAAGAGTGGTAGAGCAAGGAAAACCTTGTTTTGATAGTTTAATATCTTGTTCGTAGAAGAAATTTTGTGTTGCACGAACGCAAACAATCAGAGCTTCAAAAAGTTCTAGTAAACTCGATTGAAGGACCAAAAAACTAATGTTCTCTCTTTTGCCCACGATCGACTAAAACTTAGAGAAGTTGTGAATTACCATTAGATCAAGAGATAGAAGGCGTTCTGAAGAAGCTATAAGTATATTGATGTGATACGAAAATTATCTGAAAGTGGTTCCCAGGGAATACCTAAAACCTTCATCGTTTGGTTTGGAAACTGCATTTTCGGAAGATACAATCGGTATCCCCCCTGCTACCGATCCGATAATGACCGTAAGTTAAGAGAAATAGATGCAAGGACGAATCGTTTCAGAGATTCATTCTTTCCGCGAACAATACGTGACAATAACCGAATAAGGAAGTAGTTTAGATTCAACTGGTGTTTACACCCCCTGCCACACGCCGAAAGGCGACTTGCAGGGTATTAATGTAGATGTAGATGTAGATGGTCATCCTCATTCCTGAAATACACATCAGATTGACTTAAACCAGTGGTTCCCAACGGGGGCGCTACCGCCCCCTGGTGGGCGCTGAGAAGTCTGAGGGGGGCGTTCAGTGCCCAAGTCATATTGAGGGGGCGTTGAGGTCCGGCCACCGCCCCCTTGAGCAATTGGCGTATTTAATGGTCACTGACGGCATTACTGACATATTTGTTTCGATTCTTCAACTTTTGACGCTACAGCCTTTTGGTGCCTGGTGTCGGAAACATTGTTATAAATGCTTTCTCAGCTCTCGCAAAAGCTTTTGGCAGAAGGATGCGTCACGAATGGGGTTGAACTAATCCGTGGAATGGGCATACTGACGGAATGGAGGGTAGGGGTACGGAGGAGAGGGGCGGAAACGATTGCAGGGCCGCTAATATGTAGTGCGTTTTCAATGGAAATATGGACATTGTAACTGCCGTTAAAATTCTACATAAAGGTTACTTGGCAAAATGAGAATGAAACTCAACCTGATTAAAAAACACATATCTCCCCGAGAGATTGTTTTAAATCATCTCTCTACTTTGGAATATACATAGCAGTTCCAAGGATTTTTTCTGTTGATGACACGACCCTATGAAAAACTTTTTTAAACTTTTATTGCATTTCTTCATCGGCCTCCTTCCACATACACATAATGACGTTGTAAATTAATTTTGTTCTTGGCTGTAAAGCGCTTTCAGATTCCCAATTTTGGATAGTTCGTAATTTGCAATTGAAAATTATAGGAAAAATAAAAGTACGAATATGACGGAAAGAGAGGAAAATGTGGAAATGATTAAATGGAATGAAAATAAGTAAGCATAATCAAATATCAGAACTTTGAAATATTACCACTGATCATGAGAAAAAAAATATTTCTCAAACTGGGGTGACAACTGGGACTCGAACTCAATTTTATTCATTATCCTTTTAATTTAAAAGTCTTCCAAATATCAGTGAACTATATCGAATTTTGTTAACACTGATACAGTGTGATAATATCATCGGCTTTTTCTTGTAGTTTGGCTAATGAAGTTTGACAATGATTGACACAGAGAATGCAAAATAATAATAACAAAACTTTTTACGATTTCTGCTCTGACGCGCCCAATCATCACTAAAGTGCAATCCGTAATAATTGACAAGAAGTTACTCGGGGTATTCATTTAAAAACAGTTCCTATTCTTGAATTATCAACTTTCTTACATTTTCAGTGAGAAAAATTATAGCTTGACAGATTATCTAGCAAAAGTTCTCGTTATCTTACAATATCCTCCAACTAAACGGATAGATATGTTTGTGTTTTCAGACCTCTCTGAATAGTGAAATTGCAAATTTTTTAGTGAACTTTCGTGCAGATATTATTAAATGTCCAATAATTACTGCACAAATTACTGAAACCAAACCCAAAGTACTACAAAGGAGTGAACTATCCTGTCCTGCGGTCCCTACTTGTCGTATCCAACTTTAGTTTGAAAAAATGTAATTACCATGTACCATAAAACATAAGCATAACTTTCAATTGAATTAATTTATGCCTATAATTAAATATATAAAATTATCAGATAGCTAGTAGCAATGAAAATACGATACGTTCAAGAATGATAGGGTTAGAAAATAGAATGCGGAATTAGACAGATATTGCGAGCTCACATTAGATAGGAACGCCTACCTAATCGCTCAGGAATATGACAGCATCCCAGTATCATGGTTTTCATTGCAGCTTGATGAATCTACTTTGCCAAAAAAAGAGTCTTTACTTCTGGTGTACGTTCGCTTCATAAAAAATGAAAGCATTTGACAAGAATTATTATTCGCAAGAACGTTAAAAACGGACACTAAAGGAAAATCTGTTTTGGAACACTATTTTGAAGAAAAGGGAATTCTTCTGAATAATATCTGGTCTGTTGCTACCGATGGTGCTCCGGCAATGGTTGAACGTCACCGTGGTTTTATTTCATATTTGAAAAGAGCGGTACCAAATGTAGTCGCCCTGCATTGTGTAATTCACCGACAACATTTGGTAGCAAAACACCTTAGTGATCGCCTTCACCGCTCGATACAGTATGTAATTACTGCAGTTAAAAGGATCAGAAGCAATGCTCTCGATGATAGATTAGTTAGAAAGCTTTGAGATGAAAACGACGAAGACTTTAATCGGTTACTATTGCACACAGAAGTTCGTTGGCTGTCAAAAGATACTTGTATAAAACGATTTTTTGAACTCTTTGAAGCAGTTACTTAGTTTTTGAAAGCAAAGATGATTTATTGAGAGTGAATTTATTGAAATGTAAGTGCGATATCGCTTATTTGACAGATTTATACAACAAATTTAATGAAAAAAATCCACAACTGCAAGGGAATGATTTGAATTTGATCAAAGCCAAGGCAATTATCTCTGTGTTAGTGTCAAAACTTGCTTTGTACAAACAAAATTTGGGTAGAACACAATTTCATCAGTTTCCAAATCTTTTTTCAATGAAAGCTAATGATAACGACATTCTCGCTTACTGCCAGCATTTGGAAGCACTAAAAGAAGACTTTACAATTAGGTTTGAGGATTTACTCAATAGGGTCATTCCAGATTGGGTCATAGAACCATCCTCTAACTTAGAAATCGAAGAATTATCTCTGCAGGAGGAGTTTATTGAATTGTCAACAAATGAAAAGTTGAAATTTAAATTAAAAAATGGGTATCAAGAATTTTGGCTTCAACGTCAAATTCCAATATTATATCCAGCCTTATGGGCTGCAGTAAATAAATTTCTCATTGCTTTTCCGTCCTCATATTTAGCAAAAAGAGGATTTAGCATGGTGACCAATCTATTAACTAAGAAAAGAAACAGGTTGTTCATGGTGGAACGCGGTGAATTAAGGTTATTAATGACAAAAATGGCACCAAATATTGATAAATTAGTTTCATCGCATCAAGCTCAGCTGTCTCATTAATAATATTATATTAATTATCAATAAAATATTTTAATCGTTCTGTAAAAAACACTTCAATATTTCATTCTCTTAAGATTAAAGAAAATTAAAAATTTGTTCTTGTTTTTCAATATATGTACAATTTAGTTAACCAAAGGGGGTCGCTATCAAATTATTGACTGAAAAAGCGGGCGCTGACTCGAAAAAGGTTGGGAACCTATGACTTAAACCAATAGGCAGTCCTTGAAACAACTGAGATATATTCGAAGAACATTTTCTGAGTTGAAATCCACCAGACCGCAATAACATTTGTAGCTGCTGAGTTAGCTCAATCGTTTCAGGTTCACTATTTATTTATTTATTTTTATTTATTTATTCAATTCTCACATACAGCATAACAATGCCAATTTAAAGTGAAATATAAAAATATACATATAGAAAAGTAATAAACATAAAGAGTAAAAAGTGACATAAAATATAGAGAAAAAAGAAAATATAGATAAAAGGTAGATTTTACAATTATATGGATCTGGTGTGTGGTAAGCTCAGGTCCAAAAATTTCCCTTTAGATAAAGGATCAATTGAAGGAGGAATTGAGTTCATCAGAGAAGGAAGACGAAAGAAAAGGGAGCGCTTGATAGGGGAAAGTCTAGGAGTAGTATAGAGAAGTAAAGATGTCAAACGGGTAGCAAAAAGGGAGTTCATCAGTGAATGTAAGAAGGATAAATCGTTTTTTTCTAGTGACAGAAAGAGATTCCAAGGATAGTGAAGATAAGATAGAGTTTTTAGAGGCTTGACGGAAGGAAGGAACTCTGGCTTTTACAATTCAGAGAAAGAAGTTAGTAATTCTGTCTAATGAGGAAAGATGAGTTGGAGAGGACATATACCAGATGGGGAAGCAGTAAAATAAATTCGGAAGGACTATATACCACTGTCAGCAAATCATCAACGAAGAAATTCGTGATTGAACAGACGCCGCTTTCAGAAAGTTATCAGCCTCGTCTTCAGATAATTGCTTTAAGGTACGAATAGCAAGGGGATGGAGCGAGACCATAGGTATTCAGCCTATACTCCTGAAAGGATTCATTCTCAGATGATCGCCAAACGACATGTTGATACTTTGTGCTAAATAAATGAATCATTTGATACATTTTGAAAATGTCTGCCACTAGAGCTACCTGATGTAAGCGAAACCTATTCATCAGATCTGATGCAGCTTGTAGCAACAGGCCCTTTTGAAAGATCCAATGACCTGCCTGAGAACTAGATTTTGATGACCCATCAAACACTACTCGAACCTCAGTGGTACTACTGAAAGGTTTCACCACGGCATGATTAGGGATACAGTATTTCCATTTAGCAAGTGACATATGTGCAAGATTGAAATATTCTGACAATAAAGCTGTATACTCAGCATGTAGCTCAGCATCCTGTTTAAATTTACGCACTAAATTCATAAATCTCCTTGCATTTTTGAGTCCCCCAGAGATAGCGAGAGTCTTTTAGTAGCAAAGATACCGGAGATAAAATCATCCGGCCCGGAGGACCAAAAACTCTTTTGCCCACGATCGGGAAAAACTAAGGGAAAAGCCAATTTTTAGGAGAGTGAGTGTACTGTATTGTAAAGTCAGGCTACGATCAAGATGTGGCTTACCAAGAGACAGAAGGTGTCCTAAGGTTTACTCCTTGAAGATCACTGACTACTTACAAAGAAGAAATTCGAACGTGCACACAATTAAAAACATCTGATATAGGGGTCGCATTGAAGGCACACTCTCCTGGCCATAGATAAACCAAAATCGGCGCGAAACAGGTTATTTGTAGGAAAAGAGAACTGAGCAAACCCTCATATATATTAAAGTTGAGATCCATATCAGAATATAAGATAATATAATAGAATATAAAAGAATCACCATTACGGAGTTTTACGTCAAAGGTACGCGCTTCAATCATATATATCAGTTCTATGAAGCGTAAAATATAGAAGCCAGTAATTTGAAGTTGCTGAGGAAAAAAATTAACTTTTTCTTAAATTACGTTGATATATGAAGCAAGTGACTAAATGTTATCTACGGAAAATGCTGAAGTAGAAAAATACATTTCTACTGAAGAAAATACAAGTTGGAGCTCATTGGAGTGGCCGGAGGAGAGAGGCTATTCCCAAATTCCCCCTTTGCATCGCTAAAAAGTCAAAGCACAAAGACGAGGGCTCCTGGAAACAATGGCAGAGCTAATTCCAGTGCGATGCAGACAAAGCATCGGTCATAATCCGACGAATCTCGAGGGTCCACTGAAAAGAAAATGCTGCAAAGGTCACGTGAAAACATAGCCAGAATCTTGATAGTGTACATTGCCTCGCACACCTAAGACATTTCCTTTAGAATCTTGGCGCGAAATAAACAGAAATAACAAATTCCATCTGAAACAAAAAATATGTCAATAAAAGAAACTTGACTTAAGACAAAATATTATCCTATTACACTTAATCCTCGACCGCAAATAAAATTTTCCTCGTTTTATACTAAATGAGCGATAAAATCAATTCGAGAATAGAAACATTAATAAGTTGTATCACTACATTTACTCTCAAAGAGATTTCAAAGAAGGAATGCAGGTAAAGGTTATTTGCACGAAATGGCGTGCAGCCAGGATAAATCACAAGGAAGAATAGACTTGAAAAAGTCCGATGGGACCGGGAATCGAACCTGGGTCTCCCGTTTGCCGGTCAGGTGCTCTGTCCGTTGAGGTATCCCGCCGGAACATTCTCTCAAGCTATTCAGGAGACTATTTGGGCAAAGGACTCTTCAATTTCGTCCGCGTCGCAGCATCGTTCGCGGTCATGGCTTAGTATAAGCACCAGCAACGCATAGTGATGGAAAGGAAACCTCTTTAAGCTTGAGAGAATGTTCCGGCGGGATAACTCAACGGACAGAGCACCTGACGGGCAATCGGGAGACCCGGGTTCGATTCCTGGTCCCGTCGATCTTTCTTCATGTCTATTCTTCCTTGAGATTTCAAAGAGACACATCTCTTTCAAAGGAATTGGAACTTCATTTCACAAAGTTATCCTGTTTATTGAAAACACTAAATTCGCCATGGATAGTCATCAAGAAGTTTTCACTAGTGTAATATCATGAAAACCGAAAAAGAATTGAAACCGGATGAATGTAGGCGGATGTGACGTTATTATAAAATGCAACGGTTCCAAAGCTGCGAACAATCTTGGAGCAAGCACGGCCGCAGAATCGATAACGCGCGAACAGGAGGATCAAAGAGGAAAATGACGAGTTAAATATTGGATTAAGACATGATGAAATGCTATGGGGTGTTGAAGAGGGACGGTACGCTCTTAAGCGATGGGACTGAAAAACCAAGGGCGACAAAGTTTAACATATTGTTAGTGAGGCGACAGACATCAGCAGATTCGGTAGTTTACCGGTTAAACTCGAGCAGAGGATGCTGCAGTTTTAAGTCTCTGGTTTTACGAATTTACAAAAACTAGAAAATCTTAGGAATGAACAGGTGGAGAGTAGCATGTTAAATATACGCTCAAAGCAAACAAAAGCACAAATAAGTAGCAGTGAACAATGGATGGAGGAAAAATCGAGAAATTACGAAGACAAAAAGTGCATTTGAAAGACTCCTCTTTCGCTTTCATAACCAAAATTATGCGCTTTTACAGAGAAATTATACAAAGATAAATAGAAAAAACAGATGTCAACTATTCAGGTTACGGAAACAGTCAATTCGAAAATACTAAATCCAACTATGAAGCAGAAATCACCAAAAAAGAGCGGTAAACCTATACTGTGGCATAGAATTTTATATGTTAATAGTTTTTTATATTTTGTATAACTTACAGTTCATATCTACGTATTCTTTAAGGGTTAAATGGAAGATGGGACGTTTTAGTTTCTACTTCGCCCAATAAAGTCCTCAATAAATAAATATATATAATCAGAACACAAATAGTGGTACTGAACCGGATTTTCGGATTGTTTAGGCTGCTAATCACTTTTTGGATAGCTTGAAAAGTGTAGCATAACATGAAGACAGAAAAAATGAACCTGATTGATTTCATTATAAAACTCGACTTTCCGAGCGTCACTCCGTTTTTCCATACTCTCTAAAGGAGACAAGCAGCATCTCGATCAATGACGGCCTGGATTGAGAATGATAAACTGTAAAAGTGGGAGAAGTTGGTGAGAGTATATCGCTGGTCCCTTGAACACCCTTGTATAAAGGTATCATTGTGATGACGTGAGAATATCAGGAGCGTAAGTGAAACCAACTTTTACAAAACCATGGAATATTTCATTAGGAAACGACCATGGTTTCGACTCATGATCGTTTCCTGATAAAAAAATTCCATGGTTTTGTAAAAGTTGGTTTCACTTTCGCTCCTGATGGATCTATACCACGAAGTCACGGCCAAAGCAGTTGATTCGGTGTGACAATATTTCAAAAGAAGTTGTTTAAGCAAATGTTCCAAGAGATTTCACGATGAACTGTACGTGTGATCGCCCACATATTTTTATGAATATGCATTGTAAAGTTTAAAATGTCCTATTTACAAATTATGGGAATGAAATATATTTTAGAACAGGCAATTATGCAACTTCAGCCAAGGTTTTACAAGAAGTGAAAAAGAGTGACTTGGCTGGGACTCCCATTTTCCGGGCAGGTCTTCCATCCAACTTATAACACCTGCCCGGAAACAAGCGAGACCTCGGTTCGAGTCCCAGCCAAATCACTATTTTCACTTCTTGTAAAACCTTTATTCAGCTGTTTAAAGTGTAGGTAGGGGGAGAACGAGAACCGAAGGGGTTGAAAACCTGTTTTAAACAAGTGCGTTGCATAAACAGGACATCATATTAGGGAAATTTCATTCATGGTCGAGAAAATACAATGTTGGGGTCAAAATAACGAAATGAGCAACACCAATCATTCGATTCGTTCAAAAAAATGACGGGAGAATTACCAGCGGTCGGCAACTCTATTTGACATCTCTTCGGCTCCGAACTTAATAAACTTCATTTCGCCGATCGCGCGGTGAACGTGCATTCATGAAACAGTTACTCCGTTTTCAGATAAAACTGGAATCGGCCGCGTTTGAAACTTAGTTATGGACCATAAACAGCGATAAATATTATTAGCATCAAACTAGCAGAGGTCGGAACAAAATATCTCGAATGGAGAGAGCGATTTACGCACGAGAGGTAGTGAACGCCGATTAGGAGTGACGAGGGAGAGAGGTGAAAAATTCGGCGGGAAAGGAGGAGCGGAAAATAAAATACCGAGCTAGGATTGGGAACAAAACGCTTTTTAAGCCCCGTTGGGATGCGAAAGGTGGCACCTGAGGCTACAAGGGACTTGTGTCAATCAGGTCACGCCTGTACGGCACGAACGGTGAAAAAAGAAGGAAAATTTATAAATGACACCACGGAGGCTCATCTTGAATTCTCTGTAAAGGAAGATGGGCGGGAAAAAAGAGCGGGAAAAAAAGTGGGAAAAAAAGAGCGGGAAAAAAAAGAGCGGGAAAAAAGAGCGGGAAAAAACTTAATCCGCGGGCTTCGCAACTCCTTTCTTTTTTAAGGGTGGCTTAGCTGCAATCATCTCAAATTTTCGCTCCATTTATAAGCGAGAAAAGCGTTCCTTTAAATCAACTCAACTACGAGCAGAAAACAATAGACAGCTGTGCCACGGGAGATTTTTTATACTCCAACTCTCACGTCATGATAAAATGACACCAAATTTGGTTCGATGGTTTTGCGAGAGGAGTAATGTTAATGAAAACAAGATTCATGGGTGATGGTTAAAAGAAACTACATTGAAAAGCTATATATAAAAACGACGGCAATTGTGCAAGCGAATCTTAGAATACATTCACAAAAATATTTGAACAATTTCGTAGAATAATACAACAACTTTCAAAAACCTGATCGTTATTTTACGGATATTTAATAATTGGTGAAAACTAATACTTCGGAGTAGACCTATTGTTTCTTTCGCGGTGGTAATCATTCTTCCCTCGGCTATTGATCACTTCCACGTCACCAGTACTATGTGTGGGATCCTCCGGGTCCAGAGCCAATTTGAACGACAATGCACAGCTCGGGGAAACTCACAAAGCTTTGTTTGATTCCCGAATTGGTTCTCTCAATTTGACTTTCATTGAAGCCACTGGTGAAGTGCATCGGTAATAAGTGGAGCATATCATTCACGAAACGCGACGTAAATGCTCATAAAATAATTTCCTAAACATTTAAACGTATGGATTCATAGATTCAATTTATCAATTCATTTCATCTACACCGTGTCAAAATGAAATTATTTTATTATGCGCATCTTCCAGGAAACTTTTAATGTCAATTTCATAGATAAAAAATTAACACAACTGAGGATTCTTTCATCTGAGGGCAAAATTGGCCGCATTGCACCAATGGCCTAATCAAAATCTATACAAGGTATTTACGGAGAAATATTTCATCAGGATAATGAAGTGAGGTGTGATGCTCCCTGATGAAGTATTTACATCACTAATGCGACCATGATGATCACCCGTATGGGAACTAATTATTCTCCTAAAATTGCGTGCTTAAGAGGAAAGCAAATGGAGCAAGTTCTTGGAAACGACTGACACGCAATGCATCGCATTTGACGAATACGTCGCTTCGGTTCTCTTTTAATTAGACAGCAATACGTGTTCGTAAGCATACAATAATAATAATTATTATTGAAACTGTTATAATTCTTTTTAGGCACATACACCTAAATAGGTTTACAATTAGAATTGCAGTCTCTTACTGATGTTTAACAATGATATTGATATTTTGGATAAATTTAAAGCAATGGATCGCCTAAAATCATATACAACTATTCGACTCACTGAACAAAAGGAAATAAGGAGATATTTTGGCCAATAAAAAAAAGCATTAAGTATTTTTCTTAGCCGAATTATCATTTTACGGCAACCGATGATAAAGATGACGATTAGTGATGATAAAAATGTTTTTTTTCTGGCACTAACTGTAATGAACGAATATTCTTCCTGTCTACAAACCAAACCGACAAAATTCGGTTGGTACCGGAAGCGAACCTGGAACCTCTTAGGTAGGCAGACTACCTATTAGGATAGGAGGGAGATCGAACTGCACTACTGATGATAAATAAATACATATAAAAATAAAACGCTTATGTTTAGATAAGAAATACCATACAAAATTAAGCTAAGGGCTCTATAAGTGCAACTATCTATGCGTGCAATCTGTCGTAATGGTTACACGATACAAAGACTATAAGGGTGATGAGGGTTGACCTATTCTCCATGATGCTCACAAGCAATAAACAGGTTTAGTTAACTTTGCTATATCCATAATAGCCAAATAGTTTCCCTATTACGATTGCAATGAGATATACTCTTTAACCCTTGTAGATATATTCCAAGCCAAGTGAAAAATTTGACCAGAGGATCGCTCGAGAATCTAGGAATCGCATTTATTCTGATTAATATCAGCTCAGATGATTCTTTAATCGATTAAATACTCATAGATGAACGTAATGTAAACTAATTCCTAAGCCACATTTAGTAACAGATGATTAAACCAAATAACTCCTAGCCTTTGATGCATTCGATAGGCTTTATGGGATTTGTGTTCAGCAGAAAATATACATGGGACCGTTTTCCCTTTCGGATAAATTACACGACGATTCCGAATTTAACGGGATATTGATTATAGGTAAATGAAATCCCATCGTAATCGAGTCAATCAACTGTTAAGCCTAGCGTGAAAGAGAGATGAAAGGAAGAAATTAATGCAATCGGTAATTAATGCGTGAATTCCGTCGATCGCGAAAAAACAAAGAAGTACGAACTATTTCCCGAAATAAAAATCATCTCGTTTACATTAAAATCATTAACACGTTTAATCATTTTACGGAATATTGGTCAAGTAGCGGAAACAGCACTTTCCAATGAATTCAAACATATATTTCATCAATCTAAGTGATTCATTTCGTAATGAATATTTTAATGACAAATATCCATTTCTATTAGGGTTATACTTTCACGGCGAGAGGATACCCATCCATAATGTAACACTTTGGTTATTAATTAATTCTATGAAAAGTGCTTCGTGAAAGCGCTGCAACTGCTTCCAAAACATTACTTTATGCTCCAGGGCACGAGCACCTTCGTCACGATGTGGCTCACGGTTTGTCCTAATTCGCAGTTACAAAGAAGAAAACTCTAATTACAAAATTAAATCTTAAATTGCGCTTACCTCATTCTCTTCGAACAAAAGCCTTCAGTTAATCTAACTTACTTACTAATCAGACTTGTTAACTCACTAACTAATCCGGTATTTCTGATCTTTTCCTTCGAGGCTTGCTTACTCACATTTCGTGGCCATCTTGTTATTTTTTTAAAACGGTATATAACTGGATAAAGAAAGAAGCACCTTTTTAATTTTAGCAACAAAACTCCATTCTACGACAAAGTTCAATGAATAGATTGTACTTAAACGCAAAAAGCACTGAATGATTGTTGGAATACTATAACAAAACACGGTTGATAATCACACTGCTCACAGAGTTATCTTGTGTCACAACTGTTTGATATGCTCCTTATTATGAATTAATGTATAAATATGTACGAATAAAGTTATTTTTCCTGATTTTAAGAGCAGCTTTCCTCAATACAACTAGAAATAAACTTTGCAAGTCCCAATTCACGATTCCATTGAAAAATATGCAAGGCAACAAAGATCCAACAGATTCTAAGTTAAAACAGAACTACGGTATTATTACAGCAAGTTTCAGATAAACGGGTGGAAATTTTAAAAATAACGAGACGTGTCCCCTTTCAAAGGCATAAACAATCACTGTCGACTCAGTTGAGCTTTATTTCTGATGCATACACAATGATGATCTCCCACTTGGAACTGCTTGGACCTCACAAATTCACAATGATTTCTCCACTAATTTACAGGAGAAAAACTCCAGAATCTTCACATGTTAACGGGACAATTAGCTGAGTCCGAAAACTGACCCCTTCGCAAGCAACTCGAGTGTTTTCCTCGCTGTATAAATGGATTTCCCAGAGCGAAATACGTGAAAAGCCACTTCTGAGAATCGCATGGACAGCGTGAAACATATAATTATTTTGCGTTCGAGTGAGGTTCATTACTCTCTCGTCATTTACAAAAGAAACTATAAAAATCCGAGGCTACCGGAGGACGAAGTCATAGATACACAATTTTCACGATAGAGCTCCTCCGCCAGTCGACTGCTTAAAATGGCAGTGTATACAAGCGAATAATGTGCCAAATCAAGTTTGTAATTGATGGACACTTATGTGAACGAAGACAATACTAAAGACCTTGTCTGTCGCAATATGAGCTCAAAACTCAATGTATTTACAAATGATGGAATTGAGTTCCATCATTCCATCATCAAATCCAAATATCTATTTTAGCCATCTTAATTTCTTCGGCGTATTCAATCACTTGGCATGATTGATTCTGTTTACGGCGAAAATTTTATTACCTGAATACTTCCGTGTAAACAATTGGCGCGCAGTATATGTATAAGCATAAATGCGACTAAACAGAGCATTTATTGCAATATCAGGATTAGCAAATTGTATTTTCTCAGAATAAATCATGGATAAAACTCATTCATGATTTATTCTTCTTCTTCATTCACATGGACGAGAGAAAAGTTGAAAGTTAACTGAAATTACGACACAGATCACAACGAAGTCGAAATGAAACTCGCTTAAAATTATCGAAAATCGTAAAAAATGAAGGGAAAACACACTTTTCATCAATTTTTCAACATTGATTCCTTCGATCTAAATGTCTACATTTTCCAAGAAAAGGGTCAGTACAAATTTGAAAAAATGGACTAGCTACTAGCAGTAGTGTGATAAGTACTTTGACAGCTGTGCATTTTGCACTGGGCTCCCACCAGGAATCGAACCCGGGACTGCTATCATCAAACTCGAATTCTACTAGGCATTCCGGGAGCCCTGACAAATTATTACCAAATTAGTATTCAGCTTTATAAATCTTAGGAATAAATTTTAGGAACTTCTCAGCAATTGACATAATTCCATACAAACCGCAACTGTTGCAGCGAATAAAAATTTTCACAAAAACACTATGATGGAGAGTATGAGAAGCAGCAATGGCAATTGAATCAGGGATAATGTTTGTTGGAGATAATCGCACAACATTCAGTAAGTTCGCAAAGGCACTCCGCGTAAGGATGTAATTTCCTCTGCGATCAAAAACCTGAGTTCGTGCAGTGGAAAAGAACGGAGCAGATAAGTGAGAGAGGATTAGAAACGAAGGCATAAAGGACAAGAGATAAGGGATTGCTAAAGATCAGTTGAACGAGGGCTTCAGGTTAATCATTTCCTTCGTAGAAAATACGGGGAAATTAAAGACCGCGTGAGGAGAGAAAAGGAGTGAGATAAACGGATTGAATGAATTCTATGCGAATCAAATGGTCAAGAGGGAATCAGTGATATTTTAAAACCATCAAGAGCATGAACTGCAAAAATAAATTAAATCCGTTACGTTTATCAGGATATCATGACTCGAACAATGAACATACGTTGCGTTTCAAATTTTATCTCATTTCTAGGAATGAAATATTCCGCAATCCAGCAATAAAATACTTTCAATGTCAAGGATTATTTGAAGCTGAAAAAACATTTGGTTATATCCATATTAGGTTTATTTTAGGCAGTTACTTGAAATGCGATAGCAAAATCAATCATAAATTTCTTACGGATAACCTATGATATCTTTATGCGTAGGGTAATTTGCGTAGTGTGTGAGCGTACGTCCGTTTCCCCTTTATTTCAGAAACGGTTTGATTTAGAGATTCGAAACAAACTGCATTGTGTTTGTGCGAGTTGGAATCCCCTAGAAAAAATATTCCCATTACTGCGAATGCTCGGGTTCGAACCCAGGAGTCCATACTACGTTTCAATTAGAAATACACGTAAACTTCACTTTTATCGGTTGTAGGACTTATTTCTTTTGCAAACTTAAATTAGAAATAATCATCGTAAATAGTCGAGAATAGCACGAAAAGAATGGAAATTAAATAACTTTTTTACGCTGGTCTTGGAAAATCGTTTTTTATTAGTAATTGCGAGAATTTTGATAATATAGAGAAAACGTTCGAGGCTATAAAAAAGCCCTTACGAAAAATGCAATTATTGAATTTTCTCATTAGAACACATCGAGGATTCAGACCCGTATTGAAGTCATATATGTTTGCAGTAACGTAATTATTTACAGATCCTTACGCGGTTTAGCTGTTAGCATGCTTCCATAAATTACTAGTTGGAAATAAAGAGATCGTTTCTACCCCCCCTGGTAAGTTGAGAACTTTTTAATACTATATTCTGACTCCAACTATAAAGTATGTTTATTTCGTTTTTTTGCTAGCGCGTTACCTGGATCGAACAATCGTAAAGAGAGAGTGGTTCAGTGAATTTCATCACCTTCTCAGCTAAACAAGAAAGCGAGGATAAATTAATAGTAATATTTGTTGTTAAAGGCCGATGATCATGAACTGAATCTATGAATCGATATATGCTCGCGTGAGTTAGTGGATGATAGCAACAAGCAAATAAAGAAACAAGGAAGAAGAGTGGAAGGATAGAATACCTAAAAGGAGAGCGAGAAACAGTAGAAGGGAAGAAAGGGAAATCGGATGAGGGAAAAGGGATGCGTGAAGAGGAGATGTGGAGATAGGGCGAACACAAGAAAGTAGACGGAGCCACGCCCCAAACAGGGTTCCTGTTTCCCCGATATCTCCTTCGGACCTTTTATTCGCATCGAAATTATTATTTGTGAGTGCTTCAAGCTGAAAGGCAGTTTACATGACTTTTCCATAATCTCGGCCCGCCTTAAACAAAGAGTTTTTACAGGAAAAAATGATAAGATCACCTGAACGAGAAAATGCGCCAAAGAGCACAGTGACTCGAAGAATAATGAGCCATGGCATGAATAGCGATGGAATCATCCGCTTTAAAACAAATAAATAAAGCTATTGTTTGAGCCACGATGCCATTTTAGAGTATAGAGGGATGAAATATCTAGCAGGAGCGAATAGCCACAATAACTGCAAAGGACACAACTTCCATCGTATTTATGCGTCATCGTATTTTCAAATACCTCATTATTTTAATCCCAGCGGAGGCAATACCGACTCAATTCCCCAATATCCTTGCCGATATAAGATGGCGAATATGACTGATTTATTCACGACAAAAGGGATACTTCGCCGCCACATCTCCCTCGAGATAGAAGACTTTTTCCCGACCGATTGTGTGTTTAGCAACTTTCCTCCGAAGGGGGGAGAAACACGCACTGGAAAGACAAACGGAGGAAGTGGATTACGTGAGATTTCCATGGAAGAAAATTAAGACGATTGGGAGGGCGTCCCTTCATACGACGCCAATTTATTTACCCTTTCCGGTGGAGTTTGCTCAACGGAATGGCCATGTGGTCTGTTTGGAAATTCCAGGGACTGATTGGTAGGCGGAGATGATGGAGTTCAGTTAGTTAGTGGGGTCGTGATACCCGTCGATGGTCGCTTTTAATTGCATCGCAACACAACCACATCTCCGATAACTATGGGAGATGCAATTAAATGATTATACCCTAGGGATGCACCTCCGACAGACAAAGATGATGTTTCTCAAGAAGAGCGAAAGATTAGAATAACGATAAACGTAAGAGAGAGTTTCTTGTTTGAGGTCAGCTCAAAAACGTGCGTAAACGCATTGATTTTTATGAACCTACGGAGAATACCAAGCGATAAAGCTATTATACCTTAAGTATCGCACAAAAATAGCGCTAGGTGGCGGATAAAAAACGTTAAGTTAGACGTAAAAGCGGAAAGAAACGCAAATTATCATCCAATCGATGAGGACTCTTTTCGGGGTGAGGTTGAGAGGCTATAAAGTTTGCTCTTAAATCAAACATTTCGACAAATAATTTGTATTAAATAAAATATAAGTTCTGTGGCCGTACTTCGTGGAACGGCACTTAGAAATGATAAAAAACACTTTGTTATTTCCACAATAAAACTTAAAACTTATAATAACCTAAAAGGACGACCTGATGATAGCTTGTAGCTGAAACCGGTCGTCCTTTAAAGTTTTATTGTGGAAATTACAAAGTGTTTTTTATAATTTCATTTCTCGTTTTAAATAGATAGCTTTAAAAAGGTACACTGAAGAAGAATACTTTGTGGAGTTAAAAAAACTAATCTAAGAGCTTAGGAAAGAATTTCCACTGCAGGAAAACACCCTCAAGAAAGGGGGTGTGAAAAACCTGCGAAGCCTACAGATAGGAATACTAAAATTAGTGATGAAATCAGATTGAATGAGATTCAAAAGACAAGAAGAGGAAATGTACGTAAATGAAAAACTAAATCCTTTCTATTTCATTAATCTTCAGCTTTCATTGATAGTTTGATATTTCTCTCAATAAATCAATAATTTCGAGCGCAGAGCAGGTGAAACAAAGAGCGAATAAAATAGACGAAAAGCCTTAACTACCTGACTGGCAACTCCTCGTCTCTTTAAAATGGTAATTACGGAGTATAGTAGTCATGTGCTCAAGTGACTCGCTAAATTTAATTATGTGACTTTTATAAATACCGATAATGATTAAAATGTGGAATCTTTAATTTCCGAGAGAACTTGTGGACCCAAAAGAACGAAGTTTGATGCGGGAGCAGCCACGTTTAGCTCCCTCTCGCGGGACTCAATACACGGTCTGATTATAGAGGCAATTACGCCGTCAATAAAGCCCTGATAGATAGCGTGCGATGATCAGATGTGATAGGTTTAAAAGACCCATCAAACTAAGGCATACGATGGTTTAACAGCCGGTTTAACACATTATCACATAATTACGTGGAATCCAAAATCTCTTTCCAAAATCGTGACATCGTAGAAAAGATGACCAAGAAAAGATTAAAATATGTATGTATTCTCACTTCATTCGAAAATTGGAAGCGTCGGATGATTTAGGAGTAGACGAACAGTTTCATATTTTAAAATTCAATTCAAACGACGATGGTTTGAAATCATGCTGATCACCTCTTTAAATAAACCGTAAAAAAATTGAAAAGTGTGGTGAATAAAATAGTTAGAATTACCATAAATTATAACCTCAAAGAATATTGTATATTAACGCTCGCAAATTTTCGCCTAAGCAGACTTCTGCAACGAAGGAGTTCTACGCTTCCTCTACGTAATATTCTAAAGCAATGGGTCTTCTCCTGGCGCCCTCGCATATGCGTTTTCAGATTTTTTTGTAAAAAATATTAATTGTTTATCAGCAAAACGAAAATCGGATCTCTTTGCTGCAATGTTATAAGGTAAACTTGGGCGAATAATTTTCCTTTTTTTGGACTTGTTTCTGAAGGCAATAATGATGGATGTAATTCCTTTTATTATTACGACACATTCCCCAGGAACAACTTCCTCGCTCATACTGTGGTACATCCAAACCTTGTTAAAAAGTCACTACTATATAGTAATCCCACCTCTAATATTTGTACAACACGTTTCTTCACAAAACCATAGTTGCGACTGTGATACCCGAGTATACCTCACACCTTCTCAATTAGTTATCCACAGATTGGCTAGATAGACATGTGCTGTAGTTAAACAAACCGAAATGATCCGGTTAATTAGCAGTAATCAACCCCTGTATGAGCACATCCCACAGAGCCTTGGTTTCCTTGGCTTCGCCAGCTACTGCTGATGACCATATAAACGCCGCGATTGATTAGTCGAGCAAGGACATTAGCAGGACGGAATCTGAAGACGCGGAATAACGATTTGAACAGCAAAAATGGAGGAAATGAAGACCCGAGGGCTAACCGAAGATTTTCCGCAATCGGGTAATAAGAACAATCTTTTGATCGTTTTGTTCTCCGACACGAAGAAGCGCCACTCACTAGCGACACGCGTGTGCGGCGTCGGAAAAACGACCGCCAGTCACGCTTCTTAAGATCCATCGGAGAGGGGTCGATGGGGAGGGCCCTGCAAGTGGAGAGAGGGCTCGCCGGATTACCCGGAAATGACCGAAAAAATACGTGCCATTCCCGCGGAAAACTCTCCCGAGTCACGCAAAGAGGTTTCAAAACGTCTTATTCGCTTTTAATGCGGATCCCAATTCCTAGGAACATACCGGAGTGGTCGGGAAACCGAAGTCATGTGTGGAGGAGGCTCTTCGGTGGAGAAACGTACCTGGAAAGAGAAAGAGATGTTTTAACGCAAAGGAATAGGTACTGGTATGTAACACAATGTTTATGAATAACTCTGAAATTGAAAAACTAATCGTTAAAATGGTACGGAAAGGAACCATAATAAATTCAAAAATATTTAATGGCAGCTATTGACAACTTCAATTTATTTTCACAAATTAGCGTCCGCTGCACTAGATAACATAACAAACTCCTTAATCCCAAACTTACGCAAATACACTTGAATCACATAATACATTATGCCATAGAGTAACAATACATAGTATATATAGTATAGTTACTCTATGAGTATGCCTTTTTGGAAAATGAAACATTTTATGCGATGGATAGTAATGAAAATTAACATTAAAAGAAACATACTTTTTTCATAAATACTAGACCCGGCGACGAATTCCATAATATAGAAAATTTAAAACTCTTATTATTCACGATTTTCACACAAATTCAGGTTTGATATACATATAAAATGGGAACATTTCAATGAGAATAAGCTAATAAAAATGATATGATAAAATTACATCATCTAGAACTATCGACGAGTGAAATGTTCCCAAATTTTCGTTTGGTATACAAATCAGAGAATAACTAAGGAGGTGAATGATAATTGGCATATTTCTGAAAATCTTATTAGTTCCAATGTCGTATTCTAAATAAGTGGCTGTGAAAATATACCTCTGATTGTAGCAATCACGACCAGTCGGAGCAGTTCTGAGACAATTTACAAGATTGGAAACATAATAACGCAGAAAACTGAGAGGAAAGCATGAATTCGAAATAAATTGGAAAACTTGGGAGGTTGCAAAATGCCATTGAAATCGGACTAATGAAATACCAAAGAAAGTAAAGTAATATTCTAATGTCTTCATCATGTAGTGTTCTACCCGGAAGCAGGTCCCTTACGCCACTGCCGTCTCCATTCCCCTCTGACCTTCACCTTAGTCTCTCTATAATTCTTGATTTTCACCTCATCCACCATCTTTCTTCTTCTTCCTCTCTTATTCCTTCCTTCCACTGAGCCTTCTAATGCCACTTGTCGTACGATATTACCTCTAATTACATGGCCTAACCAGCTAGCTTTCCTTTTTCTTACTTTCTTCATCATCCTTCTTTCACTTTATTTAAGATCTCTTCATTTCTCACCATATCTACATCTCACATTCTGCACACCCACATTTCAAATGCCTCAATTCTCTTTCTTTCCCATTTCCTTAACGTCCATACCTCACATCCATACTTTGCTATGCTCCATACCTAACCATAGCCTTTTTCTCAACTCCAGATCTAGGTTCTTACAGCATAGCAAGTTTCTCCTTTTGTTGAAGATCTCTTTTGCCATTGCTAATCTTGCTTTTATTTCTGCAACACATCTCCAATTATCTGTTATCAAAATTCCTAGTTACCTATAGCTTTTAACTTTTTCTATTATGCCTTCATTTATTCCCACATTTGTATGATCTTCACAGTTTACTAGCATCACCTTTGTTTTTCCTATGTTTACCTTCATCCCATATTTCTTTATCCCTTCTTCCAGCTCCTTTAGCAACCTTAGAGATGCTTGCATGTCATCAGCCAAGATTACTACATCATTTGCAAATATTATATTTCTTATATTCCTCCCTCCAATACTAACTCCTTCCTCTCTCCCATCAAATACTTTTTGGATCATTTCCTCAACGTATACATTAAACTAGGTTGGTGACAGACAGAATCCCTGCCTTACCCTCGACCAACATCCACCCATTTTGTCAAATCCTCATTTATTTGTAAAACAGATTTTTTTATATATAATTCTATGATAAGTTTTCTTTCCTTCCCTACTGACCCCTTTTCTTTTAGAATTTCCAACATTTTCTCCCGTTTAACCCGATCAAAAGCCTTTTCCAAATCAATGAAACACAGAGCTATTCCTTTTCCTCTATATACCTTTCTCCAACCATTCTTAGCAAGCTAATGGCGTCCCTTGTTCCTCTCCCTTTTCGGAATCCAAACTGTTCCTCTCCTGCATTATCTTCCATTATACTTATTAATCTCCTTTTCAATAATCGCAACATTATTTTGGCTGCATGTGAAATTAGACTTATCATTTTACGGTTAATGTATTTTTTTGTATCTGCTTTCTTAGGAATCAGTACCATCACTTGTCTAGCAAAATCTTCAGGCCATTCACCAGTGTGGTATATTTTGTTACAGAATTTAACAATTTCCCTCGCACCAATTTCATTCAAGCATTTGAAAAATTCAATGGGAATCTCATCCATTCCTGTAGTCTTCCCTTTCCTCATTTCTTAAATTGCTTTTTCTACTTCCCTCTTCAACACTGATGAATCTTCTGGAGACACCACTTCTTCCGTCTCCAAATCTAAATCCTCTGATTTCCCCACTGAACAATACAGTTCTTCTTAATATTCTGTCCATCTTTCTGCTATTTCTACTCGTGCATTATTCTAGCATCTTTACTCTCAACTTCTCTCATTTTTCTCTTCCTTTTCCTGTTATCAGTTGTTATTGCCCTTATATTATTTAAGTTACCAGTTTTTATTGTCCTTTCTTCTTTAGGTTCTCTACGTCACCACATGCTTCCGCCAGCCACTTCTCTCTTGCCTTTTGAGATTCTAACTTCAATTCATTATTTAACTTTCGATACATTGTTCTTTCTTGTTCACATCTCTAGTTTTTATACTTTCTCCTTTTTCAATCTTTTTCAACATCTCTTCTGTTACCCAAGGCCATTTTGCTCTAATTCCTTTATAGTATCCCATTTTCCTTTCTGCTAAATTTACTATAGCATTTTTTACTCTCACCGAAATTTCTTTACTTCCTTCCTCTTCTTTTTGATCTTCTGTAAAATAACAACCGTACAGATTATAGTTAAATGAGCTTGTAGAAGTCGAACAAAAGGAATTACATATAAACGTAACAGAATATTTCTCCAAGATTAATTACAAACTATTGATAAATCTTAACACAAAAGAGCAATATTTAGGGAAGAGAAAAAGTAGAAAATTTGGTTAAATCGAACCTTTAGACGTGAAAAAGTCCCGAACTGTTTCCTCCGAAGAAAAGAATAAAGGCGTTGCACACTCCTACTTATAGTTAAGAAGTGTTTTTTCTGATTATTTTAAAAATTTTTAATGACGAAATAACACCTAGAAATTTATGGTTTGACGGCCCAGTAGAACCTTCTTCAATGCAATAACTAAGCGCTGTAAGCTGTTGACCTTTTCTCTGGAATCGTTGACCATTTCAATGAAAAGAGTTTGGCTTAGAAATGGCAATAGTTCAAAAATATATTCCATGGACGATGATCAGTAATAAATTCTTCGCTCGCATGAGCAGGTAGTCCTTCCCTTAAAGGGCAGAAAGAGTACAATGGCACAAGTCTCCCCGCGGCAGAAATTAAGCCTCGCTTTCCTGAAGCGAAATAGCTCGACAGTCCCTCGAAGGCCCTCGTGAAAAAGAAATCACGTGAGAAAAATGAAAAAGGCAAAAGCGTTTCCCGCGGCGAGGGAATCGATCATCGACCCGTCCATTTTCCTGACGCAAAATATAATAAAATAACACGCGAGCGACGAGAGCGTCTCTGCCCATTACGTATTCAAGAAGAGCCCTTCTGTTTTCGCGATGCAGAGCCAGCAGGCAAACAAACGCCGAGCGTAAAACAAATTTTTATTCATCCTTACAATGCGTAGGTCGGCTTAGAATGGGGTCATCGAGGAGAAAAAGAAGAAATGATCGTATGACAAGTGGAGGAACCATTGATGGCCAATTACATCGCCTGACGTTCTGAGGGTGGACTCTGAAGAAGATGGAAATATAAAAGAGAGAATAATACACTGAATACTTAAATAGTGACACCGATTGAAGCGGTTTAATCGAACGTTAGAGAATAAGAGCGACACAAAGGGATGATTTTATAAATATTTATAGCGGAATGCGAAAGCTCGATTTGTATATATATGAACAAAAACATTTACGTGTGTGAATGACCAAAGACAATTGCGAATTAGCGTAAAAAACAATGATAATCGATAATCGACCGAGTTATGCATGCGACAGACCTGCATTAGTGAGAATGGCAGCCAAAGGATTGGTGAGATGGAAGAATGCAAATAGGATTTTAGCAAAAATTCCTATTAGGATACGTCCATCATTACAAGGGAAAAAATATGTTTAATACAAATGTTACAGTAAATTATATTTTCTAAAACTTATATAAACAATAGAACATACCTATATATCATATTTATGAAGATAGTTTGCAAAAACGGAAATTTGCTTCGAGGAATAAAGCTCAACTTCCGGTAAACCTATTTACTCTAAAAACTGATTAACTCTGACAGCACCCATCACAGTGCCATATGTGAAGTTTGGTATTTATACGACGAATAGTTTTTACGTCAGAGCGCCCACAATCACACACACACACACACACACACACAGACATCATTCCGAAAATGGTCAAAACGTGTTCTTGGGACCCCAAAACATGTATTTCCGTTGAAATCTCGAAGTCGAATTATTTCATGACAACAATACTTTCTCTATACTACGTTTATGGAGAAAGTAAAAAACGTCAAGGAATTCCGCAGGCATTCGAAAACTAAAGTGATTTACAGCTATTAAGTTATAAATTAGCCAACGACAGTAAGAATGGTGGAATTCCAGAAACTATATAAAGGTCTGAATACGAATTAAGGAAATCGTGAACAAATTTCGTCTCAATAGTGCGAGAAGAGCAACTATTCTAATCAAAATGGGTTTTCATTCCGCATACTCACGCCTTTGATCACCCGTGAGAATACGGCAGTGTATCCTTGACAACCTAAGAGTTATCTCCGTCACTATCACTTCGCTTTCCCCCTGAAACTGCTCTCCGATCAATGCTGATGATACTGACCAGTAAAGCACAGGATGTTTTCATTTGCATGCTATAACTAAAATTTGAATACAAGATCAAAAAATACGAAGCTGCGATTGCTCGAGTCCCAATCTTACAATGATACAATTTTATTTAATTTCACTTTTAGTAAAAAGTTAAATATTCTTTTTGTTGAAATTAATGATTTCGTGATATCGAAAACGATTTAAAAACCTTGATATAATTTCATTACTCTTAAGATGCCACCAATCATGGAGCATATTTTAGAGTGTAACTGATAGGGATTCAAATCAATTGATTTAATGAACATGAAAGAACGAATTCAAGGAGACGAAGACGCTGCATGAGACATATGCGTCTGGAACATTCCAATTAGATTTCTTCAATTTCCTTTAATCTTCCCGTCCGAAGCACTCCTTCTCTATATAAATTCCGAACACATTCCTAACAACGGAATCCATGGCAATGGATTACGAAACGTAATCGTTTAATTATGTTGGGCTGCGTTTGGCGACCCTATCAATTTAAGAGACGGGTGGATGAACAAGCTTAAAGACATTCCGTGGGCGCATGGGACGGGGGTTACCCAATCAAACAATTGAATATTTGACGAAAGTGTCACACTAGAGAGGGCTTTATTGAAAATGAGATCAGAAAATCAAACATTAAAACTGCTTCTTTTCATTACTGAAAGTTTTAGATGAGCGATCCATAAGGAAACTATGATTTCAAGTCATGAGAAATTTAATTCTGAAATTGATGATCAAAGTTAGGATTGGATATTTCAAAGTCAATGATTCAATATTTTAAGTAATATTTTGTGTTTACGAAGAATAAAAGCTGGAAGAAAGATAACAGCAGGCGACGTAAAGATAAAAGCAGTTGTAGGAAAAACAAAGAGTATCAAGGAAAACTGAGGTCACATCCGAGTCACTCATCGAAACTGCTCAATCAAAACAATTGCCACTCAAATAAAAGTCGGAAGTTTTACAATATTCCTTTCTAAATCGGAGAGTGACGGAATGGAACAGTTTATATTTTCGAACCTTTTCCTTTTCAAGCAAGTCCTTTATTGGATAAAATAAAAATTATAGCTCCGAAAATTTGTCGTGTAAAATAATTCATCATTAGTAATATTAAGTAGGCAGGTGGTACAGGTACAGTACCCATAACATGTGGCGCTATGCATCACCAGAATTATACGAACCTCCTGCTCGGCGTTTTCGAGGAAAAAAATAAGTCCGGGAATTTTTTGAACGTAGTAATAGTACAATAATAATATTGGAAACAGTTTCATTTATTTTCTAAACAGTAATACGGCGTAATGAGTTTGACTTAGTAAAATGAATATGTAAATTGTATGAAACACTGCCTTCTTAAGAGTGTTCATTTCCTCACGATTATGTACCTGGATTGTTGCTTAGTTGAGATCGTAAAATATATATAAATAATAAAATACTAATCTTGTCAAACATGAAATTAAATACAGCCTACATAATTATAAATTCGAAAATAAGACCTATATACCATTGCATTAATAATGCCTAAAATATAGAACACCAAACTTATGCGTATAAAACGCTTATTTTACAGAATTTTCCGGTTAAAAAGTGGGATCATCAACGTCAAGCTGAAGATTACTTACCTTCCAAGAAGATTAGAAGGCATTTCACGCCTCGGTAAACCAGACGAAGTATTAAATGTTTCACTCCAAAAAAGGAATTCTCCGTTGAAAACTAGTCTCGGCTACGAGATGGAAACCACTAGCTTGTCACATCACATTTTTGTGCGAAATCGATATGCGCCCGTCCTAGATCCAGACTTAATTTAAGACTGAAAGATAATGGGAAAAGAGGAATTGTGGAAACAGAGAGCGGTCCCAATGACACTCATTTAGCCTCGAATTAGCTCAGGGAAGCCTCATTCCAGAAGAGAGGAGTTTTCTTGCTGACACTAAGCAGATGCGAAGAAGGAAGTCTAGGATTACTCGGAAAAAAGCGAACAACGATTCATTCTTGCTCTTTTGAAGGTCGTGAGGAATTTTGGAATGTCCATCCACACGAGAAGGACCTCCCACGCAGAGAAGTGAAAACTAATCTCTCCCTTTTGAGCGAGGTATGTCTGAGCATTATCAGGATTTCTCTGATTCGTAAGATCTCCGTCAATCCCTGGGAAATTTCGAAAACATAGCACATTAAAAATTATGATTATGATCGGAAGCGTGATATTTTAAGCCTTGATAAGAAGGATGACATGACGTATAGCGCGTATCGTATCGGAGAGTAAAAGATGGATGGAAATATTAATGTGTAGTTTTCCGATTAGCGCTTATTTAATTGCTTTCTCTTTCAGTCACGCCATAAATACTTATTATCTACAAAATCAAATCACCTGCGAAAACTTTAATCAAAGTTATTGAGATCGAGTTAAAGGGGAAAAACATTTCACTAACATACACAGCGATAAATGCAATGACAATAGTTCGAGATATCGGAGAGATTCCGTAGACTAATTTCAGATGGACTTCCTTCATTTACAACGTAAATCATGTCTATAGTCCAAATAACACCACATTGACTAGTTAATTTACAAAATCCAGAAATTCAGTCGATAATCTCAACGCGTTTAAATCATTCCCTTGGTAACAAGAGTGGTTCAACTCCCAAAAGGGGCCTCAAGGATACATTGCGTCAGCGCCTTCCGCAACTTTGTGAGACTCTTCCGCACGATCAATCGAAAACAATGGAACTCTCGCATCCGACACATGTCAGAAAGATGCACGAATGTGACCACGTGGCGAGATTCATACCTACTTTGGTGCATTCGTGCGTGTCCTGTGATTCAGCTACTTCGAATTAAAAACACCCAATATCTGTCCATCTCACACGAGTCTATTAATGGAACGAGATTCCATGGCGATGCACGAAGGCTCAAATTGTCAATAAATAAGTTTGAAAGTGGATGAGTAAATTTATAGGAGTGAAAATGCGCTATAGAAAAGGCTTCTAAAATTCAGGGTAAAAATTAGAGAAAAATGCGACAGTGGATAGTGTGCATCCCTGATTGATAAAGGAACCAAACATGCATTTATTTATCAAGAAATTGGCGCCTTATAAAGGAAGTAACTCTAATTACATTATTTAACAGCAACAATAGCAATATTTTACAGGTGTTTCGAAAACAAAATATTTAGAACAGCAGAGTTACGAAAATCTTGCAAGCATTAAGCTCCATCGTTTCAATGCGTTATAATTAATTACTGCTTAGCCTAATGAAATAGATGAACGTAAATATTTCGATAAAATATGAGCTACGTTTTGGAAAAACGGGTATTTTTCAATTAATAATGATATTCCGCGTCCAAACGAAAAATTGAGAGCAATCCATTTTATTGATAGTATATGAATATTCATTACAATACTCGATCAAAATAAAATTTTCTACTTTCATTTTTAATTAAATAATCACTTTAGTTGGCGGGGAATATTTTAAATCGCGACACTGGATAATGTTTATGCGCTGACAACGGTCGCTTACCTCCCTCATTCCCATTCATATGCAATTGACGACTTAAAAAATAGAAAAATAAGCCAAAAAATACGCCAAAGGTGTTCAACGAATTAGGTATTTTAGAGATGAGAAATATAGAATACATGAGATGAAAATATAAAATTGTGAAAGAAAAACTCAAAATTCTACAAAGAAATTTGCTGTAAAACACAAGAAGTCATTGAACTAAGGCATCGAGAAAATAAAAGCGAATGTTTACGATATTAATGAGACAAATTCAGTCATTTAAATTAAGATATGAAGTAATATTGAATTTATTCTTCTCTCTGAAAAATATGAATTGAAACCAATTTCATAAATTGCGAATATATGGCAAATTGTAAACATGACGAATCAAGCCGACGAAAATACCGTGCTCTTGTAGCTAAATCGATACAAAACCTTCGAAATAAGAAGAACATGTTGATATTAGTAGGCTCCGAAGCCAAAGAAGGCACATGAAAAAGAAAAAATCTGATGTGGCCAGCATATGACTTTCTCCATATATAAGATGTAAATATTTATCTACGACAGTAATTTCGAACTCTATATTCAATCTAAACTTGGAATATGAGTGATTAATTTATATCATATTATCTATAACGTCATAAATATTATAAATAATGTTTTTCGGGACATGTTCGACGAAAAACGATGAAATTGACCTTTCCTCCACAGCACCCAGAGCGCCCACTAAGTACAGTGGCGGAAAAAATTATCGCAACACTTTGCGAGCGCACCAGTGGCTTTCACAAAAACTATTTGGAATTCTGCTTTCTGTGACTGACTGGCAACACCGAGGAAAGCCTCGAAAAGCGGTAATATTTGAGTCGGAGCCTAGAACTTACACAAATTTCCTCTCTTTCGAACTCTTCTTAGAGCCTTCGCGAAATCTCTCCCCGAGTTCGTCATGTTTATTTCGGCGTTTCTCTTTCACAGATAATTATCGTATTTATAGAACGATAGGTTAAATATGTATTTATTCCAATTTCAATCTTAAATTCAATAAAATACATGGACAATAATTGAAATTTAATTCTAAATAATTTGAAGAATGCTATTCGGTTTTAATAATACGTAGCAATAAGGAATAAGTGGGATTCGAGTACGAATACGCGATGTGGTGATTCTCACCTTTAGAGAACGAGAATTTTGGAGTCTAGAGGAAAATTATGTTTTGTGAGATTATAGCGAGAACAGATGGCCTATAATGATCTCTTTTTTTCTGGATAATTTGTGCGCTAATAAGGCGTTATTTTGGTAGTTTGGTTTCTCACTCGAACATACGTCTTACGGCTGCCTGCTGGATATTAATGTAAATGTAATTCCTCTAACGTCCGGTTCAATTATAGTGATATTATTATGATAAATTTTCATTTTTTTTATTATGGTTCATTATTTGTGATAAACATTCCGAGGAGGATTTTTGATTACCACTCTTATGTTTTCAATTCAGCAATTAGAATTCGAGAAGTCGTTAGAGCGATTACTGAGTTACTAACTATGACACAATGTAAAATTTGTATTTTGTCTATGGAATATAATTTTTCGCCAACATAATCAAGCAGACGAAGAAAATTCGTAATATAAATTTATAAACACCATTTGTCACGTAGAATACAGGAAATCATTGTCCGTCCGAAGTTAAAAGGAAAAACACCAATTCCAAAGTTAAAACTAACATGATTTCATAAAAACCGAACAATTTCTGCGCATATATCTGACTTGTCTTACATTTTGTAACAGGGAGCTCGGTGACCTTGGTCATTAGTCAATTGTGTTGTCTTCGCGCGGAGAAATTCACGTAGTAATGCATTAAGGCTTTGATAATTCGCGAGGGAAGTCTTTAACCACAAGTTGATCCCTTCAAAGTATTGCAGGCGCCAATACAAAACAAACATTGAAATGCATTACCTCGCGCGGAAAAGCTTTAACCATATGTCGAGCACTTTCAAAGCAAGTATTGAAGGTGCCAGGTATATTTTTCCTTTTCGTGCCTATGTCAGCTAGACTCAGGACCCTCATTTTACAGTCGCCCAGTAGAAACTATCCTCTGGCTAATTCAAAGCTCCTTCCTCACCATGGTGCTAAGGAAAATAGATGTTATTGCACTCGTAAAAATATTCCCAAATAATATTATTATATTAGCGTATTTCAGTAAACAAAGATTTCCTAATAAACAACCCAAGTTTTTAGTACTGATACATATTTTATGAACGTCTGACTTTATTAAGTTAATTAACCAGGATTATGCTGCTATAATAAAATTATTAATAAGCTGCTAAAATGGACTTCTCAGTTTGTTGGGAAGTGTCATAAATATAACTAGTTGCTAATTAAGAGGTGATTTTGCAGCTGTCTGACACATGTTATTGGCATAGGAAGGGCACGAGCTCGAATTCCGCTTAAGTTAAATTAGTATTTTATCTTAAACTTCTCTTGTTCGGGAAATGAACGAATGTAAGATATGATTTCCACATTTATTTATACGCCCCTGTGATGAATATATATATTTACCAGAGAGATGCAATTCATTATGGAAAAATAACCATTGGACATGAAAGATACGGAACCAATTCATCACCAATTGTCGGTCAAGAACATGTTTCGTGTGTCAGTGGAAATTCCTCTTCTACCAAGGATTCGAGGTTGTTCGCTAACAGACAATGTCCTTTGACTCATTTTCCACAATTAGAGGTATTTGACAGGGCCTCCTGACTTCTGGAAGCACGATGAACCTTTCGCTTTCAGTGCAGTGGATTTTCGAAAGCCTATGCGTCACTCGCAACAACAAACCGGTCGTAAGGCAAGGAGCTCAGGCTTACTTAGACTTATTGGCGACTATTTCTTCATTTAGGTCTTCACGGCGATAGACGGACAACCAGCGGACCGCGCAAGCAAATCTTTTTCATTTTCACGCTTTAAAAAAACCTTGAGAACTATTGACATTTTTATGCATATTATTATTCATTGTTTGTCTACAACCAGGACAATTCGCGGGCTCACAATTTCCAATTTTCTCGGCGGTAGCTCCAAACCAATTATATAGATTTAGATTGAGATATACACCCCGTGAGCCGCCAGATGGGTATGGCAGGGGTTGTAATAACATCATCATCACATAATCTACTCTATTAACCTCTCTAATTGCCCGGGGAAATAAACGACCAAAAGTAATAATGTTTTGTGATTAATTTTTTTTCCCAGGATTTGTCTATGGGGGAGAGGATCATAGGCAGTAGAAAGAACGAAAAAATTTCTACATTTCGGGGGCCGGTATATTCATGCACGCTATATGGTAGAAGATGTGTAAAATTCTTAGAAAAACTAAACTGCATACAAAACTAGGATAGGTTCACGGTTATGTGGCAAAATTAAAACCTTTTTGAGATTTTAGTTTGTAAAATGAATAATTATATAATAATGATGAATAATAATCCTCATTGATATTTGGATTTCCTGTTTTGATAGGGCCAATTTCTCTTACATTGTCATTATTTCTCTAGGTGTAAGGTTTTTATCATTGTAAATATTGATTTCTAGTGCCTTTGAGAGTTTTTTGAAATCAAAAGAAGGTTAATTAAACTTTCCTTCAACTGTTAGTGAATGTAAGAAGAAATAAATAAGTAGTAGTGATTTAGGAGATGATATTGAAACGTTAGTATTTTGGAGGTAGCACTACAATTTGGACAACCCAGTTACTTTGAAGGAAACCGAAGACCAATCGTAGCGGTGACGGATGAATTTTTCCTCTTAAATTATGTTGTTTTATAAATACGACATATTCTGATTATTGAGTTTAAATGTCGACAGCACAAAAACACCATAAAAATATGTCCATGTCTATGTAAGAACCATCCAATCCGCCTTTCGGCGTGTGGCAGGATGTGCAGATACCTTAACTCTATTTTCCTAATCGATTTCTTTCGCGTATCATCCGCGGAAAAAATGAATTCTTGATACGATTCCTTCTAGCATTTATTTCTCTAATCTTCCTCGCAGTATCAGAGCGGCCCACATCAACAGGAAGGTCGCATTATATATAACGCATGTAGGTTCTCAAATGATCATTTGAGAAACTAATTTTTCTGAATTTACTTAGCAAATTTATCCTTTGAATTAGTCTTCTATCTCTTAATGATTATCATCCCACGTATTAGCATCATCTGAGTAACACTCATCGTTTTATCATGGCAATTCTGTACAAATCGTATCGTGTACAACCAATCAAACAAATGCCGTACACGAACTGTAATATAAAAGTAATAATCAATGTAATCGCGAAATAGTATTTTCTCGTTCGGCTAGGTTGAATAAGAGGAATATGACTTTTTTTCTTTGAAACACGATGAGCATCTCCTCAACGATCTACTAGTTAATCTTTGCATTCTATTCACTTTTCCTATCGCATCTCCAATATATTCTTTCAAGGATAAACTACAGCTAAACGTGATTCTTAGGTATTTTGTGTGGCGCACGAACACTAAGGGTTGTTGCGAAATTTGTTGCTGCGTGGAAATAACGTTTTTGAATGATATCTAACATCGTTACGCTTTATAAACATCATTCACAAAAAACTCTAGGTGCGTCTTACAAGATTTACCTTTATGGAATCAGTGTTGGATCCGAATGATTCCTATCTTTACGGTAAGAAACTGAATAAAAGAGCTTGCTATAATATGCTCCATTATTTTGCCATTAAAACCTCTATCGCAAGATCTACATAATCATATTTTCGTTATATCATACAATCGGGGGAAATATCTCGTTTTGAGTAATATCTTCGCTTAAGCAACTATCTTCCTAGTATGATATCCGCTCAAGTTCTCATCGTAATTTCTTAAATAATTCCGCCTGTTTATTACGTAAGCTCTTGCAATTGACTATTATTATTTTTAGATCTCTCAGTTCGCACATTAAAACATGGTTTCCTTTTTCGAATAACCTTTATCTTTTTTTAAGTGAATTTTTCTTTTTCACCATTGCAATATTTTGGGGCTAAGCTCATGCATACCCTTTTGCCTATTTAAGTGGGTGTTAGTAACTATTTCTACTGCTGAATGATAGAATAACTTTGTCTGCGTATATTCGCTCTATTCTCTAATCTATTCGCATCTAAACCGCAAAACTACGTAGTAAACGACATTAAAACTAAGGTCTTCATGGAGGGTGAGGGAGGCGGGAGTGTTTCGGAAGAGTCAGTAAAGTGCACTGAAAGTTTAGTAAAATCAGCAAATAATAGCTGAGTATGGCTCCTAATATATGGATCTAAGTAGCCTTGGGAAGTATTTTTACATACGGAAATCAAGATGATCAATTTGGAAGCGGAAAATGTTATTCATCGCTACGGAGAAAGTAGAGAAGTGAATACCGGCCTCTTGGAAACATTACGCCATGTGAGTAGTAGTGAAGTGTTTTTTAAAGTACGCTCTGTCCTACATCGTTAAATCTGTGGTACACATGAATTTCATTTATAGTGTGTGCTTATATTTACACTAAGAGGCGAGAATGACATATCTAATGAATGTTAACGGATAGTCGAATCATCAGTAATAATTTAAATTTTAGATTTCATCTGTTAATATATTATGGAACCTAATTTCGATTGAATTCTAGCTCAGTAATAAAATATATTACAACTGTGGATAAATTACATTGAAATTAACTGTTGCAGAGTAATACGCTCATTGAAGTGGACATTAGTGTAAGTTGTGTGATGAATGAATGAAATATCCATAGAGATGTGATACCGTTGCAGTTTATTATATTTTTTTCAGTCAGAATGGTTAAAGTGCATTGATTTCTAATGAGAAACACCATTTGTTACTACACAAACATTACTCCCTATTACATACAGCCTGATAGAGCTGAAAATTGTTGATTACCGATTCCACTATTTAAAAGCTAATAATAGAGATGAAAATTCCTGTCAAAACGTTAATTGCTAAAAAGCTCTTGGAAAAGTTGAACTCCTTCAACAGACGGATTAGATTGGATTTATCGAAGGGATATTTTTAATACCTTAAGCAGTGGAAAACTACACTGCTCGAGAGAAAATAGAAAGGTAAGAATAGGACAGTGGTTTCTGAATTCGAATTTTTAATTGTTGAATTCTCTTTGCAAGAATTCTATTCCATCACAATTCTAGTATTTAGACCTTTAATTCGCGAAGTAATACCTCAAAATGTTCATTTTAACGTCTGATATTCCGCTATCAAACAATCTTGTTTGTAACTATCTCCCAGTGTATTATATTGACATTCTACACAACTATTTTTATCACGACTAACTTTGAATAATAATTGGCAAAAAATTAAGACAATAAGGCAAAGGCACTACTTTGAAATCTCGCGAAGGTAAGTCTTAAATGTCTGCCTATATATACGATACTAAAAGTCTATTTTCCATTCGTAAGGACTTTGAATATTGCCGGTCTTACTGCCTCTATACAGAGTTGCCGAATTGTCGGAGTTAGAGTGATTTCAGTTAGTTTCCACGTAATCCGCGCTTTGACGCCAACTGGTGTTGCGATAATTGTTTCCGCCACTGTACATAATCAGCAACTTCCGGTTTAACTGTATTTCATATATAACTCCTAAACAATCAGTGATACAAAAATATGTATCATACAAAAGTTATACTAAATTACATTTTCTAAAACTTCTATAAATAATAGAATATACCAAAATATCATATTTAAGGTGATATTTTGAAAAAACGGAAATTTGCTTGGAACAATAAAGCTCCACTTCCGGATAACCAATTTACTCCAAAAACTAATCAACTCTGACAGCACCCTCCACAGTGCTATATGTGAAGTTTGGTATTGATACGACAAATAGTTTTTACGTTAGAACGCCAACATGCACACACACACACACATGCACACAGACATAATTCCGAAAATGGTCAAAACGTGTTCTAGGGACCCCAAAACATGTATTTCCGTTAAAATCTCGAAGCCGATTTTTTTCATGAAAACAATACTTTCTCTATGCTACGTTTATGGAGAAAGTAAAAATAACAGATAATCCCCAAAAAGAATGCGGGTGGCAAATAACTATTTCGTAAAACTCGTTTTAGGACGATTAATACTGATCCCTCCGTTTCACTAAATTACGTTATTAAATTAATTTTACCACAATTTTCTATTATCGAAAAATCCCTCCGATCGTTTATTCCGAATTAGAGGGAATGCAAACACACTAGAAATAAACCGGGGAATGGGGGACTCATACGGGTTGCATGAGGAATGTGTCTCTTCAGAAATCAGAATCATTAAGCGACCGCGAGTCGAGTCCCGTCTCCAAGAGATGAATGAAGAAGGGATTACGGGGGAAGAGGTCGGTTAACGGGCTTTCTAAATTACAACGTTTGTGGCAAATCACGGACGGCATGTATGATTTGATCGGACGTTTTGCTTGGGAATTAGAAACACGTTTAAATGACGAGGTCCTTTGAAGCAATAAAACTGTAAGCTAATTTTGCTTAATAAGATGAGAAATTATCTGAAGAAATTGGAGCGAGGTTAAAACACAAAATTAAACGCACCCATTTTGCTCTACCAAGGCAAGGGATGAAAACATTTAAAATGTATCCATATGGAATATCGTAAAGGATTCATACTTTTCGGCAAACAACATATCAATGATATTCTAAAACTTTTATGTACTCGGATTTAGACAAGAAAAACTGGAGGACATTCTTTCCATTAGTTCTTCAAGTTGAAATAAAGGAGCAAAAATTGGAAAACATGTGAGGGCGAGACATAGCAGTGTTATTGAAAATATCAGATAAGACTCGAAAATGTTATATTTTGCAACCAAAGCAAAGGAATCGATACACAAATAGGATTGGTTCGCTAAAAGATGTCTTTCTGGATTTCAAACGTCACACAAATTATAATAGAGTACGCTTTATAAACTATGAGAGAGGAATCGCTTTAACAGCGCAAATTAAATTTCCAGATACAATTAGAAGTACTATTCTGCGTGATCCATAAAAATGTAATTATAATAGAGAATCTTACGCGATTCACACTATACAAATACAACTAAGTTTGATTCAGAATATATCCGACGTTCTCAACTTATATACGCACAAATAGAATCACCCAATTGACGATTTTAATCATTTCAAAGTGTTGGCGGAAAAAAGGCCGGTTCATAATTTTCCACCATTACGATACGATATACACCTACACATAGGTCTTCGACATGAAAAATACCCATGGAATATCAGTTGGGAATCGAGAATTTCACGAGAATAGGAAAAGTTGCGATCCTGCACACGGATATCAGTGGAAACAAATTTCCCACGAAACAGATAATCCAAACAATTATGCGGACAACGATTCCCGACGTACACAGAATAAAGTACGCCCCCATTACCAAATCGGTTACATAACAAAACACTTGTTAAGTGCGCCTTTGCTTCCAATCGGCGAGCTTCCGCAATTATCGTTTCCGTGACAACTAACGCGATCGATAATTCTGTCGCTTCCACTCGCTCGCCTCTTCCTCACGAATACACAATAAAAATGGCTTGTACTCGCGGATCGCCGGGTCATAATTAACCACAATGCCCCAAAAGGTGACAGCGACAGATGAATGGGAGAGTGAAAGGTGCAGATAGAAATTTGAGCGGACAATCACGGAAAAGTAGGCACAAAATTTTAAAGCTTTCCTTTCATTTTTGCCCTATCCGTCCAAAAAGATACTTTTGCAAAACATTGGACAATAAAATATGGTAGAAAACGTTGAAAAGATACGAGATATCTTGAATCGAGTAGGCACATATTAGAGGGAAAAAGTTTTATAAGCACAGAAGATATATATGAGAAAGGTTACGAAGATGACTTTTAAATCCCATTACTTAAAACATTACTAATAAATAAATGGAAATAAAAGTAACTATTAATCAATGTTCAAGTAATTGTTTATTAGTGTTATATTCTACGACGGAAGTTAAATAAACTGTATCACTCGATATAATTCCTGAGCACTAGCTATGCCAAAGGAGAAGAAAATCACACCAGTAGTAGAAATTGCTGTACTAATGATTTAAACCGTAGGGTAAATCTTTTGAAAAGAATCTTCTTTTATTTTACGTTTCCTTTGCGTTCACTTCCTCCTTAGAAATAAAAGAAGCGTCTTCTCCAAAGCAGTCTGCCTTCACTTACAACTTCATTTCTCGTTCAATTCAACTTTCAAAAATCTAAGTAGTTTCGTCCAAACTCAATCCTTCCAAACTGTTCAAAACCACAAAACTTTTAATTCCCAAAGAAAATGTTAAACTTTACGCTAAATCTATATTCATTTTATACATAAAAACATTTTTCATTTTGCGGTTAGCTGGCGGTAGCGCTAAAATATTTGGAAAAAAGATGAAACGATTTGATATACAGACTTGGCGGTGGAAGAGTCTAAACGAAGGCTAAACAGAGTCTACAGACAAAAGAAACAGAATCTAGATACCAAAAACAGTCTAAAGACTAAAGAAACAGAATCTAGAAACAAAAAGGTCTAGAGACCGAAGAAACAGGGTCTAGATACAAAAACAGTCTAAAGACAAAAGAAACAGAATCTAGAAACAAAAAGGTCTAGAGACCAAAGAAACAGGGTCTAGATACAAAAGAAATAGAGTATAGAAACTTAGAGACTCGGAAGCGTCACGTGGTAGAGGTGATGATGTTAAACCGAATGCGAAGTAAAGGGGAGAGAAGTGGCGAAGGAAGGAAAGAAAAGGATAAATAGCGTTGTTAATAAAGGAGTACATCGGAGGGATGATGAATGAAAAGGCGCACGTGGTTGAAGTGAAAAAGATTGGTAAAAAGGATGAATTTAAACGTCACGTCGCTCGAGCGGACGTCGTATTTTAAACGTCATGCGGCGAAGGAATTCCATCTCGGAAGACGCGGTCAGGAATGCCGTAATCCTTCTCACTTTCTCGAATTGCCATTGAGAAGGACGAAAATAAATGCCCACGAGATAGCCTCCCGGGAGTTCCTTGCCCTTCTGTTGTTCGTCTCCCTCGCAGTTACAGATACAATATTAACATATAATCTCATCAGTCTCTTCGGGGGAGAACGAAGAGCAATTTTACTTCTCCATTTTCAGAAAATGATACTCGCTATCGAAGAAGATAACAACTAATGTGAAAAAGGATCACATAATCACAGAGCATGGTTTGAAACTGCGAAGTAACGGGTGAATACATTACATACATTGTCCCTGCTACTATATTCTGACAAATGGAACATTTTTTGTCATTTAGTGCAGGATATAGAAAAATAAAAGTCGCACTTTACTAATATAAAATGTAACTTATACTTTCCGTATCACAGACTTGATCATAGCTGCGATGAAATCACTGAGGTATGATTAAATAGAAGCACTGATCAAGGTCTCACCTTTTGGAATGCAGAGAAAAGTGTTACTCATAGTGATTCACTCCCATGAATTAGTTCCGCATATAGCATTCTGGCTTGGTGAAGAAAGCAATGTCAATCTACCTCACTCCTCATTTTGCCTGGTAAACCTCATTCCCTGTGTGCCACCCTTGGTAACTAATGTTAGAAGGGGTGAGGTACTAATTGACTTCCGGGTTAAGTACTTTACTGACAGATCATTTATCAGAAAATGAAGGATACTAAACTCCCCGGAAACGTCTATTGAAGTTAAACAGGAAATTATTGTAATTTCATTTTTGTCCGTAGAATAGAATAACCCCACGAACAAAAATTTCAATGAGCAGCTTACAGTTCGCAATAATACCAGGATCGCATAAGAACAGGCTAATTTGAAAAAAGTCGATTTTCACTAAAACAATTACATTTAATCTAATATTTAAACAAATAACTGATAAATTCTACGTCGGCTACGATTGGTATATAGGCACGATACGAAGCATCCTATCACACTCACGGTGTTTCGGTGGCGGTAGCTAAGTTGTGCCTAAAACATATCGCATCTAAAAAGAATGAAGACCTATGAATACCATGTATGAGAAACAAAAATTTACAGTATCGAAATATAAGGCTCAATTTTCACTGCTAGAGGTAAAGATTCATTATTTTCCCAAAAACGCAATTGCCACTATGCATTATACGGCGCATTAAATTAAAACTGACGTTCTATGAATGCTAAAGAGGTTTGCGTTGATAAAAAAAAGCAAACGGAAATGTCAATGATATCCTAACTAATAACATCATTTTGTACAGCTTTTACGAATTTTACGAGAATTTCATTCAAAGTTTCTTCGATCAAAGTGAAGGTAATAAAAGCATTTAAAGTTGATCTCTTAATATTCATAGAGCTCTTCAATCTACCATAGCATTATTTAAAACCGACGAATGTAAATATAGAAGCTACAGGGCTATTGATTACATCTTATGAATAATAACCACGCATATTACATTTACCGGAATATATCATCGAAGTAGGTCGGCCCAAAATCGATAAACAAGGAAAACGTGCGAGAGAAATTACGTCGTTTTATCGCAACGATACAATTTCACAAAATCTATGCCCAAGCGGGTCTACATTACACCCTTAGGCCTTAATTTTTCGCACCGCCGACGGCTAAAACCGGCTTATCCCCATAACATTACCTCGATTTTATAAATTAAGCTCCGAATTTCAAAGCCGTGGCGACCGAAAAAATCCACAAGTCAATCTCCGTCGACTTCATAACCCAGCTTTTTATAACACAGCTCGCCCACCACTCTTAATTAAGACCATCAACCTTTCATTGGGATAAACAATGGAGTATTTGGGTCAGCAACGCCGCGGTCAGGGGAAATGGCCGACCGTAATAAATGAAAGACGCCGAAGAACAAAAGCCGTCGATGAATATCCGCTCTTGAGAAAAAGGGAGAAATTCTTGAATGATCCGCGATAAAAACACCTACGAGGAGCAGCGTTCATTTTTTCCAAAGAACTGCGTCCGCTCACGAGAGGAAAAATATGCCGTACGGCGACGGTGGAGCACGGCTGCGACAGCTTTGAATTTTAACTTCGAATGATCGGCTTAGGAAAGGGTGGGAATTAGAGAAAATTCACGACGAGAGATTTCATCGGGCGGATTAAAATCATACACGAGAATTAATTAATTAGAGAAATAATATCTGGTCTTGAACATCCATACATTCCAAATTCCCGTTGCACAAACTTTCGTCGAAAAATACTTACAAAGCCAGGTATCGAAGGATTCTCATTAATGTACATTTTTTTCAAAACCTTGATGCAAACCCTAATTGCATTTTATTTATTTATTGTTATATATGCAGCTCGTAGAACCTCTTTCAGTGGCAACTCCAACCATTGTACAACATTATTCAAATCCCAATTGCTCACACCAGACGTTACACACAAACAAATATTCCAAAATTACCATCAATGCCCTCAAGACAGTATTCGAACACCGCAACACTACAAGAAGACCTAATTTACATACCTCTCCCAATTTTCCCTCCAAAATATGCACTCAACGTATATCCTCTGATCACAAAAACTACATTTCACAGTTTATAATTCCACTTTTCAGACCAAAATGCCACTTAATAGTTTTCATATCGACTTTTAAAAATATCCTTTTAATACAAAACATAACGATATTGAATCCACTTAATTACATAAACTACAGCATATTATCCGGCTTCGGAACTATATTTTGTTCAAATGTTTGTATTAATCGATAAATGACGGGAGCAACCCTAATCTGTCTGTAATTCAAGGAGCATTTCACGAGATTTTTTCGATCTGGTCCACCACGTGCCGTATTTTTCTATGAATGACGGCGGTGGCAGATGAATGATGAAATCGGGTGACCGCAAAAGGACGAAGTGCTGCGAAAAGCGACCAAATATGAATTCCCTTCATCACGAAATCGCTCACACTCACGGCACGCGTGGATAAATATTATTCGATAAAGCCGTGATCACAAGACGAACATTAGATGAAATGAGGACCAGCGTTTCCTCAAAAACGTGATTTTTTCTCATCACCCTGTCGATGGATAGGATTCAATTGCATCACGTATTTCGGTGTTCCATGAAAGCGAATTATGAAAACAGAATACTTCGAGTAATATATTTAATGCTCAGCGGTTCAAGCTTCCATCGCAATTATTGTTTTTTTGGATTTCCTGTAGAAGACAAGTAACATTTTTAAGAACATTTTTAGATTCGACTTCTACTGGGAGTCAATTATGTAGAAAGTGATAATAGTAATCAATTACAATAAGCAAAGGGTTAAAGGTATATTGCACACGTGGGCGTGCACCCAGGGAAATCCAAAGGGAAAACGGAGTTGAAAAAAGTCTGACGGGGCCGGGAATCGAACCAGGGATCTTCCTCTATGGCCGGTAGTTCTGCTACTGTTCGGCCGGGTAGGCTAGATGGTTAAGGCAGTCTCCCTGACAGAGGGAGATCCCTGGTTCAATTCCCGGCCCCGTCAGACTTTTTTCAAGTCCCTTGGGAATCACAATCAGCTTTCATTAAAATGTATTCGATGACGATGGATGAAATGAGCGATAGGACCCCTTAAAGTAAGAGGGATATCAACAGCAATGCATTTTCAGTAGTGCCATCCGTCTTTATGTGCGGAACAGGGGAACACTTACCAAAGAAGACGCTTTGAAGTGGTTTAGAGGAGCGAAGCGTCTTCACACGAATCCGCAAAAGTCGTTAAAATAGATAAGAATATTGTTAGGATCTTGGTTGACTGAATTTGTAACAAGGTCGAGTGACAATCACCACTTCCTTATCCGAAATAGAAATATGCATTTGGTATAATCATGTTAGCATGTTTCATATATTTTTATACTTAAGTCATGTTTTAGTTTCATGCGTAGCACCTGTCATTTGGACGAAATCATGAAATATCGTGAACATGAAGATAAATGGAAGCGAATGTGACTCGAACCACGCATCAAATGTACACAAGTCCTGTCTATCTTTTCCATTCATCTTCGGGACCCGTGCGAAGTGAACGCCTCTTCCATTTGCCCGTCTGCTTCCTCTCCTTAGAGAGAGAAAGAAAGCGAAGGTGCAGAGGAAGAGTGCGCTGAGGAGGGCCACGTGACCACGAGGGGTCGTTGTCCAACGAAGGAGAGGAACATAAGGAAATCAATGCATCACAGAAAGAATTCTCAAACATATCCTCGATGCAATATTCAAATTCTGTTATACTAAAGGAAGACTTCGACGCTAATTTGACACGAAGTACAAAGCATTTGAGAGTAACGATGAGAGCCACTTCGTACACTAATCACATATTCTTGTTATTTATTTCATTAAAAACCAATGCTTCTTTATTACGGCAATCCAGGAAATAAAACTTTTTTAACAGTCATCCGTATTTATCAAGGATACACGAACTTGAAAATAGTCTGCCGGGAATTGAACCCTTCCACTAACTTGACTCTCGCATTGTTATATGAAATCGAAAGGACTGTTAAATGAAACAGGTTTTGGCGAATTGTTTCGGCTAGTAAAAGTTAATTTTTCTGTTATGTAAAACCTGTTTTATTTAACAATCCTTTCGATTGTGCCGGATTCCCACTGTACATCCTCCGTGCATTTTACATGAGATCGCTTATTCTGTTGAGAGGGCAAAAAATACCGATAGGCATTTACAATAACCCAATACCAATTTTTTTATGTTAGAGATGTATCAGCATAGCCTAGTAATTATTTTTTTCTGAAACACTTCGAAAAGTAGAAGAATGTGTTATGAGGGAAACGGAGAATGGCAATTAACGGGAGAGGAGAGCCGAAGGGAGAAGAAAGGCAATCTAAGGAGTTGTGATGGTATTTTATATCCATCCCAAAAATATAATTTCATGAATGTCTTTAGAAAGCAAAAGAAAATTCTCTCTACAATAGAACTTTATCCTAAAATATACGATTTCCCTCAGGGCCAACCATCGCGGTGGTGGAGAAACGCCAATTTTGGAAAATAACCTCTTATCACAGCTGCATATCAAATCAAACGAATGAATTCGAAGAGGGCAAATAACGCTAAACACCGTGTTTAGCACACCCATTCCACCTTCCACAAGGAGAGTGCAGAGGCACGAGAATCGGTAGAGATCTTTCAAAAGAACGTGCTCAGGCGATTCGTAGAGGAAACATAATTCGTCAAATCGTTAAGAATTTCGTCGGAAGAAACAATCATTCGCAGGAATTCCGCTTCGCGTCCTATTGAATGGGAGCTTCCGCCCTCCCACACTAGGGGGCAGACCGGATGTCCATCAACCGCAAAGAATCTTCGACGGGAGGATATTACGGAGAGAGTGCGAGAAAGACCTGAATCCGATCGGGACCACGGAATGTGATTTTCACGTTTAACGTCGTACGGCAATTGGCGACGAAAACCCACTTCCGTCCATTTATTTCCGTCCTTTAGAATCTTTCCGAAAGAAACAAAGCTAACGATTCCATCCAAGTAATTAGATCGACGCCATATTTGAGGCATTTTTGGAGGAATTCACCGCTTCACGCGGTGAATCAAAAACTGAAAAGTTAATATTTGAAGCATAAGTCTATAAGTACAGCTTCTTTGCAACATTATACGAAATATCGAGGAAATGGATCGCAGATGATTGATATTCATTGAAATATCTTTTCATACATCGGAGTTTTAGATGTCAATTTAATGTGAAAGCCTGGTTAAGTTTATATACTGATCAAATTTGAGAAACCCTGTATATACTAGGTAGAGGTACGTTTTTGATTTATCACTGAAACGAACCTTAAATTTTGGATTATAGTTTATATCATTTGACTATACACAAACACAAGGAAGCTCTTAATTCTGAATACAGAAAGACTCGGATCGTTTAAGTTATTGCTGACAAGAACCAAATTTAGGATTTCATTATTTGCTTATAAATATTTCCATATTTTTACAATTAATACTTCGCTCGTAATTTCATAGTTTACAGTTGATTTTGCTTGAATTATAGAGTATAACAAAAAAAGAAAATTGTATAAGAACAATGAGATAATCATAAAGAAAAATAATTTCATTTTTCGCAGGAAAAATGAAATTATTGTGGACAATGTCAAATGCAAGGCTAGGTTATTCGTTGATGATACAGTAGTGTATGGAGAGATCGTAACTCAAGATGACACTGGTTGTTTGCAGAATGATCTGAATATTATTTCGGGTTGGTGTGGTGATAGGCAAATAGAGCTGAATGTAAATAAGTGTGTTTCTATGGCTTTCATGCGGCCCACCAACGTTACCTGCGTACCTTAATTTCAGGAAATCCCTTGGAGCTCCTGATGCATCATAGATACCTAGGAATTACGCTCAGCAGTAATTTTTCCTTCAAAGAGCATATTCAAGGCGTAATAGGAAAGGCGAATAGAATGCAAAGCTTAGCCAGTAGAATTCTGAGGGGATGTTCATCGAAAGTTAAATAAATAGAGTGCTTTTGCCCAATTCGAACTATACTTGAGTCTTGCTGTGAGATATGGGATCCTCACGAAGTAGGATTAATTTCCGATCTCGAGATGGTTCAACGTAGAGCAGCAAGGCTCGTCAAGGGAGATTTCAGATTTGACAGCGGTGTTCCGGCTATGGTAGAATCCCTCGTACGGAACTCTCTTAGTGATAGAATACTATAGTTTCGACGGAAGCTTTTTGATAAATTTATCACTACCGATTTTGGGGAAGAGATATTGTGATCCCAGTTATAAACTTACGCGATCTTCGGGAGAAAAAAAGCGATACAGGAAAATAGTTGCCAGCACAGATAGTTACTTACGGTCGTTTTCCCCGCTAAGTATTAGAGAAGCTAATAGCATTCCAGATTATATAGGGATGTCAATGTTTTACACCCCCTGCCACGCGCCACTGGCGGATTGCAGAGTTAAAATGTAAATGCATGAACATGATTGCAATAGCCTTATAACGTTCGAAAATGTAGCGGTGGTTATCCCAGGGATAGTGGCATCGCAGTCAATTAATAAGCGTGTTCCGCCTCCACATCATAATTTTGCGGATGCCTTTATTGGCGACTGAATTCACATCACCAATAATTCAAGAATGCGCCAAACTGAACTGCTGCCAAATGAGGTGGACTCCTACAGCTATTCCAATAGAAACTATTAACGAAAGATTCACCTTCATTAAAGCTCCGAGTTCAATGAGATTAGCTTACAATTTCCAATGAAAGGGGGAAAATATTTCTTGCTTATCTAAATTTTGAAGTAATACACTTACTTCAATTAGAATGCGGCTGCATAAAGAATATATAAAAAAGAAAGCGTAAACAATAAGTTAACAACGCTTCACAAACTGTAGGAAGCATCTCAAAGCGACTGACTAACTAAAAAGATTGCAAAAGTATAGCAAATTAAAATAATACTAGCTGAAATGCCCGTTGAAATTCAACAGGGATTACAAATATACAAATACGCGAATAAGAAAGACTGACTTAATTAAGTCACAATTTCTGACAGCTAAACCACGTAGCAATATGTAAATAGTCACGTTGCTATAAACAAATATGACGTTAACACGGGCCTTCGACGTGCTCTAATGAGAAGAACCGCATTCTCCGTTACTCCGAACGGGATTCTTTATAGTCTCAAAAGTTTCGTTTATTTTAAAGTCGATTGTGGCAGGCTTTACAGAGTGGAAATCCATAAAAGAGGATGTTAAGAATAAAGATTTACAAATACTTTTTTCCATTTCAGGTGACCTGAAGATGCCGAAACCGATCGTGTTTCAAATAAATGTGTAGAAAAAAGTATTTTTAAATCTCTATTCTTAACGTCCTTTCGTTTATTTGATTGAAATTCTCAACATTTCTATTAAAAATGACATTATAGTTCCTAGATAAGAAAATTTATTTAATTTCCATCTATTTGGTGTCACTTCTACTTTTTACGACGATTGTTTCTAATTTTTTTTTGCAATAAGTGCTGCAATCGATAAAAGTGACGCGCATTTATTACAGAAACGTATTATGAGCCTGGGTTATCCTGGTATCCTGGGTTCGAACCCGATCCTTCTCAGTAATGGGAACAGCTTTCCTAAGGGTTTCTTCTAGGAACGCGATGCAGTTTCCATCGAATCTCAAAATCAAACCGTTTCAGGAATAAAGGGGGGAGGTAAGGTAAAGAGGCAGGTAAAGCAACATTTTACTGATTCGGAATCAGTCGACATACATTACGTCATCCAAACCATTTGTTATGAAGGCAAGTGAATCTATAGATAATCTGTAATCTAAGTGATTCGTGGGGTAGGAATGCGTTTGGTCGTTAACTTGCAAAAGAGGGAAACCAAAGGTCTGAAGAGTCATCGCGTCCGACGAAAATAAAAAAAACGAGGCGCAGTGGATAGAATCAGCAAGAGATGATAACCATGTATGGAATTGTCGCCTCCTTCAGACCGCACACTTTCTGATGATGCGTCGAGAGAGGATATCCTCCTTCCATCGATTTCTGCCATCCCAAAAAGATATTCCTCAAAGCATATCGTGGTAAATACTGCATTATGTATGGTGATAGATACTGAACTAAAAAACAATAATTCATAAACAAAGTGAATGTGTATATTTGCATTCGAGTATTCACTAATATAATTTCGCAAATATAACTTGGAAATAAATTATTATTGCCCTCACCAATCATAGCATTATCTTGTAGAGAAATTCTCAATAATTCATTGAACAAATCTACACGACGTACGCCAACCGTCTCCTTGTTCGGATGCGGACATTTTCTCGGATTTATAACTGGGTTTACTGCTTCGAATGAATGAAGTTATTTCATCTTGAAGATAGACTGCAGACCCGAGAACATTTTCTGCATTATCTTATCTGAGAAAATACAGATTTCACTTGACTAGTGCCTAGTTCGCATTCAGTAACTGTCGGCTGATACTCCTAATGATTCCTTTCAAAGGATGCAATTTACGTAGATCAATTTTCCACACTCGTTTGATGATTTAAGGCTACATTTCTGTATTATTTATCACATGCCATCAGCCTTTATATTCGGTTACTATATTCAATTATATCGTAAAATGTGCAGTAAAATTAATTTCATTGTTTTTTAATACTTCTCCTAAGATTATGATTATTGTAACCGATTCTAGATTCAATTCTAATGTAATTGTAAATGTATCACGATTTGGATTTTTGACGAAGCCACGCAATTTGTATGTCGTTTACGAATAGTAAACTCTGTACTACACTCATAATTCACAAAGGATGAAAAAAAAATCAGCGATCGGACAAGCAATTTGAAAGAACATTAGTCGTTTAATCTGTAATTTCGCGAGGAAAAACTGCAGAGAAATAAATAAAAATGTCCATAACGTCTCGAAATATCTAGGTATGAAGAAATCTTTTAGATTTATGTGATGCATTTCCGTAATGTTTTAACTTTTTCAAAACACTAAGCAGCCAAAATTACCATTTCGATTACGAATCTACCTCAGCTACGGTATTTCATCTTTAAGGATACTGTTAATTTCGTGCTTTGGCCTAAACAAATCCATCAAAATTATTCTCGGTAATTGATAAACGTTTGATCGAAGGGCAGAAGTTAAAAGCCGCGATGATAAAGAACAAAATGATACAGCTCTCAGTTGCTTCTCCAGGGGTGTTATGATAGATGCCTTTCGAGAGCTCCCTTAATCTTGGCTCATCAACTTCTTTGGCAGGATCCATATTTCCCAACGCCAAATAATTAAGTCGAGGATTTGATCATCGGTCTGAAAATAAAGCGATTTTTTTTTGGGAATTCTTCAAGGCTGATACAGAATTCTTCAAGACAGATACAGAATGCTCCAAGGCTGATACAGAATTCTTCCAGGCAGATGCAGAATTCTTCAAGGCAGATACAGAATGCTCCAAGGCAGATACAGAATTTTTCAAGGCTGATACAGAATTCTTCAAGGCAGATACAGAATTCTTCAAGACAGATGCAGAATTCTTCAAGACAGATGCAGAATTCTTCAAGGCAGATACAGAATTCTTCAAGGCAGATACAGAATTCTTCAAGGCAGATACAGAATTCTTCAAGGCAGATACAGAATTCTTCAAGGCAGATACAGAATTCTTCAAGGCAGATACAGAATTCTTCAAGACAGATGCAGAATTCTTCAAGGCAGATACAGAATTTTTCAAGGCTGATACAGAATTCTTCAAGGCAGATACAGAATGCGTGCGAGCTGCTTCACTTCCTCAATTCTCCGTGATTTATTTGTTCATTCCTCTCGTTTTCCTAACAAACTTCACGCATCTGCATATTTAGTTCCATACGTTTACTTGATCATCTTCAGTCATAGCGACACCTCACAGGAGCTAGTTCCTCTTAAAATTTCAAATGCCCTCATTCTACTGAAAACATTGCAGTGTAAGCTTAGGTCTATATGATGCCTAAAAAAAACATTTTCATTATTTAAAATGGACATCTAAGAGTAGCATTTACTCCCCACACACAATGGAAATATGCTATACATGAATGTATGTAAAGTCTGTTACAGTTGGAATTTGTACATATTGATAAAGGACCTACCTAATGATCAACGTAATGCAAAAAACCACTTTTTAATAATTTTATAGAGCGCCGATTTAAATTGGTGTATGATGTCTACCTTATACTTCCTTAGACAAAACGACCCTCAGTTAAGATGGTTCTTAATTTTCGTCAAAGTTTTAAAGTTTTAGCATGTATTTGTCCTAGAAAGGCGAGCCAATACAGTATCAACCTATGAATTTAGTTTATCATCATCTGTATACTAAAAATGCTGTATAGCGTATACGGAATTATAACCTAATCGTTATTTTTCGAATGAACAAACTGTTTTTGCATCTGGCAATTTATTTTTTGTATCTGTCCTGGATTTTTGGGGCCTATTTCATGATTCAACTCTCGTCGAATCTGCGGAAGCATAATGTATACTTTGAGGACTCTTTCCTCCTTCAAAAGACATGAATACATTTTATCCTCATTCTATGAAAGTATCTCAATAAAGAGCTAAATTTGTATTCCTCTTTCCGGATTGTTTCTATTGAGTGAGATAAAACAAAACAGAGATTATCGATGTAACGCAAAATGTTTCATATTCAAACAAAATGCTTCGAATGATCAGAAAAAGGATGATAAATCGTCAACCTTCCCAAATGCACTAAATTCGCAAGTGGACCACATATCGGTCAATCGAAATGCAGTCGCTTCCACATTTACGCATGAGGATGCAAGAGAGCGAATTTTATTTCAAACCGCAATGTCCTCTTTCATTAACTATTCTGCAGTGATGCTGCAATGTATCCCCTTTTGTCACACAGAGATGCACCCGACGTCAAAAGCGCTCACATATTAGGTTAAAGCAAACACGAAAAGTCTAATGCTGACCGAATCGAGGCTAACGTCCGAAAGATTACTATCCTTTGACGAAGGCACACTGCGTGCAGGGGAAAGTAGGAATGAGTTCAACCAGTTTTTAATATTTTCATTCAGCCGTTTCAGAGGTCTAAAAAAGCATCAGAAAGATTCGTGGAAGGGGGAGGCTGCGTAAACAGGATTTCCATGAGCCCAAAAGGTGAGTGAAACCACAGCTAAGAGCGGATAGAATCGAGTGCCTTCCGCCAATGGGGAAGATGTAATGAAAAGCAGATCAGATTAAATTGCCAAGCGAAACCCAAATGAAAAGCCCACGCGTTGGCTGCTTTAAATGCACCGAGAGGATATTAGCTGCGATCCATGATGACGCATAGATAAAGCGTAGTAACCAAATAAGGTGTAATTTTTCACTAAAAGCACCGAGTAAATTGCTTCCAATTATTGGAAAGAGATCACGCGCAAATGGGGGAGTTCTACTTAAACAATGGGAAATTAATTAACTAATTACGAGCATTATTCTCATTACAATGAACCCAAATATATTCAACCCAGGGATTTAAATTCAAAAATAGAATCAATCGCTTGTCAAACGAACGAAGAGCCAATGTCGACGTATTTTAGGACATCGCATAAACAGATTCGGAAGTAAAACGTATCAAGAGAACAAGTATTTACAACGTACGATGAAAGAGCGAAACTGAATTTTTTCAGAAAATTACACATTGAGCAGAATCCTAAATACTTTTCGTAGATCTCTTGTTTTCCTTTAATTGAACATATCTACTTTCATTTTTACAGAATAACACAGGTTACACTTTTCGAAGATATACAGTTTCAGAGATGATCAGGAAATTAACGAGATCTTTATACACTAGATAATCTATCTATATATATAAAGCAGAAATTCTGTGGGTTTGTTTGTGGGTTTGTGTGTTTGTGGGTTTGTTTGTCTTGGATTGGAGTCCACACCGTTTGCCCGATTTGTCTCAAACTTTGCATACGTGTCCTCTGACATCAGGAAGGAAGTACTGTCGCATTTTTAATAAATAATTTTGCTGGGTTCGAACCAAGATCGCTCAGATAGATTTTCATAAGGAATACACGTAAGCTTCACTTTTATCGGTTGCAGGCTTTATTTCTCTTGAAGAATTTAATTAGAAGGAATAGTCGTACAGAGTCGAGACAAACACCGAAAGAAAGAAGATCGAATAAAGATTCTTATTTTGGTCATGGAATCTTACTTTCGATTAGAATTTGCGAGAGTATTGGTAAAATATACAAATATTTTGTGAAAATTCGAGGCTATAAACAACTCATCCCCCTGACGACCGATCCCATTGTTGAATCCGAGCTCATGTTTTATCCCGTACAAATACTCGTGGAGTTTAAGCTCATAAAGCTGCTGATTGAGGAGGACGATATATTACATGGATAACGAGAAATTTTCTGTAAGAAGGTAACCAGCAATTGCAGGTAAGTGATTACAGTCAGATTACCAGCTCATGGATGAGGGAAGTTAGATGTCTTGTATGATATAAAGCAAATATTCTGTGGGTATGTACGTTTTTTTGTATGATGTGTGTCTTCGATTTTAGTACAAACCGTTTGCCAGAATCGCGTCAAACTTTGCGTACGTGTTTTCTTGGACCAGGAAGGACGTACTTTCTCAATTTTACTCGATAATTTTGCTGGTTTCGAACCAATATCGCTCAGATGGGTTTCAATTAAGAATAAATCTAATCTATACTTTTATCAGTAGCAGGCTATTTTTCTTTTGAAGAATTAAAATAGAAAAATAGTCGTGCAGAGTCGAGACAAGAAGCAAAAGAACGGAAATAAAATGAATATTCTAATTTTGATCGTGGTATATTGTTTCCGAATCGAAATTTCGAGAATTTCGAAAAAATACGCATGAATTTTCCAAAATTGTTGAGGTTGTTAACAGCCAATCCTACTGACGATCAATGAGATTTTTGAGCTGAGCTCATGAATTTTTTTTTCCTGTGTAATAAGAATAGCTTGGGATTTTAGACTGTATATTCTAAAGGGATTTTACGCATTGCACGACCGGCAACTTGAATTTAATCTACTTCTATATTCCCCGTTGAGAATCAACGGACGCTTCAGCTAGTTTATAATAGGAAAAAACAACTTTTGACAGCTAAAGGTATTTTTTTACTCTTATCTACTAGATAATTTAAAGGAATTAGCTTAATAAAAAGGTCGCTTGTTTTTTAAAAGATTTAAGCATGAATTGTTCACTAAATTTAGCAGAAATATTCTCCCAGATTTCAATATACATGGAAGCAGATTCGCAGAAGTAGATGCATCGATTTTAATTTGAAAGGAGATAAACACGGAGGAAGATGACGAACACTTTTCAGGATTTCTTCGCTGAGCGTCTTACATTCAACGACATTCTCTTCAAGCACGAACGCACATGTGATCACGAATCCATTCGGCCAACTTGCAGTTTCTTGCAAAAGTGGGGCTCCTCAGACGGAGTGATCAAAACGAAACGACGCAGAGTGGTCGCTGTCGGCGGTGATATCCACGCTGCGCCTTGCCGGAGAGGAGGGCAAACACAGATTGCAAAGCGAGAAAAGGGGTGAGGAGAGAAAATGCAAAGTGGGAGTTATATTGACGCCTAATACGCAGACAGACAAACGCTTTCATTTCTAACGAAACTCAGATTGAAATGATACGGCCATCTTGAGTAACGAGTTCTAGAGACGCCCTTCTCCACAAACGATAGCATACGCCAATATCCAGAGATAAGATAGGAGGAGGGTCGAGCGGACGGGAACTGAAAATTAAACAGAGCAGTGTTATAAATCAACTGATAAACGAACCAAAGTCAGCAGCAATGAGGCGACCGGGTATTGAGTTAAAACATAAGTTGAGATAGAAAGTAGTTTAGAAGATAGTATGACTTCACTATGAATTCCATACGGAAAGAATATAAATCAATATTTCTGTGAAACTAAAACTATTAACTTTTCAATATATTTCAATGCATAAAACTTGCTTAAACAACCAATTTACCGATGTTAACATAAATGAGACCATGTAATATAGTAAAAAAACAGGTAAAATGGTTGGATTACGTTAGAGAATTCCTCATGAATGCAGTTGAAGAATAGAATAAGTAAAATGTGTTACTTGAGTTCATTCTCACGATTAAAGCTGAGGATTTTTCTTTACATGTTCCGTCACAACGACGACTTATATATTCGAAGGGGGTAAATCAACAGCAGTCCGACAAAATGCTCTGAACGTAAGACACCTGGGACTTCATACCTTTTAATTCAACACGCATACGACGCAGTTCGTAAGGGGGAATATCCGAATAAGCTCGTTGCTTGGCACCGCAACAAAATTGAATTTTAAGATACAGTTATACACTTTACGAAACCTTTGCTAGCAGTATTAAAACGCTGACCCTGTATTTAGTAACGATATGCGACAAAAATAACAATTAACGTTATTTAAGAGCTAAAACTGCTTGCAATACAGAATCTACTGAGATAACGAGGCGATACAAATTTACGCATTTCTATACATCAAAAATAGCGTAAATCAACGGTACATGAATACGTAAAATAATAAGTACATGAACAACTTCATTGATAGCCATAGCTAGGCCATTCTTTGAGATAGGAGTACACTAGGAGGAGGGAGAGAGAAAAGTAGGGTCTGAGAGGAGGAGGAGGGAGGCTGTGAAGTACGGGCAATGCGAGATCTTCTAAGCTGGTCGTTTGAAGAGATCGGTTATTGAGAGGGAAATGGAAAGAGCGAACTCGAAGAGGGAAATGTCTGACGTCCCTTAATGAAGATTCATTTTCTGCGCTTAGTCGCCGAAGAGAAAGTTGAAGTCACTCCTCGAGGCGAAACAGTGGCGTGCTGCGATATCCGGACAATGAGTCTCCACAAGTGCGAGACATTCAAACGAGTTTACCAAGTTAATGAGATCAGCCGAAGGCTCGCAACGCTTGGCGTGGACTCGTTACCACCTCCTCTTAGCAAGTACTTGGAGTAATCAATATAGGTATGTGTGATAGTATTTCATTTGTGACAAAGACCGAGCAAAATAATACAATACATTAAGAAATAAATCGTTGTTTATACCGCATCATCACTTGCTTATCCATTGTTAAGCTGAGGAGCGAAACTGAAGAATACGCCATCTAAACAGACACTCCTCGAGGACGGCTGAGGCTACTTTCGGTGACACTAACTAATCCAGAGAGTTGAACTTTGCGTTACCTTATTTAATACATAATTAAGTTTACAAAATTATATTTCATAAAAATTAAAAACGTGTATTATATTACTTACCTTAAGTAAATCAGCAAGGAGGAAATGAAGAATTAAGATCGACTTTGAAGTACGAGTTAATTAGCAGAATTTCATGAAGAAGGCGTTATTTCTTTATTTGTTTCCAGATACAGTTGCTGGAGGTAGTCTACAGTAGCCAAATTAAAAATCTCCATTCTCCAAATTTGTTATGATTCCTAAATGATAATTCGAACGCAAAAATATCACACTTAGATGCACCACAACTACGTTAGAGAGTTACAGAGGAGATTTTTAGGAAGGCGAAAGAACATCAACGTTTATGGGGAATTAGAGGTTTAGATTAGCAGTCTTCGTCGGCTTTGCTATCCTCGGTGTTCGGAGAAAACAGGAAAGGGTAGGCGCACTTTTGGGTATTGCAATGAAGAACTAAGTACATAAAAAGGGATAATCACATCAATGATTAAGCGCAAATGTTTTGATCATAAAATAGGACGAAAGAGAACTAGAAAATGATGAGGATGGCTAACGAAACTGATATAATCAACTTTCATTCAAATTTCTGATCTGATATCCCTTGTATTTTAAAAACTCCCACAGAATTCAAAATATATTCCGAGACGACAAATTCTATTTCTAAACAAGCTAAGCCTGGTTTCAAAACAATTAGAACACACAGTTTTTGAGGATAATCCATCATGAGAACCTGTCCAATCCACCTGAGAACCTTATATTCATAACTTTCATAAACCTATAAATACAAGAACGCAAAAATGAAGGAAAATACAGCAGACGGTAAGAATTTATCAGCCGAAATACATGAGCAGAAATAATTTACAACAGAAACGACTAATGATGCTTGAAAATACTTGAATCGAAATTTCACCCTGTGGAACTTCAAATAAATACCCTTCCAATGCCCATGGCAAGAGGTGAATGCAATCAGGAAGCGCCGACGAAGCCATTTTAATGGCATCTCGTTAAAAACACCAAGTCTTCATCATGAGCTTCCCTAAAATCAATCCCAAAATGAACGCTGCTGACGGCTCAAACTGCGGGTCATCGAAAAAGTTTTTTTTTCGACAAAAGACATCAGAGGGGGATGTTTGACGTAATTTCTGCTCCGCGTCCTCGATTCTTGATTGAAATGAACGATCAAATCAATCGAAAACTTTTGGAAATCTATCAGTCGAAAGATTTGAAAATCTCGGTGGGGTGTCAAACAAAAAAATTGCATTTTTGAACCTTCATTTCAAAATAAAAAGAGATGACTGTGGCACGCCATTCGGAAGATTGTCAAAAAATGAACAAACGATAAAGTAACGAAAAAATTAAAAATGACTCAATTTCAATTACTGCATAATTCACACATATAAGGGGATATTTTAACATAATCCACATAAATAGAATCTATCAGTTTCAATCCAGAATAGGGCATTAGAAATATACAAAATTTCTATACTGAGCTGAAAATCAATTTGAAGTAATAGCTCACACAAATATGTATAAACGTACTCTATTTTACGATAGAAGCAACATGACCCATCCAAAAACACTATTGCAAGAGGTGGTATAATTATAGATATGTGGGTTGCTCACTTTACTAACAAACCGCAGCTACAGACTTAAGAATTGATAGCCGAATGTTGGAGGAAGTATAGAGGCAATGATACAAATTATGCGTACTAGGAAATTTTGCGGTTGAATGTTCGTAAATAAATTTTGCATGAAAAGTCTCATGAAATAATTGATTGCAAATATTTATTACCACTGTATCACAAGGTGCGTTCTTCATTCACAAACAAATCTGGTTTTCAATTTTAAATTGAAGATAGACTAGAGTAAATGAATGAATAAAAATATTTCCCATCAGTAAGAAAATACTTAAAATGCAGGCGTTTTTGAAGAATGAAAGGGGAGCCTGAATGACTTTGGTAAAATCCATGGAGCCAGTCCTGAGCAGGAGGTTTCTCGATGAATTATATACTTTATCTACGATTATGAGAACACATTCTCGTGAGCCCTTTCCTCCATTTGAGCTGTGAAGGCATGTCCTTGAGTATTAGATAAGTTTCATTAAGGGATTTACCTTTTTATTTTAACCATAAGAAAAGAATTTGAGTGAAAATGAAAATCAACAGGTCCTAGGCTTCAGAAGGTTCGCATTCACGAAAGTTACGTGACAAAGAGAAAAACCCCCATCAACCCACTTCCCAAAACCATCAAAAATTTTCGATGGTTTTGGGAGTGTTTTATACCCTTTAATTTACTGTTGTACCCATCAGTGGCCTTTACCCGATTATCAAAACAATATGTTGTTACAAAATCCCTTCTACAGTAATTTTCGACTCTACGTATAGTATTGTATTGAATAATATCGAAGTGTACAAGTTTATGAATATTATTGAACGAGTGTTTTGCAATAATAAATGGTTTTTTGAGTGTAATTATTTCCATATTTGTACAGTTGCCCATCACGCCTACTTTTGTGTTCCACGTATTAACGAAATAAATCACCGTAAGTCACTTGGGCTCAATTCGTGGCAATCGTGACTATATCTGTGAGTCCAAAGGGACGACAAATGCACGGGCCAAATACTACTTGACCCTCCAAAATGGGTGTGACGTTCGATAGAAATACCGACTTGGTTGAGCTCTTTCGTTTGTTTTGAATTCTTCGGATTTTTCCTCAACCGTCTCTCTCTCTTTAACTCTTCCTTTTTTCCCTGTTTTGTGTCCAGTTTCGGCTTTCTTTCGAAATACTCTCTTTTTTCACCGACGACGAACTTTTTTTGTTTGTTCTGTGGGTGGAGAGCTTTAAAGAGCGTAAGATCGTTGTAGTAGAGAAGGGCGACCACGAGGGGATACTCCTCGTGATTTTCCGTTCTTTTTTATTTCGCCTCCAATGGGAATCGATCTGTGGAGATGTAGCGGACGAAGCGCTTTGTAATTGAGATACTTTCGTTGTCATTCGACTTTCAGGTAAGGTCTCGAACTTGTACTTTAATATTACTTAACGATTCTTGAGTAACTTTAAGTTCTGCCGTGAATATCTTTCATTCGAAACTGCTTCTAGTGCCAAGGCATAGCAGCATAGGCCTCTTCCTATTCTGAGTTATCCTTTTTCTTTTTTGTTTAAAAAAATATACATACTTCTCCTTCAAGTTCGATTCCCATTTAAAATACAACTCTTTTATTTTTTTTTTGAAAAAGCAGGATTATGACGACAATTTTGACTCAAAATATAACTTTTCTTACTGAGGTTGATTATTTTGATTAATTTGATAGTTTCTCATATTTTGAGATTATTTTCCTCTTGTTTTGTTTAGAGCCTATCTTTGTATCCATATTAGTAATTTAACAGATCTTATGCTAATATGTCAGGCCTTCGTGATACAGTTATGTGATGAGTATTCGGATGGATCATACTGGCAATCGTATAGTTATATAGATAAGGGTATACGGTGCAAAAGGTACATCCTAGGATACATAGGGTCTATAAGGGCTTATTTTTCCTTGTATCCGTTCGTGTCTATTTAACCCCAACGATGAAGGAAACTGACGACGGATGCGTTAGCCTCCGTCCGGCTCAACTGGAATTTACTTCAATGGCTACAAGAGCTCCATTGGGAGACTGCGATCATTTTATATAATGGATTACAATACTACGCACGTATTTACTAATTGTATTTTGATTTCGCATGACAAATTAGGAAGCTGTTTGAAAACAGTGTTTTCGTTTTCTATAAATCTTTCGTTATAATCTTGCGTTATAGTATTTTCTTGTTTCTATTTTATCGATAGTATTTTCTTGATTACATCGTAGTGGTTGTTTTTTCCTGACTATATTTAATTGATGTTTTTTTCTTTATTTTATTTTATTGATTCTATTTTTTAGATAGTATTTTATTGATTGCCTTTTCTGTATTATATTTCTTATTGTGATAGCATTTTATAGCACCGCAAATACATGTATGTCAAACAGTTAATGGGATAACATATTATCGTTCTCTCTGTTTAGGAAATGTGATATTCTTTAGTGTCACGATATCCCCCTCATTAGGTTCACCACTCAGCTTTATTCGTATCCTTCGCTGATGTTCAAATCCCAGTATTATGGTGCACGATTTTTCCAGAACATTGCCTCTCGCTCGGCCTTGCTGAATTTTATCTAGCATGAAAAGGGAGAAATTACATCGCAGGTAGGAAACGGTACAATGCAGCGGTCGGGAGCATTAAACTGTGATGTTCATTAATTTTTGTTCTTTAATTGGTTTACTTTAATGCGCAATTGTTCTGACCACAATGAAAGAAATCTGGGTACGAGTAAATGATGAATGATAATTATATAAAATACTTAGAAACGACGGTTGAGTGAACCTTTTGCCGCAAAATCACTCTCACTCCGTCATTTATTAATAAAAATCGCATAACAGAGGTATCGGCACTTAATTGTGAAGAAATGCTAATGAGTTGTATGCGGATGATAATTCAGAGGCTCTCTGATATTATACTGGTTTTATGCGATGCGAAGTTATGATTGGCCTGAATTTAAAGAGGAGTGGGCCCAGAGGAGTGAGATATGCATAATAATCCAATAGCCCCTTTCATCTTTCCGTCTCCTCCATTACATTACCTGCATCAGGGAGTACCCATCCGTTATCCAGACCTCTTTATCCTTTGGAACCTTCCTCGACCACTTTGTAACTCGGCGTTAATTTTTACTGATTTCAATTGCCGATAAAGAGCGGGTGACGAGAATTTATAACAACGAGCGGCACCGGACAGTGTTCCACTTTTAAGCACCTTTTTCGGTTCTGCTCCGTGATTCTGCGGCAACACCTCTTTCACTATCCTTCCTCACGGATTCTCCTCGTCCTTGCTGTTTACGCCCCTTCGTGGAAACATATTTTATCGGTCGAATGCTCATTTTGGCTACGCTTAAACCTTATTAATGGAATGCGTTTTGCCCTTAAAGGTCTTATTCGAGGATGTGCTAGTCGCTCGTGTGCATTTATGTTTTCTACTCACGAGGTTTCAAAGTTAGTCAACTTGGAGATGTGTTGATATTTGGAAATAAATAGTAAATTCTCTTTGCTCTCTATCGTTTATTGGTTGTGGAGGATCAGCCCTCCGAATGTTTTCCTCTACAAAAAAGGATAAAAATGATTAACACTTATGGCCCTATAACAGCAAGAGAGTCAATACGGGGGGCCATTTAAAAGCTTATTTTCAATATATTTTATTTATTATATTTAACAATAATTTTATTATTCATAAATATATTTATAATACAAATAATAAAATATATAAATATTATAAGTAAAACATAAACAGTATTATATTTAATAATATTCTTTAACGACGTAACTTAAAAAGAAACCGGCAGATGGCCCACCCTATAAATGTCTAGCATTAACAAATAGTGTGTTGCTAACCAATTCTTATCTGAGAAACACATCATCAAACCAATTCTTCCTCAGTCTTTTAAATCATTTTGGCGGAAGAAGTAAAAACTATGTATCTGATCCGAAATATCAGTTCTTTTCTGGGAAACCCCCGTTAGTAAAAAATAGCAGACCAGAGGTACTTCGGGGAAAAATCACCAGATTATGTATGTCCATGATTTTTCTACCTTGGAGAAAAAACAAAAGCTACATAATGCATAAAAAGTCCGCTGGACTCTACGCAATCAATATAAAAAACGAGTCAGATTATGCGTGAAGATAGCTAATGTTTAGAATTTTCTAAATTATGTCTCACTTCTTGTGCGTGGTATTGTGAACGTTGTTATTGAAAAACACGTCGCATGGTTCCGTACTCCATCGTTGCTACGAAAAGCGTTGCCGTGAACCGTGGTCTGAACCGTGCTTTTGAGACGAATAAAACGAACATTGGGAGTGAATACGCCGAGTGAGTCACTCTGAGGGAGGGGAAGTCCCTCACGTGTCTCCTCTTATGGTCCTGCGCTCTCTCCCGTATCAGCGCCATCTGACAACATCCGCTACAACTTCAGGGATGACAAAAGAGTAAGTGGAAAAGTTATAAATAAGCGTGACCTCACCTCCGTTATCGATTGCCTGGTTTATTTCTTCTTTTTTAACGCACTGTGCTCGACATTGCTGATCTTGGTGTCCGTCGTAAGAAGAGGTCGTTTTGTTACTCTTTGTCACTTCCGAAACTTGTATTTATTTCTTTGGAATGCCTTTGGGATCTGCGCTTGGTCGCGAGGGAGTTTGTTTATGCAGGTTACCAGGGTAATGATTAGTTCATTTCTTTGTTTAGCGGATTGGTTTTCCTCGATTTAAACGCACGATTAAATGTTCGTTAAAAATGACGCTGAGGTCAGAAGTTCTCCAGGGTTGTCTTTTGCTGCCAAAATCACCTGCAAAACTGAAACAAGCAAATTCTCATTCCAGGAGATGTTGAATGAATTGAATATTCGTTGTACATTGCTTACATTTTACGACTGACATTTTGGTCGGTGTGCTTCAAATTGCTTTAATTTTAATATCCTCCCCAAATACCTCGTTTAACTGGAAATCTTCGGAATAAAGATTCTGAATGACGAAACTAACAAATGCAATACTAAATCCGTAGACATCTCCCGAATTTTTAATGAAATTCCATCGGAGATCTGCTGTGTGCAATGACTATGTAGAGTTCAAACAGCAATCGGCTACCGAATTCAGAATTTTATCAACCCTTAATGCAGACGACTGGGAACTCTATTTTAGCCGAGATATCGATTCGGTCCTCTCCCTTGGATGCTGATTTGCATCTCAAAAGGAGATATTCTCGTCGATCGCTTCCGAGTGTTCTCCTTTCAATCCGTCGGATTTTCCGCAATAAACGAATTCTATGAATTCGACAAACGGAATTCCCTCATCAAATGTTTTTCTCGTGACTCATAATCCTTCCCTTCCGCTTTTGTAGAGACTTAGAGTGAATGAAACGGTCACTATTCGTGATGTGCCTCTGCATTTGCAAGGTGCTTTAATTTAATTTAATATATTGTTTTGTATGGAATTCCATCGAGTATCATTAAAGAAGTTTAATTTGAATTATAACTTAAAAACAATTAAAGAAAACATTATGTTTCAATGATCATTTTAAATTAATATGAATAAAAATTGACAGGTCGCGAAAAGATGCCGATTGAGCGCGACATTCAGAAATTACTACTTTTTTTCTTATCGAATTTACCGATTTGTCGAAACTGACATCAATATTCTATCGAACGACTCCAAAGACCTCTTGACGGGGATTTGTAGATGCGACTGCTATTTGCGCATACGTGATTCATGTAAACGAACAATTAACAGAAATACAACAGTTGAATAGTGAATGATTCCAATTTTTTTACCTCCTGTACTCAGTCGGCTGTGATCGAATATCGAAGCTGATTATCATCGAAAGTATAGGTACTCTTGCACTAGAGAAGGGGCAGAACATTGCCTTAATTGGCTAACTATCCAAATTGTACGAAGAGAGACGAATTAAATTCCAAAAAAAAACAAAGCACAATTTATTCCATTTTTTTTAATGATGAAGAGGCGTGGATACAATGTTCTTTCAACTATGCATTCGTTTAAACGCCTTTAAAGGCTGCAAGTGTATAACGGCTTCTTCTAAAAAAGATTCATTGGCCGACGAGTTCTGCATCGTTAATTATATCTAGCGTCTTGGAACAAATCAAAACCCTCTTCGCTCTAACTTTTTTGCTCATAATTTTGTTATCCGAGTTTCGCTCCTTAGCACAGGATTTCTTGCGTAAGGTTTCGAGTCGTTAATTACATCGAATGGACGAAAGCCAGAATTAAATGGAGATAAAATGAAATGCTGGGGGCGAAAGCTTTTCCCGTTATCTTTGCGAGATGAGAGGCTGAAAGGAATAAAAAAAGGCCTCCGATTCGTCAAATTAACGAACGGAAAGTGAAAGTGACGAGCAAGATCGCGGTGTCCAGCGATGAAACTACCCTTTCGAAACAGAAGCGATTCAGAGGTCATTTTACTGCCGGATTATGAACCGAAGCAAAAAAAGTTCTTAAATTGCGAAAAGCGGCCTCCGGTAGAAAAAAAATAACTCAAGAAAAATCTAAAATCTTGAAGGAAATCTCTCTCACGAAAAAAATTACATCTTCCTCGTCCATTCACACGCATTTTATCGCCCTTGAAGATGTCCCCTTCGAAAGGAGAAATTATTATTCGGATAAAAAACGTGAATTTCATCTCGAGAGAGAGAGAGAGCCCGAAGATGAATAAGACACAGGTCCCTTTTAAAATATTTTTAGCGGTCAACAAAAATGAAGTAGTCACTCCTTTATCTCTCTATCCTTTTTTTTGGTGGGGAAAGATAGAATTCTCAGGGAAATCTCTTCCAAATTACTCCGATTATTTTTTTTAAGATGCACAACCTCGGGGCGGAACTGAACTAGAGACGACTGTGATCGCTGGAATATTTCCCTAAATTTATTAAGAAAGCGACGGTGATGCGGCACGGTAAAAGAGTGAGCTCTTTCGTGATTTTAAGAATTCGTGACAAAGGTTCCGCTGTCGGACACATGAAAGCACGAAATCATAAAATAAATAGATTTTTCAAGGACGTGAATCTTTTCGTGCTCTGAAGAAAAGCGTCGAAAACCAGGGAAGGAGTCGTAGGCAAAGGACAGTTACTCCACGGAATCCTCTTTTCGTAATCACACCTAAGTGGCTTATTGACCATATCATGTTTATTATTACACAAAGCTGAGCGACCACACAAATCTAAACCAAGCACGAAAGAATAATGAATCTATACAAATTAAAACAAAAACAGTGCAAAAGCAAATCCTCAGTGCAAATGAATATTTTATAACCACGAAGAAAAGTATGAGAGGCACATGATGATGCTTAGAAATGTAATCATGACCAGTTGAAGTTTTTAACAACTTTCAAATTTAAAAATTTGGCTTGATCCATATGAAATATAATGAAATATCTCCGTAAAGTAACACCTGAATCTTTTCTTTCAAAGTTCCAACTTGAAGAAAGAGAGAATTCCATACGGAACAGAATGAAATAATATTACGCTGAACTATGCAAGTCTCAGCAGCATTACACCAACAACGAAAGACTAAAAATACATATCATGGCGTTTATTTTGATGATTCGAGGAGGAATTCAAGTTGAGGATAATATTCCTTTGAATCGTCAGAAATTTTCTTTCCACATTCATTTTATATAAAACACAATGTCTGCCATCCCATTCTTCCCGGAGTTGACCTACAATTTTACGTACGGAATTTAAGGGTTTAAATCGTTCCCTGACCAAAACTGACTTTAATCTTACAGAAAGTAATATCACAAACATTTACGTAATGGAGTCCCCTCTATTCGAAACTGAAAGCACTTCAAATAGAAAGATGACAAAGAGTCTGCGGTTATACATTCGGGTATATTAAGGAATGACTGTTCATCTACTATAGTGCTCAAAGTTAACAAAACATTTTCGAGGATTAACATTCATCAGAAGAACAGGAATTGGGGGAAAAAATTTAACAAACAAAGAGGAGCACATCAGATGAGATGAAGCTGATTTTAAACCGTAAATACTGGTTCAAATCCAAAGTTGATAAAATAGTTGTTAGTTAATCGTATTTGAAAAAATATGAATTTTGGAGAGAGGGACTGAGATCGCGAGATTCATGCCTCCGGTGGCCTACAAATCCATTTGTGAACAAATAGGAAGCCGAGTCTATTATTAAAGCGATATTAATGTCGGAAATGAAAGCACGGAAAAGAGGATCCGTTTAATGTACTGAAGATAATCCCGAAAGCCTCGAGCAAGAGAAAAACGAACTTTGGAAAGTTTTGATATAGAGTTACAAAATGGATGAGGAGGCACTGCTAGGCGAGCGGGGCGGCGAAGGGGAGATGCAGCGCCATCTGGCGGGTTTTAGCATTCTGAGTGAAGTTTTCCCCGCGATGCTAATTGGTGCCTGTTTCCCCGAAGACACTTGTGGGCTGAGCAACAAGAGCAGGTCACAAGTACTCGGCTGTTTGACACGGCGCAGTGTTTCTCCAAGCGATTCCGGATGACGAATTCAGCCTCCTCCAAATTGCGTAACGGATTGGATTACAGAAAGGGTATTAAAGTGCGTACGCGTCTCTGCGAAATGTAGAGCAAATCAATGAAATAGGGAGTCGCTGACTGCTATTATGGCACCGTGAATAAATACAGTTGATTCGAATTCCCTTCAGTGGAAAATTTGCAATGATAAGATAACGATTAATGAAATGAAGCAGATTATGTAAACCATCTTTCCATTTTAACAAAACTTTAATAAACAGTAATAAAGTAAAATTTTGCTAAGATTGAATTCTGTACTTTCTAAATCCGCAAAACGAAGCCTGGCTTTTTTCATCCACCAATGAGGTTTCTTTCGTCATCGGATATTTACTACAAAATAAATTCTCGAGTGGCCACAGAGCTGCATATTCATAATTCTAGAAGAAATCCAAGTTAAGCAAATGGGAATATCTACACCAAGAAAGGAAAGATGATAAGTTATTGACAATTCAAATCCATCCCTTAAATATTTCACGGAAAATGCAGAGCCAAAAGTTTACGAAATCCAAAAACGTGATAAAACCAAAGGAAGTGTATATTTGATTAGAGTGTTGAGGCTCATCGAAAAGTATGCCTTTATTGTATACCATGATTTATTGATAAAAACACAATACAAATTATAAAATTTGTACAAATTCCACATACTAAAATAAATAAACACGACCGGTTTTGGCGCAAAACGCCATCATCAGATGATTTGTGTTACATCAATAAATATAACTTTCAAAGTTTGATTTTATGCCTATATTGATATTGAACATTTTCTCCAATTAAATAATATTTTAGCTATTAAAATACTGTTCACGTAGACTTTCGAAATCTGCTCGAAAAAATAAAAACTGAGTAACAAATGAGGGAAATTGACACAAAGAACAGCAAAAAATAAATACTTGCACGTAAAGGGGCGATATTTCGCTTGTGGAAATTTCCACAATTTACAACCACACTAATACTGCCACACTAATACTGCCAGGTCCTGAACTAGAGGTGACTAATAACAAGGACGGCAACGGGTAACGCGAAACGGTTATTCACGTCTCCATGATACTACGGATAACCATGAGGATACTTCGTCATGCAGAAAACGGAAATGAGTGATGCTGTGGTGAAGAAATAAGGAAACGACATCCGACGGATCGCACGTGCGGAAGATCCTTTGGGTCCGTTCGAACGACCTCAGGAGCTCTCTCGAGGTGCCTTCGAAGGCTCAAAGAACGGTGATTCAACCAGTCGATTGCTTATTCCTCTGCAATGCCTTTCAAAATGGAGACTGCGAATTGACAGTTGAAGAAGGATGTGCACGAGTTGTAAACAGAGTACGTCGATTTAATTTCAACCGATGTTTGAACTATTTAGGAGATTCTAAAGTGATTAAAGTAAGCGATGGCTACTTCTTCGAATTCCGACGATGGAGCATATTAGCAATATGCATATTATAATAGCATTACGGTTCAGTCATAAAGTTCTAAAATAAAATTCGTGAAATCAGTTCAAAAAAGGAAAGTTTTGCAAAACTTTGCAAAAATATTCTATCTAGTTATGGTAGATAGTGTTTCCTAGTTTTCTGGAAAATTAAAGCTGTTTTTTACGAATTTTTTTAGGGGTTTTACATACTGGGGCTTAATTTTCTTGTATCAATAAGTTCATTCTTAGTAATTTCAAATTTTTACATTTCGGTCACGGCTAAGATACTCAAAAGGAAATTGGGGATCAAATAAAAGGAAAATAAAAATGACCTTGGTATCTTTCCTCGCAAAAATTCATCTTCATTTCAATCATTTAGCGCAACGTCATGGTTACACTGAAAGCGAGAATCGTTCAGCGTTTTTTTCGCAAAAAATTCAAATTATGAGAATTTCATTTTTATGGTTTATCGCGTTATCATTCAGCTCGATTACATGGGAACGAATACAATGAAAAGTAATATTTTTAAGTCGAAATCCATCTGTTTAGATTGAGAATCAAAGGGAAATCCTCACGAATCACGAGTTTAAATTATTTTCCGTTTTGCGAATCTTCCAGACCTATACACGCTGAACTCAATATTGGTCTCATATTCAGTCCCATTACATGAGTCGAGGAAAGCGGAGTCTTTCCAAAATGAAAAGATATGTACTGTATTATAGAAAAACATTTTAATGATATCCAACGATCAAAATTGGTAATGATAATTTCCTTTGTAGCGAAAGATTTACTTTAAATTGGTCGCTACCTACCTAAATCTGCAAACATAAAAACTAGTGAATAAAATGTATTAAACTCAGGAAAACATTGGAACCCATACAAAGATCTATAGTCGCTGAAGAAGGTGAAATTATAGAGATACGATTCTACCAGAAGCATATATCTACAAACATTTATCTCACGGACAAAGCTCAAAAAATGATTCAGCGAAGACGACATGTAGAGACACATTTCATTTGTAAGACACAAGGACACAAAGCGTTATTCCAGCACGAACTAGATTTTTCCTCGCCTCCGCTCTCAAAGAATCCTTCTAACATATCAGGAAAAAAACAGACGAGTAATATGGAGGAAAAAGTTTATAGGGCATTGAAAAATTCCCTCCAGAAAATTTCTGATGAAATTGATAGAGAATATAAAATAATTCGAAGGCAAATGTAATTAATTACTGAAAGACGAGACTCAAAGGGATCTCCACTTAATGAATCTGTAGTCGCAGAATCCCGCGAATCCGTGGACATTTGATCCGAGAGGCAGAAACGCGAAAGATGTCTCACACAATGAAAAACAAGGGTGAAATTCCATCCAAGAAGTCTAGAAACTGGAGGTGTAATATCCAGTCAGAATTCGATAAAAGAAGAGAGCTGGTGACCACGAACGAAATGTTATAATGAATATCGAAAATGGCAAATAATTGACTGTAATAATCTATAATCTGCGAAATGATTTTGTAGCTAACCACCACGTTAATAAGGCAACGTACTGAACTTACAATGAAACTTGCAAGTACCCATAAATGTATGGGAAATATCCTCAATTTTTATTTAATTATTTTACATACATTTATCCATACCATTGGAATACTTTTTTTATTTAACATAGGTTTCGACGCGTCCTGCCATTATTGGGCAAGGGTATTGACGACGATTTCCTGTATCCTAGCCTGATAATGACTCGAAACCTAGGTAACAAAATACATTATTCCAGCGATATGGGTAAAAGTCTCATTTCTTTACGTCAGGAGTCCTTAGACAAAGTCGTGTCTGTTCAAAGCTATGCAATCAATGGAAAAACGAGTTTCACAACATTTCAAATAAAAACAGTGTATTCGTAGCAAACGTAATAATAATTACAACAGAATTAGGCGAATTTTCTGTTTTAGGAGATCACTCTCAAATAAACCTTTCTGAAAAAAATACAAAGGAGCCCTAAACAGGAAAATTGATTTTCCTAGTTTGGGTTCACGATCGACTTGAAGTTGAAGAATTTCACGAAAAATCGGAAACTGGAAATTTTCGCAAAAAATGGTTAACTTTGACTCCCAGTACAATTTTAATGTGAAGGATCCAACGTAAATAACCTCCATAGTTGTATGTAGGATTTATTCTCAACCAATCTTGCGAAGTTTCGCAGTCCGCACTCAAGAAAAGCGTTTTCGTTTTTTTAGCTAGCTTTTTTCGATTCTAGCCCACTGCGCGACGGCACAAATCTACCTGTATATTATACATACACATTAAGCTCTTTATTCCCTTTGGGTTAAGCTTATGAACATTGCCTTACATGAAGAGCATCAAAATAGCAAAAGGAGGGCATCGCTTTTTCTGAATCATCGCAATCATCCGAGGTTTAATTTTAACGAGCAAAATCATGAAAGAGAGAGAAGCGAATGAAGACGGTGACTCTAAATCACTCTTCGTACGAAATACGAGACAAATTTGAAAATACCACTTTTATTGCGAGATTAAGGAATATGAAGTAATGCTTTCCGGGAAATGTTTATCTCCTCGCTTTACTCACGCCATCCGACTCTTATCATTTAAAGTTAGCAACATTTCGCAACGACAAACTTTGGACTAAAAGGAAAGGATAGATACGAAATTGAAAACGCCCGAGGAATCGAAACTTATCTTCGATGCGACTTCCACATGGAGGAAAACAACGAAAGTTGAAGCAATAAAGAAATCGTATTCCAAATGCGAAGATGGGATAACGCGCTAAAACTTTGACGACGAGGAAATATCGAAAGTTTAAGAGGGAGTGGGCGATCGGAAAGAGAGCAAAAATGTACGAGAACATTTCCGAGAAGGAAACTATTCCCTCGGATTAGAAAATAAGGAAGGAATGCCTATTGAGATGAATGCGGGAATATAAAAGAAGTATATCGAGGAGAAAGAGCTAAAGACCGGAAGATATTTTCTTTTATAAACGATAATCCCCATTCCAAGACTGCTGCTGGAGGAAAGGTTGGGACATGCTATTGTCCAAAATGTCCACCTCCGGGAAATTAAATTCCGACCGATTCGAGGAGAAAGGCGAGAAGAAAAAGGACGTGAGAGGAAAAAAGTGCCTTTGTTTCGTGCACGTGATCTGGGCAATACGGCACCTTCCGCGCAATCCTTCGCAGATGTCCTCCGTTAAGTACCGATCTCCTGCTAAAGAATTCCCATCTCTCTCCTCCATTTGCACGGAGGAGCATTACTTTGCCCGGGAAAGAATTATCGCGCGACCAAGGAGATCCTTCTGCGGCAAAATGATTACTTTTCCAGGAAATTCTTTAAATAGAATACAAGCTTAGAGATTCCAGGAGTTCCTAGAATGAATTTAGGGCACATATTTCTACGCTTTCCATCTGACAGCATTTCAAGTGAACCATTTCATCACTCCTTACAAAGCCACGAAAAACGACAGAAAGAGGAAGACTTCAGATAAAAAAAAAATTTCAAATACTGTCAACACATTTGACAGTATTTGAACAACAAGAGGTGCTTCAAGACGTGACACTCTCAGCTGATTAAAACACTATATGTAATACAAGATATGTAAAGAAATCGGAGTATTTGGTTATTATACCTACACGTTTTTGGTACCATCTATTAGAGTAATCGGAATAATAAGATCCGAAGTTGTTTGGAGGCATAGGATCAATTACAGCAATGTAGGGAAGGAAATTTCTGCAGCGATAACACGAAACCCATGAGCAGATCGAAGAAAATTTGCAAAGATGTGTGTTAGTCTGAAAAATAAAAAAATATCACTCTCAAATTACAAAATTTATAAATTAATTCGATTAACATTATTGGAAGCAGACATTGTCCTTATCATTTCAATATAAATTATAACTAACAGTAGTTAAAAATTAATCAGATAATTTTCACATAAGCAGTACTACATTATCCAAAAGACTAGCGAAATTTGGATTCAATCAATGTAATTATAAAGAAAAGAAACAATACAGGGATTCCTAAGCCAAGTTCCATCCATGCATTCTTCTGCCAGGCGATGGATGGCAAATTCTAATCTCAGATAGAGTCACTGGCAGATTCACGAGAAACGAGAGCAGGTATTTTTTTCGTGAATTCGTGATATTCCCTCGACCGAACAAATACATTTCATTAAGTTTCTGTAATCACCAAATAATGTAAGCAAATAATTTCACAGATATTTAATCTATTTCGCAATTGATTAATTCCCTAACGTATTCCGATATGCAAACTCCGCTGACCCTTTCCAACTACGTGATAACAATACCTGATAGTTTCTCCGAATTGCTTTAAAAGTCCGGTTAATGATATTCAAAGAGAAGGTTGCGAAGGAGGCAAATGATTTTGATGAGAGGAGATGTATCCTTTGTATAAACAAATTTAGGGCAAATGTTAAGTACCTCACGTAAAATAAGAAAATCTTTCGTGGAAATTCCTAATTCAGCGCGGACTGTGTCGTAGCTCATCATAGGGACTGAATCGTAGGGACACAAACATAGAATATCACAATGAATCCAATGAATGAAATTATATACCATTAAGACTTTATTAGAGGACAACAGCGTGCTTCCAATCCTTACGAAATTGAAGAGAAACTATATCCTCCCTGCAATTATAAAATACTATCTCTCTCCATATGGTACTTCATACATCACAATTTTAACAGGTTTTTTATTAATGCATTAATGAGATTCTGCTACAAACAGGAGATAATAAATTAATGATAACGAATCATAGCTGCTACGCACAAAATATGAGGGCACTTACAAATACTTCGTTACTTACTCATGGTTATGAAGTATTTAACCTAATTAAGGGAGATCGCCATAACTAATAATCTTAAGTTAAAATTTTTTTTAACATTGTAGAAAGTAATAAAATATAAACAGTGGGAGTTAATTTAATAAAAGTTAATCTATCTGAATACATCAATGGAGAAAATATCAAAAGTTTGAGTGGATGAATACCAAACCATTTTAATTGATCAAGTATCTATGATAAATATGACCTCGGCGGAGTTAAGGAGCTCGCCTGCCATTCCGGGATTGCGGATAAATCAGAATAGAATGAGTACTGGAGGTAAAAATCTGGGTAATAGTGGGCGGGAGAAGCGCAGTGCCACAGTACACAGTACCTTTATCCAAACCTAAGTATTAGCAGCCTTAACTTCCTAGCTCCCAAAAACGGAGATTACTACTACTACCTATGACTATTTATGATATTAATAAGTTCTGTAAAATAAAAAAGAATAATTATTTAGATATAGAGATAGAATTATGATACAAAATCATCAATCCAAATTGATTCACTAATCACTAAGGAAATTTATCACGAATGAAGAGTGTTGGGGTCTAGCCTCTCCGTCGGTCAATCATTATGTCTTTTCGGGATTACACATTCAACACTTTGCTGTTATTGGTCCGTTCACCTCGTTTGGGATTTGAAATTACGATACCTATGGCATTTAAAAGAAAATTATATGAAACTTGGTTGTAGTAAGAAATCAGTCCCCCAAACGGCGATTATTGAATCCGTTAGCGTTTTCACATAAGGAGAGATTGAGACTGTAAGCCTATTTAAGGTTTTTGTAAGAATTAGTGATTAGTACGTCGATTTTAAGTGTAATTAAACGTACGTAATTTAAGTACGTTTTAGTTTGTTCGTAGATATTGTGAGCTAATTACTATAGCAAGAGACAAACTAAGAATAAAATCTGTTTTGATTAATTTACCATAACAAACTATGTATTGATACATTAAAAAGAAAGAAAATGGCTTGGGCCCATAATTGTAATAATATCGAACTTCAAATTCATTTAATTAACATGGTTAGTCTTAAAAGTAATTGTTATGTACCACTCATTACTTATCATGCCTCTGAAATCAATCACTTATCAGTTCGTTATTATTATCAAATTCATTTTGATGGAATAAAGGAATGAGACCATCAGAAAAAAATATTTATCCCAATAAGAATTTCTCGAAGTTAATCGCAAATGAATGATTTGATTTGCCTACGAAAGACGATTCTAGACGCTTTCAATCTAATTTAATCAAATTCGGCAAGTAAAATTATTTTTCTACGTCCATGCTCGATCGAGATTTTATTTAAAAAACCTTTTTCCTTCTCCGTGGCAAATATTCGATTTTGAATCTCACAAAAGCGATAGTTTGAAAACGAACACCCTGAAATGCCGTACATATTCGTCGGCATGAATATAGATTTTCTATTTATGTAGGAAATGAATATTTGCCGAGCAAAATTCAACAGCAAATGTCAACCATTACTAGCAACTCGAGGATTTAAATAATCCCGAAAACGGATTAGATCGAAAAGGGAACAACTCAATTCCAGAGCACAGTCAAAGTAAAGTTTAAAAATTGATTCTCTTCGCTGCGAAAAAACGTAATTTATCGATGGACGGAAGTCTACGGTTAATTACTTAAGTTGGTTAGTGTACAGTTCGGAGTTACTTTAATGTAAATTCCCTATAATTTTAATGTAAAATGTCAATATAAGTAAATAAACCTTGATCCGAATATTTTAATTGGAAAGGAACTGTACTTCCTGAATATGATGGTGAAATTGAGACGACAGAGAGGGGTTTCGCGAGAGCAACAGACAGCTTTGTTTATTGCCCTAATTTAAGAATTTCACTTTAATTGGATATCAACATTCCTTTCATACTCTCTTCACAGAATTCATTTCAACCAATTTAGTTAACTAAGTAAAAATACGTGAATGAGTGTTTCTTAATGTCCACTGCTATTTGAGTCTGCATCCAATAGCTGTGAAAGTATTTAATAATAGCGATCAAATGGGTCCAGCTAACAAATCTTAACTCTGGAATATCACTAACCGAAAAAGAAAGTATTTCATTTCTTCATCGGTAAATGTAAAACAAAAATAATTGCCGATCAAAACCAACGAAATACACAAACTCTTTGAATCACCCAATACTTCAAAATTTGGATTATACATATTAAATTTGCAATAACGCAGGAGTTGGGAAGCTTTCTAAGGACGTTTCATGAGAAATCATCATTAGGAAACACTTGAATAGGGTACTGTCAATTATCACATGATTTAGCACCAAACTGCATTAGAGAATACGATTTCAATCGCTAAGTGATACAATTTTCCGATTTATAACGGTTGCGTGTGACATTCTGGCTGTTGGTTTGTTCTGGAGGACTTAATCCTTATCAGGACAACAGCAAATCATCACTTGAATAGAAAACGATTTTGAGAAGCAGAATTAGAGTACAACTCCAATTATCCGAATCAATTGGGACAGGACCCCATTCGGATAATAAAAACATCGGATAATCGAAAATTCGGATACTTAATTAACTTCTGTATGTACATTGAAAACGGGAGAATAAAACTACATATATAGTACAAAAAAAGAGCTATGTGTTAATTAATTTAAAAAATGATAACACTTTGGCATGCTAAGCGTACATCACTTCTAAATAATAATAACTAAATCAAACTAATGTAGTATTTACATTATTAAATATTTTTTTATAAAACATTTTTAATCAGTTTACTCAGCCCAGCGGCAGGCGTGTGTGTTTTTTTTCGTGTAGGTCTATTTGGATTCTACCGTTATGCTTACCACGTCAGGGAATTTAGAACTGCTATATGAGATGGTGTCCTAAAGCGAATCGGATAATCAAGGATTCGGATAATTGGAGTTCTACTGTACTTATATACGAGCATCGATTCAGGAGGAAGTGAAGGAAAGGGTGTGCAGAGACTTTAATCATCGCTCCTTTTACGATGTCTACCTCCGTCGAAAAAATATCCTTACAAAAATACAAAAGGACCATCAAATCCCTGTGACCCTTAACTAGCCGCGCGAGGGGACCAAGTAACAGATTTAAAACCGTAACCCCTTCTAAAAAGGGGGTCGAGAAAAGTGAATAATCCCCGTCCCTCTCCTCCGGAGGATAAATAAATAACGAAACGGAATAAGACGCACCTCCGGGAAAACCGCACTCCGGAGCCTCCTTTCCTACGAGTTCGCCACACCCTTCATTCCTTCATCACAACTCAATCTGAGTCCATCTCTCAGTTGATGTCTCCGTCGAGTAAAGGCGAATTCAAAAGCTTTTATAACGTTATCACAATGCGAGCTCACAGACAATAATCCAATGAGCGGAAAAAGAAATGAAGGGGAATATCCGTAACTCGATTACGAGCTTTGGGTATAAATCTTCTTCCTCTTTCATTCAATTGAATGAACTTCTCGGAGGATATCTTGACCTTAAAAGCGCCATAATGTGATATACATTCCGGGAATCTTGTTATCTCGGGGAAATAGCTTTTTTACCGACCTTTTAGATTTCATTCGTCTGACGTTAATTATTGTTCATTTTTGGTGGAGTCTAAAATATTTCAACTAAAATATATTAAAAAATGTCTCTTTCCACCCATGAAACGTGATATGGAGTGAGTTTATCATTGAGCTCTCCCTTTGGAGTTTGTAAGGAACAAACACCTTCGAAGCTAGGATTTAAATTAATGCAAATACCGATTCATAGATCTAATAAATACAACAAATCTTTTCATGTTACCGCCTGTAGACACTGGAACGCACTATCTCCTAATCTTAGGAATTCACCATCTCCATCATCATTTAAGAAGCACATTACGAAACTATTACTCTTTGAACAGAATTGCACCAATTGAAACACCCTTTAATTTGTAGTTGTATGTATTGGATTTGCTCTTTTTCTTTTATCAGTTTATGTTTGTATTTTAACACTTGTATGTGATAGTATTTTAATTTTGTATAAGTCTGTATTATATTAGTATTAGTATTAATTTTTATTTTTTTGGTATCATATTTAACAGAGTTGTATTTTGTATAAGGATGTATTATATTAGTATTCTTTTTCATTTTGTTATATAGATTTATATAGTTGTATTTTTAAAAAATATTTTTATAAACTTGTATTTTATTTTGTTATATGATTTGAATTTTTTATTATACCATGTCATATGTATTGTAAATGTTTATGGTTAAATGGAAGATGTGACTAAAAAGTTCCAATTTCGCCTGATGAACCTTTATGTACACTCCTGGCCAAAATTAACTGCTAGGGAGGTGCTGCGTTAATTTTGGCCAGGAGTGTACGTATGTATGTATGTATTTGCCGATTTTGAAAAGCAAAGATGCATTCCGTCAGATGTAAAATAGAACTAACGAAATGTTTATGCTCATTTATGAGCACGATGGACATTAATTCCGGATTGGGATGATCATTATTAGTTAGAAATAAACGCATTATTTATTTATTATTCTTAAGGACTACAACCACCACAGGCACCATTCCAGGTGGCAGTTATTCTTGTGGGATTAGGGAAAAATTAAATAATCTGCCTGGTATTCACCCCAGTCGGGAGGAAAACCACCCAAAACCTCTCGAAGGCAGTACGTCTTACACATTATTACAAAAATACAAAAATATTTCAAATTTAATACAATATTTAACGAAATCACTGAACCCTTTCAATTCTATTGCTGAATACATTTTAAGAAGGGGAAAAAGGTTCGAACACTTCTCCAGGTAAATTATCTTCCAATAGAAACACAAGGACCTTTATATTCCATAACTTTTGTTACTCTAAGAATTTCCTGTGTACCAAAATAATTGATCCTTTCTTTCGAGCGAAATTCTATCACAAGTGCACATCGCTGCCATTATTTTTTTCGGGACGTGAGAGTCGACGTCACTTTGCTGACTAATCGTTGAAGAGATCAATCCTAACACTTTCCTCCCAAAATCTTTCATTTCTTCCGATTGATTCCTTCTTTGTCTCAAACTCTCTTAATTTACGGATCCGACGCGCCTAATTACCCATTCAACCTTTTCCCAGCACGCATCTCTTGTTCTCCCCTTTCATCATTTTCCTTATTCTTCTCTATTCCCTTTCTTACCACACCTTTCCTCACTTAATTTCCTCCCATTCCTAACCCGCCCTTTACGCCTTTATCTTCCAAAGGTCTTCATGAGAGAAAAGAATACCCTTTTCTGACTTCCCTCTCGATCTGTGATTGCACCGAACCTTTTAGAACAGAAGTCTGAGAGAAAGAAAGAAAGACGTTAGGAAATAGAAAATAATTCTTTAATTATTCATTAAGATAGTCCTAAAACAACTAACAAAGCAACCAAATAAGGATTTTACGAATTTTTAAACTACTACGTTAAACTGACACAGTATTTTACGAAGTTTGTTCGACCTGATAAATAATCGGGTAAAGGCATATCAATTATGATTGTCTTGTAGGAGAATCTTGTAATATTGCGTGTTACTATTAATTATTCTCCACAAGTGAAAGAAAAGGACTTTCACAGTTGGCTTCAATAATAAGCGATATTTTACCCCAAAAAATTGATTTAGATCCCAATGAATCCCTGGATACACTTTCACTTCGATATCTAACCAGTCTCGGCACAACGGACCAGCTTAACTTACAGTTACTAATGACGAAATTGCTCTTTTCATTTTCTATTCGTCCGACTACAACGTCAGTTTTCGAACGTTTTCGGTAGATTTCACGCAGGAAATTCCAAGGTAGCCAATGGGAAGGGAATCAACTGTTTCTGATTATAGAATCTATGAGAAAAATTATAAATATGCAGTGAAAACGTTTATTATTACCGGACTAAGGTAAATCGGCTCTAGAAGCGAAAAAAAACGTAAGATGCGAAAAATAAAGGGTGTAGTTTTTGTAATTGGTACCACAAAACTTAAGGGTCGGAAAAACGTTGCAAACGTAAACGTTATATCGAGATATCACTGTATATGAAATAAGATAATGATTGGCAATTCGAGATAATCAATATTAAAATGGTCTTAAAACGTATAACTGGGAGATTGTATACATCCGTATTGAAACTGCACCATTTAAATTCTTGCAAAACAAAAATTTACATACGTGAAGTTACTCAAAGGTACTCGTTACCACCTTAATATTGGTAATCGCGTCAGGAATTTTATGAAACACCGAATCATACTGGAAGTAAAATGTGCAGCTTATACTTATCATGTACGAATTAAAAATTGTGTTGATCCTAGTTAAGGCCGAATCGGATGAATACCACCGATTCAATCGATATCTCGACGGAAGACATCGTTAAGGATCCCAGTAGCCGTGAAGGCCTACTGGGAACCCAGGAAAACTTCTATTACGAGGGATGGGAAATAGTTGATATGTTATATATTAATGTTTGAGTGTAATATGTAAGTGTAAAGTTGTAACTGAGAATTTTATGTCATTTTATGCGCTTCATTATTATTTTGTTGACACTTGTTGTAGATTTTATAAGTTTAATGAATGCAAACAACGCATTCAATCCGTAATTGTTGCCACCGGACGATTGGCACAATTGAAACATCATTTTTTGATAATAAAAAAATAAAAATCCTTCCTTTTGAGCAGAATGAGTGACTAGTTTTTTAAATGTCATCCTTAAACAGCAGATATTAAGAATAGGAATTAAGGTGTGAACTGATAGATATTGGTGATGTGAGGCCCCTCTCTCCGCAGACAAGAAACGGATTCCAATGGAAGGAGTAAAAACAGCTTATTTCCCTCTTCAGCTCCCTTCCGGCGGCAGAAAATTTCATCAAGACGCAAGTCTGTCCTTCAGAGGGAGTTTTTTTTTCATTGGCTCCTTTCCGAGGCAGTGAAGACATCGAATTTCGCTCCTAAAGTGTTTGATATTGTTTTTGCCTCCTCTAAGGTGTGGATTTATGCGACGCCGTTTTAGACCGCGTTTTTGCGAGAGGAATCGGCCCAATGTGATCGTGCAGGACGTCTTCTCTAAGGGTTTGGCAGGGAAGTTGGCAAGGAAATTCACGGACGACACGGTAATTTACAGCGAAAGAGAAAGTTAAGAGGATGGATTAACCCTCTCGAACCAATTACATAGAATTCGAAAGAATATCTATCACAAATAATTATTCGCACTGCCTCCGTGTGGTTACGACAGTAGAATCGGTGAAATTTCTTGGAGTAATAATTTATCACGGAGTACCCACATCCGTAATATATGGATTCTGAGAAATGAGTAAAGCACTTCGTAAATTCCACACAAAATTATTTATTTAAAAACAACCTGTTTCGGTCGTTTTTTATCCCCGCCATTAGAAATAACCTCCGCTGACAATCTCACCAATGAGTACATCTTCCACAACCCTTCCCCTCTCCTTACTCTCCCCTCAAAGCTGCTATGATATATATATATATATATATATATATATATATATATATATATATATATATATATGTGTGTGATTTTCTGTACTCTCACCTGAGGATGGCGTTAGCCGAAACCGGTCGTTTTTTAAATAAATAATATTGTGTGGAATTTACGAAGTGCTTTACTCATTTCTTATTATGGCTTTCCACGAAGTCCGGCCTAATACCATAGAATTTACATAGATTCTGCTTCGTAGTCGATAGGAGCGAAAATAATAGCCATAATCTCAATGACCGAATCCTCAAATGTGTTATTATTTGGAATCTCGTTTAAAAAGATCTATTATCCAAGTTAAAATAAGGCCCATTCTTGCGAATCTGACAAATTTACATATTTTGAGACCGACATTAGAAAAAATTGCATTAGAATAGACGGAAAGAGGGATACAGTCCTTTCAAATGCTAAGCAAATCCAATCTCATTCTTTCTGATGACTTCCGCTTTCAGGTGAAAATGGCAAACCTTTCATTCCTCTATTCAATAATTCCTCATTGGTCCTTATTCTGCAACTCCGCCACAGATGCTGCGTTTCGTTGGACACGGAGCATTTAGACGTCTCCCCTGAGCAGCGTCAACGACATCTTTTCGGCACTTAATATATTCCCCAATCGCTAAATTGAGATGTTAATGATTCCACGATAGTTTGGAATTCTGCACAACTCCCAATTATCAATTGCGCTCTCTCTCTCCAATTAATCAAAACGTAAATCCGAAATCTACGTAACTCAGCAAACGAGTTCAGTTTCAGCAAATTCAAACAGATGCGGTAACTGGAGATAAGCACCAATCAGAACGACGGATAAAAATAGCGGAAAAGCATCACCAACGAGTGAAAAGGGCAACGCTATTAGTTCACTCTTTAATAGAACGTTGTTGTTCTCAATACCGAAGGATGAATATTATTTCTGAATGTGGTAACACATTTAAACATCATTCTGGAAGTTGAAAAAACGAAATGTCTTGGATATATAAAACAACGTCGTGGTCTATCAAATATAATCTTGACTCAATCGGCGATTAGCAAATATTATGATGAATCACATACATCAAAAGAGAGAAAAATGCTTTGTACTAAGCAAAAACCAGGGATTCACAGCTTGAGTGACACCCATGGAGATATACATTATATGTTATATTTCATATATCTATTATATATAGATAACTAATATAGATAAAATGATATGGACGGTGCAAATACCTTTGAACAATAAGGAATTATCTTTGGACATAATTTAAGCGCGGTCTACTGACTTAGCATGCTCCACCATAATTCACTGCGAATATGATTATGCGAAATTAAAATGCGCGGTGAACTCAGTATTTATGTATCTCATATACCATAAGATGTGAATTCCTAGAAGTAGTTTCAGTTCGTAACTTATATGAGAGAGATTTCGTAAATTTTCCGAGATACGTGTAAAAAGGACTTAATTAGGCGAAATTGAGACATTTTACGCTAATCATCACTCAAAAGAACGAATAATGGACGAAGATATTTACATAATCAGTTTGTAAAGTCTTCATAAGCAAAACATTTTGTATAAAAATTATGTTTGGGAATCAAGGAGTGATGAAGACGCCGTAATCCCTTCTAATATTTTAGGTTAGTCCATCTTGCCGTGTGCATACATTTCATGGGCGGAAAATTATTTTTTCAACCAATTCACTGAGAAAACCAAAGCTCTCAACACGAGAATAATCTAATAATAATACACGTTATAAAAGAACAAAAAAATAATATGCGAAAGAGGAGAAAGCTTCCGCGAGACGCAGATATTTTTTGACAGTTGAAATATATAACGTAGCATGACGTCCGCGAAAATGTGGACTTGGAGATAAGCTTTGTCGGAGGCTTCATGTTTTACATAAAAATGGAATCATGAAAAGCAACAAAAAAGTAAGCCTTCTGAAGTTGATAAATTATTGCGCCTGAATGCGGCTCCGTGGGAAAAATGGCCATTCGTGGCAGGCGAAATCAAAATGAAGAGCGTCTAACGCTTTTCAAAGTGTGTTTGGTCATCTGTGTTTTTATTCCGAGGCCATATCCACCTACCATTAAGGGCTACGCCAACGCCGTGTGCAGAAAATACACTCACCTGAAAAGAAAAAAAGGACAAGTTAGAGGCATTTCGAGCGGATTGAAATATTAAGACGAAATCCTTAAAATTTTATAAGAGTTTCTGGATATAACATTTGAGTCGACAGAGAATAATAAAAACAGATTTTCTATTCTAATTAAACAAACGTTTTACTTAAACATTTTTACAAATTAATGGAAATATGATCTAAGAGATATTTTTTAAAAACTTACGAAAAGGCCTAAAATAATAGGTCTTTTTCATCTGCATAGAATGAAACGACAGCTATCAACATGACAGAGAGAACAATGAAAGAAATAAAATATATGATCCTTTTAATATTCCATATTAAATAACACATTTCCGATCATTTCGCCATTGACCAACTTCAGTTTTTGGTTTCCTGGAAACAATTACTTCGATTACTGAGACATCTTCCAGCACCTTACGATCGGTGTACAAAACGTGATGGTATAAAATTTTAGGGAAACTCGTTTCGCTGAGATTTAGGACGTTGCCTAGAATAACTCATATATTTAAGCATAGCGATAAAGCAAAGGAAGACTTGGCCAGACATATTTCCCTTATTCCAAAAGAGGATTCGTAATAACGAAAAACATTCCGCTACCACAATATCCATTCAATTTCATAATTACCAGTAAAACTTCGCATTCCTTGAATTGACCGGCTGTGGTGGCGGAGTGGTGAACGTGCTAGTACGTTAACGCTCCAACCTCACGGTCCCGGGTTCGAATGCCGACTAATCGGATTTTTTCGGTTAGGGAATGGTTGTCTGCGTATGTTGTGTGTGTGTAAGATATTAATAAAAAATAAAATGCAAAAAAAGAATAACATTAAGAAAAGGGGTTAATTGGAGGAATAGCCTTCCTAGGCTAAAATGCGCCCAAAAAATAAGACGCCATGATGAAAAATAACAATTGGTACTTTTTCCACAGTATTTATTAAAAACAATAAATGGAAACAAAACACTACTATTTTCAGAGATTTACTTGATGATAGAGACCAATCTCTGACACTAGTCGTGTTTTTTTTTCATTTATTTTAATAAATACTGTGGAAAAAGTACAAATTGTTATTTTTCATCATGACGTATTTCCACAAGACATCGCCAGAGACTGTGAATTTTATTTTTATAAGACCGCATTATTATTATTCCTAATATATTGGGAAAAACGATTGGGGAATAATTCCCCGAAATAAAAACCAACCTGCGGAGATCTAAATATTCCGATGTGGATTGCGAGATGCTAATGACCTCAACTTTCACGATCCGGGAGAACAGTATTTAGGATATGGAGCGGCACAAAGAACGGTTCCAATGAAAAACAGGTCCGTTACAGGGGGTCACGTGCGTGCCTGCTGACCATTTCCTCCACTCCGAAAAACTCCACCAAGAGGCATTAGCTGCCGAAAAAGTTCCCAAGACGACGACCGTCTTTCCGTATGCATTCCTAACGACGAAGACAGTATTAAATGAAAAAACTTCGGCCTCTCTATTCTTCTCGGAAATAAAATCTGGAGAGGAAATTCGAAGAAGGGAGATATTACCACTCCTCGGAAAGAATCCCAGAAATCTTTTCGAAACAGATTCTCGGGTTCGACAATTGACTTGCTCCGATTTTCGTGCCCACGATTAAGTTCTCCGTCTGAATGACACTGAAAACATTAGGAAATTAATTGAACGGCGTGATGCGTAAAACATTTCGGGAAAATGAAAAATTCTGCAAAAACTGGTTTCGAAAACATACAACGTTCAAAGGGTTCCCGAACTTAGTTTTCCCGCGAAAACGCCAAACAGGAAAAATGTAAAATTCTGGTGGTGGTTAGCTGTACCAACAACGAGTAAAATGTAGCTTGCATACTGCAAGCAGATCGACAACACTAATTTCATGTCGGCATCATAACAGGACGGTCCTCAAAAGAAAAAGAAAAAGATTCAAAGTATTCTTAAAATTCGCTGCAATTTAATCGTCACCCACAATCGTCACAAATTGAACTCGGGTCTTACTGATGATACTTCCTATGCAGCACAACAGAAGATCAACACCTCTAACTATGTGTGAAAATTCAAGCAGAAATATTGGTTGCAACTGCCTCAAACGACGTCCAACTTTTCCCTTATATTCCTTATGTGAGAAATTGTGATGTGTTCTGGCATCAAACCCAGGAAAACCATGTTCTTATATAATATTTTTTCTTAAACCCTGTCTTAATATTCATATTCTTGCAAAGGAAGAAGTTCCTATCATTTCGAGAAGTGCATTTAAAAAAATAATGAAAAACTACCCCAATGTGTTTTATAAGGCAGATATATTTACCACCCGGCATCGAGCCCGGGTCTTTCTGGTGATACTTCCTATGCAGCACAACAGAAGATCACCTTTTCTAACTGTGTGAAAATTCAGGCAGAAATATTGGCTGTAACTGCTTCAAACGACATCCTACTTTTCCCGTGCATTCCTTATGAGAGAAATTTTAATGTGCCCCGGCATCGAACCCAGGAACAGTACGGTCTTACCTAAATATTTTTCAGATCCCTAGGCTTAATATACATCTTCCATAAAAGCAAGAACTTCCTATCGTTTCGAGAAGTGCATTTAAAAAAATAATGAAAAACTACCTCAATGTACTTTAAAGGGCAGAATTTTGCATCGTCCTAGCATCGAACCAAGGATTTTTTCCGTAAAAGTCATTTATGTTTTTGATAGACAAGGACCACATATATAGGCTCCTTGAGTGTCGATTCTCTACCTATCCGGTATTTTTTTTAATTCCCGAAAATCGAAGCAATGCTTTCAAATGGTAAAATTCGAGACTTTGAGGCCCTCTGGAATCAAACCCATGATACTGAGGTATAAAATCGCAATTTTTCTGGCGGTAACACGTTATGGCCAATACGTCGTAAATATTTCAAGTCAATGACGCTTGTGGTTAAGCCTGTGAATTAGTATCCTATCCATATACCTATCTATATAGCTATATATAGCTATCTATATGAATGAATCCGGAGAAGCATCTATATATAAAAGATATGTGGCGCTATCTACCACTAGAATTTTAAATTTATCCTGCTCGGCGTTTTCGCGTGAAAAATAAGATCGGGAACCTTATGAACGTAGTAGCATAGTAATTACGAAACGAGGGAACATTTCTGTCCATTTGGCACGAGAACGAGCCTAATAATATAATCAACTCAATTAGGGGACTCAATTTAATCAAGAATGTATGTTCAAGTATTTCGATCGAAATAAAATCGAAACCGTAAAGTTTCAATGGCGCGAAGAATTACACGGAACATAGATTTTCGAGGGATTAAAAAAAGAAAACGTAGTTCATCATTTCTAATGCGCGACAGCGAAGCGAATTTCGCAAATGATTAAGTAATCTCATCCGAGTCGCGTTTCATTTAAAACCTTCGATCGAGATTAAACTTTCAGCCATATCGCAAATCCGGGAGCCGTGGATCTGGACCTTTAAGCGCAAATTAAACCGGTCCAATCACTCACAGATGCACTACAGCCTCTTCACAGAAGTCAGATAACCAATCCATTTCCTACGCGAAGAATCCATGCAGCACACGCTCAGGGCGTGGTCCAACCACACGCGCAATCAATCATTATCCATCACTGGAATAATAAGGGATGCCAGCTGGACTATCGGACCACAATGACAAAAGGTATCCAATTAATTACTCTAACGACATCTCCCCGTTATTTCCCATACGCCCACCGAGCGTTTCTTTTTTTTAACTCTTCCCTTTCTTCGTGGATGGTTTCCACCAACGGCTGGTAGCAGCGCCACCGAGGATCCGCGACAGAGACGTGACGTAGTCAGTCTGTGTCGCTGAGTCAACACGAGGACAAAGACACTCTAGCGACGCTTAAAAGAGCAAGACGTCATCTCGTTTGTCTTTCGTAATCCTCGGTTCATAACCCGGGCACAATACTCGACAATGGTCACCGGCTTTCGATTCCATTATCATCTCGTCTTCGTCGAAGGAGAAAATCGGGCTCTGACCTCGGACGTCGCCTGGGAAACTCAAACAGTGCAATCTCTCAGCGATACGAGGAAAAAGAAACGAAATTTCGTGTCTTCAGAAAAGAGCGTCTTCCGTGAAACGCTTGTGAAGGCTGCTATTTGCGAGCCGAGGCGTCGTTATTCGAAATAGGGGTCTGAGAGACTCGCTGGAGGTGTAAACCGAAATCGTTTGTGCGACGGCTGCGAATCGCTGTCGATTTCAGAGAAGCTACCAGAAAGTGTCACTATAAAGACAGTAAAGATCTTCCACCATAATTGAAGTGTACGATGGAAAACTTAATCCCATTCACATTTTCGCACGAGTTCCTCGCTATCTCATTTTAAATTGCGATCATTTTTACGCGTAAATTGCTCGCTGGGATGATTTTATATGTTTTAAATTTCTTACGCTATCATTTTTAAATTTTACACGTTTGTATTTCTATTGACGTTCCGCAATAATTGAAATTACTCTAATCATTAACTAATAGTACATACATACTGGTTGCGAACACTCACAAAACCATCGAAAAAGAACTTCCAGTTGTCCGGTACGTACTTCGAACTCTAAGAGATCATCTTCGAGGCAGACTTTCAGTTCAGTAATATAACTGAATTCCATAACCTTTTCATAACATTGTTTTGCTACAGTAATCTGTAATTTCGCCTTGGTTTTCAACATCTCATTCCTTCTGGATATCTTGTTCTCCCCTGGATTTATTCATGGGGTACTTTTTAAAGGCAAAACTTCTCCCTAAGTTTCCCTTTCGAAATGCACTGATGTTGAAATTGGTTAATGTAATGGAAGATGGGTTTGATAAGAAAAAGAGACTCTATCTTAATAAAATCTTCGGAGGTGTCCGAGATGTTGTGGAAGTCCATCGCAAATAACCGAAGAGATGTGTAATATTCCACAAACATTTTTATTATTAAAACTTAAATTCTTATCAATCTCAGTAAGTCCTATTATGATATTTATCGCATTACCCTCGGATGTTTCTACATAGTTATTAGTTGTATATTTTTAATTAATGGATGTCAAACTCTATTTTACCTATGATACACATAACTTGAGACTTAGTACAGCAAAAATTCATAGATATTAGGGAATTAGACCGCGTTTAGTGTATATATGTATATCTTGCGAACTATATTAAGAAATTTATAACACAAATCGAGACAAAATATTCACGATGAAAAGACTCCACAACTTTCACGATAATCATTACTTAAATATGGAACAATTTAAGGCGCTGTCGCAGCATGCGCTTATAACAGCTTGAGAAAGCAGCGGAGCAGCCATTAAGTCTTCCACCCCTTGAGGGGGAGGTGCGTGAAGGAACGAGGCAAATAATACGGAAAACATTCCGAGTGCAGGGCAAACAGGGATCGTGCGTAGGCATCAAAAGCACGGAATCCTTCACGCACGGACGAAGAAGGCGAGTGAACACAATGCAAATATGACCGGGAGGGGGTTGGAAAATTAGGAATGAGTGCATCGTGTGTACTCTGCGCTTGTATAATTGTAGGAGTCTTGGAGGGCCTTCCACAATTAACCTTAGCGTCGTCGGAGATAAAAGGGAAGACATTCCGTGGACACTGGCTTCTGGAAACACACCAATGGTGGCTACAGAGGATCGCCGAGGGGTACCCCATGAATTTAATACTATCATCGAACTGCAAATTATGAGCTATTAGATACTGCATTAAGAATGGGACTCTCTTGGCTCTCATATTTAAATCAACGCACCGCACTACGCAGGGGGCGTGTAACACCAAACGATCAAACACGGAAATGTTTCGAAAAGAAGTATATCCTGTGATATGTTAGCATTGGAGAATAAGAGATTGAATGCCGGAATATAAACATCGAAGATCTATTCGTATCTGTCGCTTTTTATCTCAATATTGACCTCGAACACTTTTCCGCGTACGCTTAGGAATAGATAATGCGCACTCATAAGAACCTGCTGGTAATGACTCCTTTGTCATCGCATCAAGGTACAAGTTCAAAGAGAGGCTGGGGTTCCTTTGTTTGCCGAGCATCTCTATTCCTCCATCGTTCCACAGGAAGCATTTAATGAAATCCGCTGTTCAGTCAGGGATTTAACCCGAGCACGTGACACTTTAAATAGCGGCTAAAGTCACGTTTGCTTCTTCTCCCGCAAGTTAATGGGTACGATCTCATATTTCCCAGCCGTACGTGCGTGCGCTTTAGAAGACGGGCCCAACGTCAAATGGAGATAAGGGCTTTTAAGGACAAGATGTGTTTAAGTTGCGCATCAAAATATGATCCAAGCCTACCATGAATTTCGTTCAACTCCACCTCATTCCCTCCCTACATTCTTCATCAGGTCGAGTATTTAAGTTTAAATAAAAGGAATTTATTTTTAGTTTTACTAGCTACAAATAAAAACAAAACTGATACACTTCCACCAATTAAAATTAAAAAAAAAACACTTTGGATTTATGAATTGATAAATGAAATTCCCTTAACGGAGTCGGCATTAAAGAGGCTTCGTTGAAGTTTTCGCGGATTTCCTGAATGCTAAATTAAGTAAAATTCAATTCCTATAAAATTAAAGTGTGCCAAGAGTTAGATTAATTGAAAACCACGTTCGAGTGCACTTCTTAAACAAGTAACAAACTTGAACTAAAACTTTAATTGTTAAGAAATTTAACTCATGTTAAATCTCATTTTAGAAGTCGAGTAGCTGAATGCTAATAACGGTGTTTTATTCGAGAAGCTTCCGAAAGGATGAGGAAATTAATTAAAATATGATAATAAACTTGAAGTTCTTATTATGTCCTCTTGTTCAGTCTGTTCTTAATTATTTCACTGCGTATTTAGTTATAAACACCAAATCGATTTTGGTCGAAAGATATCGCAGAAGAGAAGCCCTCTTGAATATTCTTTTTGGAACCTCAAAAACTTAATTTCACACACGATAATGCATTCCTTTCATTCAACTCTAAGATATCGAACAACGCCGTTTTTAGACTTTCGCACTATTATCTCTATAAAATGAAATTTATTTCCATTGTAAAGAGGCAATACAGAAATTTTCTAATCAACCCCAGAAAAACATAATTTATTCACTCGTGACAAAAAACTTCAATGGAATAAAAATATTAAATGGTTAATAAAATCATTAAGAATTAAAACGATTGCGAAGGAACAAAAAAGCCGCATCATGAAAGGATCACGTTAGATGTCGCAGAATATCCCAGGGAAATTACTTCAGTCTCACAAAAAGGGGGCATTAATCCCCGCGATTCAGGCAATTCTGCATAACCGACGACTTCGGAGGAAGAATGAAAATGCATGGCCAAACAATAGATTGCCACGTCAACCATGACGTGGATTGTCACTACTGGACCGAGAGAAATGTGTCCTCCACGCAATCACGAGCGAAAATATCCATCCGAATTCCCGTCGGCGATCATTCATAAAACTTGAGTCATTCATAAAAATCCGCACGGTTAACCGCCGACTGATCTTCAATTCAAACATTTCCGATTGAAAATGCGTTAGGATCAAGGCGGTTGGAAATAAAAATCCAATCGCTCACATTTATAAAAACAATCGAGCAGAGACGGCGTCTACTGAGAATTGATTCTGCGAAAATCAAACTACGAACAGTGAAAGTTTGGGTGGGGGTAACCACTAACTATAACTGCATCGGAAGCAAATCTTAGCGAACGAGAAGGATCAATGACCCGAGATACCTTCTCCTCTAAAAATCCGTGGAAACTGATACTAAAATTTTAATTTATTTATAGGAAAGTAAAAACAAACGAAGAACGCTTTTATTTTGGTAGAACTCATGACCTAACAGTAGTTATGTCCTACGCTTATTTCTTTACCCAATATTTGGTACAAAAAAGTGATTAACCAACTTGGCAGGCAAGGAAAATATTTATTCATCCGACTATTCAAAAGGTACATATTTACAACACGAACTGAGTGATACGTTTAAATATCTTATTTTCAGGATGAATAATGTTACAGTACATACTTGATGTACTGTAATATCATTCATGTGAAAATACATACTTTTACAGAAAATTAATGTATCAACTTTTACGCAATCACAAAGAATACTACGTTCTGCGAATAAATACATTAGTACTAATTCAAATACATTTCCGGTAAAAGTTGGAATCACTCACAGAGCGTACGCCATTCAGAAAAAAAGCTTTCATTCGATTGAACGATTGCTTTAAAGTCTAAGAAGGCCTCAAATAGAACGGAGAATTGCCATACATGAAAGTGACTAGCAGCAAGAAATCATCGAAATTTGTAGTTCTTATATACTTCATTGCGAGCTATTTTTCACATCGATATCACTAGTTTATAGGCAATCACTAGAACATTCAACCGAGATTGTCATCCTTCGTGAAAATGCATACATTTTCAACAGATGAAGATTTTCTGCCAATTTTCAATATAAAGATCGCAAAAAATTGCAAACAGACACTGATATTTACGAAATGAAACAAATTCTTCAACAGACGTCAAAACACATCTTAAGCGTTTCAATTGTTCTCCTTAGCGAAATAATCATCATAAAATTTTATTTTGTATGTTAAAGGGGAAAGCTGGACTAAGGGCTCAGTGAAACCAACAAAGCATAAGAGTTTCTACGAGAGACAGAACAAGGCAGAAAGAAACCTTTCATTAGACAGCCTATTTTCATAACACGAGCAGTCGCGTGGTTTTTTCCATACAACAGATCGATTTTCGGCCAAAAGTGTAAAATAAATTGAGCTTATAATTATTTCTGAGTACTAAACTCAAAGTAATAATATAATTTCAGAGAAAAAACTTAAGAAGTAAACAACTTTTAGTAAAAAATATTATTATTCACCTTTATTTATTTACATGCGTTCAGAGAGTACCTAAAAAGCTAGATGTCCATTAGTTCCGAAATTGAAATGCGTCCAATAAAGTTTGAGATGAAATAAGTGAAAAATTCCATGTAAACGTTCCATTCCATGAAAAACTTACCAAAACGGTCGCGCGTTGTGTTACAACAGTCGTCACTTCACAGATTTACTCGCTTTCGCAGTCGGTTTAAGACTAAAAAGGAGCTTTTGACGACTTTACAAGTTAATGGTAAGTGCGATAGAGGAATAGACCTGGACATGAGGTTCAAGGGACTACCCAGGTAAAAACGGGACCCAAAAAACCGTCTGTGTTGTACAGAATGCAACGGCGCGACTGACGAAGGGTTAACTGTAAGAGTGGTCGCTTAAGACTAACATTCTCCTGATCAAGACGTAATTGTTATAGTTTCTCAGAAATAATACGCCAAACTGTTACGGTATAAAGAATTACATGATTTTCTTTTTATAACTCCAATTGTTAAGTAAAACGAAATTTTAGAAACAATGCAAATAACTTTTACTGATCCAACTGACTCTGCTGCCTTTGGGTGGTTTTTGGGGGTTTTCCTCTCAACTGGGGTGAATACCAGGCAGGGTAATGTATTTTCTTCCCCAATGAAAAGATGACCACCACCTGTCCTAGAGCCTACTTGTATTCCTTACAATTAAATAATTAAATAAATACAGTTTCGTCGGCGACTAGTTTCAAATAATGATAGCTATCTTCCAGCTTCAAGTATCGCTTCGAAAACTTCGTTTTCTGTATCAATTGGAGTTATGACGGAATTCCACAAAGTTGCACCCTCCTCCCGGAATATATGATTTCTTTTTCACAACCAACATATTAACAAATTCAATGATTTTTGCTCAACTCTCATACACATAACTTTTAGTAAATATGTTTATTTTCGCACAGCTAAAGTTTCGAACATTCAACTCACGATACATATGACGAAACTGAGAGTAAGATAGGAATTAAAAAGAGAAAAGCATTTTCCTAAAGGGATTTACGTGGAAGAATGGCGTCATCAGTAAATAAGGCTTGCGATGATTATAAGACGAATCGATCCTCGCAAACGCCCTTTGTTCCATAATTTTCCTTATCGCGAGCCTCCAAAAACAAATGAATTCCCATCTGCGGCCTCCAAATGAAAGGGAGACTCGAATTACAAAAAGCCTCTCTCCTCCGAGTGTGAATGAATTCCCCTCTGAAAATTTCCCCAGATCTTAGCAGCAGACGCCCCCTTCCGCGCGTAATTGGAAACACTGACGGACGAGCTCGGGATGCACGACAGTGCTGTTTAGCACACGCTGTGGCACGAATTTTAAAGCGCAGTACTACTTACTCTTAGGCGTCGAGGAATTCCACCGCACCGCCAAAAGGCATTAGTGTGTACGCATTCGAAGGAAAACGTCGTCGCCGCCGACACCTCGTTTTTATTTCGTTTCCTGCGAGGAATTTTCCATCAAGGTCTCGTCTCTTCCAGAGGGTGGGAATCACACCCGCGAAACATTCCAGCGCACCCCGAGAAGATGCAGGGGAACCAATAAGGGCTGAAGGATGCTGTGACTAATACGCCGCGGGTGTTGGAAAAAGAAATGTAAATTTTCAGCTTACGTTATTAAGTGATTCGCAGACGTAAGTAGAACATTCTTCGTTATTCGGAAGAAACTGTGAGAATTTCAACCTTTCGAGCCTCATTATGTCTCCACCACCCATCATCTCGTTCGACATGTCGTTAAATATTACATATTTCCGATACACTTGATCATTAGTTTTCCCATTTGAGAAACTAACTAAAGCCAAAGAGAGGCGTCTGAATAAATTATGATCTCATTAAGGGTTTCCACACGTTAAATCAAGGCATATATTTTTTATGATCAATCTTAGTAATTTTGAAAGGCGAGATATGGATAACTATGCTTGTTTTAGTACACCTGTGTTTAACGGCTGTTTTCTCATCCCAATTATTAATGAAAACTTTGACGATCGAAAAAAACCTCAGTTAATAAACAAATGCGAAAGATCAGACGGATTTAAAAGGCAATTTTGAGGAAATGAACGTGCTCGACTGAATTCCCATTTGCCTCCAAAATATCGCCAGCTGAAGGATGAAATCAAAGTAATAAGAGCTCCGCATTTAGAAAATAAGTAGGAAGCTGTTTTCTGCCACGATTCACAGAATTATCAAGAGATTTCCAGGACCAATTTCCAAAAAAATAGCAAAAGTTTGGAGAAAGGAGGAAAACCGAGCAGATTTTCGAAAAGTAACGGAAATGATTAAAAGCTCAGAAATTGGCGATTAAGATCTCAAATTCTAGCTGTCAACTTTGACGAAGCAAAGATTATTCTTCTAATTTATACATATGTAAAGCAGAAGCCTACAAAATGGTATTCAATTTATTCATATTCATTCAATTTATGAAAAAAGCACCATTAAAATTACGAATAAATAATTAAATAGATAACCCCATTCCGAGTAGAAGAATAAGAGAGACGTAAAATCCGAAATATAAAGGAGTCTCATTGAGGGATTTGAATTGGAAATTAGCTAATATTACTCCTGTTTACAAAAGCGGATTAAAGGAGGACCCAGGAAATTATAGACCCATATCATTAACTTCGCTGTCCGGAAAGGTAATGGAACATATCGTCGTAAGCTCACTCATGGGATTTTTAGATAGAAAAGAATTCCTCGACGCGAACCAGCATGGTTTTCGGAAGTCCCGATCATGTGAAACCCAACTTGCTCTATTTGTACACGATATCTTAAAGTCTGCCGAAAGTAAAAAGCAAATGGACACTATTTTCCACTACAAACTAATTCACAAACTAAAACTAGCGGGCATTCACAAGGAAGTAGTCGACTGGGTTAAGGATTTTCTCTACGAGAGGGAACAACAAGTTGTACTGGATGGCGTTAGCTCAAATAGAGTCAAAGTTACCTCTGGCGTACCTCAAGGCAGTGTAATTGGACCTCTTCTTTTCCTTATTTATATCAATGACTTGAGTGACGAGATAGTTAGTAATGTGAGGATATTTGCGGATGACTCGGTTATATATAGGGAAATAACAAACGAGGAAGACCGGACATCTCTCTCAAACGATTTAGTCCTTATCCAAAGGTGGTGCGAAAAATGGGAATTAGATATTAACGTAAGTAAATGCTCCGTAGTTAATTTCTTCGAAAAGAAGAAATTGTGTCCAAATCACCCATACAAAATTAATGGAATTAGTATCAAAGTAGTAGATTCAGTTAAATATCTCGGGATCAACATTACTAATAACTTAAATTGGAGCACGCATATTCGAAAAATCTGCGGCAAAGCAAGTAAAAGGCTTAAGCCAAGCGTATTGTCGGTAAATGCGACGAAAAGGTGAGAGAGCGATGTTATTTTATGGCGGATGGCCTATATGGCGGATGAAACGTGTACTCGCGAACTCGAGAAAGTGCAGCGTAAAGCGATTCGTTTTGTTAAGAAATGCTACGATAAAAAAGAGAGCGTTACAAAGATGCTCTCAGACGTAGGTTGGGAATCCTTGAAAGAAAGGAGATTAGAAGCTAGGCTGCGATTGCTTAATAAATTCAGGGAAACTACATTTTCCGAAGATACAATTGGTATCATGCAACCCCCCTGCTACGTCGGTCGATCCGATAATGACCGTAAGTTAAGAGAAATAGATGCTAGGACGAATCTTTTTAGAGATTCATTCTTTCCGCGAACAATACGTGACAATAATCGAATAAGGAAGTAATTTAGATTCAACTGGTGTTTACACCCCCTGCCACACGCCGAAAGGCGGCTGTAGGGTATTAATGTAGATGTATATGTAGAAAGGGTCGACCGTTCAGAACTATGAGGAAATGTCACACATGTTCACTTTTCATAAAAGTACAAAACATTCAGACAGTAAACAGATGTTTGACGATATAACTTACATTTTAGATAGTTGAAACCCTTAGGTGCCGCTGTAAATAATCCAACCAAAAGAAAGAAGTTTCCGAGGTTCACAAAGAGTAATCCCTTTTTAACACGTAAATTAGTTGGATGCGTAAATGGCTACTCACGAAGTTTGCCTACGAATCATTTATTTGACGACCTCTCTAAGAGAAGCATGAGATGGAAAGGAAGGGAAGAGAAAGGAATGAAATATTCAAAGGGAAGGTTTAGAGGGTTATATTCTAAGGGAGGATTGTATTTTCCCTGTTTACGGGATCAAATGAGACGAGATACGGCGAAGATTTGAAGGGGGGATAAACGAGGAGAGAAGACGTATCAGGTCTTTATTAACGCGAGATTAAAAGTGGGCTCATTTGAAAGTGAAGATCATGAGAACACAGGTATAAAAGACTGGAGAACAAAGGAGTAAGAACAAGTCCGAGATAAATAAATGTGGGAGGGTAATCCCACGATGATCCACGGAGTAAAAAGGAAATGAAAAGAACCGCGTCTGAAACATAAACTCCAATCTATGCAGCGTATGAAAAGGCTATTTTGCGATAGAAATATTAGTTTATGGTGGACAGATTTATCTCTCTATTCTCACATTTACTCCGAAAACTATACAATCGATCTACATTATTTCAAAGCAAGAAATAGGGCGCACATCTATACATTAATACGTGAAGAGAAAACTTTGGATCCCTTTTTAAGGATATTGCGCGAACGGAGGAGTTTGAGATTTGGCATAGTTAAATTTTATATGGAGGAGTGCAGAAAGCTAAAATCTTTGTCCAAATATCCTTGGTTCGACTCTGGACCAGTATAATCGTCTCTCATAAGAAATGCACGTAAATTTCGTTTTGATCGATTGCAGACATTTTTTCTTTTGCAGAATTAGATCAGAAATAATGATCGTAGGAAATCGAGATAAGTACCAAAAGAAAGGGTATTGAATAGAGATTCTTATTTTGGTCGTAGAATATTGTATACGTGTCGAAATTACGAGAACTCTGGCAAAATGAACGAGAATGTTGTGAAATTTCTTCGTAGTAAACAAACCAGTCCCCATGGTGACCAAGGCGATTGTTGAATCCGAGCTTATGCGTTTTCACATTAGAATACACGGGGATTTTATCTCCAAACCAAATTAAAGGTAGGGACTCATGCCAGAAATTATGAAAAGAGGGCAATTAACCGAGATTCCAACAGTCGCTAACTGATTAATAAATAGCAGGGATATAATTACGGCGATTTTACGGAATTCTTTTTGGAAATCAATCTTTAAAATTAAAAAATGGAAATAAATTGTAAAAAAAATTAATAAAGCTACAAGCTCTAATTTCGTTTTTTTTCTAACATTAAAATTTTACATTTATTGAAGGGAATTAAGGCAAACAATGACGTATTTGTACACGCTCACAGCTGACGTAATAGAAAAATAATGAAATAAATTATAAGCAAAGATTATTAAGGTATACTCTTTCACAAAAGAACCTCAATAACGTTCAGACTTAAAATTCAATGAATTATGGTCGAATTTCGACCACTGGGCGATCACTAGTGTTTAGTAAATAAACAGAAGAAGAAACCGCAGGCGGCTCAAAAACAAAAAAGATGAACGTCGTAGGTTAAATAACTGCAAAATAGTGAAATTAGTTGTTTATTAATACAGTGGCAAGCAATAAATGTGAAAACCCACAGGCGCAAAGACGAAAGGGGAGAGTAGTCACATTATAAAGGAATTAATCGCCATCAAGTTGTGATATCCATTTAATTCATAGAAATTATAATACTTCCCCATGGATCAAGAATATATTATCAATGACTCAGATAGATGAAAAGAATAAATACTGATAAATCCATCATTACAATATATGCCGAAAAGTTTTGATTTTGCACATCAAATAGCAATCAGAGCAAGGTAAAGCTTAAGCCAATTTGTCCCCCCAAAGAAAACTATAAACTGATTGGAAGCGGTTTTACTGGCTAAAATGATGCTATCCTGTTTCGGAAACGCAAGGATGAATTAAGACAGTTTTGCGATGGAATCGAATAGAATAAAAGATAACACGGGAAAGATAAGCATCAAGAAAAGGAGAAAATCCTAATAGAACAGCACATTAATAAACATAGAAGCACGGTAAATAACAAAACCTTAAAACAAGTGAATTATTCGGAATTGCTAAATGCTTTTGGACGCTGAAAAAGTCTGCGTTACTCTTCGTTGCATTATTCATCAGCTCTGGTGACTTTCGCTGCAAAAAAATTCACAGATTATTCGTCAATATTCAGGGAACATTGAGAGTGCGCAAAGAGAGAGCTACCGATTCCACCATTGCTTCAGAAAATGAGGTCATTAAAACGATCCTCGACAGAGAAAAGAATGATTCATACCTCAATTCATAAAAATAAATAAGAAACTTTAACCTTCAGAGTTTAGGATTTACGTCATCAGTTTAACCTTTAATAGAGATAACAAAATTCACAGTAAACGGGAGAAGAAGGAAATTTCAATCAAAAATCTTAATCAAAAGGGATTCAAATATTAATAAAAAGTCTAAAAAATTTGGATCGCCAAACATTAATATCTGAAAACTATAAAGGAAATTAAAGGAATCCGTTAAAAACGGAAGAAGAATTCTATGGGATAATCAGTTTTTCTATGTGATAATCAGTCATGTGTAAATTTTTATTTCTTCATCTCGGTAACCGTACGAAAGAAAATCATTGAGGATAATTTTAAAATTAATTTCACGCACTTCCCAAGATTCATAAATCTGTAAATTATGAAATATGGATTTATTTATATCCTTACAAATACCTTCCCATACATCCGTATGGAAGTCGAATTCAACAATCGAATTAGTCGTCAGGGAAACTAGTTGTTGTCGTATTTTTCAAATTAAATGAAACCTGCTAACGGTGAAAAATACCGTGCATCTTTTGAGGAGGTATTTGATTTCCATGATGAGTTTTGGAATGAGATTTAAATTAGTTTTCAAAAATTGCTTCGATGCCTTTCATAATGAGAGTTGCTAACATTGGTTACCTAAATTAACATATAAATATACACTCACCGTAGATTATTATACAGCAATTTATATAAGAAGAAAGGATGTTCTGTTTTTTGATATATATTACGAATTTGATCTAAACGCGATAAGTTGATAATTAAGAAAGGAGGTAACGTTACCAAAAAGTCAACGCAAATGAAACGGGAGGAAATGTCGAGAAAATTACCAACACCGGCGAATAAATTTCCAGCCGCAATTAGAAAGAGCTAAATCACAGGAAAGGATGCGTGCGAGAGACGGCGGAATGATGAATGCGCACGTCACACGCCTCGAATTCCTAACGTAACAAATGAAGACACGCCATTTACAAGGACACGAACAAGACTGCGGCAAGGCATCTTTCCAATCGGAAACAAATCCATTCTCTCGACCGGAATTAATGAAGACGATTATCGAGCGGTTTATGGAAAGCGGAATGGGCGATATTTCGACGATGAGGAGAGAAAGAGATGCCACTCGAGAAGAAGGAGTCGGAAATATAAAGAAGAAGGGATATGAGGAAGCAAGATGAAGGGATACGAAGAAGCAAGAAGAAGGGATACGAAGAAGCAAGAAGGGATATGAAGAAGCAAGAAGAAGGGATACGAAGAAGCAAGAAGGGATACGAAAAAGCAAGAAGAAGGGATACGAAGAAGCAAGAAGAAGGGACATGAAGAAGCAAGAAGAAGGGATATGAAGAAGAGGGATTTGGCGTTTATAATGCGCCCATCACACCTCCCATTGTCTCCTCTTTGACCCAGAATATTAAATTTCGGACAAAGGGACCCTTCGCTCCTTTTTAAGCCATTTCACACCACGGAGTTGAGATAAAAAGATACACCGAAAATGGAGATGTCTTGAGAGAGTGAGGATTCCGAAATCGCTCGAAGGAGAAATAGGAATGGCATTTTGATCTTTCCTCGCGAAATGCATAATTCACAACCCCAAGTAAAAACCTTCCCTTAACCTCTTCCACTTACTGCGGATCCAATTTAAATTAATCGATTTTTTCCTCTTCTGCTAGGCGATTCCCTTGCTAAATACTTCCTCGTACACGTAATTCTTTTTAAAACATACTACTCAATAATAATTATTTGTGGGGTTATTCACCAAAAGCACTCTTTACTGGATTGCATGTATATGTGATGATGGAGCGCGAGATCTTCGGTCAACGAGATAAGTTGCGAATACAGATTCATCCAATTTCGCGTATTATGACTTGGTGACCAAGATTGCGATGTTTAACTCCCGGTCGAATACCATCATATTTCTTATCGCGGATAATAATAACTATTTTTAGTGCGGTGCAAATAAATTTTGCCGCGATCGTTTTCAGCCAAGTGAGAGATAACATTAGTCCTACCAGCACTTGATGCTCTCTATTTGCAGATGCACACTTTTTTCTAATGATTTACAGGTAATTCCGGTACTGAGACAGCCAAATAATATCTTGCTGACTTGTAACCAACAAATTATGTATACTTGTGCTTTTTTGACAGTATGGGCCAGTCATTCCATCGTTACCCTTAATTCACTGTCTATTATTACTTATCTTCCATGGATCACTACCGGAATAAATCGAATTATTAAATATGATGTTATGAACTTAATAACGTCATAAAAATTATAATTATTAAAATCAGAAATTCTTATCGACTAAAATGTTATACTGAAGTCCATATAATGTATACTGTGCATAAATTTTGCCAAGGTAAGTAAATCAAATCTATAAGATGTTATGACCCTTTCAAGTATAGTAAAAAAGAGACAAATATATTTATAATTAATTTTAAAAATTGAGCAGGAAAGCCTTAATGATACATAAAAACTTCTCTTCGATCAATACCTCCGTATTAAACCTGAGAAGAGAGAACCACGTTACTGGAAAAAGATCGCCTCTGGAAATGTCTCCAAGATCCTCGGAATAATCCTAAAAATAAGTAACGTGCTGAAATGTCTTTTCGCGAGCGCTGCCGTTGCCACGGTGAGAATTGGATAGATTAAATCTTCAAGTTTATGAAAGAGACGCCCGCAGGATCTCCTGCGAGTGGAAAATTGCAAACTCTTCTCCAAATGCGATTAAAGAACACAAAAATGCCGTGTTGTCCCATTTACTTGGCAGTAAACACTCAATTAGGAATTTATAATCCCCTCCGGATGATCTCGGGGGGACATAAATATCAGGTCTGAAATGTAAGGAAGCGTTATATGAACAGCGGCACATAATTAACACTGAATCATCCCATAAGAGTGAAGGAATAAGAGCAATTAGAGCTACAGAATAAATCTGTTATTTTTCTTATTCCGAGTCTTAAAACGATTTTAATTAGATATGCCTGTTTCGATAGGATTTTCTCGTCTAGCGATTCATAAAACGTAGGACGAATATAGAAAAAGAGTTAAATATTCATACAATAAAATAAAAAAATTGCCAACTTATATCCAACATAAAAAATCCAAATTTGTCTAAATCTCATATCAATAAAAATATATGATCGAGAAAGAATTCCTCGGTAACATGTCTAAATCTTCAAGTGTTTACATTGTAAATAAGAAGTATGGAATTAATTCTGGACACACCTTTTAGCAAGCGTTGGAATGAATAATTATGCAAAAGCATATCCATCTTTGCACCAGAATTAAAATTAATGTTTCCATACGATTATCAAATCAAATTATCAAATATACCATCAAAGTTCCCAGTAAAACGACATTTCAAAGAGAGGAAAGCTCGGAAGAGAGATTACCAAACCAATTCAAAGTGCTCACCGATTAATATGAAAACAGGTGAGGAGAGCCTACTGGAATTTGAATACATCACTCCGCGTAAGGAGAAAAGTAAACCATACTACACAAGTCAGCTACTCGTAAATCAAAGACCTCAATTATACAACGAATCAAACAGTTACACGGATTTGCTACCAGACGAAAACTCTTGTCTCCTCTGCACCGTAACTTATATACCTCTATATACAACAAGATTTCTTCAAAAAAATTTATAAATACGTACAAATACTCTCATTTATTCGCTGTAATAATACAACCATATATAAAACTCAAGGGAGGAAAAAATTAGCTCGAAACCATTCGTTCAACTAAAACGTTTTTGTGGAATTTGCATAGTTATTTCAATGTGATCCCGATCACGGAATTCCGCCAAATTAACTTCCATTGATATTAACAAGTAGCATTACAACGATCGATCGGATACGCGACTACATAGGCGGCAAAAATCAAACAACTGCCATTTTAGGGTTGTTGTTTATTTCCTCGTCATCTGTCGCCAAAACAGCCATCATTTTAAGGTCCGAGGTAACTTCGTTTACTGTCGTTCCTCTCCTTCCAATAAACTGCAACTGTCGCCTTCTTTATGGCTCTCTCATAAGGCGATATCAAACACGTGGAATCACGGAGGAGGCAACCACTATTTACTGTTGAAATCCTTCTCGAAATTTCTAGATCCACTGATGCGCTTATCTCACTCGGGATCGTATTTTGTGGAAGCTCTTGCTGGTCCTCAGAGTTGTAGAAATTGTGTCTCTTGAAGAAGGTGATCCAACGAGTTGCACCTTACTGCGCTCACAGTGCTTTTGGAAGCATTTACATGTAGAACCGTGTCTATTTTGTTCCAATACTTTTCGTTATAAAACAGGGAAGCATAATGATTTACTTGACGCGATAAATCGTTACATGAAAGAGTTAAATTAAAGTTAAATCATTGCGCATGATTCACAGAATAGCATTCTGTCGCATACCAAAATATATCCATGCAATCCGTACACAAGGTAATGGAGTTTGAACTTCCTGATTCACTTTTATGTCAAACTAACAAGAGATTCGTAGGACTTTATTAAAGTATTGCGTAAGATCGGATTTTCAATTAAATCAAAAATATACGGTAGTCGCGGCAAGAGAGTTTATCCCAATACTAAAGGAATACAGTGAGCAGATGTATTTTGAACGTAACGATTGAAATAACAACTAGAAACAAGATAAAAAAATATCCATGGGAAAATAATCGCAACATAGGATTTTCGTAGACAGTAATATTAAAAGTAGGTATCGAGATGATGGATACATAGGAAAGTCACGTCAAAGGCATTTCCTTCAATGCCACCAATTCTTCAGCTAAAATTGCTCTGAAGTTTTTTTTTATAACATTTCAAACAAAATACAGCTGTAGGTCAACTTTTGAGGCAACATTGTGGAGAGAGTGGAATTATAAAATTTATAGGCGATGCACAACTGATCAAATTACATTCATTATATCACTTCGTATGGCTTTTTATTTCAGTTCTCTTTCGATATAACAGAGAATGGTATTGCTAGATAAACAAGCACATGACAACCATGACAACATCAACAAACTAAGTTATTTACATATTTAAGTTACTTGTGTATTTGACAAGATATAAACAAGACTAAATTGACGATATTACATCAGAGATACATAAGACGATGATTGATCAAAAACTTGATATATTCAAAGACAATCTGTAAGATTCCGTGAAAAGTGAATTACCGTAACATAAGGATCTAAATAAAGAGAGATTAAAAAACCTTTCCTTTGATATTTTCACCAACGATGCAACCGATCGATAATGCGTAAGGTAATATTATTTATTCTATCTTTAGAGGGTCAAAAAATACGTAAATTATCAATATGAAGGTTTTAAAAAGAACGACGATATTGTTTGGATATCAGCTAAGATGTTTTCCGTAACAAACAAAGAAGAGGATATTTTTGAGGTACCTTTTTCAAATAAGCCAAACAAAATTTGATAAAAAGGATAGCAGGTAAGAACTATAGCATCCAAAATTGCATCTATGAATCTTTGACTTTTATAGTTTGAAAAGTTCTAAGCAACTTCAAAGAACAAAATCACAAAATTTCACACAAAATACAATCTCTTACAACCAATGCTTTTTTAACGTCAGTTGGACTCGTTCTACAACGTCATAAAATTCCAGGGGTCATAAAAAACGAAATCCTCGGGCTGCATTTATTTCTCTGAAATTTCAAAATAACGATAAAGACGAAAAAAAACAGCTGAAGGTCAGACTATGAAAACGGCGGCCGAATTGTACCACAGCCATACAAAAATCTTAATATTTTAAGAATGAAATAAGGGAGGAATTTTATCGAAGGAACCGCAGGTCCTGAATTTATTTGTGAGAGCCATTTAAAGCATTCTCTTTGATGCGGGACGCAACCAAGCAGAAGCAATCTTCTACCTGAAATGCCGTAAAACCTTCGGCGTACATAAAAATTCTAATTAAATGCTTGATCGATCTTCTCAGATCTCTTACGTAACAAAGCATTTTCATCTTCAAAAGACTTGCATCGCCATAGCAACGACTTCTGAGCGAGAAGAGTAATACCGTGATATTAAACGAGAAGTGATCCGAAAGACCTTAGGATTGAATATTTAACGAGTTTCAACACTTTTATGTAATAAACGTTTTAATATTGAAAGTATGAAGAGATGCATTTAGAAAACTCATCAACCGTTCACGAATGACTTGGGTGTAATCAATATAGCGATCATAACGCTGCATAAACTTTTATTTTGTGCGTAACTGCGCATAAACGGTGCATGGATAGGGCATCCATTGGCTTAATCTTCGCTTATAATATTGAACAAGAACGCTGTTAACTACATAATTACAACATACGCAGATATATAAATAGAAGAGATATTCCTGATATTTTTCAGGCTAGCACTAAAGAAGTATTCCCAATTCCCCGTTTTTTAATTCGCCTGCGGTGAATTGCTCATTCTTTGCATCGATATTAGTTCGGAGAACACCTGATTGATTTGGCGAATTACTTTTTGGCCCTTCTAAAAAATATTTAATCGGATATGCCTGAATCAGATAAGTATTCGTATTTTTTTGAAAAATGTAGAAGAACAATTTCACTTCAGGCAGCTATACAAAGGGTAAAATGTTGAATTGCACAATTTAAATGATGGCCAAATGGATCTGCCATCCATCATAGATGAATTACGCAGGATTCATCCAAAAGATACGCAAAGACAAATGGATTCAAAATCATTCTATAGAAATGGCATAACACATAATGGAAATTTATGCCAAATATATCGAGAAACATTTAAAACATCAATTAGCTAGCAATTTAAGCGACGTATATATCAAAGTTTTTAAACTTGGCCTCCAAGATCATTCGAGTGACCAAAACTCAACGGCACACCGTTTCTAAGGACACGGCGGTATCACCAGGGACGAAAGAGTAACAAGTATTGAAAAACCACAGCACAGTTGAGGATCGTTTATCCCAACTTTTCGGGACGGAGGTCGGTTCGCATAAAGGGTATGTTCGGATAATAGGTATTTTAACCTGCATGAGAAAGAGGAACTGAAAAAAGGCTTTGATGGGTTACAGTATGAAATAAGTGACGATAATGCACATAAATATCATCGAAAATTTTTATTTAAAGAAAACTATACATGATTGTCCCCGTAAGGATTTTCTTTTCGAAATGACTACCGTTGAGTCAGATTCTGCAACAAATTGAAGAATTTGGTCCTTCTGCGATTTTATATCATGTATAGTTTTCCTACTAATATTGTATTCCTGCTGAGGATTGGATGAAATGACACCACTAGTTCTAGTTAGTTTAGTCTAGTTTGGTTATTATGTCCACTTTTTGCTGTAACCTCAGCACCTGTGTTTTTCTCTTGACGTTCCCACCGCTTGAACTAGCTGCTGGACACATTTTCTTCTTATTGTTATCCATTTAGAAGGTTAATTAATGTAGTGCAAATACTTACTCTTCCACACCTGCAAAAGATCGGTGCAAAACACACGTAGCTGTGGCATTCAAAATTACTCTATAACTATCGTGAAATGTTCGTTGTTTGGATGTGTTCGTTGTTTAGATGTTCGGATAAACGATCCTCTGCTATATATTCACGTGGTTCGCTAGTGTAATGACGAGAAAGAATAACGATGAAAGTAGCAGTAATTGCTCTCGTCACCCACTTATTCTGATCAGGACAATTTTGGTATTACTTAGACGAAGAGCGATGTAAGTTCTTCAACTATTCAAAACCTATTCAAAAACCCTCTCTACCATAAAGCCATCTCGTAGACGAGATAAAAGGAATCGACTCAAAGAGAGCACTTTGCGAGTCGTCGACGGAATCTTCCGTGGCATAGGGTAGCTATTAAAATGGTCACTCGTCGTGGGGGCGTTGCCCCATTCAATTACCTCCGAATCATAAATTACAGGAGATAAAAAGTGAGGAGCGAACGACCGCTACGCGATGACGTCAGTACCGCTCTTCCTCGGGGGAAAAATGACGTGAAAGCGTTTCGCTGGTGTCCAAGATGCTGTCGCAGTTGAAGTCATAAATCTTAATGAGGTAGATTGTTTTCCATCCGAGTGTGAAATATGACGTCGCTTATCGCGGGGGCGGACGATAGCGGAAGTGGGTTTTCCAGCGCTAAATTCGCCGATATTTCCATTTTCCAAGTTTAATTCGGGGCTCTCGACGACTCGATGCTGTTTTATTCATAGTTCCATCGATTAGGCGAATTATGAGCGACCATTTAGTGTGTGTTTCACTTACTTTGCTCGGACGAACAGCGACGAATACTTTGGCGTAACTTCCGATTCTTTTTGTGGGATTCTCTTTTACCCAAGCAACTGTCGTTTGAGAACTGGAATCAGCGTTCCTCCAGCATCGCGAAGATTGAATAATGGCAAATTCATCAAGATCGATTATTTCCTTATTTAAATTTATCAAAGTAACATTGTCCAAAATTAGTAAAATCACAAGGTTATCTTCTTACAAAAGGCATTGATCCCATCAATTAGACTTGATGCCCGAAGCGTTGCGACAGAAAATTAACATAAGGTAGCATAACAGCCCGAGATTTTGCTGAATCGATCACTCCAAATAATTGTTCAAGGCATATCCATACGAATGAAAACCTATACATAAATTTAGTTACTTTCTAATTGGAATGTACTTAGTGATTTTAAGAATCAAAGTTTTAAGCACGTAAGCTAAAAAACATACTGTAGTACTGGGTACATGATATATGCTTACAATTTTGGAATAAGAAAATAAATATTCTATTCTAAAAAATATATTGCTTTGATATGAGGTCAGTGCAATGACTCAAAATTTACCAACACTTTAATAACCCACTGATATGTTAAATAAATTGAGGGCCGACGGAGTAAATTAAAAGTGTCACTTCATTTTGTTTAATACAAGGATGAATTGAAAAATACTGGCTAACGGGTTCGTTGGTTAACGCGCGTAGGAAATGAAGATGATAAGTCGTCAGAAGAAGGCTGCACAAAAGGCACTCACACAAAGGATACAAATACAAACACTATGAAAGAGGTCAGCAATTACACAAACGCCTCCTTGGGTTCCTTCCAACACAATGGAAACAAAACGATCCGAGAAATACAAACCACGGGAAATTCGTCACTGAATGAAATGGATCAAAGATCCGCAATATTTCAAACAATCTGTGTCCTTTTTCGACTCCCGCATAATCATCCAACTCTTAAACCACTCGACGTTTATTAGAACAGATTCTTCGGATGACTGAAACCATTAATTGGACAACTCGAGGGAAGGCCACTTCTCGGCCACGACAACCCTCATAGCGCAAGATTTAAGGAGGGAAAGGTTGAGGGATCAAGTACAAGAGACAATCGGTTACCGCGACTTGTACAGAATACGTGAGAGGGAAAGAGCACGTGTTCAAACGGAGATACTTTCAAGTGCCGGACAGTTTAGCGCCAATTCAGATCGTTTTCGATTCACTGATGAAACATTATAAAACATTACATATCCGTACCTAAGAGGAAAACAGACTGCTTCTCATCTTATAGATAAATAATAGTTACAAAGCTGATTTAAACTGGCTAGAATGTGATTATTAAGTATCTTCTCAAATCTAAAATTGGTCACTCAAAATTTAAAAGAAAGAGACAACTAGAAAAAGCAATACATATGTGAAAATTACTATCTGGGTTTAGAAACCTCTATTTTCAGTGAGGTAAAATAGCCCACAAGAGTAGAGATGTGAAAAATCTTCGGATAGGACAAAGGAATAAAAAACACACCAAGTTAATTCCAAAAAATAATACATACTGTGGAGTTATCATAATGTATTAGTAATATTAAAAGTGCTTCGACAGCTTAAGTCATTCCGCAAATTGGCTCCAACCAGGAATCGAACCCGGGACAGCTTTCACCAAAGGCAATCCACATCCGGGAATCCCTCAATGTATATTTTCTAGCTCTACGGTAAAGGAGAAGTTCCAACAGATAACACCCGAATACGTTAAGTTTACCCATGGATATATAGGTAAATATTTAAAGAGAAAGCAGATTAAAAGCGATCTGAAAGGCAAAAAGCACATTACATAGATGCACATACTGATGCACATTCACATAGATGAATCAATCGACATCTTTAAAAAAGCCATCTTCGAGCTTATAATCATGTGAAAATTGTCGCCGAGTCAATTTACTTGGCCAAATTTAAAAATTCATTACACCAAAGTTCGTTACAATTTCTTTCATATAATTTCAGCATAATTTACCTCAGAGTTACCCCGTACAGGCACAACGGCGTCTCAGAACCATATAACGGAGATTCTTCGTAATGCGGGCAATAAAACATCCCTCGCGGAGGTAAATCTTGGAAGGGGAGGAGTTATTTATGGCGAGTACCGTCTTGAGCAAATAATGTACCCGAAGCACATGTGCGTAGAGCCAACATACAGGAAAACGATTACACGCTCAAAAGGAAAGCCAGATGATAAATGAGACGATAAAAACGCGCTCACGAGGACATGCGACCTCTGTATTATGACTGATCCGGGGTTCGAACCGTGGGATCCTATTTGCATGACGAACGAGGAAACGCGATTACGTTTCATAAACACGCGAACCTGTGAAAAACGGAGCAAGAAGCTAACGGAACCCAAGCGAATAAGAGCCTATCTTCTCCTGAATAGGCATTAAGGGGAGAGAAGAAAAGGAAAGGTGCTTTAAGAGGATTGTCAGATATAGCGATATGCAGAAGGAAGAGGTGAGACAATGGAGTGAATAAAAAAGGACAAGGTAAAAAATAAGTGAAAGAAAGGCAAGACAAAATTTAATAAGGAGAATAAAGTGATTCTGCTAAACACATGCCACGTTATCTCACACTTGTACATTTTTCCCCACACGTTTCCATGCTACATCTATATTAAATTTCCTTCTGTTAAAGTTAAAAACTAAAACTAATGAGTTCAATTGATTTCTAACGATATTACTAAAATTATTAATGTACATACAATACAATATACAATAACATTAAGAGAAGCTAAATTTTCAAAATATCTACGCTAAATGTGGAAATTATACAAATAAATCCCTTAGCCAAGCAGCTTGTTCAAATTTTTAGTATAAATCTAAATGTTTTACATTTAATGCAGTGAAATTGTAAGCAATTTATCAAGAGATGGAAAAATCACACTTGAAGATAATATGGAAAGTTTTCTCCTCCATCAGTTACAGCAGCACATGATTCAAAGTTTACTATCCATATAAAGTTTTAATTTAGCAGCATTTAAGGAAAGCAAATACTCTCTTTCCTGGTCAAGGTCGCCGAGAAATCAATAAAATACGATGACTATAGCGATAAAAATAAGAGAAAAAAATAATAAAAGAAGAAAATGAATCTGATAGAATAACGGGGACGTTAGAGGAATAGACCCTTCGAGTTGTAAATTCCATAAAGAGGACACTTGAAGACGAGGATAGAGGAGAGCTGTTAAATGTAGAGAGACGAATGCAGTAAAACAGATGCATTTGAGAGTAAAGGAGAGTCGTAACGGGCGTGGGAGGATAAGATACGCGCCGTACAAAAGAGAGCGTGTGGGAGATCGACTGGTTTCTTCCGGAGGTATAATGGGGCAACAAAGCACTTATGTTAAATGGAACCGACCGTTTTAATTTCGCTTTCGAACTATGTGCGACAACATTTATCTCTGAGCAATAAAATCTGATTTGTGGACGAGAAGAGGGACGATAAAAAAACTCACTTATGGCTACGACTCGTCGGTCATAAAATTGATTAAATAATACGTAGAGGAGTGGTCGAAAGATAGGACTCCGACAAACACTTTCCGAACTCAATTGCCAGAATGGATTCTATAAAAATCTGCCTCCTTTGGCCGCTATTTCTTAGAACTTTAAACTTTCATTTGGTGCTGTGCGTATAATTTCTGTTGAATTCATCTCCAATTGGCTTTTGCCAGTTGGTTGTGCAGTAGAAGTATATTGATCCTGGAAACACATTACAATCTGATTTTAATACAAGCTCCTCCTTAAATCGTAGGCAAATAGTTAGTACTTTTAAGTCATTTAGGTTGTTCGACGAAATAGGACCAATGACAGTCACGGAACTGCTTTCTATCAACCATATGAGGAATTCACAACTCGAAGATAAAGAAACGAGGAAGGATTTTGACTTAGTTCCTTGAATACAGTAAAAAGACATTTATTGAAACAGATGAAGAATAAGACATAGAGATAGTGGTAGTTTAAAAGAAATAAACTTACAAAATGAACGAAATATCACAAAAAGAAGTATATCAATACTTTTCCGCTTGTTCTAACAGCAAGCTTTGAGGAGATTCTAGATGAAAACATTGAGCTCTTATCTTTTCGGTTATTAATACGCCATTCCAATTACGGCGGTTTTAGCTAAGTATGAAATAGGTTTGTTTATGATATAACTGAGCATAAAAATGAACTCGGTCGGGATGCTAACTTCGCGAGAGCTTGGATATTTCAGGACTTCCCGTGTCAACGCCGAAGTAACAGTGAATTCCAGACAACATAAACCTCATAAAAAGCATTTCGACTTACTTTTATGGAGAAAAAAAGGGTAAACAGAAAAACCTCTTTATAGCCAACTCTCCTAGGATGTAATATAATAAAAATCTTATTTTCATCAGTAGTGAGACGTCAGATTAGAAGAATTAAAACTCTCTAAAAATTACGGAAAATCAATTTTAACAATTTCGTATTGCCCACAGAGGCATCCATCATTACAAAATTACATCCAGGGATATCAATATCATTATTATTACTTTAAAAAGAGCGGAAACGGTCTTTCATCTCCCTAAATGAAGAGCAGATATACGTGGCTTTGTTTTGGCCTAGGACGAATCACAAAGACATTCATACAACATGATAGCCAAGGTGAACAAAGCCCGAGATATCCTTACATTTCCCTTTTTATAGTGATCGATGTAGCACAGGAAATTGAAACAATAGTAGGAACGAAATTCAGGCGGAGATAAACAAGGTAATCAAGCGAAAACCCTTTTATAAGGGGTGTGCGAACGGGACACGTAAAGGGGACGATTTTTGCAGTTTTAAGGGAAAGTTGGGAGGACAATTGTGTGTGTGGGAGGAGCGGCTCCTTTAAGCAGGTGTTTTGGACCGACGGATGAAAAGGATGAGCGTGGAAGAGACGGCCTCTGACGGAAAGAAATAATGGCCATGAGGATGAAGCGGCACTTTCGAAGCCTCGGATATTCGCTATGAATGCGGGAAAAGCTGCAGCCTGCTCAAATACCTCGGCCACGAAATATGTTGATATCTGTTAAATGAATGCATGAGTATCTGAGGCACAAGTTCCACACGTTGCTGAAGAAGGAAAGGTACCGAAATCGAGTAATTAGAGCCAACGCGGATGAAAACATTTAAATTTATAGTAATGATAAATCAACTTTGGATTCATAAAACGTACACTGGGAAACTACCAAACGCACCAATTGATAGTTAATAATTATGTCATTCATAAAATCTATGTGACAGAATACTTTCTTGCCGTTTTTCAATTCTCGCTAAAGACAGCGAAATAGGAATATCTTCTTAAATCTAAGGCTAAAATGTAGTGTATGGGCTACTAATATTATAATATATATATATATATATATATCCCCTCCTCATCACCGCCACAGTTCATTGCCTCATCGGGGCGGAGGGGTGTTAACGGAGGTTGGAGGCGATGCATAGCCCAGGTTCAACCATGCTAAGAAGGCTTCAACAATATCTCTCGGCCAAATAATGAAAGTGGCATTCACAACCGGCAGTAGGACAGCCTGGTGAATTATTGTCCTAACCCCCCCAAATACAAGTACAATTTTCATGATGAGCTTCTTTAATGGAAATTTATCGGACGTAAAAGCACCACCCATTCGGATGTCTCGGGAGGTGGTGGCATTGAAGAGGTCCATCATGAAGAAAAGAATTACTACCCTGCAATTCACAACCTACAACTGCCGCAGCTTGAAGAGTGAAGAACGACTGCTGGAACTATCAATGAAGCAGAGAAGATAAAATGGGATATCATCGGTCTCAGCGAAGTCAGAAGAAAATCAGAGGAGCTACTTACACTGAAGGAAGGACACTTATTCTTTTACAGGGGTACCAAGGATGGAAGAAATGGAGGCGTTGGATTTTTGATCAACAAGAGATGGAAGGATAATGTGGTCAAAATCGAAGGTGTATCAGATAGAATTTGTAAACTCATACTGAAGATCAATGAGCGTTACTCAGTACAGGTCATCCAAGTCTACGCACCAACAGCGGCAAGCAGCGAAGAGGAAATTGAAAACTTCTACCAAACTCTCGGCACTGAACATGACAAGGAGGCCCACTACTATAAAGTCATTATGGGAGATTTTAATGCTCGTGTAGGGCAGCGGGAAACTGATGACACTGTCGCAGGACAATATGGACTGGGCCAGAGAAATGAGCGAGGTCACCGCTTAGTAGAGTTTGCAGAATGCACCAATATGTATATAACAAATACATACTTTAAGAAAAATCCTACAAGGAAATGGACGTGGAGAGGTCCCAATGGAACAAAAAATGAAATAGACTACATATTGGTAAACAGACTCTACACTGTAACTAACTGTGAAGTTTTGAATAATTTCAACACTGGAAGTGACCACAGAATTGTTAGATGCAGAATCAATATTAACCCCCGAATGGAACGAAAGAAGTTGGTTTCTTGCAAGAAGGAGGAGATAAATATTGATAAACTATCAAATAACGAGAAAAAGTTTCAGCTGAAACTTAGAAATAGATTCTCAGCACTTCAGGAGGAAGAACTCGAAACCAAAGTTATGGAAATTGTAAAGAAAGCGGCAGAAGAAGTAGCAAGCATGCCAAGAAAACCTAAGGATAAGAAATTTAGTGATAGAACCCGGAAAATGATGAAACGACGGAAGGAACTGAAGAATTTAAACACTCCAAGAGATAATATCGAATATGCCGAGCTTTGCAAAGCCATCAGAGTAGCAATCAAGGAAGACGTGAGGAATTTTAATGAAAAGATTGTGCAAGAGGCCATAGAAAATAACAAAAGCATAAAGAGGGCTAGAAGACTCCTAGCAATTGGTAAGAAACAGATTTTAGCCTTACAGAAAGGAGATGGCACCACAACATATAACAGACCAGCAATATTGAGGATTGTAGCAGAATACTTTGGCAACCTATACAAGAAGATAGGAAACGCCGAAGAGGAGAACCAAGATGAAAGCCAAAGCTCACAAAATCTTCTCTCAATCCTCCCAGAAGAAGTAATGGCGGCGATTAAGCAGATGAAGAATGGGAAAGCAGGAGGAGCAGATGGGGTGTTGGCGGAATATCTGAAAGCTGGTGGAACAGAGATTGCTAATGTTTTAGCACAATTATTCAGTAATTGTCTAAAACAAGGAATGATTCCCAAGGAATGGAACCACGCAAGAATTGCCCTTCTGCACAAGAAAGGAAGCAAAGAAGATTTGAAGAACTATCGCCCCATTAGCCTCCTTCCAGTTGTCTACAAAACATTCATGAGGATAATAGCGGAACGTCTTAAGATGACCCTGTCTTCAGCCCAGCCTAGAGAACAAGCGGGATTCCGGAAAGGCTTCAGCACTATGGACCACATCCACACATTACAGGAAATTATAAACAGAACGAATGAATACGAGATGCCACTCGTCCTTTGCTTTGTAGATTATGAACAGGCCTTCGACTCGGTAAGCACCTCCTCCACTCTGAAAGCTCTGAAGAATCAAGGGATAGATTCTGAGTACATCCGCCTCTTGCGCAGTGTCTACGAGAATGCCACAGCTTCTGTAATGCTTCATGAAGAGACCGATGAATTCAAGATTGAGAAGGGAGTTCGACAAGGTGACGGTCTGTCTCCCATCTTGTTCACAGCCATTTTAGAAGAAGTTTTTAAAACCCTTGATTGGGAAGAGAAGGGGTTAAGAGTAAATGGGGAGTACATCAGTCACCTCCGTTTTGCAGATGATATAGTTCTCTTTGCAGCTAACGCAGAAGATCTAACTTCAAGACTTGAAGAGCTAAACACAGCAGGACAGAAGATAGGACTCAGGATAAACCTAACAAAAACAAAGGTAATGTATAATTCTTTTACAGTTCAAGAGCCAGTCAAACTTCAAGGAAAACCTCTGGATGTTTGCTTGGAATACACATACCTGGGACAACTTGTAACAACAGGAGAGAAAAACAGGATTAATGAAGTAAACAGAAGAATGAAACTTGGCTGGAGCGCATTTGGAAGGAACTCACACATTCTGAAGTCAAGAATGCCAATGGTTTTGAAGAGGAAGGTCTTCAACCAATGCATTTTACCTGTCTTGACCTATGGAAGTGAAACTTGGGTGTTAAATGCTGCAATAACCCAGAGACTTCAGACAACGCAAAGGAGCATGGAGCGCTGTATGCTGGGAATCACAAGAAGAGACAGGAAACACAACACTTGGGTGAGAATGATGACTGGAGTTACAGACATAATAGATAAGGTAAGATCACTGAAATGGAGGTGGGCCGGCCATATTGCAAGAAGAAACGACAACCGTTGGACATCTGCCGTTCTCAACTGGATACCAAGAGATGTGAAGAGACCAAGAAGACGACCTATGGTATGGACAGGTGGAACAGAGACATCATCAAGTACTTAGGTGTAACGTGGCAACGAGAAGCTCAGGACAGAGAAAATTGGAAAGTACTTGGGGAGGCCTACATCCGACGTCGGATTGAAAATGGCTGATGATGATGATGATGATGATGATATATATATATATATATATATATATATATATATATATATATATATATATATATATATATATATATATATATATATATATATATATATATATATATATATATATATATAGACTAGCAGAAGTGCCCGTTGATTCTCAACGGGGAAATTGAAATTGATAATTGAATTACCTGTGTAACGCAGTGTAATTACCTTGATCGTAACAGATGCCTCATAATTTTAGGTAGATAGCAAATACCAGGCTATAATTATTTCCAAACCAATAAAAAAAGGAAAGAAAGTTATAATTAAGTCTGCAAAGTCACCTAAATATTAGATCTCATATCCTTTGAATGAACAATTTCTTCGATTAAGACAACATTTGTTTAAAGATTATAAAAAATATATTCGAAGATCACATTAGGATAAGCAGCACCACATTTAAGGATACATTTTCAGAAGAGCACAAATGGATATCGGAAACGATAATTAAACACGACAAAATTAAGAGTGATATATTATAAATCACTCTAAAAATAACACAAATGCAATCGTAATGCAAAAACAAAGATAAAGATAAAGCACCAATGACAAAAAGATAATAAATCTATCTTGAGTGGAGGCACATGAAAACAACAAGTCAGTCACTTTTTGCATATAAAAAATATAAACTTGCTTTACCTTTTCGATTAGGTAAACGATGATGGAGATTTGCTACAACTTCACGACTCCTTAAAGATTACAATAACTGAATCTGGGAAGTCTTTGCGATCTTCAATAAATCCATTTTCGTCAATCGCTGAATATTTATCGATGCAAATATATTTAATGTAATACTTAATTCAGAAGATTATATTTAAAATATCTGAAAATTACCAGGCTTTTAGCACGCATTCAGTTGAATTGATCAAGGGAAAACAATCCCATGAAATTTCTTCCTCTTCGTATTAACACTCTAATATTAATTTATTATTAGTTCTGATTTTAATCGGGCATACATTCTCAATGTGTTCTAATACATGAGAGCTGGGGACTCAACAATCGCCTTGATCGTCATGGGGATGAGTTGTTTACAACATCGAAATTTTGACAAAATTACCGTATACTTTATCAAAATTTTGGCAATATGGAATCGCAAACGATATTCCTCAACCAAAATAAAAATATTTATTCTATTTTCCTTCATTTGGTGCTTAATTCGACTTCATACGACTATTATTTCTAATTTAATTTAGCAAAAGAAACGAACCCTACAACGAAAAAAATGAACTTTACGTGTATTTCTTATGAAAACGTTTTGACCGGTCCCTGTTCAAACCCTGGATTTTAAGTAAATAAAAAGTAGCCTATACTCTGCACGGGGTCAATATTTAATAATGTAGAAAATTTTAAAGTTTTCCGACTATCGGTCCCCTAGTTTTTTAGCGAACATACATTCACACACACTCACACTCTATTCACATATATATATAGATGAAACAATGGATTGAATCTTCTTATAAAAAATTCATTGTGATAAAGCTTAATATTATTGTTGTATAGTTAATTATAATTTTCTACAACTAGTATTTCTAATTCACCGAAATAGGTAAACTTGTATTCTCATGCGGATTTTCAATTATGAGCTCTAGCTTAGGGCAATGCCATAAACGGAGGTCTCAAAATATAATTTAGTTCTTTCGTTTATGCTGAAGAATGAACTGATGGGGCTTTAAAATGTATTTTTTTTGCAAAGGGCGTCTATGACTAAATTCGTCCTTTATCGTATGGGAATTATTTTTCTGTTTCATTATTATAGATTAGTGGCAAATCTTAGCCTTTCTCCCGAAAATAGAGTAAAGAGCGTTTGAGGGTAAAAACACTACTCAAAGTCAAAGAAATAAGTTACTTACATCATTTAAAGATTGCCTAACTACATGCTACTACTAGATGCTGATAAAATGTTACGAAAGTATAGAATATCCCAGAACAGAATTGCAGTAAGTATAGATGAGAATAATATCCGATTGGTATTCTCACAGCACAACTTTGATGACTTCTCGTCAAAGCAGAAAAGAAAACAATATGAAGAAAATAAATTTAATCTGATTACAAAATACTGAGACGATTGAGTTTTATTTGTTGATGACATAAGCGATTTGGAATATATTACGTATTATTTTCATGCCTAACTGCTGTTGCCCTTCACCGGTGAAGAAACGTGACCTCCTAAGCTCTTATCAGGAGATGCTTCACCGAGACAACAGTAACAACGAACACACACAACCATTCCCTGATCGGAAAATCCGATCAGCCGGGATTGGAACCCGGGACCTTGGGGTAGCAGCGATAGCATAGCTATCAACTTGGCCACCGAGGCTGGTATGAACCAAGAATTCAACGGCACTTATTATCATAATGATTGATTTATTACATAAATTTTGTTATCTTCGCGTTGGTGAGTACTTGCACAAACGAGGAGTGCATATGTTACACCCCAAACGTGTAATTGCCCATTTTATGAAATGGGCAGGCGCGTTGCCCAATCCATGAAATGGGCAATTATACGTTTGGGGTGTAACACATATTAGCTGAAGATTAAAACAAAATATAGCTTAGTTAAGTCTAAAAGTAATTCAACTGAAGGGATTACGTTTGATAAACTTAAGAGGATATTTAATTGCAGTTTTAAGCTAAATTAAACGTGTAAAGGTTCCTTATAAATTGATTCAATGGGATTCATAGAATGACAACGAAACGAAAACACAAAACGAACACCAAAATTAGAAGCGAATAATCCCTACACTTTCCTCCAGCGGATGCAGTAGAAGTTGTGGTGTAGCGGGAAGTTGGGGAATTGCTCTCTGCTTTGGTAGCAAAGGATTATCACAGCTTATAAGTTAATAAAATATACAGTCGTTCAACGGTTTAGAAGGCGAACAAAACTGGCTTAGCGAGTAAAGCAGTATTTATAAGATGATATCTCAAAGTAGTAAAAATGAAGAAAAATCGAGTAATCCTGGGATGTATTTAATTGATGAAAGGAAGTGTAAATAAGAGTATATGTGAATGAAAAGGCAGAAATATGGAGAGCTGTCGCCGCAGAGTTTTTAATCCTCACAAAAAAGAGACCGATGGTCCACAGGTGAACTGAATGACCTAAAAAATGTTCAAAAATCGATGATTTCGAAAGCGGATTACAAACTTGAATGGAGATATTGGCTGGAAACAGCTGCTGCAAACCGAGCGTTAGATAACCTTTTGACGATGAAACGGTTGAAACATGTTCAAAGTGCCGTGACGTCACCGTTTGCTGAGTTATCTTTTAAAAGCGCAAAATGAATGAACGCAATAGAGTATGCAGACACGGTCATTAAAATATCAATCTGCAGACGACGACGTTCCCGCAAATCGGAAAGTTATACATTTTGCAATACCCCGAGAAGGAATTAGAATTTAATTTATAACGCGGTTTCATTAATAAACTACAGTATGGTTTGATTAAGTCAGTGAAGCTAGGATATGTTTACCTGTGGTTAAATCACTTTCTTACTAAGGAATGCAGTCAATCCTTGATATTTCATGATAAGTCAGAAGTACCTCGTCATCGATGACTTACAAATTTAGATTAATTAAAGAAGACTAGCTGAATCGTCCGTACAAATTCAACGGGGATAATAAGTAAACCCTAATGAAAAAGACTTCCATTGATTAATTAGGTCACTCATTAGGACAACGAAATATGTTGTAAATATTATTGCTTTATATTTTAGGCCAGAATATAACTCAACTTACCAGGTGGTGTACAAACAATCTATCAATTTCACAAAATCAATTTCAAGTAATGCGCTCAGAGCGAAACCTTGTAACGATCTGTAAATAGTTACGTTGCTGTAAACAAATAATAATAATAATAATAAAGGACTTAATTCAGGACGAGATTGAACCTATAAAGTCTCTTCTTACAACTAACCCTTTGTAATGTGAGAACAGAAAGAAAGAGATAGATTGCAAAAGTACAGAGAAGAAAGTCATTAGAATGTACAAAAAAGAGCAAATTATAACAAATGACTTTAACATTGGTCTGAATTCTCGTTTCGATTTAATTACAAAATTCAACGATCGCAATCGCCGTTATTTTGAACGGTTATATTTATAGCCTACAAATTTTCGTTAATTTTATCGAAATAATCAATTTTTTAATCAGAAACGACATTTAAGGAATTATATGAGGAACTTTATTTAATTTACGTTCTTTTGACAGTACTGTTTCCTTTTCACAAAAATTTCTTTTAATTTATTTACAACAATGAGTCCCGCAATCGATAAAAGTGAAGTCTACTTGTATTTCTTATAGAAACGTATTATGGAATCCTGGGTTCGAACCAAAGCTCTCTCAATAATGGGAATAGTTTTCCTGGGTGGATTCTAACTCGCAGGGACAAAGTATGTTTGGAATCTCTAAATCAAGGCGTTTCTGGAATAAAAGGGTGGACGGACGCACGCTACGCAAATTATATATAAAAGCACCAAATAAATATTCAATGGGAGAATATCGTACAGATATAATTAATTCTACAATATTTACAGATAAGAGTGGAATAGAACAAAATTGGCTCCGTAGATTAATTATCTTACGCAACAATATGATTCATTTGATTTGGTTGATAAAATCGACTTATATAATCCAATGGATGAGCAGCGTTAGTTTTGAGGAATAAAAAGTAATGACTACTAAAAGGTGGCGTAGATTTAAGGACAGCAGGGGATGGAATATGCACTCCGTGAATTGTCTGAAGACGCCAATATCGGCAGAAGCACAGGCCTTAGATATAATAATAATAAAAATACTCTTTATTTGGCGAGGTTAGGCCCATTAGGACCTCTCTTACACCTAACCATTAAGGGTTACTAATGTTAATTACAAAAAAGGTGGAGAAACAATACAAATACATATATAAAAAAAGAAAATACAAAGAAGAGGTAAAAAAATTGGGGTGTGGGGAAAAACTCCTCGGCTGCAGGCTTTCGGAGAAAAACCCACTGTGCAGGAAAACGCTCACACAAGAAGGGGAGCGAAAAAAATCGCGAAAACACAGATGGAAATAAATACAAGCACGTATATCACTAGTTGCATAATTGATGACCAATATTGTCGGGTAAATTTCTAGGTGGTTCACTACGGATGTCATTTACCTGAAAAGAAAAAAGAATAGACGGAAAAGATATAGAGTTAAGCTACAGTATTTAAAAACCTAGAAAATGCGATTTCACAAAAGAGAATCAAGAATCAGGTTCAGATAATTTGCCGACATTGATAGAAATCTGTATACAGAGAAAACTGCAATAAAGATGGGAAAATGAGAAAACGATGGAAGCCAATCAAAAGCCATTAGAATGAAATTCGGAGGGAACCAAATGATTAGATGCGTTCCCTTCACGAGAAATTTCCGAAAAAAATGAACCTTTCTATTTTTATATCATTATCTCTGCCAGTAAAAGATCAGCGAATTCAATCTCCATACCAGTATGCAAATGAATAATCATTTTATTCGATCAATACCGTGGAAAATCGACGGAGGGTATTTTAATGGATACAGTACGTAGTATTAAGAATATACCATAAACAAGATATTATATTTTAATTCAAATTAATGACAAATTCAGGGAATATGAGATGACGATATTTTGTGGCTAATAGTAATTGAAATGGTAATAAAGGCTATTTCTAACAACTGTTTTATATTGAAAACATACATAAGATTTGCTAAATGTATGCTGTGCATACTTGCAAAGGTTCTGATTATCATGATTACTATAATTTGATACATTGCTATAGAATGAGTTTGTGAAATTTTCCTATCGTTCATCACGAAATGTCATAACATGAGAATCGATTTTTAACGGGACTTTCCAATGGATAAATAACATCCGAAATTTTCCGGAAACGGAAAACCGCAAAAGCGATGAAAAGGTCAGAGATTCGATAAAATTGCTTTCTTGCGACAAACATTGTGAACCCTTATAAATTAGTGTAATTTCTTGTATCAATTCTTTACGAGACCGTCACAACGTACTCACAATCAAAGTTGTATCGCACAGAACAAACAATTCCATCTCATAGCTGAGAATTGAAAGGATTATTTTATAAAATCAACAGTCTCAGGCGACGTCTTGTGGTAATACGTAAAGGATGAAAATAACAAAATTTGTACTTTTTAAAATACTGTGGAAAAAGTACAAATTTTGTTATTTTCATCAGGAATTATTTTATTAGTAAAGTATACATCCAAAGAAGGAGTAATGTCTACGTTAAAATAAATGTTTCATTAAGGATTTTAGTAGATTTAAAAAGCAAAACAAGAGTGAACATTTTACTAAAACGTAAATTTAAAGATTGCCTACGTATGGAAATGGGAGGGGATCACCCTTATGGAAATGTTGCACCTTTAATCGAAATTCAAATCTAAGCATTCAGTACTCATTTTTATTAGATTCTGTTATTCATTAATAACTCCAAAAAACTACAAACTAAAACGAATCTTCCGTAGATTTTAAATAGTGATCACTCAAAAACATTTATACCCATATTCTATTCTATGTATTGTATTATATTAAGCACGAAAATTTTAATGCAATTTTTAGAGGGAATTCATATGGGTTGTAATAAACCTATACGATTCCAGCTAACTCTATCCTTACAATAATGCAGAGGAGTGTAATTCGTTTTAGAGCTGCCATTCATTCGCATCAGACGGTGAAATTTATAAGACGTATACTCAAGCACAGCCACTTCCTCGCTCATCTGTTTGAATACGTTTCGCATACACTCCAAGGAAACAGAAGTAGGAAGAGCATGATTCATCGCGTAGACTGACCGTTCGTTTCCTTCTTTCCGAGAACACCGTCTTTCGAGACGCCCACAGCTTTATTTCGTGAGCAGATCCTGCGTCGAAGACGGAAATTCTTTCTGACGCTCATACGACCGAATGCATCGGCATTTACGTGTCGATGGGGAGCCCCAGAAGAAAGCTCCAACGTCCAATCAAAATGCAAACGCACCGGGATGCGTATCGGGTCGTAAATATTACGCATTAAACGCCCTGAAGCTGTAATGGGGGTGTGTCATAAATCGATCCCTTATTAGACCGAAGACAGGTTAACGGATCGACCAAATATCTCGCGCTCGTTTTCAAAACCATCGCCGGAATCTCAACACCCAGCGTTGGAAATATATTCCTCTAAATTTACAATTCAAATGAGTTGCACCTTTTTTCATAGACAGGGAGCGGTGGATTATTTCCAACGGAGACACAACAACACAGGACCGTAACAGATCCACTTTCTACCACGTGGATAAAAGATCCAGAGACCTACAATGTTTAGGAGGCTCATACGATTTAGGACAGGAATTAGGATTTGATTTGGAGAAACAACTGAAGTACGCATTAATACTTCAAAAAGGTTTACAGCTAATTTTGAAAGAGCCTCTCTGAGCCATTCTTCGACTTTATTATCGGAAATGAATTACTTAAAATATTCCTATTTCTCGTGAATTACTCTTTAGGAAGGAATTACTCCTGAAGAAGGAGAAGGAAAATAAATTTTTGTCTTTGTAGACAAAAATAAAACTTCAAAATTATTCACTCTTTCCTAACAAAATAAAATACAAGGGTAGTCTTGTCCTTTAAGTTGACATTACCCACTGTCACTTCAATCGAAATATATTTCTTTTCACTATTACTAGATGAATATACGTTTTTTTTAGCCGAAATTGTGCGATTGACCATTTTACGACATGCGTTCTTTCCAATCCTGACCATCATTCAAAGCGCTTTCGCAGTGGATTTTCAATTGTAAATTCACCGCTCCATGAAATGCACGCATACATAGAGATTTATCGTCCATTTGCTTTTGGATTAAGTTTAGGATTCTTTTGCGGGAAATGCTGGATTCGCGCACAGTTCAGAGAGAACCTCGGCCGAGGGCACACAAAGAAATAAGAAACGCTTCAACTGATAAAAACATTAAAGAGCTGCTACGGTTAGCTGCGATTCCACCTCCAAAAGTGATATTAACAGAACGACGAAATGGAATTCAATTGGCTCGGATTTCGGGGAATCGGCCAAAGAGAGGCCATCCCTTTGTGAGAACGATTTGGAAAAAATGGGAGAATCATTTCGCTAGTTTTTCAAATTAAAGACCGGTTCGGGAACGATTTTCGAATCCATAGGGAAAAGCAATCGCGAAGTTTCGCTGCAGAGTGAATTGTTTCAAACCGAAAGACCTCAAGAGATTTGCGATGAGAATTTTGAAATAAAATTAAAATTTATTAAACAATTTTTCAAAACGAACGTCCTTGGCGTCCGATTTCTTGCTGTAGACACCGGAAAAGAATGTCCTATTTAGCAAAGCAATGAGAATTTCAAAGATTTAGACCTCAATTAAAGTGAGACATCTTAAAAAAACTATACATTATATTAGTATCGAAATGCAGAAAGCTAATAAATTTCAAGTATACAAGGTGTTTATGATTTAAGCTTCCATACTCACTTGCTTTATGTGGAAACGAACGATTTCAAGACGAGCAAAATAGTCAGAGGGAAGCGCGCTGTAAAGCTCCAACAACATTCTCAACTGGCACTCAAAATAATACGATCATTGAAATGGAAACAATAAAATAATCCCTTACAAGTAGAACTGAAATTTAACTTAAGCGAGACTATAACTTCGGAGGCTATGATTAATTACACGCCAAACGATAATGCAAACGCAATTACTCGCAAAAATAAGTACTCTTTCGAGAGGGGAAACTAAATTTAGGAAACAGACCGATTTATATTAATCGATGAAAGTAACTTTCACTAGCCAAAGAAATTATACTCCTATAGAATGGAATTGGTCAATACCAGTGATACGGCATTCGTCTTCATACAATTGCTTATCGATTTGGGTCAATGCAAAAGTGAAGTAATGACGAACCATTGCTCTCATCGATAAGAACATTTCATAGATCAGATATATATTGTGACAACTACACAGGCAAAAGGGGGGACATGAATTGAACGAGGTGTTGACCAGTGTCACGCATTCGCCTGATAAACGACGGAGAGGGCGTAGAAGTGGCTGATGAGAGGGACAGCTGAGAGAGGGTCGCAAAATGAGAACTGCTCGCCATCTTGGTCCACTCGAGAGGCACAAGAAAAAGTTCTTCTTCGGAGAACAATAAGGAAGAGAAATAAAATGGCCAGGAAAAGAAGCTTGGTCCGAAGGGGAAATTAATAAAAAGTTGCACAGACGCTTAAAAGGCGACCTGAAAGCAAAAACAGCCCTGAAATGAAAGATATAAAATGACAGCAGAGAGTTATTCGGGAGGAGGGAAAATTGAGAAGACAAAATATTGCAATAATTCAGATGTTAAACAGTTCCAATCATTGTTTTATGAAAAAGGCGAGGGAGCTTAAGCAGCAGAAATAACTTAAGAAAAAAGATCACAGCATTAAATTTGGTTGCCTATGATCATAGTGATGCGCCACAATGTTTAGTTAAATTCATTACATCACTTCGCATAGTTTTTATTCCCGTTCTGTTTCGATATAACGGCAAATATATTACCCTATCGTCGCTATGTGAACAAGCACATGAAAACATCAACAATCACAATCAACGAATGAACTTATTTACATATTAAAGTTACTTGTGTTTTCACAAAATATGTACAAGACTAATTTAACGATATTACGTCAAAAGTAAAGAAGATAATAATTCGTCGGGAAGAGTTAGTTTTACTTGTCTATTTCACACGCAAGCAGTGTTTGATATCATCAATTAATTTTGACTTCAGATCAAATTATAACAGTAAATGGTTGAATTATTTATTTCAATACTACTACTTTAATCGCTCGTCTAACATTAATTTTACTAACTATCAACTCCCTCTAAATCAACATTCGAAAACTATGCAATCTTTCGACAATTTTATAATTTGAGAAAGACTGATAAACTCTAATCCTTCACAATGTTTCTCTCATGTCAAATTAAATAGAGGACGAAATTTAAATTATTTTCAAATTATTCTGAAAATAAGTATTATTGACCTCAGGTTAAACTCTTCTCACAACTAGGTTATTAAAAAATACGAACTGATGTCCATAAACCAGCGGAATGGGAGACCTGAGTTAACATCTTAAAACAGCCAAATAAAGATATCAGAAGTGTTTTGGTACTGTTATTAGGTTAACAGTATATCAAATTATCCGTCTGAAAGATAAGAGCAAATCGTACGAAGTTTACCTGAAATATCAATATAAAATTGAACTCCAACGGCAACCTTCATATAAACCTCTGAGAATATTCTGAACATAAAAATATTGACATTGAAATATATTACTTTTCCCCTACTGGATAAAAGCAGATGCTAAGAAATGAATTCGGCCGAGCAGCCTAGATTAAATGCATTCCTACGTTTAAAATGAAAATCCAACTACTAAAGATCTAAATTTTCATAACCAATGACCTGAATCCTCGAAAGGGAAAAACCATTCAAATGAATTCCTTTGACGCGATTCGACGAAGCGAAATACAGTCAGGAGGTCTTCTTCATCGCCGCTACCGTCGGAATAAAGACAAAATGAATGTAATTTAATTAAGTTAAGAGTAAGACGTGAGTGCTTGGTTGTAGTGCCGATAAATAGACGCTATATATAACCCAATAAAATGGAGGAAATCCTTCCTATAAAATTTCTCGGAAATTGATAACAATAAACGAAGCACACCTCAAACATTAATACTAATATATCAGAGGTTCAACTGGCAAAATGATAATCCCTTCCCAGTGTATCCAAAGACTTAGTAACGACATTATGAGCTTTTACACACAGGAAATACTTGAAAATCCTCGCATTAAGTATACACTACTTAGATTCTGCTAACTACGGATAGCAGATCATCTTCCAGTAAGATATTCCATTTGACAATATAGATGTTGTGATGAAAAAAATATGGTTTGATACATAACACATAGACAAAATTCAACAATCAAATAGAAGTGTAACATTGTATTATCGACCCCAATTAGTACGAATTCCATCTTGGGATGTAAATTCGCATAGAGTCGTCATTCCGATAATGCACGGATTACGAGTAAATCAAATCAGCCTTTTATGTGCCCTCCATTCTAAATTATATTCTTAGGATCATAGAAAATCTCTCAGCAAAGATCAACTACGAAAACATTAGGGAGAATTTTCTTGAATCCTAAAATACTTCGGAAGTGTGAAACTTAAAAGATACGCTTTAAGATTTTCAGTACAATGTATCACACCGGTAGAAAGCTTGCACGATCGATTAAGAATCGCACGAGTAAATAGAGAGTACAACACAGCCGATGAATGGCCGAAGACAAAAGAATAAAGAGAGTTCACATTGGCAAAAACGACATTTGCATTATTTTCTAAACTCCGTTCGCGGAGGGACACGCAACACACGGTGGTCTTTGGAAACAATACAGAGGGACTCCATTCGGTGGAATCCTTTCCTCTTCACGAACCCTTTCGGAAGAGGCTCACAATCGAGTGAATTAAATGGACTCGGGAAACGACCTCAATCGCAGCAGGACATGCGACCTCGTTAAGGACATTCGGCCTAATGTTTAAAATGGGCTATTTATCAAATCCGGACTTGTGTACGACAAATAGCCAGAGAGATTTAACCGATAGAGAAAAGGTCACCACGATGGTGATAAAGTTAGAATGAAAGTTATGTTATCGATCGGTTTATTACCTGAAACAGCTTTTGACTTCAATTTCGCCGAAACGAGATGAAATCGATTCCTCAATCGCTTTATATCAATCGTGGCTCTTACTTCAATAAACGATTGTGATGAGTGATTTCTATACATAAATTAAGAGGGGAAGAAATGATCATTTCGGAGGAATGCTTTATATGGCTTGATCAGATGATCCATAATAAGGCAAATCATGATAAAAATCTCGTAGATTGAACTGAAAATAACAAACTAACACAGTGATAAAACGTAAAAAACAAGACATGAATGTGAAGAAAAAATGAAAAATAAAACTGCAATGACTACATAAATAGAGAATTTCAAATGACAGAAAAAAATCGAGCAATAATCTCAAATGAGAAATATATTACCATAACAAAATAAATAAGTTTAAGTAAATATTTATAATATACTATTTTACATCAATTATAAATATGTTTATTCCTGTAAGTTCGGGTATTCTGCAAGATCTTACACCTCGGCACATAGTTAATAAGCTAATATAATTTTCGTGCAGATATTCTCAAATTAATATATTTAATAACGGGCAACGGACAATTTGAAGGAATCAGATCTGCTACTAAAATACTCTAGCGTGCATAACTTTCCGCATGAAACGAATACACCGTTTGAAATTTAAAACAAAAAGAACGGGACGTGAAAATAAGCAAAGGCTTACTTTACGAAATAACAGAAGTATGCAAACGACCACGAGGCTCAACGGTTCGGAAGGACATATCGTTTTAGAAAAGACCTTCGTAATTAGGAGAATTATATCCAATTTAAAGAGGTAGTTTCTTCAGATGGAGCACAATCAAATCGAATGACGCCTCCACTGAATTTTTAATAACTTATATCTTCTCGAATCAGCCGTCTTCTCTCGCTTTCTCTTGGAGGCACGCTCCTGCGTCTTCGTGGGGCGCGAAAGGATGACAGTTGGGGTGATGAGGCGTTGAGAGCGAAATTAATGGGGAAAGGAAAGTTGGACGCAAGGAATGTCCGCTGGCACAAAAGGGGGAAATGACGAGAAGTCATGTGCACACCGAAATATGTACCAGCGAACGCTTTAGAGAACGGGTTGTCTCCTATTCACCCACAGCGTGTTTTACATAAGCCGTTTTCGGGTAAATGACAATGGCGGCGGTAGAAAGATGAACTTTCGAAAACTGACTTCGACAGAATTTTGATGATTGTTTTAAAACTTCCCAAATCAAAAAGGATGAGAAGATGACGAATCGATGGCAACATTTACGAATGATTCTACTTCATCATGTAATGCTACCAATGGCATCAAAGGTCGATTTTCTTCCGAAATTCCATGTCTGACTGAATATAATGTAAATTAAACATGACGGAATACATCCTGATGGCTAATAATAGATTCAGATGATTTTCATGATAATCGTAGAATTATTAAACAGAATGATGGGCTTTATATGAAATTGAAATCAAAAAAACCATTCTAGTATTTACTTTTCAAATTCTTCGCTGGTTTTATCCAATACAAGGTGTTAATTTCTTAGGTATAAATACCTATCGTATATTAAACGCCTATTCTAATGAAATGAGGACCGTAAAGTAAAATCTACCATTTCAAACTCCCACATCATAATTCAGTATATCGTATTGAGCTTCGCAGATAAAAATAAATTTAATATTTTAGGTATGTGAAGAGCAAATACATAGAAGTTGGAAGTCATTTTAGATATAAAGAACGTGTAAACGGTCTCTCCTTCAAACTCCCTTGGACTCCAGGATTCGCCAGCCGACTTTTTCCAACTTCCTCCAGGAGGACATCAAAGCCACGGATGTCTTTCATATCCACCGCATGGGCAGATCATCTCTAGTCCGTGACGAGACTATTCAACCCCTTCGATTCAATGCGTTGGGCAAAAATGGACGCTTCTCGTAGCACTAAAAAGGACGAAGACCATTTCTAGGAGCGAAGGTCGAATCGAGGGTAAAGAAAACGGCACTAAATGTGTGGCGTTCGAAAAGGAAATGAGTCTAAAGAAAGGAGCTATCGTGGGATGAGCGAGACGGAGATCAAAGAGGGCTGAGAAGCCATGAAGAGTGGTCGACGTAATAGGATGACACACAGGGAATAGCGCTAAATAAGGAAGGAAGGATGCAGTGGTGAGGTGGATGGCGATGGATGTCTAAAAGAACTATTCATCCTTAATTAGAGGATGCGGTGATTATGTTAGTAAAAAATATGGAAAATGACAAATATAATATAGATTTAAAAAATTAAAAATACAAACGTTAAATAATGAAATTTAAACATATGGAAATATTTCTTTAGAGATATGAAGAAAAACAAAATAGTTTTGCTTTGGAAAATAAAAGAAGAACGATGAGTCAATGGAAACGACGACAAAAGCCTTACGTTAGAAAGATGTTTACTATTTCAGCGAACTGTTAAGAGTAGATTTCTAAAAACAAAAGAGATAGATAAATAATTGGACCCTTTATAAGGCGAAGTAAGGTCCATGTGGGCCTCTCTTCCACATAACCTCGTATGAAACTATTATATTTAAACAGATTATAATTAAATACAAAAAAAGGAAGAGCAGGGTGCGGGAAAAATCTTTGCAACTGAAAGTTGTAAAAGAAAAAATCCACGTTACGTGAAAACATCCACAATGAAGGGGAATGAAAAAATAAACCGCGATAACACAGTACATAAAAAAGTATATATGTAAGTTAAACAGTATCTACAAGGATAGAAAAATACATACATAAATATCAATGAGGATGTTTGCTCTAAGACAAATCAATCGTCATCAAAAACGAAAACAGCTTTTGATGGCGAATTATGGAAGTTTCAATCATCTATTAAAATAAAACCATCTCAATTCCCGAATTAATAATTTAGATTTAGAGTTTTACGAATAAGAATAATAATTTCCTTCAGAAGCCAATCTTGAATTGAATCTTTGTCCTTGAAAACAATAAATACCAATTAGAAAAGATTATAGAGATCAACTAGAGAATTCACATTCATTATTGACGAAGAAGTAATTGCAAATTAGTAACAGTTACGTAATTGCATCATATCATACAATGAGACATATTTACATAAACTATCATATGTTTCTTTAATGGACCGCATTGCAGCTGATTCGTACAAACGAATCTTCAAAGCGAATTGAGCCTAAGTACTTCCATTCTAATCGAATGTTGAAGGTCATCGAATGTAGAGACATAAATATAATAATAATAAAAGTTAAAGGTAGTAGAGGCCATCTTAAGCATTACATACAAACACTGATTCAGCGAAACTTAAGATCTAGGGTCAGTTCATTAACAAAACATTTGTCCAAATAATAAATTCCTACTGTAAATCTGTTATGTTCAAGCTCAACTTTGTGAAAGTGAGCCATAATAAATGAAATAGTGAACACTTAATATCTTAACAGATATATTTGAAAGAATGTGAAAGGAATTTCGTCAATGAATTGATATCTTCATCAATTTATTGACGAAACTAGTATTGAAATATATCTGTGGAAAATATTAATCGTTCTTTTTTTCATTTATCCTATTGTAAAATTAGCAAAAAAATTAAGCGTGTTTCAAGACATGTAAATTACTTCCTTTCATCACAGAAATTTAAAGGAAAAATTTTATGGGAAAATCATTTTGATCCTAAAACAAATCCTCATACTTCTCAAGTCATAATTAAAATCTACGAAAAGTATGCATGTGTCATACCTTAAATTATTCCCGCGACAATTAATTTCTTCCAAATCACAGCGATTTGTAAAAAACAGTTCTTCGCTATAAGCTAAAGAATTGTGAGAATAGAGTATTGATAATGTAACGTAGAGATCGTTAGCAATCGGAGAAATTCAACTCAGAAATCAAATGACTAAGATTGAAAACAGGAGATGCGTATAGAATGTAGAACAGAGGAAAAATGAGGGAGATAAGAGAAGATGAATAAGGACATAAAATGAGTGATACGGGAGGGCCCTTCGAAAGGAGAGATAGATTCCGGACAATCCTCGAGAAAGGATCGACCCTCCGAGATATGAAAACGAAGTTTGAGAGAAGCTATTACTCGGATTGGATACGAATGGCAACGAGGGCCCTTGCGGTGAGAAGGACGGTTAACTTCCAAGATATCGGGGAATTCGGAAGTTTTAAGTAACATGTCACGGCTAATTTCCTAGTTTCGGATTTCGGCGAAATCCTCTTTCAGTCGGATTCCGAAATTCGGCCGCCTCGTAAAGGGGGACAGAGTTATTCGTCGGCCGCTAAACAAAAATGGGCCAATGAGGATGAAAATAATTATAATTTACGGTTGATAAAATAGGATCCCTCGACCTTCGGCTCAGGATGGCCTTAATTGATTATCACAAAGTAACTGAAACGACTATTTACATAGATTTATCTGAATTTAGATTTGAATTGTTTGGTAAAGCAATATGGATTTTCTTTGATGTTAGGGATGTTACCCTTTGTTTTATTTTACAGCGATACTTATGCAATTATCAGCATTTTTGCACATTGATAAATATTTAATCCACTACCATAATCTCAGTCAAATTTATTCATCCGATATCAGTATCTCTCCGTAGGAAATGCACTAAAGAAATTAAAGAAAATGAATTACACGAACTTTCCGTTGAATTAGAAGTACGGCATTCAGAGATTCATCGGATAACCAATGTAATACTCCGCAAAAATATTTATTTTACCACAGGTATGCTTGCTTCTACTCCAAATGACTCGAAACACTCAAGTGCAAGGGAATTTAACTTTTAAAATTATTAATAAACTTGATGATTACGGTGAATGTTAAAGCCGAGCTTAGAAGTTTTCTTGCAAGAAAACAGGGGATTCTGACCAATTTTGACAGGAATAGTAAGATCTTGCAAGTCGGTTAATACTCCATCTTAAACCGTTGGTCTTCCACTCCTTTCAGCAACTGATCACTATTTATTGAAAGTAATGAGACGCAGGATATACGGATATAAGGAGTAGCATAACTATTTTAATCCGCAACTTACTTTTCGTTCACTCTTTTAGGACAGACTAAACGAATCCAACTGTTTAGTAAACGTTATTTACTTAGGTAAGTCACCGTGACAATAATATTATAATTTCATAAGCCTTGATATCTCTGAGAAATCAATTTTATAGAAAAATAATAATAAACGGAAAGAGTAAATCGCTATTTATGAAATGAAGAATCAACGGAGGAACATGGCTGAAACGAGCTTCGCAAAGGGCGACTGAGTCCTTTCCATAGAGCAGACATTCCCCACCGATTTAATAACTTGAATGCGGGAGTTCCGGTCTTTCCTAACAGTTTACATCTTAAAGCGTCAGTGGAGAGCATAAATGAAAAATTCCGATCGAGTCAAAGAGCTGTTAGGAAACAAATGGAGTTGAACGACCTCGGGGAGACGCCAGGAAACTCTTTTTATTTGTTGGAAAGACTTACGGCAGACGTACACCTTCAAAGAAGGTGAGAATCGACCCGTCTCGACATTAAACCCACACTCCAGTGTGAAGAATTTGTTCGTAATCGGCATCTCGGCTTCCTCAAAACCATTATATATTACGGCACATCAATCTTGAGCCCCGTTCACTCTGCATTACCAACGGATTGCTCTTTTGACGGAGATGAAAGACTCATTAAAACAATCAATCACCGAGAGCAAACCACGTCACCTTCAGGTACGCCGCGGACTCCTCGACGTCAGAGTGCAGAAGCAATACATCTCAGACGACGACGCAGACTTTTATACCAGGCTGGCGATTTAGAGGCTTAATCCTTATATTCACCAATACGCTAGGTTTCTTCGTGTTTTTTTATCTTTCAAGACTTTCGAGACAAGATTAATGTCATGGATTTCGTAAGGATATCGAGGGAAAATTAACCCAACTGAAAGGCAATTAATTGCATACGATTGAAAATTTCATTTCTATTGTAACCTAAATGTGAAGAGAGAGTTATAGCTGTAGGAAAATTAATGTCTTAGCATCAAACTGGTATATAAGTGCGAAAAATAATCTTGGTAAACTTAATCTTCTTTAATTATAACTATTGTATGCATGAAAATCGATGAGGTCGGTATCTGTGGCTACCACTCGCCGCATAAAGCCGTCCAATGCATTCGACGGTTCAAATCCCAACTGCTACGACTCTTACAAATCTCTAAGATTGAACTCGAACAGTATAACTTTGCTATTCGATACATATATTTTCTTCTTCATTTACCTTCATCATAGGAAAGCGTTCTATTCAACAACATCTACGCAGTATAAATATATCGACATCAAAAATTATAAAAAGGATTCAATATTCTACAAAAATGACCTGCAAATTCCTGGGTAGGACTTGGTTATTAAGGGTGAATAAAGAATGAAATGCAACACTAAAATTATTGGAAATCTTGACTCTGAACCTTACATAGTCTACATATGACGGTTTCATCTACATTTTCGCTGATTTGCGCAGACTGGACTCGTAGTGTAACTCATCGCAGGCGTAAATCAAGGGTGCGACATAAAAGAAACACTCTTCCAGCACCCTCTGACGTGGTGAAGCAGACGGAGAAAACACCGCGCCTACGTGTAATCCATCCGGGAAATCCAACCCTCTCTTCATTCACCTCTTTCTTTCCACTAATTGGAAGCGCCATTGTATCCACAGAAACGAAACCCGCTCCGCGAACAACGGCGCGGACCGGCCGACCGAAGCCCCACCAATTACAGTCGACGAAATGCCATATCTACGACTAGAGAGCCTTGATGAGGAGGGTGGGGAGATCAGGTGTTGAGGTGCGGACGATTGATGAGACACACACAAAGACGCCTCGAGTCCAGCGGAAGGCCTTTTTTGCAAGGGCCGGAGATGGGGGCCCGAGGAGATTTCATTTTCGCCGATGTTCTCTTTCGAAGTTTTTGTGCTGGTGATGAGGTGGCATAGGAATTAAGGGAAATCCCTCGGCACCGTAGCAAAAAGATATAAATAACAACAGTAACTATAGAAACCCATGCCGTGACTCTTTCGCCATTATTGAATCGAAAATTGAAATTCATTACTAAATTATCTGCATCGGTTTGACATGACCATGATTATTTTCGGCGTTAATAGGCCTTAAAACACAAACGAAATATCTTCTCTTTTTCGGGATTCCCGAACTTAAAAATGAAGATTTAATCATTCAGAGCCAACCATTCTAGATGTAGAGAAAATGGAGCTTCACATTCTCGACAGTTTTTCTAAAACAAATATGTGACTTAAAATGCATGAATTACCAGAACACAGTTTCACGTTCATAGATTATGATGGTGTTCAACCACAATTCTTAAATAAAACTTACCTCAAATTCTCCCCTTAAACATATCAGAAAGTATTTCAATTTGAAACATAATCACGAAAAAATCAATGCTTGTTTAGCCTTTGCTTAGAAAATGCTTCTTGATGATTAATATCGGCCATCAAATTAATTTACACATAAAACCAATATCAGTGGGAATATTTTCTTCCTATTCAAAGGGATACGTGGTTTGGGGAGAAACAACACTTACTAATGAACTGGGACATTAATCAGCTTAAATGAATAGAATATTGCGATGCGGAAGTTGTATGGAATTACGATATGGTTACAAATTTTATAATTACATACAATAAATATCGACAATTATAATTATATTTACTATTTCAAGAAAACAAATACATTAGGAGTGAAAATTATCTCGTATTTTCCCGGCGTAGCTGATTCAGGAAGTTTTCTCGGGCGGTCTTAGGAATTGATGCATTTTCATTCGATATCAAGAACTACTAAAATAAACGCACATCTAACTGTCGAGGGATATGTGTATGAAGAATCTTCAAGTTAAATAAAATAAACACTAATCAACTTTTAATAATAACTTATCCAAGCCTAGCCGTTTAATCCAAGAAAAATAAAATACAATGTAAACCGAAAATATATTATCCACAGTTAATGGCAGTCGCAAAAGAAAAAAGAAAGCCATATTATGTCTTTCTATTAAGGCTTAGAAACATCGAGAAGATTCTATGGAAAGCAATAATAAAATGGTATTTCTGCTCGCGAAATAAAATACGATATATAATAATGTGAAGCAATATAATAGGAAATACAATTTAAGAACCCATTCTCATTTACTATAAAAAGCAAATTAATTATCCCAAGAAAATTTGCAAATATTACATAAGATTTAGCAACGTTCGCAGGTTTCTGACCGAATGAAAACAAAAGAGGACTTTTAATCAAGATATCACCCAAATAAAGACGTATTATTAATATTATTATTGATATTTCGAAATAAAAATAATTCTACATTAATCTGATCATATATTGATGGTCGAAACGCTTTGCCACTCTACTCGAACATTAAAATTCCTTGAATTTTATGAATGCGTTTTTTGGTCATTGTAACTACTGAATCGTCTAAATTCTCTAACTGCAAAGGTTAACTTCGAGGCTTTATATATCTCGGAAGTTTTAAATTTCCTTTCTGAACCTCAAAACAAAATAAAATGAGCAAAAATTATGATTGGTTTATAAACACATTAAATATGTAAATTGTAAATATAAATGTTGTGTGTCTCAGAAATTGAGGGTGCGTTAAATTTTCAGTTAAACAGAAAATTTTTTATTTAAATTTTAAAATTGGATGCATTTTTATCGATTTCCGTTTTTCTTTATTTCATTTTCTAAATCATCTATTAATTTATGGGACATCATGTAAATTAAACAAGTGATTTGAAATAGAGTGAGTCATTCTTCCTTAATAATAAATAAACTTCATTATCACTTCATATCTGAAGATTTATTGGGTGAAAAATGAATTTGTGTATTCGCATATACATAAATTTAACGAATTAAAATAATACTATATATATTCCACATTTTTTCAGCGTCGGCAAATTATGATAATCATCAAAGCGATGAACTTCATCTAATGAGGAATCAAAACGAATAAATTGGTACCTAAAGCCACATAAAAACCATTTGAGGCTAAATGATGAGAGGGCAAAGACAATCAATCGAGTCTAATGACAAAGACCTTTAGCGAGGAACTCAAGCAAACACCCGCAAGCAGTACTTGAGCATCGCGAAGCCAACACAGTTGCCTTTCGGAGCTTTATGAGCTGACAAACCGCTAACTTCGGATCGATCACAATCCCATGAGCTGGTAAACACCTGTTGTTATTTTCCAAGTGCGTGCCACTAGATCGAGGGCGAGGATTTTGCATTAATGAACGTTTAAAAGGGACGACGCTGCTTCGACCGCCAAAATTCGGGAGAAAATTAAATCCACGCGAAGACAGCCGCCGAAATCCCATTTGTCGGATCGAATATCAAGTAATCCCCGCTCATTAATTCGGATATGAAAGTTGTCTCCCTTTCCTCATCCATAACGGCATCTCTTTCCTCATTTAATTTTAAAGGGAGACAAGATTTCCCAAACATAGCGGCAGAAAATCCAATCGAAATTCACGCCTTTGATATTGTGAAAATAATAAGAGGTTTTTGAACGTTCTCTAAAGTCTACTAAAAGGTTAAATGAGAAACCTGATTACGAATGACTGATAATGGCAGAGAGAAAGAGCCGATAAGGTGTACACGAAGATCATCGGTTGTACTTTAAAACAGTTCTTATAACTGAGGTGAACTCTAAAATACGGGCCCCAACGGGAATCGGATCGAGGGTAAACAAGAATTTGAAATTCCTCACCTAAATCCTGAAAATAATTCTCGATTAGCAGCAGCATTCTTTACCGATATTATTATCAGAAATATTCGAGGAAATCTGACATATTTAGGACGATAAATAATACACAATAAACCTATAAAAATTATCCATATTTTTCAGTTACGTAATAGCTGGAGCACAATACTAACTTGAATATAAAGGAACTTAGGGCATCAGGTTAATTAGAATGCATCCTGCGATCCGTCAGGCGGGGCATGGTTCTGTTATACAGTCCGTGGGGAAAAATCCGTTCCGGTTAATTCTATCTTTGTTTCCTAATTATTAAGAATAAACTAAAGAATATACCTGTTTCAAGAATAGCAATGAAACTTTTCTGCGAAAATATTTTTCCAATTTTGCAATTTTTTGATTGCTGAAATTTTAGTGGCAGCAAGCATTGCTCGAAGAGAATTGCCAGATGTGAAAATACTAACAAAGTATTCGATTTAAAATCTTTAAGGAACCTAAAAGAGGGATGGTAAAGAACAGTTTCCAATTTCCAAAATAATGTTCAAATCGTTAACGCCACAAAAGTTTTAAATTCTGTAAAAAACATGAAGATATGAAATCACCAATCTGCGACCAATGACAGCCGCGCAAATTTAATCTAAACAAGGGAATTTAATTATAATTAATAAATTACATCGCAATACTATCCCAGATAGCATATTTCCAGTTTTCCAAAGCAATCCAAATTCATTTGAAAGCTTTCTTAGTAAGATTGGAAAGTCGATGAAGAAAGAGCGAGAAAATGGGGAAAATAAATCCGGTGACTGAGGTGACATGGCTGATTAAATACTCAACAGGAAAAGGCACTCAAGATGGAATATAACGGACGGGGGGATTTAATCAGTGAGAGCGAAAATTCATTTAAAATACATAACCCCCGAGAAACACCGAATCAATTAGCTGTCTTGGGTTGATGCAACCGTAATTCGATCAAATTTCATTCTGAGAAGAGATACTACAGCATTAAAAGGCCACGATTGGAACACATGGTATGAACATACTCTTTATCGTAATTATGAAACAATTATTATTCTGAGGCTTGGAAATATTTTAACAGTGGCAACCAATAGTTTTGTCAATAGAGATAATAAATTAAGCCTGTACTATTTTCAATAGTCACAACCGGTTTCAACAATACATCGTCATCATCAGGTATACTGCTGTTTGGTTCTGTAGTTGAAACTACTGTCATTCGATAGGAAACATAGATGGACGTTAGTCCTCAAGCACCCACATAATATTTATATGAGACATTAACCATAAACTTAACATTTAAGATGAATTTTTTCATCCTAACAAACTGAAACACTACCGGCCGCGGTGGCTAGCACGCCCACATGTTAATGCTCATACACGAAGGGTTCGAATCCCGGCTAACCATATTTTTCTGGTTAGAGAATAGTCGAATGTGTTCGTCTATAGTTAATGTTATATCTTCACTGTGTGTTATTTATGTTAATGTTATACCTTCACTGTGAATTGGCGTCTCACTGTATGTGAAGCATGAATAAATAAATAAACAAGAGAGAACCACTCTGCACTACTCTGTATTAGTAAATGTTTATATAATTGAAATCCTTGATTATTCTATGAACAAAGCCGAGACTGGCATTGGCTGTGTTTTTAAATGCTTAGAAACTCGGGGATATATCAAATAACCTCTAGACCAGTGGTTCCCAAACTTCCCAGTTCGTGGACCCTTTTAAAGAGGAAAAGAACTCAGGGACCCCTTCTCAGTTTTGGCATGAACCAACGAATAATATTACAAATTCTTACATTTATTTTTTTTAAATTTAAAAGAAAGCATAATAGTTTATGACATTCGCACAGAAAAATGAATTTAATTAGCAAAATTATAAAGCAGATTAAAAAAATTGGGTGTCCTCTATTCTTTGTTAGAGCGTTCGCGGACCCCCAAAAATATTGTCGCGGACCCCCGGGGGTCCACGGACCAAACTTAGGGAACATCTGCTCTAGACTATTAATCGCATGCAACCTTTTTAGCGCATAGTTATCAATAATATAATCGAAATTTATGGGGATAGGTTCTTACGAAATGATGATATGGTTTTTGAATTATTTAGGGCCATCATACTATCAACGCACCAAGTAATCTTTCCAGATATTCTGCACTAGCTGTACTTCTACAGAGTGGCCTAGGTTAATAACATTTATTTATTAACAACTTCCATAATTTCTTCCGCGAAGGTACAACGCTATGGGGTCGGTGAACGATTCACGATCCGTGCACGAAACAATAGCAAATCGTTGAGCGTCGTAAGGACAAATAAGAAGCGCCATCAACCGAAAGCAGATAGCGAAGGGATTGAGGCTAAAAGAATGGGGGACCGAAACTCGGAACGACCTTCTGAAATACCTCAACGATATTATGGAGGTGTTTGTATTTTATTTATTTGCCTTGCTTGACTTATTGTACTAATTTGTAACTATTGTTGAGATCTGTACTGTCCACGGGAGGTTTTTAGAGGGGTTTCCCTCCCGTCCTTGGGCGAATGCCGGACAGATTGTATTGTTATATCCCCCTCAACCGTTGCCACCTGGTATTAATACCAAATTGCAACGTTTAGATTAAATAAATAAATAATGAATGGGCGGGATTTTCATGTGACGAGCGAGAGAACTAACTAAAGGAAAATAAAGGAGAATTTGGACTTAAAAGCAGCGCGAATTATATAATTCGTCGATTACCCATTTGCATACCAACATACTTTACAGATCTGTCTGAAACATTTTCGGGAAAATCGACGGAACACGTTACGTTTGCGGTGGGTTTTGATCGCCATCGTTACCTGTAACAAGGTCTTAAACAACCAATCAGCTTCTATATGGCCTTTGCGTCTAATGATTGCTCGTGGAGCAAAGCTTGACAGTTGTATTCACGGAGTTCACCTTACCTGTAATGAAAAGAAATATTATTGAGTAAAGAAAAATAATGGCGTTGTTTTGGATACGTTTTAATGACGGGTAAATTCCATTTAAATTTAGAAGGACATCCTCACGTTAAATTTGTACAGTAATGGTACTAACTTAGAGCACATCAGCTATTTCAATGCATTTTAACAACACTTGTAAAATGTTTATTCCTTATATTCTAATGTATTTTATTGTATTTTACTTTACTATGTTGTATGTGCTTTTTAACCTTGTCTGCGTTAATTTGTTTCATTGCTTAATGATTAATTTTTTCTTTGTTTTATTATTATATATTACAGCGCAACTTAGTTGGTTATCCTGTCTGTGCTATAGACATAAAAAAATAAATAAAAAATAAAATAAATATATCACTAAACATGCTTCAACCACACAAGTTATAATACTTGAAACAATATAAATACTTCTGTTTTTCTTACAGCATAAAAAATAAGATCTTGGTTTGTTAAGGATTAGTATTTTAAGTAATTGCATGTTTTAGAACCAAAATTACACGACATAACGACTGTTGCTATCATATCCAACTAAAATGACGCGATGTATTCTCTACCGCAGGTAGACCAGCAGATTAACTTAACTAAATTATTTTAAGTCCTTATGAGATTGAAATATAACTTAAATTGTCATAGTTATTCGAGGAAGTGGAAATAAAAGGTAACTAAGAGAGAGAACAAATAAATAAGATAAAAAGATAGCGCGAGTAGACGTTTACGAGGGGAGATGAGCCTGGGAAAAACAACTCAACCTGGAGGAAATTAAGTTTTTTAGGAAAATGGCGGAAATTGTCGCTGCTTCCCAGGGAAGGATTAATATGTGACGGTTTCTCTCCCCCGCATCTCACGACCCAGCCATAAATCTCCGCCAACCTTGAGATAGGGCTCAGTCGCAAACGGGAGCTGCGAGCGGATGAATATATGCATAGGCGCCTTTGTTTGGTTATCTAGACCATTCGCAAAGAATATATTCCGCAACCGAGGGAGAGTAAAGAAGACCTTTTTACACGCCGAATTCCAATAAACCTCTCTCACCTTTGTCAGCTACCTATTTACGCGACTTCATTAAGTAAATGCGAGAGGAAAAAGGCTCCGTTTAAGATTTCAATTACCTGCAAGTAAGCCTCAATTCGGTATTTGAAAATTAACACTTCTCGAGTTAGATGAGGGTGACTGTTCAAAATAATTATAGAATACTTGACTATAATAACTCAGTCTCTTAAATGGTTATCGACAGTGATCAAAACATATGAAATCAACGAGTTATTCTTAATTCTTACCATTACTACACATATAACTGTCCTGTTTCTTCAAAAGTATCATAAGAAGAAGAAGATAAACAGAGATACTCGGAAAATATACTTGTGACACATTTGCTTCAAGGATTTAATGACCATTAATCCACCGTCAAAAAATAGTCAAAAATACGGGGGTCATGCTTTCACAACTGACACTGACTAGTTCCAAGAAAAAGCAACATCTTTAGAACACAGAGAGACTACAGAAAGTTACGATAAAATATAGAAGCAGATAGTTCAACTCTGCAAGGCGCTGAAGTATTCTCCTTGGAAGAATCAATGCGTCAATTGTCCCAACACATCTCCACGAGCGAGTAGCAGTTATCCCTCATAACTGCATCGCCAAGTGACGGACGCATCCTCTCCAGCGTGACATGACTATAATTCAGGTGAACGTAATTCCAGCTGCATGAGAGTGGAATCGCTTTCCAAAGGCGCTTTTTCATATATGGTAATTCCGGGAGAGATGCCCCACCTAAGGAAATTACTTCATAACAACGACTTCAGTAATAAAAAGATTATGAGATTGCGTGATAGAGTGGAACATTTATTGGTTATTAACCGTATGTAAACAAATTTTGTTTAAAAACATTTCCAACCCAAAATATTAATTTTTTTCCGCACTCATGCATTTGGCCATCTCTCCCGAGTTTCCGGGTGAGACCTCTGTGAGAGAGATGGGGCATCTCTCTTAGCTAGTTAGCTTAAACTGAATTTAATCCGGAAAACGTTGTTATGTGACAACATTGTTAAATTTAACTTAAAATTACGATCTAACTAAACGTTTAAGTTAACTTTAAAAGCCTATTCAGAAGTTTCATTTGCAAAAATTTAACCAAATATTTCAGTATATTTAGAGAACAATATCCATTTAAGATTATAATGAAATTTGCAATTGATATGAATGGGGTTTAGAATAAACGCCGTCGATATGCGTGAAGAGAACTCCTAACGTGAGTTCATTGTAAATTTAAACGCAAAAAGCCCATTCCATAGCTTTTCTAGTTAATTCCTCGAAGGATACCATCCATCCTGTATTGGTGTCCGTTCTTTCCTTCCTACCAAGAATATTTATCTCAATACCTTTAAGTTGGGTCATTGTGTACTCGGAAATATATTAAAAATAATTATACAACAAGTAAGATAATACGTCATTTTTTGATCCTGCGTAAAATGCATTCAACCGTGGATTTAAATTTGAATTGAAATTTAAATGTAGATTACAAACATTTTCTTGAAAAAAGCCTTAATCAGTACAATCTGAAAGTTAAATTGATACTAATAGGGCACATACACCTAAAAATAGCACTGGGGCATCTATCCCGAGAAGAGGTGAGATCTTTTCTTTCAGTACGGGAGAGATGTCCTTACAGCCAGTGAGGCTACACTTTGTCCAAGATGGCCAGTCACTGCACGTGGATATTACATGAACCTATAGCAACGAGTTTTCGCCATTTAATTCAAAATATTCAACTATTTTAACTAATGCAACCAGAAACATTATACTCTATCTTATAACAGGGCGGAAAAAAACAGTACCTTGAAATTATGTTATAAAACTGCGTAAAAAGAATTAATCGCCGTGAAACTCTTGCAGATAGACGGGTGCCTTCCAACTAACTGAGGAACACCGTCAGTAGGGTAATATTTTGGTTTTCCTTAAAAATACTACGACTGGGGCATCTCTCCCGGAATTACCATAGCTAAGCCGTGAACATTTACTTTAGCTTATCAGAGTGATTATTTCCAAATGCCCAATCTACTAGATAAAAGGAACCGACGGAAGAAATGTATATCTATTTATTAAAAACAAGATACTAAGTGCATTCAAATGAATTAACGTAAAAATGATCAAGTCTTTAATCTCAATGGGATAAGGGAAGAGACCCGCGGATAAAATGGCAAGAGCAGACGTGAGATAGAAATCGAATGATAAAGAAGATTCTTTTCGAAGAAGTATAATTTGCGGGTGCAATTTTTACCTGGATGATCCATACAAATCTGTAATGGCTGACGATGTTTATCTTATAGTAAATTATCTTTTTCTATTCATGAAACAGGTTAACTAATGTCAAAAATTTAGTTACGTAGGAGTAATAGTAAGCTTTCATCATATGAAGAATTATTAAAATTCTCTAGCAATAAAAACAATATGATAGGTAATGATTTCCTTTAGACTTTAAATCCTCTAATTCTAAAAAACCAAGTTTTTGCACTGAAAACTGATGAGAAGAAAATAGCAAAACATGAAATATGTAGTACGTAAATTAATTCAAAATTGTGTACATCCAAAGTCCCAATATGTAGAGATATTTATGAAAATGCAATAACGCTATTCACTTGAGATGAGAGGAAATCTCCCATGGCGATTCGTTTTTCCAAAAAACAATTTGCAGTAGATTTCGTGCTCTTCTTTCAACTCAGAAAATCTTTTCTGTTGTTTATTCGAACAATAATAATCACATTTGGTCCAATTCAATTTGAAGCGGATGTTCCCCGAGACAATCAAAGAGACTGCTGAAGATATTCGGAGTTTAAACCCAGATAATTCCGATGGAAGACTTCAATTTTAACCACAGTATTTTCAGGCGTAAATCCTTACAAAATATCCTAGGATTCTCTTAACTTCTCAGAAATGCACTCACCAGTTGCCTATATTTCGCTAATTCTAAGAAAACGCAAAGCCAAAGTAAGACATTGTAAGTCTACTCAGGGAAACCGAAATTTGACGATAATATCGTAGATGCACATCTAACTCCTTAATATTTCATCTTACTTTTTTCTGCATTTTTTATATTTGTTGCTAATCATCCGCCAAAGAAACTTTAGCTGTAAAATAATTACATTTTATATAGTTTGATGTTTCATAATCATCATTTAACAAGGATTTACTACATACAAATCTGATATGTCAAAGCTGAACTTTGTGGAAGTGAGCCATAATAAATTAAACATTGCACTCTTAATATCTTCCACAGATATATTTTCCAAGGCGACTAGTGCCGTCCATGAACTGCTTCATTTACTGCATTCAGTTGGAGAGAGCCCGAAACAAAGAAATGGCATTAACAAGGCGAATATTGGTACTTCTTAGAGGGATTACCTCCGATGCATATTACTATAGGGGAGTATAAGACAAAATAATGTGAAGTAATTACTGCTAAAATCCATCGCTCACTTTAAAACCAAGTCCCCGCAACATTGGAATTTTTCGCCCAAAACTTAAGGTGGCTTTATTCAAGGCACTCATGTCATCCCCAAAACCAGAACCCCGTTCCGAACCATATTGCACTATTCTGCAAGGGAGAACACTTCTGATTCGTGGAGCACTTCATAACGTCTCGTTCCATTGCCCTCTCTCTCGAGGCTTCCTTCGCCGGAAACCTCAGATGCGTCCAGTAGAGATTTCCCATCTTTTTTCCGCTGTCGGTATCCTCCTCTTCGTGCATACGTTTTCCGATGGGAACTGAAGTTCGCTCGGCCTTTTATTTCGGCGGCCACGGATCAAGTCCTCAGACTACGAGTGCTCCATCTCGTGATCGTCTGGAGGAAGCCCTCAAGTCCGTTTATGAAGGTCTTAAATCGAGAGAGGAATATTATTGCTAATAACGGCTGATGCTCGGATGCCAAAGCATGTCTATGACTAAGCAAGCCGCCTTTCGCAGGGGGTGCACAGCACCATGACTCTCTTAATCGATTGCTTTCGCGTAAGTACGTGCATACACAAAAAGAAAAGATGATGGAAAATTTTCTTTTCTAAATAGAACTATAGCGAGGTTGAATTTATTACCTGAAGAAGTTTTCAATACCTTTTCTGATACTGAGAAAAAGTTTAAGAAAATCTTAAATAAAATTAGGCATTAAAACTTATATTGTTTGTTATATTTGCTATGGAAAAGTGAATTGCTGTTTTGTCATACTTATTATGAATTTAGCTGTTCTTACATAGTATTGTTATGTTTAGCTTTGGTTGTGACTTTTACTCTTTCTACTATCTTATGATTGTTTTATAATTTATTTTTGTTAATGTAAGTAGTTGGCATTATCGTATGACAAGCGGCACCGCCCCCTGGTTCTTGTGCTGTTGTAAGATAATAATAAAGTTATTCGTTCGGAAGCATCGTTCGAGTGTCACCTCGATTTGAATAATTTGACATCGGATTTATGAAAATGAATGGAACCGCTAAACCGAAATGCAAATTATCAAAATTTATCAGTAACTACTACTCGTTAAGAAAAAAAAGCAACTATTCGGTTCGTCGTGTTCTTTGCAGGCAAACATTATTGAACGAATTCGATGCACGTAAGTGACATCAATGTTTACGGATTCCTGAACATACGTAAACCAAAATCACGTAAATGAAACGAAAATAAATTAATCCTAAGGAAAGTATGTGGACGATGAGCTGTGCTGACGTAATGAAATATATGGGTTGTAGGAAACTTTCTCAGGGGAAGTTTATTGCGTTACATTAGTACGACATTCTTACCGACATCCCACATGTTCCTGATACTACATTCTGATGAATGTAATATTTTCATTAATCTTCTGATATCGAGAAAAATGTATCATTCATTTACTTTTGTCACTATCTTGATCATGGCTGTGATGGAATGAAAGCTTCTGAGGTATGAGTGAATAATTGTACTGATCAAGGTCTCCCCATATGGAGTGACAAGAAAAGTGTTACTCATAGAATCATCGTGATTCACTTGCGTGGTCATCTTCCGCTTACAGCAATCTGAGTCAGTGAATAAAATAATGGCAAACTACCTCACTCCTCATCCAGCTTAGTAAGTCTCATTAAGCCCTTTTAACTATAGAGCTTATGTCAGAAGCGGTGTGACACCAACCGGCCTTTGGGCTGTTTATTTTACATACATACATGGTGCTATGATTTCCATCATTTTTATGAGAACCGTTATCTTTCCTGTGAGGAAGCTCAGACAACCTTGATAAGTAGACACAAAAATATAACTCAAGGATTATTACACAGAATTCTCAAATACTTTGCAAATGTTGATTCAAGCAAAAGAATTAACAAAAGAAGTCTCCCGTTAACTATTCGCTTTATCTTTGATAACACGAATTAATCTATACAGACATCGAATCGCCGAGGAGTTTTCAGACCATATCTTAATACATATTTTTTTTCAATATGAATGATCCCTCTTTGAATTCTGGGATAAAATATTTTGCATAACATTATTCTTCTAATTGGGAAGTTATAGAGAGGACATGCTGCGTCGGCAATATTTCCATTGAATGACAAAAGCATCAAAACAGAAAATATTCTTGTGGGACGAACAAGCACACATTGCAATATATACGTTTTATGGAAAGCTGTTGAAAAAATTTGTAATTTACAAACAGCATACACAATAAATAAAATAAATTTTGTCTAGCGAAACTTGGTGGAATTTAATGTTAAAAACTTTAATGGCAATGTCAAAAGAAATAATATGCATCAATTCAACAATTTATTATTCCTTTTGACTTTACCATTAAAGTTCTTTTTAGCATACACAGTGAGAGAGTAAAGAGTAGACATTGATATAATGTTTAGACGATTCAGTAAGTACATCAATTACGTATTTTTAGACATCCATTTTTCATGTTTTACCAGCGCAAATCTCGAACGTGACAAACAGTTCAAAGGTAAACTTCGAGAGAGAGATTTGAAATTATATATTCATTAATTTTCTTATAATTGAATAAGAAAGTCGTTGCCAAAACGTAAGCAGCGCGGGAGAATTTGCCCATCAGATTTCCGAATATCGCGACCGCAATGAATGAGTTCAAAGAGCGGAAAGAGAAAGTGAAAATGAATCAGAATGTGAATGTAAGAGACACGCGCGATATGTGTTATCAGAGAAAGTGTCGTGGAATATGACGGCTGGTTGAGCCAGAACGAACGCTCGCTTTGATAGTGACAAGTCAGGAACGACAGAAAACGTTTCTCGGGTCACTTTTTAGAGGCGAAAGCAGAGACAAAAAGCAAACAACGCAAAACAAAAGCGAATGGAGTCGGGAACAGGTGCCGGAGATTTGTGCGTCGACGCGAATGGATGAATAGGAACGGTATTTGAGAAGCAAGACGATCGAAGAGCTGCAACCAGAGAGTCGCACCAGAAGGTCGTCTGCGAGGGCAGGATGAGCTAATGATCTCTCGGCGGTTTGCTCAACGAATCACGAAGCGGTTATATTTGCGAGCGGCGGTTAATGAAGAGATTGCGACGGCTTATCAAACAAGACGGTCGGAGGCCACGTAATCGTCGAATCTATTTGGTTTGCGACTGAAAACGCCATTGATCGAGTTGTCTATCCATTTCCACGAATATAGATATCGAATGAGTTATGGTTTCCCATTCCGAGGATACGGCGCCGAATCCTCCGGTCGAACGTTTTATGACCTCCAACGAAACTCGATTGCTTCTGTTTATTTCAATCTTCTAAAGGAGACGCGTAATAATATTATTACTCAACTGCCATGGCCACTTCCTCTACCGATGATGGAAGTCCCAAAATATAATGAAGCATCGCCTTAGTTATAACATGAAGGGAATAAATACGCGTACAGTTATAATATTAATTACAATAAACAATACTGATATCGTTAAATAATACCGCAACTGAACCGAAATGAAATACTGACTGCTACCCTAATTGTCAACATTATTTTCCTAATTGATACATTTCCTCGAACATCTCGAAGATCAAAACCAATTGTGCGGATCGATTAATCGATCGATCGCCGCCGTTTCGAAATACAATTCACTGAAGCCCTCCGCCATTATTTTCAATTTCGACAAAGCGAAGAACTTCGGGAGGAAAAGCAAAACACACAAAAACGGACTGGAAATTGCCTAGTCCTGCCGAGGTAATATTCGGAAGGGAATTTGTTTCCGAGAGATACGATCACGAAGTCGAAATAACCGAAGGAAATGGACTCCAAAACAGAACTCTCCACGACAGATATCAATCAGAAAGTTTTCTGGATTCTGTGGCATGTCGACCGTCCCTTAGCCAGAAAACGATTCGATAGTTCGCTATGAAGAAATGTCTCGAAAGAATCGATGTTTCTGACATTTCATCGAAATCAAGCGAGTAAAAGGGAAGATGGCGAGAGTTCGATCTTTAAAAAGGATCAATTAAAACAGCGTGTTAGAATAGTGCTCGACGGGGTGGAAAACCTTTTACATTATTTCCAGAGAAGCACCGCTGCCACTCGCAGTTAATCCACTGTCCAATATAAACGTTCTTCCCTTTCGGACAACCGGAAGAAAGACGTCCCTTTTATTTATCGGACAGAAAATGAAAATAGCAGGAGATTCGAATCCAGAGCACTTGTCCGCCATAATTCAATAATCCTCAGCTTTAAGAGCTTCTCATCCGGCGCGAGCATCAATCACCTCTGGGACTTCAAGAGGACGTGAGATAATTGTCGAAGCCCAGACGAGCGACCAATGGAAAGGGGACGATAAAGGAAACGAATAATTGACAGGGACGGATTGGCTCGCTTTACGTTTCATTGATCGAGTTGCGACTAAATATTGTTTCGAACTAAGAGAATGGCAGAGAAGATGGATAGCCTTGAAGGGGGGATGAAGGAGACTTTTTCTGCCCTATTAATTCGTTAGAGGGGCGAGATGTTGGCTTCCGAAGGAGAGGAATCCTCCCGTGACGTACACCCTGCGGTATGGAATTTCCAAACTTAATTTCGGTCTCCGGGGAAAAAGGGGATGCTAATTCCGCGTTAACATCCCCCCTCCCCCCTCTCTTAGACAACAGATGAGGAACTATGAGATGAAACGAAGCCGTTCCGCGCATTTTTCCGAAGCGCGACATAATTAAGACCTAAAGCGGTTTGCTCCGCCTTTTGAGGAGTTGGGAAGTTTCCGATTTATTTGAATTTGAAATTGCTTTGCCTGAATTTCGAAGTGCTGCGAATTGTGATTCGGATTATACGACTGTTAAGATGAAATTCGTAACGAAGATTTGACGGCTTCAGTTGGAAACTTCGATTGTTACTAAGGATATTTAAGTTGCAGCAGACAAAATCACTGCCAGCATTTTTTCCATACGTTGAGCATCGCAAAAATTACAACATTAATACTTTGAATACCTTTCAAAGCTCGAATATTGGATTAGAAATCCGCCCTATTTTTCATTAGGTGTGGTATCGTGAAAACAATACAAAAAGGAAATGCGTTCTTACATAAAATCATTGACTGGGGAAATTCACTGAGAGAAAATAAATACATAATTTGAATCAAGAATAAGTTGGGGTCACTTCGTAAAACAAATCTAAAGGTTATAAAGAAGCAATAGTCCTCTATTTCGATTAACCCACACTATATAACTTATAATATCTGAATCTTTCGTCTTGACTTTATTCTACCAGAATGTTAAATTATATTCCATGTGCACATGAAGTTAAAATTCGGATTAAATATTGAAACATTCAGTACAAGCATATCTTTTGCCGTAATATTTTCTCTCTTTCTATCAAACATCGAAGTTATCGTTTACCTATTTACTCAGTAAGGAACCTGATCCAGTTGTAAAAATGTACCCTTATTTCTTCACATAATCCATGTTTTAACATAAAAGAATCCTCATTCATTGATTATGTTATGGACTCACGGCAAAACTGACCAACAGCTGTGCTTGATCTTTTGCGGTCTTCTCCGCTTATATCCAAAGTTATTAATCGTATGACTCTCATTCTCAAAGACCTAAAAGTCATTACGTTATTTCACACTAGAAAAGAAAAAAAAATAAAATCCGCAATTTACATAAAAGATAACTGATGATTTGCTTATCACCTTTCCCCGTGGGTTGATTAGCTAGAAGTTAATTAATACCGAGAAGAGATACGAGGCAATTAAACAAATGAATCAGTTTTTTCTTCAAGTCGCATTACTGCAGTCAGATAGAAATTCTACAGCAAATCCCAAGAAATAAGATACACTTTCTATAAACATAGATGTTCTTAACAGCTTTCCAAGTAATGTAACGTTTATACGAAGAATATAGGGACGGCTCTGACACAAATGATACTATAGCAAAGTTTTTATTGATTTTTTTTGTGTCTTATATGCTATGTTATGTTTACTACATAAGTGTCATGAATGTTCTCATTATCCTATATATGCATTTAACAACCACTGACCTTGACCGAATTGTAGTGTTAGCATTTGTAGGTGTTGAAGGTGTAAGGATTGAATAAAAGATGTGATTTTGATGAAGTTTTAGTTTTTTATGATGTATTTTATTTTACTATTTGCTCTTTCCAGTTGTAATATATCCATCCATTACTAGTGTTTATAATCGTCATTGTATGATACCAAACTCTCCCACTTGGTGTAAACTTAGCAGCAGATTTAACGTAATAATAATATGTATATACTGAGGCACCAACCAGGAACAACACAAATATGAGCATTTTCCTGGGAATAAGTCTCATGCGGAGAGGAAAAAATAACGACAGATAAGTCACCCATGTAAACCCCATATGTGTTTCAACTCTCCTAAATTCACAATGAGACCAAAGGGTGTCACTTGAAGCCTCTGTCCACCGACTCCGAGCTAATGGCCTCTGACTTCGCCGTAAACGAAGGGCACAAGCGATGGCTCCATCCCTTACAGACGATGAATTATTTCGTAGCCGAAAATGGAGTCGAAAGGAGGGATTGAAGAAAAGACGGTGAGGAAGTGGAGATTTGATTTGCCTTTCGATGGGCGGAATAAGCCGTGGTCCGACGTCTTCGTCATCCAGCATTATGTCTCAAGATTCGACTGAATCCATTACGATTCGGTTGGGAAAAGGGCGGAGTGTGATTACAGGGAAATGAGGGGCAATGAAGGGAGGAAAGTAGAGAGATGGGGCTTGTTAAAGTAGATGAGAAGGGAATTGTGGGGAATGGAAAGTAGAGAAAAAAGATCCGGAAGATTAAATAACTAAAGACGGAGTTCCATATACAAATATACTTTGGTTGGAGAGAGAATGAGAGAAAAGAAAAACGATGAATTTTGACTTTGAGTTAATTGTCATACTTCTACCACGAAAACTATTTCGTATTTACGGTATTTTAATACATAAGTTACTCACTAAATATCATTTTATAATGAATAGAGAACACTAAAGGAAGAATTGATGAAATAGTTATATTAAATAATAATCTATTCCGCAAAGTTGTAGTAGTAGTTTTGTTAAAAATACTTCGACAGCTTAGCTCATTTCGCACATAGGCTCCCACCGGGAATCGAACCCGGGACCGTTTTCACCACAGGCAAACGCGCTGTCGACACGACTATCCGGGAGCCTATTCCGCAAAGTTAAGAGCACACATTATGTTAAATTCCGATAAATTAAGATAAATACAAAGAGGGCAGAAATAGGACCCTCGAGGCACACCGGTCAATAACTTGCTGATAGATTACGTTGGGATAAATTTAACCGTGGAAATAAATGAAAAAGGGGAAGAAAAACGACGAGTCTTTCGTCGACAAACACATCTGTCCAATGGAACCAGAGGCACAATCAGAGACGGCAAACATTCGTTCCTTCACAGGGATTTGAACCCAGAGCCCCAACTAGCGTGCTCTAACCGTCAAAGTAGGAAACGAGAGAATGCGAGGTACACAGCGAGAAAGCGTGGGGGAGGAGAAGAATTGCTTAGCGGAATTGAGTTTGAATGGAAGAGGAGAATTTGCACAGAGCGGAGGGGAAGTGAAGGTTGAGGTCAGCTGAGACCTGTTCCTTGTACAAAGGAGACGGTCTGAATGGAGCTGAGAGGGGATTGGGGTGACTTGAAGGACGAGTATGACGGTGCACAGCCTCCGAGAGATTCATTTTTATTGCTGCAAATTGCGGGCCATTCGAGATTCTGCACTGCTGACCGAATGGAAAAGATATTTCACACGCAGATCGACTCCGAGATATTTATTCCTTCACACGTAATCCTAAAAATCACGTTTATCCCCACTTGGGTTCAACTCACGAATACCTCAATGACGACTCTACGATTGATCAACGCTAGCAAAGGAACAACCGTCGTAAGCCAATCAATTTATACCTGAAAATGCATATACGCTTGCGAAATTGGTCGCAATAAAAATCATTGTGGAAAAATACTAAGTGAATTTTTTCAATAAGCAATTTATACAGCGATACCTTGGAAGAACGTTCCAGTTAACCACAGTGGATAACATCGGCATATGTCGGAAGTGGAAGCTATCTCTACATCATTACTATATTTCCATCGTGAGTTACTTTCGCATCCTATTGCAAAGATAGCTGCGGCAATAATTTTTTGGCCCTCTTAGAAATATTTCGTTAAATTCAGGTGCAGCCTTAAACCGCAACTGCGGAGTATACTTCCCAGAAATGGGGGAGGTTATTGATGCACAACTTTCAAACATGGTTTTTGCTTCGGTGACAAAAACCAATCAAACAATGTTTACCTAGATACCTCCGGCAATAACTGCATTTATTTATGGTTCACATACAGCAAGACGGAAATTTGAATAGAAGGTATAACATGAACAATAGAGGAACACATACGACCAATCCCTAACCGAAAACATCTGGTTAGTCGGGATACGAACCCGGGAGGTTGATGTTGGAGCGCTATCATGGTAACTACTCCGCCACCGCCGCCGGTAAATTACCTAAACATAGTTCTTACGAGCCGATTAGAATTCTAACAGATTTTATGACGTTGAAATACGACACAAAAGTAGACATTGAATTTTAAGGTTTGCTACTTAATCTTAAAATGGGAGTTTTCTGTACTACTTCGGAATTTGTAGAGCACCTAGATCCAGAGAGTCTCGGAAAACCGCGAGCTAAAGAAGACCAAAAGCACTCCGAAACCAAAAAGTGCTGCCACAAACTCTGGAAGGGAACAACGGGAAGAGCGACCTTAAAACATGTCACATGACAGCGTTATGAAGTCCTAAAATGGAAATAAGAAAGCGGATAAATGGACTCTCCGGATGTAGGAAAAATGTGGGAGAAGGAATCTAACCCTTCAACTCCAGTGCTTCGGAGGGGAAATCGGAGGAATTGTTGCACGAGTTCTCTTTGGAGAGTAAAAAACAAGCGACGAGGAGAGAAAGTGTAGCTGGACGTAAAAATATCATTCCTCCGTCGAAAAATAAAATCCGGAGGAGGACAAACTTGGTCCGTGGGAGGGAAAAAAGATGACGATGCGCGTTACCTAATGGAATTGAATGCCATCGACGGAAACGGAAGTTTTCCGCCCGAACGTAAAGGCAAAGAGATCTAAAAAAACTCGGAATCCGAAGTTTCGAACGGATAAATAAATCTCTGCTAACGTCCTTTGCTAAATCCGCAGCACTCGTGTGTTTGTGCCATAGCAAAGAACGGGGATTGACTTTTTCAAGATTATACAGAGCCTCACATTACCTTTATTAATATTCGTACATTCTTAACGAGGATGACAACTAACCAAATTTACAAAAAACCTATCCATTTTGAGGGTAATTATTTGCAAATATTACGCAGAGTTCATTTTGGAATTTCTAATATCCTTTACTACTTTTTGTATCGTGCAAGAGTGTTCAATCTTGTTCCACTTTACAAAATATATAAAATTTGTTAAAATGGATTGTGCAATATGGAATACCCGGAAACCTCTCAATTAGGTGATCTTAATCCGTTAATGGAGTTGCGCATTGCGAGGAATAGGATTTAAAGCAAATAGTAATAACTGGACAAAGACTATACATTTCTGATATTCATTGAAACAGGTAAACTTCGACGCTTAAATTATAACTGAGTTATCCCTTCTCGCAAGGCAAGTAAAATCTACTTTGTCAATCAAAGATTCAAGGAGATTCTAAATTTACGATAAAGTGATCGAAGACGCTGGCGCAGTGACTGGCTGAGCAGCAGTGGTTGATTGGATCGAGTAAACAAAACCTAAATTCAAATTGATTTTTGAAGTTAGACGGAATATAAAAATTTTCGTGTAAGCGGTAGTAAAAATTAACATCAATGAAATTTATTAATGAAGGAACTTATCACATACAGTGGAACCTCGATTCACGACCGCCTCTGTTCACGACCAACTCGGTTTACGACCAGCTTTGGCAACTAAATTTTGACTCGGTTAGTGTAAAACAACTCGGTTTACGACCAAAGTTTCCGACCAGTTCAGCAGGCAACCCCGACATAACACAGCATCGTTACTGAGAAACAGTTGCAGACAGGTTGATCAGTGAACACAGTTCGAGAGCAATTAGAGGATTACTTTATCAGTGAAACAGGACAAATTCCATAGCAATATAATAATATTGGAAAGTATTAGGTAAATAAATGAATAAAAGTGATAAAATTAATCCTACAGGCAATCCTAGCCTCCTACTCGACCGCCACCCCCACAACGAAGGTAACTTACGTAAAGTACCTATTTAATTTTAAATAATATTCACTTAAAGCATTAAAATTTAATTTTTTATTTATTTTTATAACTAATTCTACATTTTAATTTACGTGCATTCTAAACAAAAATACACTAAAAAAATACAAAGTTTCAGAGTCTGGAACGGATTAATTGTATATACATTGATTTCAACGGGAGAAATTGTCTCGGTTCACGACCAATTCGGTTCACGAACAGGGTCCAGGAACGGATTAAGTTCGTGAACCGAGGTTCCACTGTACGTATGACATACATATTATCAATCCATTCCTCTTACCATAGAGTTCCATTACTACCACAGAATATAATACCATAAAATACCATTACCATAGAGAATAATTCTGTCAAAGATTTTTCGACGCGTTTAGTTCTGTTGCGAAAGAGTTCTTAGTTCGCGATATAAAAACCAGGTGGAGCAATGGAAGTGAACTGGGGAAAGAATGAAGGCAAAGGAACATCGATGGTGATGTGCAGCGGATCTGCAATTTCTCATGGACGAAGACTTACAGTCGAAATTGGGGATGCAAAGGTTAGGTCAAAGGAAACGCACCATTGCAACATTCACTGGAAACATAAAAAAATCTGTGGAGATCCAAGTAAGAATTGTTGTGCAGCACGTGCCAGAAGATGCAAAGCGCACGGGAAGCATCCCGTTCGGAGACGGTTGTTATGGCAACAAGAGAAGGAGCCAATGAGGACGGAGCTGGGGCAAGGATGGCGGAAGAGAGATTCTCCGAGAGAACTGTTGCTATGTCACACAATAAACCTTCTTAACGCAGAATTGTCTTCGATATTTATTATTTTGATTTATCGGTTGTGTACACTTCTCTCCCCCGTTTTCCCGCCTTTTTTCATTCTCAATCATCAGCCACAAAGATTTTTGAGCGCTCTCTATTCTTTATTTTGCTTTATTATTTTATCAAAATATATTAAAACAACCAAGGAGGTTATTTATTTAATTATTAAGTAATACTTGTGCATAAGAGAGGTCCACTCATGCTTTAACTCACCGCATTAATGAATGAGCTGATGTAATCTGCAACTGCTCATCAAACAAGCCTTTTATTTGGCAACTTTTCGCTGTTACGTCGCAGATTCTCCACATATTTATTGGACGTTCCCCGACTGCGGCTGCTTCACCTTTGCGCAAAAACAAATTCTATCCTTTTATTCCTCTACTCTGTAATTCTTACGCTCTCTATCCTAGAAAATATCTTTATAACGAGAATGATGGAGGATTTGATAGATATTATATAGAAACACTATATTTCCAACATCGTCCGGTGTTCTTCGTTTTATTGACGATTTTTAGTAATTGTTAGTGATAACGCTACGTTTTAATGTAACTTTTCCAAAGACAACAGTCGTACATCGCTGCAATCACCACTTCTAAGTCAATAAATGGCTTGAAATATACATGATTTGTTGACTTAAAATACCTTCATGAAAAAAGTTAAAAAATTTCAGAAATCTTTGAAGTGAAATAGGAACCGATTTTTCTTCCGAATCCGGTTGTTTCTTCCTAGTGAATGATCCTAATTGAAACTACTATTAATAAGTAACAAGACGCGAAATTTATAAAAGGAATTCCCGTTTGGGGAGGAAGTAGAAGAAAAATGTTGGGAAAAGACACGGCTTTGAGAATGTATTTAATTTGGAAAGACGATGATAGTCGAAATAGGACCAACGTGATCGTGAAGGACAGAAGTGCACCTATCCCAAATGCACGTAGAAGGCTCTTCTCCTTATCTTAGACGAGGGAATTTTTTCGCGACGCATCGAAGAAAATGCAATACTTCGCAATTTAAAAAATGAGTTCAATGGAACTATCGGAAGGAGGATCTTCTGAAACCAGTACATGGAAAAAGGCAATCATTTTGAACGGAATTTTTCTCAGAGTAATCTCTTATGAGGTTCGTTTCTTTGGAGATACAGTCCGTCCGAGCCTCAGATTTACTGGACTCCGGAGGACCGCTTTGAAATTGCAGACTAAACGTTTACTTCCGAATTGCGCCGATCCGAGGTCTTTTCAAATCAAACTTCTTCGGTTTTCATAAGAAAATATCTTCTGATCCACCGTTATATTTAAGACATAAATCGATATACTCCGTTAAAACTTCGAGTTATAAAAATGGAGGATATTTTCAGAATTAATATATTCAATTGTTTTCTGATTGCAATTCCGGTCATCAAACATTAATTTATATCACTTCGATCGTTCCAAGTGAAAAATATAAACGTGTTGTACACGAGTGAAATAGCAATGAATTAAGACTGCCGGAAGGTGAAGAGGTGTATGAATGTACAATAAGCATACATATATACATGGACGAAGGTCTGCTTACATTCACGAGATGCTTACAGAGTAAACAATTGCGAAACGAGGACACGCAATCACAGTTTCACGACCATATTGAATCCTTGTCACTGATCGGTGAGCACAAACTGATCAATACCTATCAGCACAGCTGACCAACTGATAGGTGACCAAATGTTTCGACTGAAAATACCTGCTCTTTGAGTGGATTCCTTATGAAGTATTCTATCACAAGAATCTATAATCTACGATACCGTCAGATGTAAAGAACACGGCTGTTAAAGAATCAGAGTTTCAAAATCTCGAATAGCCGTCTTTTTCGGCGTTCCTCGTCTCATTCACAAGTATTCGGAGAGAACAAGAAAATACAGCGCACTTTTTAAGAACACGCATTTCGAAAGCAATGCTTTCCTCTTGAGAGTGAATAGGTACGAACTATTCTTCTTCCGGAGTGAATAGAATATCTTCACTATTGAAGAAGAAAGCATCGCTTTCGAAATGCGCATTGAGTGTTATTAAAGTGCCCTTCCTTGTTTTCTCCGAATAGCGGTGTATGAGACGGGGAACGCCGACAAAAACTGCTATTCGAGATTTTAAACCTCTAATACTGTCAGAATTGAAAGTACGAAAAATGGCAAAATGCAAAATTGGAGGAAGGAAAATATGGCAGCGAATTTAAACGGAAGGTTTATCCTCGGCGTAGCGTGGCAACGAACTGCCCTCTGCCGGAGACTGCCTTAATTAACAATGGAGGAGGGCTTGACAAGCGCGTCGGGCGACAAGGAAGCCTAGCCGTGAATAGATAAGGGATTCCCGCCCAAAGGGGAGAAGCGATAATGACATCTTAACAAGAGGAAGGGGAATATTACGCACGATTATTTCGGGAGATAAACAGAGAAGCTGGTGGGCTTTACTCGACACATATTTCCACATTTATGAAGGGAAGAGGTTGACATACTATAGCTAATGAATAACTCCTAAGGATACAGGAAGAATAACGAAAGGGTTTCTCGGTAATAAATATAGCTGGGTAAATACTGAAGAAATTTTGGAAGCTTTGCATAAAGAAATATATCGCTATTTATTTAAAGACGAAATTGGATCCGGCATGGATTTTATATGAGTAGATATTAATAAGAGTTTATATTTATAAGAGGGAAATAAAGTCGATTAACTACCGAATTCATTTACAAGGTTCGCTAAAAAAGTTGATTGACTATTCAAAGTTAATTAAACATTCCTCTATGCGATTGAATCATTGTTTTGAGAAACGATACCACGAAAAACCATGGCCGGAGAGAGAAACTGGCGAAATTGGAAATTAAACTTGAATAAATAACTGGATAGATTGTTATAACGACACTAACATAACTTTTGACTAGGAAATCCGCTGCGAAGGCTTTAAAGAACTGCTCAAAACAATCAAGAGATATGCACGAATACGTGACTAGGAGGGTGAGATATCTATAGAAATAGATATCTGTATAACAGATGTTTGAATTGTGACATTACATTCATTGCAATGCTCTCCGAAGAAAGTAAATGCACGAATCTTAATTCAGCACTCGATCTAATAGTCGGTTCAATGGGATTCGAATAACCCTCTTCAGTCAGCTTACGTTGTCATTAGAGACATAAGGAAAAGGGTTTCTTCAATATGCTATTTCCGACGGTTATTAACGATCTAGACTAATCATCACCGAGAAGATATAAACCTTATATGCAATTGCCGACTTAGAATGAAATAAAGGTTTTTTAGTTAAACTCCATGACATCTGTTTCCAAGCTAACCTCTAATGCATTCAACAAAAACACATCTCTTTGTTCTATGACAAACTACAATTCAATAAATCGGTAATTCTTTTCGTCGGATTTCCTTTCTTGTAAACTAAAGCTGGGAAATTAAAGTAAGATTTGCTTTCAATTATGAGAAGAAAACAAAATGGAGGAGCACTGCTGTCCACCTCCATTGTCCGACCTTCCTCTTGGAGAGAGAGCCTTCAGCGAGGGACAGTGGAGTGGACGGAAGGTAATTAGCGAGAAAGAGCAGAATGAAGCAAAGGTCACGATGGAAACATCGAAAGCAAATTGTTGAAAAAAGCGTATCCAATCGCATGTTTTAAATCGTGAGTTTTGATCATATTCAGCAGCACTGGACGGAAAAGGATTAATAACAGCGAATGTGATGGATTAGAGGGAGAGGATGAAAAAGAAATTTGGATAAATATTTACATTCCATTATTTACCGCACAGCAGCGTTGTTTCCAGAAGGAAGGTAATTTTTAATTTTCCCTCATTGACTCCCAGCAGACTATCGCAACATGATCCACTCTAGTCATTACTGAATCCACAATTTTTTCATCGATTTGACTCTTCAAAAAGATAATCCGCTAAAAACGTTTTCGAATGTAAAAACAAATAACGAATTACTACACTCGTATTTGAGTTTTGCCATTATTCAATTTAATATTTGACGCGTAGATTTTCTCAGGAGATCAAAATAAACTAAGAATAAAGAAAATCGTGTCAGAAAGATATGACAAATAAAACATAATAAAAACAGTACTTTGAATTTCTTTGTGACATGAATGTAATTTTATAGAAAATGATTTTTAAAGATTTCACAGCTATTTTATATATTCATCAAACTGAGAGAGGATATAGAATTAGTCATTATTTTTTCCAAATGAGATTTGAGTTACATTAACTCACAAAGGTCCCTTATTCTAATGATTTAATAAATATCCTGACGAAAAACTCCAAGGGATATATCTGCGGCGAAAAATATACTACAGGACACAAAAGGGTACGCAAACGGATAGAAAACCATCAAATCTCGTGAGAAGCTCAAATGATCCCTTCAGTTCCCTTTAATTACTCTAAACTCATTAATTTAGAAGACATCTGCAGCAGGAAGGAAATGGTTTAGAGCACACCACTCCAGACGGCGCCACAATATGGAGCCAAAAGAAATTGGAGAGAGTCTGCAGAACGAGGGATTTCCTCGACTTGGAAGAGGCTCGTATTTATGCATTATTTGCCGATGAAAAGGTCGATATTCACTCTCTTAAAATAATTAAATTGAAATATTAATTTTGCCGACCGGTGATGGAAGTCCCCTCGACAACATAAGCCGCTTCTCATCAATTTGGAAAAAAGGCGTCCATTTACAGGAGAGGATACCTATCTCCCTCTATAAACAAAACTAAGAGAGATTCCAAAACTGAAGACTGCCATGACAACGATAGCATTCACATCGATCGTCATAATATTGCATAAATCAAAATAGTAATCATCATGGCATTATTACGAGCGTTATTCACAGAAAAGTAAAATGGCACTCTTTCTGACGAATTCGTTCCTAATCCAACGAATCAAGGATATCAAGCATCACAGAAACGGTATAATCTAAACAGAGATCAGGTTTTCAACAGCGGAAGAGTAAACCATCGAGTGAATGAATAAGAACAATCAGAGCATATATTTAATACGCTCGATAAAAAAAGATCATATTTAGCCCAAATAAAACAGCCAAAAGCAGAGAGATTATGGGAAGTTTAGATGACATTTCTATGTTTCGAAGTTTTTGGTGAAGAGTTACATAAAATTGATTGTTTACTTCAAATGAATTCAGATATCAAACCAAGAAAACTTCTTAAATATTCAAAACATGATTCTATGATATTTTCAATTGGGATACAAGTTGCACTGAGCAGCATCCATGACGATCAAGCAAGAAAGCCAAATTCATCGAATGGCTTCGAATATTTTAGTCGTGTCAGTCATAGGTTATTTCCAAGAGTGGTCTTGTGAGACTAACATTCTCTTTAAATAAAAGTCGTAATGAAATAAACAAAATTTTTCATTCTTGGAAAGTTTCTCGGTGTTACCTTGAGAAATAGTCATGAAGACATCTATCTAAATAAATCCCAAACTCGCGCAAAACAGTTGGATTAAGATATTGAAATAGATATTTAAATTCTTTGTTCAAAAAATATGATTTTGAACTAAAATCGTTAATTTAGTATTGTATATATATTTTAATTTAAAAATACAAGTAACTTAAATACGTATAAAAGTTAGTTCGTTTATCGTGATTGTTGATGTTGACATGGTTGTCATGTGCTTGTTTATATAGCAATAATATAGAGATTTTGGCCGTTATATAGAAAGAGAACGGAAATACAAAGCTATGCGAAGTGATACAAAGAATATAATTTAATCGCTCGGCGCATCAACTCTTGGGAAGTGATTCTCGCAAAGGCCGAATGATAAATATTTTAAAGATGTCTGATTGACGATACCTAATTAAAATAAGGGCTGATTGCTTTTCACCCGAACAAGCGCGAGAGATGCCTCCTTATCAATTCGTTCGGTTCAAAAGATAAAGAAATAAACGAGCGCCGATATAAAAGGAGTCGAAGGAATAAAATCTCGGTTCTTCCATTGATTGGTTCCCTGGATGAGTGACTAATTAATTAACCCCCCACAGTCGAAAAATGCGGAAATCGGAAGAAAAGAATTAATCAGAGGGAACAGAGGATGAACGATACAAAAGAGCAAACGGCGTTTGAAGCTGCTACGGATTCCAAAAGGAGGCAGTCAATTACATCACGGCAACAATACTGCTGAGGAGGGTCCATTTCAAATACATATGAGATCGTAATAGAGAGCCCAAAGGGCGTAAACATGCTAATGTCCAATTTAGGGTGACATCTGAATAAAGAGCAAACCGAATTCCATACGCAAACTGATCTTCACCGTGTCGCTTCAACTTTTGATGTATGAAATTGAAGAGACCTCGCAATTCGGTGTGAGCCAGCCTTTTGCATAACTGGGGTCGGGCAAAGAAACGACGTCACATTCCGGTTTTCAGAATGCAGCATTAGCATCAACATTATGCAGAAGTAACAAAACGAAGCAGGACTGAATGTTCGATAAAGAGATGTGAAATGCTAAACCGCTCAGGAATGAGTTAGTATGCCATCTGTTATAATCTTACTCTTTTGATAATAAATGGAAAATAAACGTGACGTGGCAAGATTAAGGAATGAATAGTCATGAAATAAACCACTTGAAAACAATTTTATACAATTTAAGAGCTTCTAATAGCATAGCATAAAAAACATAATAATCTGACGCAACTTCGACTTGGATTGTTTTTGAACAGGTAAATTGGAAGAGCATTTAATCAAGGGCGATAAAGCTCGCAAAGATTTCTCAGAAAAATAATCAATTAGTTGGAAACTAGGCGTTCCTATTTTCATGTTCTGATAAATGGAATATTTTTTTATTTTCCATTTGATAAAGGACAGAGAAAAATGCATTTTTCATTTATTTTTTTCTTAAACTTAATTATTACTGCGATGAAGCAGCCACTGGTGTGTGAGTGAATGATAGCACCTATTTAAGTCTGTTTTATCAAAGTGTTATTCATTGTGCTTCACTAGCGTGGACATGTTATAGCATTCTGACTCAGTGAGGAAAGCAAGGGCAAACTACCTCAATCCTCATCCTGCCTATTAAACCTCATTCCTCTCCACAAGTTCTTAGTATCTTACGTCAGAGGGGGTGAGGCACCAAACGGCTGAATATACAAACAGAAACTAGACAATCAAGAGTTAAAATTCAGCAACAATTTTAATATTTTCCAAAAGCGGCAATATTTAAGATTTATGAGTAATATTTTGCGAGCGAAATGCCTCAAAGAAACGAGGGGTAAACTCTTATTCGAGGTATCCGAAAAACCCCGCATTTGCAGGCGGACCTCCTTTGAAAGAATCCATTTGAACTCTCTCACCGACCCTCCGCAAGATCCATCACAGATGCCTCTACGAAGATGTCCACTTGAAATGATAGGGGATGGGGAAAGGGAAAACCCACCGCAAGAGACAGAATTCCCTCGCGTCTTTCGCAGATGAAAAAAAAAGCCTCCGCCTCCACGGAGAGAGGCTGACAACTCCGAGATTAGGAGAAAGCCCGGGAAATTAGGGATGCGTAAGTGAAGAAATACAAATTAACAGCCGAAAAAAGAAGAACCTCGAGTGACGCACGCACGCAACGTGATTCAAAGAGGCGTCTTTCGCAAAAAAAACTCTTCCGTGAATGAAAAGCCGCTCTTTTAAGGTGGATTCGTAATCTAAAACGAATCTAATACGCCCACCTTTCCGATTTTCCGTGTTTCCGATCGAGGCGAGAGATGGCAGCAATGTGCGAGAAACAAAAGAAGGACGGAAAAGAAAGCTTCTAAGGAAACAATTGAGGGCAGACGGGCGGGAGTGACCCTTAGTATGCATTCGGATACATAAAAAGATAGGATTGGAAGATTAATTAAATATTCAGCGGAAAATGGTGAACATTTCGGTCTATCCGAATCGGAGTGACTTAAGTATTCGAAAACGGAGGGATGTGACAATAGAGCGGCTTAATTTTGATGTGATTAATTTATTTTTCTGTTTTCTATACTTAGCTTAAAGATCCTTTCTCATAAACTGTGATTTACCTTTAACTTGCTTAATTCGCTAAGGTTTGTAAATTACTATTGGAATTGTCTGCATAAAAAATAATATAGACAAAATATTACAAAATGAATAACGAAACCCATCTTATACATACCCATAAAATAGATAAAATATAAATAAAAAACAAATAAAAACATAAAAATAAACCACCAGCAATTCCCTTTCACCTGCTCTCATGATAATGCACATATATCTATATAACTTGTAGTGCATATTCCGATTTAATAGTAAACAATTACGTCATCAAATCATATCCTTTGCAATAGGGTTTAATTAGGTTTAGTTATTCATATGTTACTAATTTTAGGGGTACATTCATACTATTGTTGTATCGGTGTCAGTCGCATTTTTGCGATGGCCAAGTTATGGAACTTAAGATAACGCACATTACACCATCATCTCTTCTTTCGAAGGGGTTTTGAAATCATTGGAAAGAGTAAGAAGTATAATAATTCGTTTGGATTATGAAAACGAGTAAAAGAATAAACAAAGTGAAACTTGAAATTCACCCTTTCCAATGCCACTTAACCACTTAACGATTCGACAACAAGTAGCATAAATTATTGCTCAACAATATCCGACCGATTCCCATGGCAACAGAAAATAAATTATCATCATACTTTGGAAGAAATGGAAGTTAATAATGTATAGTAATACTGTGATATATTTATCAATAATTGCTTTTCACAATTCGAAGAAATTCGAACGAAGAGTTCCGTGGAGGACCTCAAAAGATTTATTCATACAATTCTCAGCCACTCGAACATCCGATAACTGTATAAAAAGGGCTGAGGCCAAAATGTTGCAGCTTACGAACGCAAAATGTATGACATCTATTTTACAAGTCCATAGATGTCGATACTTGTAGAAGATAATTAAATCGACGGAGCGGCGGTTCACGTTGTAGTATTCCATTTTAGACTTGAAAATGACGCTTACGCGTTGAAACATGTCTTCTTTGTGTGGTATTTGTAGTGTTTTGCGAAATCATTTCTGAATAAATACACCCGTTCTTCTCTAGAAAGTGGTTATTTTTCATTCCTTGTAGAAGATAATATTTAACCGGGCTAGCTGAAATGTTTCAATATAGTTGGAAAAATCAAGAAATTCTCTTCCCTAATGTGCCTAATAATGGCAAACACTAACTTTAAAGAAATACCTCGAAAATACATACATTGAAAAACATTCCGTGAACATGAGCTAACTATAAAGATTTTATTGCTGAAACCTTTGGAGAAATCCTGACCGCGTTAGAGCACATTTCTTTTAGGATTATTTCGCAGGATTAACTTAGCAGAGGAACAAACTCGCACTAACGCTAATACCGCCGCGTCTTAATCTTCTCCGAAAGTTCACAGCGAGTTAACAAGTTTGCGTTCCCCCAACTCGGGATGAGGACGGGGAATTCCACGCGGTTTTATTTGCTGCATCAATTACTGAATTAGCCCCACAAGGGGCTCCATACGTGTGTGAAAAGCTGGCCTAAATTGTTGGTTTATATCCGACGGCACCGGTGAATCTTAGATATGGGGGGACGAGAGGGCAGTAAAGACTGTTGAGACCATTTATCCGCTGCAGCGACCGTCTGGAGCAGGCGACACCAGAGCATGCTCGTCGCCACCCACGCCATTATCCTTCCTTCATCCGCTCTTTATTCTTGACACCATCTTCGCTCTCCTATCTACATTCTAAAAACCAGGTAACCACTTATTCCAATTTTATCTCGAATAAATCTCCACTTTAGTGTCTTCTTTCATAACTTTAAATTCCTAACGATGACAAACTACCTCTCAAATAGTGTATCTGTAATTTCGAGGCCAGATTCAAAGGAATGGTACACACGGATAGCTCTTTTAAAGAGTGAAGAATTAACGAACTGCGCTTCGTTTTTTAATATTACGTTATTTTTAATTTAATTTTATACATTTGAATGTGCGTGCTAAGTTTTGACAAATTGCAGTAACATTGCAACGCACATGAACTTACCGAAACATAGAACACCCCTGTATGTATGTATTAACGTTACAATCACTCAAATTTCGCACGTGAAATGCGCATTCCATAAATTTTCGCCTCCTGCGAAGGATATCATCATTCGCCTGTAACCTTGGTAACTCCCTCCGAATGGAGTTATTTAGTACGAAAGGCCTGCAATTGAGCACAAGTAAAACAGATCATCAACGGAGAACAAATCAAATTCTGGAATTATAGACGGTGCACAAAAAGTCGGATAAAATTGCGGCAAAGCGTTGGACGGAAAATGCTGAAGAATGGATCGTCGTTACTTCTCAAAAGTTGAGAGGGTCGGAAATCGTAAAAACTCAGCGTTAGGATGATATCAGAACGTACTATGAGATGGTGGAAACAAGCTCCACGTCTGCGCATGTGGATAGGTACGGCGCAGAATGCCAAACCACCTTTAATATGAATATAGTTACCGTAGATTTGAATATGTACCTATTGTCCTTATATATAATGTGCGCCTGTCCGCTTCCACTTTATTTCTGAACAAATTGTTTGATTTAGGGGATCTAAACTTGTATTGCGTTCCTGTGAGTTAGAAACCCTTAAGAATACTATTCCCTTTATTGCGAAGGCTCGCGTTCGAACCCAGGGGCCCGTAATACGTTTCAACTGGAAGTACACATTAACTTCACTTTTATCGGTTGCAGGACTTATTTCTTTTACAAAATTAAATTAGCATTAATCGTTGTGTACAGAAGAGAATAGGCAGCATCTAAAGGAAGGGAAATCAAATAAAGTTTCTTGTTTTGGTCGTGGAATATCGATTTCTATGGGAAATTGCAAGAATTTTGATCAAATCGACGAAACTTTGAGACTATAAACGAGCCCATTCCCAATATTGGGATATTTATCATTACTAGTGATCGCCCAGTGGTCGAAATTCGACCATAATTCATTGAATATTTAAGTCTTAACGTTATTGAGGTTATTTTCTCAAAGAGTATACGTATATAATCATTGCTTATAATTTATTTCATTATTTTTCTATTACGTCAGCTGTGAGCGTGTACATATATGTCATTAGGGTGTGTTGTTTGCCTTAATTCCCTTCAATAAATGTAAAATTTTAATGTTAGAAAAATAAATAAAACACAATTACAACTTGTAGCTTTATTAATTTTTTTATACAATTCATCGTCATTTTTAATTTTAAAGATTGATTTCCAAAAAGAATTCCGTAAAATCGCCGTAATTATATCCCTGCTATTTATTAATCAGTTAGCGACTGTTGACATCTCGGTTAATTGCCCTCTTTTCATTATTTCTGACATGAGTCCCTACCGTTGATTTGGTTTGGAGATAAAATCCCCTTCTAATGTGAAAACGCATAAGCTCGGATTCAACAATCGCCTTGGTCACCATGGGGACTGGTTTGTTTACTACGAAGAAATTTCACAACATTCCCGTTCATTTTGCCAGAGTTCTCGTAATTTCGACACGTATACAATATTCTACGACCAAAATAAGAATTTCTATTCAATTCCCTTTCTTTTGGTACTTATCTCGATTTCCTACGATCATTATTTCTGATCTAATTCTGCAAAAGAAAAAATGTCTGCAATCGATAAAAACGAAATTTACGTGCATTTCTTATGAGAGACGATTATACTGGTCCAGAACCAAGGATATTTGGACAACGCTTTCTGCACTCCTTCTCCATATAAACTTTAACTATGCCAAATCTCAAACTCCTCCTTTCGCGCAATATCCTTAAAAAGGGATCCAAAGTTTTCTCTTCACGTATTAATACATAGATTAATAATTATTTAATGACACATGCGATTTTTGAATTTCCACATTAGAACACGTCTAGTATTTAGGCCCTAATTAAAGTCATATTTATTTATAGCAACTCTTTACGGATTGTTAGGCGGTTTTGCTGATAGCGTGTTACTTTAAATTGCTTTAGTGAAATAGACAGACTGTCAGTACACTCTCTGGTAAGCTGAGGAAGTTTTGAACGTTATATTCTGACTTTAATTACGGAGCATATCAATTTACAATACCTTTTACGTCGCAGTAGACAAAATTGAGTGACTAAGGCAGAGAACTTCTACTTATTTGGGTATCTGTTTACCTATTGTCCCCGTAGAATTTCAACGGGCAATCCCAACTAGCCACACTTTAATTCGAAAGAACAAGTAAATATAAAACTGAGCCATCGTAAGCGAATCCTAGGAATCGCACACCCACGACCCATACTTATCTGTTATCTTTCCGTTGTACCTGGAGTTGGTACGCAAACAATCCCGCAAAGCAAGGGGCGCGCTTTCTCGAGGGTTATCGAAATCAGGTCAAACTGTTATCGTCAGGACGTGGGGGGTCCTTGGCGACGAGAGAAAGAGTTTCACGTGTTGCATGTTTAAACGAGTTTATCAACTACCGCAGTTAAGGGATCAGTATGGAATCGGGCAGTGCAATATCGCAGAGAAAATTAAAAGATTTCACTTCGAGGGGAAAAAAATGACGGTATATGAAGATTGTATTCAACCTTCATTCACACAGACAGAGAAACTACCGTACTACAGAGGGATAATAATATTTACATGTTTGTTAATGCATGCTAATACTTTACCCTATGGCATGACTAAGGGATAAGAGAGTTAAAAAAAGAATACAGATTTGAAACAATGGATGAAAATTAAATCGATGAGATAAAATTTGAATCTACGGTCAATGCGCGCGTTGCAGAAGAAAAATTCAACATTCAAGAAATAATATAAAATTCCTTCAAAAGCTTTGAAAAAATTGCCTTATTTTATCTACGCTTTCAATTAACTAATGTGATTAATTTATAATTTGCTTCATATGAAATCAAGGGAATGAAAACCTAGTAATTTCTTTAAAAAAAATGTTTGCTACAAATACTCCGAGCAAGTAAGATGTAGGCGAAAATATATAAACGCAAATATCTGAATCGTGGATGACCAAAACACATGACGAGAATGTATTTGCGACTTCAGACATTACCTTCAAAAGGGAAACTACCAAGAATTGGTTCAACTGGTGTTTACACCCCCTGCCATACGCCGAAAAGCGGCTTGTAGGGTATTAATATAGATGTAGAATAGGGTATTAATGTAAATGTAGAATAGGGTATTAATGTAAATGTAGAATAGGGTATTAATGTAGATGTAGGATTGGAAATAATTGCAGACAGTAATTGCAGCGCGAAATATATTCGAGGGCGAGAACCGATTTTGCGGTTGTCGACCTCAAGAGTTGCGAATCCGAAGACGTTCGGGGGAATATCTCTAATTACTAATTAGTTGGAAAAATGACAACGGAGGACAAGTGAACGTCGCAAATGGAACGCATTTATGAATCCGAAACATTCGAAGAAAGAGAGAAAATATTTAAGGAATAAAAGGGACCACTACTCTCCATGAATCGGCGGATTCAGGACATCAAAACAAATTGATTTCCCGGTCACATCGGACTTCCTTCAAGTCTTCCTCGTGATTTATCCTGGCTGCACGTGCAAATAACCTACACCCAATTCCCTTGTTTATATTGTTTTCATAATTACTGTGTAAATGACATTTTACCAATGGAGAGAATGAACTGACGATGTTACTCAAAGGTGGATGGAAAAGGAATATCGCAAAACCAAAACAGAGGCACGTTTCCATCCCCGACATGGATTCGGTGCTTAAATGAAGATCAGATGATAAGAACGTATACATGATGTAAAAAGCGAAGAAGAATGGAAGGTTAGAGATCCGAGAAACGTATTTTAATGTAAGGCAGACAGTGGCGTATTGATAAAGATGAATACACGAAAGATATTTCTGTTCACTGCGATAAATGGCTATAAATCGATATATATTCCACAGGAATGAACTATCAGATTTATTGAGTTCACCGAATAGTTAAGAGAATTATTTGTGAAAGTAGAGAATATTTAAGAATGTAGGTCACATTATAAGCACACATTTTCATAAACTAATGAAATTTTCCCTTGAACGCATTCCGAAGGGATTTTTAAGCATTTATTTCCGAAAGTAATCACTTTTCGCTTCCCCGCGAAATACATTAGAATTTTGAGACGAAAATTCGATCGAAAGGATGAATGCACGGAGGGACACTTCTACCGCGGATTGATCCATTGATTTATGGCAAATATTCACATGTATTGACCAAAAGGAGGCGAACCTGTTTATTTAATTGATTTATAGGTTGAAAAATCTTTGGTTGGAAGAAGGACGACCACCACCCCCCACGAAGAATGCACGGAACATATATAAACAACCTCAAAGGCACTCCGCCGTATTTCCATTTGGAAGAGGGATTTGGAGGCACTGCAGGAGTAAATTCCAGAAAAGGATACGTTGGACTTTCCCTTATATATCTTTTCCCCGAGGCCGCTTAAGATCCCGGGCACAAAAGATTTCCTCAAATCCCTATTCCCCCTCTGATCCCCCCCATTACTCAATTCCCATCCACTTTGTCTTCATCACGCTTATGGTCCCTTGGCAGCATCCTCTGCTAGATTTATCGCGGCCGTGCGAACCGCAATACACGCATGCGCCGCCATTATATATAAACAGTTAAACACCAATGAGAAACGAAGTTTTGTTCAAAAGCAATCATTTGGATTTGGCTTTACAAGTGAGACGGTCCTGAGGTAACAATAGCGGATATCTCTATTATTGAGCTCCTTCATTCAATTACGGCATTCTTGGCGTCGGTAATTGTTACGCAACGTTATTTATTCCATTGTTGAATCTTTCTCAGCTGACATATGGAAGCAAATATTGGCGTGGAGTAGGGAATGTTGAAAGGAAACGACATTGCACGATAAGTCTTATATCCAGAGTTAAAAATAGAGACATGAATGGGATCGTACTCAGTTCTCCAGAACAGGTATTTTGGGTAAACCTGGGTTTACCGACTCATATTTTTCACCTCTGTTACTCATTGGCGTCATTACTTAAAACTAACGCATTCAAAGGCAATGATCACTTGTTTCCCGTTATTTGGTTTATTCCCCTTACCACTCTACACTAATATAGTAATACTAATAAGAGTAACTAGTATCCGTACTGCACGATACAAGATTCTCCATCAACTTCTTTTGAAATCCGAAACTTGAATGTCTGATATTCAAATATCTGGACCGTTTTGAGGAGTTAGTGTAAGATTCCTACCTTTAACGAGCTTTACGCTAAAATTCTCTTCAATGAGTGGTCCACACCAGTTGACGACTGACGGAGCATTAATTCGCATGAGGTAATTTCGATGGAGAATGTCACAGGTGACTATAGAAGAATCCTTTCAAATTTCCGAGTGCACTGCCGATTTGGGGACCGTATTTTACACGTCAAATTTCATCCGGGAAGCAAAAAGGTTCACTTTCCATGGCTATTTCATCTTGCTAGGGGTTTAGAGATCACAGCATTGAGAACTAAATACAAGGCAGTTTTAATTTCCCACTAGAAGTCCATGAAATAAATCTCCGATATCCATGCTTACCATAGAGCGTTATTAAAATAAAAAATGTATCGACGTAATCATCATGATGCCACCATTAAATTCGAAATAAAATCACCTTAGATTCCGAAATCACATTTTTCTTAAGGACACAAAATAAATCATTCTTTGATCCCTAATGCAAAACATTTTTAAATTGCTAAGGGATTGAACGCTTCCTCGCAGAAACAGTTCAGATAAAGATATGGAAATCGATTTCCTTGCACAGTTAAAAACTGCAACTGCATTGTGTTTCTTCGAGTTAGAAACCCCTAGGAAAACTATTCTGATTAGAGCCATTTCACACTTGCCCGGCAGCCGGCTGAACGGCATCGTATAGACGGCACACGGTGCGAGCGGTTTCACACCTATCCGGCAGTCGTTTAAACGGCAAAGTCCCTTAATTTAATATCCGCCCACCTGTATTATTTTCTAAATTGTAAATATTTCTGAAGAAATGGAAAGGGATCAGATGATAGCGTGTTTTATAGTTTACCGACGAGCGAAAAGGAGGAAGAGAAATAGAAATAATATTTAATACCGAAACCTACTTAGCTCATTAAATCTTATTGTCGTAGACAGTGCAACGTTTTCCGACCCAACTATTTCTTTAAAGAAGGGCCAAATAATCACCTGGATTCACCTGGACATAGCTGGGATTGAACGATCTTTTATATTTCCCGCCTGAAAACGACCCGGCAACCGTCCGAAGTAGTGGGAAGGCCGGGCTGCTATCCGGTGCCGTGCACCGTTTGGACGGCACACGGCATTTGCCGGGCAAGTGTGAAAGGGTCCATATACCTTTCAATAAATGACCGTGTAAACGGTGCCGTTTAGTCGGCTGCAGGGCAAGTGTGAAATGGATCTTACTAAGAAGGCCCGGGTTCGAACGCATGAGTCCGTAAAACGGTTCCATTAGGAATACACGTAAACTTCACTTTTATTGGTTGCAGGGCTTATTTCTTTTGCAAAATTAAATTAGAAAGAATCGTTCTTAAAAGTCAAGAATACCACCAAAAGAAGGGAAATTATATAAGAATTTTCATTTTGGTCGTGAAATATCGATTTCGATTAGAAACTGTCAGTATTTTGATAAAATAGAAGACATTTTTGAGAGATTTTTGAGGTTATAAACAAGCCCGTTCCCATTAACGACGAATGCGGTTGTTGAATTTTCTCATAAAACCATATCGAGAATTTAGGCCCGTGTTGACGTCATGATTGTTAATAGCAACGTAACTATTTACAGATGGTTACGCGGATTTGTTGTTGTAGCGTGTCACCTGAATTACCTTTTGTGAAATCTAAAGATTATTTGTATACTCTCTGGTAAGTTGAGGACCATTTTTATTGTTATATTTTGACTTAAATTATGAAGCATATCTATTTCCAACATCGTATTTCCCGCAGTCAACGAAAATGATGAACCTGATTAAGTAAGTGAACGTCTTTCTTATTATGGTATTTGTTCTCTTTGAGGTGTTGAAATACAAGTGGTGAAGTAGTAGAATATTGAAAATCTCACACCTGACTGAAAAGGCAAGGCGTAAATACGTTTAATTATTTGTAGAATGAAAATAATTAAAAATATATCAGTGCGATAATAATTATAACTTATTGTCACTATCAATTACAAGGCATGGAATTATGTACAAGTTAAAACTGATTTTCAAAACTTAGGTCCGGTATTATTACATATATTTAGAGTAAACCTTGACTGAAATCTTCACTTAAACTCTAACAAAACGTGTTATATTCGATATTTAAGCCTTCATTGGTATTTAACTCTTAATAGTAACTTTAACCGCACTGCATCATGGATGTAAACAAACTATAGAACGGAAATTTCTAGAGCTAGCCTCTCGCCTCAGTTGGCTTATCGCTGAAAAATAAGTTTGTTTAGTGGTATATTCGGTTGAAAATCCTCAAAATATTTTAAATAAATTAGTCTGTTTCCTTTACACAGATATTTCTCGTGACGTTACATTTTTCTTTTTTTGTAAGGCATAAGACATACGTTGGGTGCTGTGAAGTATTTTTAATGATTCAGATACTTTATGTGTTATAATTAGTTATTAATTGGAAGTGAAATTAATTTATTTAGTTTAGAACTGCCGATTAAAGTTACTTATTTAATTATTGCATTAATTACTGATGAAGTATAAGCAGAACTCAGTTTCAACGTCAACATAGACGAATTTGACATAGTTAATAACATACATACGAGTATTGTAATTAACTTATTGATAAGCACAATTAATCATGAATGCATACTATAGTTTACCTATGTTTTTAATGGAAGTGTTTCATCAAAATATAACTGTGATTTTGAAAAGAGGCCATCAAAATGTCACTATTTTAGCATGACTTAGACTTTCTACCAGTACGTTGGTTAGGTTACGTACCTAAGTTAAGATTATTATTAATAATAATAATAATAAATGGCCTTTATTCGGGCGAGATTGAGACTAGAATTCTCTTCTTACACCTAACCCATCGTCGTATACGAAACAGAAAGAAAGAGATAGTTTGCAAAAGTACACAAAGAAAAGTAATATGTGGATTGAAAAAATCTAAGCTGAGGGCTCAGGAAAAAATTTCCACTGCAGGAAAACCCTCATAAGAAGGGGAGTGTGAAAAACCTGCGAAACCTACAGATAGAAAACTACATTTTTGATGAAGGAGAAAGAAAAGGGTTATGATAGACATGCAGTGAAAATATAAAAATTGTACAAAAAGAAAGGGGGAAAAACATAAATGCATTACAAACAATCAGATAAAATAAATCAACTTCACTAAACTGACATTAATTATAAATGAATTAAAATGAACGTTGAACAATTGGAGATAAATCTCAAAGAAATTAAGAAAATGAAATTACATTAGGAAATACATACAAATGAAAGATGAAAATGTCTAGTACACTGAAAATAATCAAAAACATAGTTTATAGGATATTGTTAAAAGAAAACAAGAGAAAATAAACAAAAGAATATAATAAATTAAATAAAAAAAGATGTGCGAGAGTCAAAAGGATTAAAACATCAAACATTATTGAACCTCGTGTGACGATAGTGTGTGTGTGTTTTATTCACATATAAGTGTTGGAGATTTTCCAAAATGACACTAGGTACGCGTACAGGAGATTCAAACTTTAGTGGATTTGAATATTGTCTCATAAGTGATGTACGGTATCGGTAGAATGGGAGAAATGAGAGGCATGTAGTGTTGGAATCTATCAGTAAAGGCTTGCTTGGGACAAATTAGGGCCTGTAAACCTTCCTGTCTTTCTACAGTCGTATAAGAACCATTTATATAAACTTATAATATAAGTATATATATATATATAAATGGCTACTCCCGTATACTTATTAATATTCAATGCATACAAATGAAATACCTACAAGTGTATGTATACTTATTTACTATCTAAACATCATAAATTTCGTTATCAATCCATTTTCCTAGATAAAATCTTTAATGCGTACCAATATACAAACCATAAAGTCATCTACCTTAAGGCTAAGAGGGTCCACCTACACGTCCACCATTAGCTGCTAAAATCTTTGGAGAGGATAACTTCATTTATATTTACTTATTATCCCGGTTGAATTTCAACGTGCACTTCCGCTAGTATATTATTAAATGCAATCTGATACAAAAGAAAAATCTATCACAAAAAGAAGTTATCAATGTGAGGATATTTGCGGATGACTCGGTTATATATAGGGAAATAACAAACGAGGAAGACCGGACATCTCTCTCAAACGATTTAGTCCTCATCCAAAGGTGGTGCGAAAAATGGGAATTAGATATTAAAGTAGATAAATGCTCCGTAGTTAATTTCTTCGAAAAGAAGAAATTGTGTCCAAATCACCCGTACAAAATTAATGGAATTAGTATCAAAGTAGTAGATACAGTTGAATATCTCGGAATCAACATTACTAATAACTTAAATTGGAGCACGCATATTCGAAAAATCTGTGGCAAAGCAAGTAAAAGGCTTGGCTTTGTAAAGCGTATTGTCGGTGAATACGATGAAAAGGTGAGAGAGCGATGTTATTTTACCTTGGTGAGACCCCTTCTGGAATATGCGGCTAGTATATGGGATCCCACAGATGAAATGTGTACTTGAGAATTTGAGAAAGTGCAGTGTGAGGTATTTTATTTTGTTAAGAAATGTTACGATAAAAAAGCAAGCGTCACAAAAATGCTCTCAGACGTTGGTTGTGAATCCTTGGAAGAAAGGAGATTGGAAGCTAGGCTGTGATTGCTTAGTAAATTCAGGGAAACTACATTTTCCGAAGATACAATCGGTGTCATGCAACCCCCCTTTTACCTCGGTCGATCCGATAATGAACGTAGTTAAGAGAAATAGATGCTAGGACGAATCGTTTTAGAGATTCATTCTTTCCGCGAACAATACGTGACAATAACCGAATAAGGAAGTAGTTTAGATTCCACTGGTGTTACACCCCCTGCCACACGCCGAAAGGCGGCTTGTAGGGTATTAATGTAGATGCAGATGAAAGGAGAAGCGAACAAAGAAATAAAATAGCGCTGATATTGGATTCATATGAGGATTACTTTAAATGATTTTTGAAAACTTGACTTAGGAATAGGAATTGACCGAGTTTCTTTCCATCACCGCAAAATAAAGATAGGAATTTAGAAGAATATTTATATGTATATAAAGAGGAAAAAATCTCATGAGAACGTAAACTACATGAGAGATGCTAGTTTTACAATTGAATTTTGAAGTCCCTGAATTCATAGTACACTCCTGGCCAAAATTAACGCAGCACCTCTCTAGCGATCCTTACGGCCGGTGCTGCGTTAATTTTGGCCAGGAGTGTACAAACAACTTATGCAGCAAGTAACCGAACGACGAGTTACTTCGTGGTGATCCATAAAGAAAGAACAAAACAGGAACAACTTAGAGGAAACTAACTCCGCTTTCAATGATCAAGCAAATTACACACTTAGTAGAGGACACACGGTTATTAAAAAACCGGAATTAGTTTCCTTTGGAAAAGTTGTCTTGCTCTTTTATACTGTGAGCTTCAATTTATATAACATTCCTCTTGCACCCACTCTGATATACTTCCCAGGTATCTCATAAATAGAGTTACATTTTTACAGAATCCGTTTTCGTCGTTTCTTCGCTAAGCCAAATGCAATGCAGTCATATTGTCCAATTATTAGACTCACAATAAATAAATGTCTCCCATGCATATCACTTATTCAAAATAAACTACTACATCTGCACCTAAACCACTAATGACGAGAATGATTATTTCATCTTCTCGTTAATTCGATGTCGTTTTTGCAAGTTGCAATTAACCCCCGCGGTGATGTCACACTGACTCAATCGATGCTTTGCGAATCCTCGTCTCGCAAATCAGTCTTCGTAACGAAGAAGAATGAAGGATAACGTTTTAAAGGCCTCGTTCGACCCAAGGCCCACCGGACGGAGTGCCCTAGTCCAGAGCATCTCCTCGATTCAGTGTACATACATAAAAAGATACGCATTTTTCCCTTTCACACACACACGCGCGCCTGCCACACACGTCACCTCCCAAGGGGAGGGGCACCGTTTGGAAGGTGGGCCGTCGATATCCTCTGGGAGTGTCCAAGGAAAGGGTCGAAAGAGGGGCGCTGGCAAGCGGTGAGCCGCGTAAGTCAGGGGAGGAAAACACACGGGAGAAGAAGAAAAAACGGAGGAGTGATTTCAAAGAACAGGCTCCTAGGATAAGCGTTCACCGGGAGAAAGTGAAAAGGACAACGAAGGCGACAAAACTATGAGACTAGGAAAGACCATTTTATCTTAACCCTTATATTCCGCAGGAGGTAACTTTACGTCGCGGCTTCTAACAAAATCCTTTCTCACAATACGATAAAACGAAGAACAATAAGGAGAAGTTATTACGTAGGTCCATAAAAAACAACGTGCACTTCGTACATAAATATAAAATAAAACCACAGACAAATAGAAATGTATTATAAGAAAGAAGAAAGACTAACGAAAAAACATATGACAAAGATATTAAAACAGAGAAGAGTGAAATAAAAGAAAAATACCAACAAATACTTCGAAGTGTAGAAGGTACCACAGAAAATAGTTTCAATAATTCAAAATATTCTCAACGGGTGATTTAAGTTATAAGGCGAGGTTTCAGAGGTATTATCACTCATTAACATTAATTAAAATTACATTATATTATATTACAAATTATATTTGCATCACTTGCAGAGTCAATTAAGAATGTTAGAAAGAAGGAAAGATGAATTGAACGAAAAAGAATGAATATATTCATCGAAGTAACACACATTAAACCAAAATACGACAATAAAAACATTTACCAGAGACATTAACTAAGTTTACTGAGTAAGAAGAGTGAATTTTGCATACAGCAACACGAACATCTTTAACTCAATGAACTATACGAAGTGAATATACTATTTCTGTTGTTCAGTTGAACTACGAACTGGGAAGATAAAAAGTTATTCGGATAAAAGTAGTCCTCTACATTTCTATATGTATTCCGTATAATTGTATGCAAATGTATATAATGAATGGTAAATAAAAATATAATAAGAAAAAAATCATCCATGTTTACAGCATTGTTTCACATGTTCAAATAATGAATTAAGCATCTTGATTCCTACAGCAGACAAAAAAATAAGAGGAGAAGATAAAGAATATCTACGCTTGTCTAAATTTACGCTTTTCAGAGTGAACATCCACGTATGGAAAAATGCCGAATAAAGAAACGGCAGAGAGGAGCGGATAAAAAATCTTGAATGAAAACGATTTTACAGTTGTCGAGCAAAGTGGCAAATAAAGGAGCTCAAAAAACGAGCGACAACATTTAAAAAAAGAAGAAAGAGGAAGTGGCGCTATTGTCTGAAGCGACGAACGAGGGAAGGGACTTGATTGCGTCGGCATTAGAGCCCGGATTTTATATTCGCATATATTTTCCCATTTAGAAATGAGCTACGCAAGTTAGATACGCTGGTTCTTTGGCTGTGGTCGGAGGTCCCATTTCACAGAAATCAAATAATATTCCGCTTCTTTCGAAGTATAAATTTGACACTGTTTATGCAGCAATCGCACTGGTTGGCAGCTACGATTACAAGCATTAACCCCTTGCACTGAACTACCGTGTCTAACTCGTCAGAGACCTCCAAGGCGCACCATGGCAAGCTGCACTTCTCATCGGATTTAAACAATTGTAGCGTTGAGTAGGGTGACTATTTTAATGTTTTGAAAGTGATAATGATTAACCATTTATAATTCACTTATAGAACTCGTACATTATGGAATAGTGGATGGGGACAGGATATTCAAAACAATAAATCGCAGTGGAAGGGGTTAGTTAGGAAATCAGAGGGAGACTAGGCATTAATTAGGAAATCAAAGGAGGATTCTTGTTTGATAGAGACGCATGTTCTTCCTGGGAAACCTTCTGGGATCGATCAAACAATATTAGCAATACCGCAAAAATACGACAGACCGCAATCGAGATGAAGGAACCGCAAAACGGGTCAGAGAAATATGATGGAGCCACAGGAAAGGCATTAAAGGTGGAGAGAGAAAGGGACGAAACTTATGAGTCGCCCAATGAAGAGAAAGGGAAATACACAAAGATTAGAGAAAGAGGCTAAAGATGGATGGAGGAGAGAGATGGAGGGAGAAGTGGAGGAAGATACTGAATAATTCAGAAACGCTCGAAGAGGAGTGGGCATTCTTCCACATCCGTCTCTTGTTTGGGTTATTTTTTTATTCTTCCAACAATTCCCCTTTCGCCTCCGGACATAATCCATGCTTCCATCAAAAGGGTCGCCACCTCCTCTGGACGCACTTCCTGAAATAATCCTAGGAATCGAAAGAATCCTTTTAGTTTGGGAAATACGCAATTCTTCGAAAAAGATAATTTGTAGTTTTAACTGCGTTTCATATCAGTGGACTCTCGATTATTCTGTTTGCGGAAACCGGGCTCCGTTCGATCTTCTGTACTTATGTTTGTAATTAAGTATCCTAGTAACGGAAATCTGTCAGTCGGTAAAAATTTAGCGCACAGATTTATTTCCTTTGAAAACACCATCATACAATTAGCTATTTTTCGACTGGAGTCGTTAACAATAATTTCAACGCTACCTTTGTATCGCAGGAACAATTCATAAGAGATGACACTTGAAGATGCTTCCTCTGAGATAGAATTTGTTTGCTTTCAATCGACATATCTTTCACGCCAGTATGGCTTTCCGCAGATTCTTCGCCGATTGAGCTCACTTTCTCAAATATCAGGATGAAAGGATCGACTAAAGATGAAGAAGCATTGATTTGCAAGTGGCCATCAAATAATGTTTCCCATACGTAGGAACATGTGCAAAATGAGATGCTATTCTCTGTTCAGCAGAGCTCGTCAGTCGCCTAAGGAGATAATCGACAAAACGTCCATCTTGTAATTCCGGAAGAGAAGTTTAGCTGGAATTATGATCGCAGGCATAAGAAGCTTAACTTGGACGGGGGAAGTGAATGGATAGCAAAGAGAGATTTCCCTAAGGATACCACTTTTCCAGCTTTGCGCTCGCAGACTATCTGATAGATTAATTTCGCGAAAAGTTTCAAAACAATCGAGGAGGATGCCTCAAAGAGGTTCCAATAATTCCATTTTCAGAAGAAGTCTTTAATAACAATCTGATCACCTCAGAGAACCAAAAAAAAAATAAAACACGGAAATTAAACTCCCACTTCCAATTAATTGTAAAATCCTAGGGCTTTAAAGATTTCCCTCGTACCGAAGCAACATTTTACTCAACACATTTTTAATCCATTATTTATGAAAAATTATCAGCCACTTTAAGAATAAAAAACATCAGTGAAAATCACTTCCATGAATAAATACCCGATAATAATCTAATTTAAACAAATAATATTGCAAACGCTTTCAAGTATATACCCCCAAAACCGGAGAAAATGGTATTCCCCACTTTTTCCAAAACAGAAAATCACTAACTGTGAAACGATGATAATTCTACCTAAAACGTAACAGAACGACTTCATTATAACACAACTAGAGGACGTAATTAATGCGAGATTAATCCGATGAAATCACGTTTACTATGCTGTTCTTATGGACAACCAAGCACTGCTATTGCAACCAGACAGCATTCAACCACCACCAGTTAATATTTTCTCGCTCTATCTCACTTCAAAGAACCTCAAATATGCACCTCCCGATGTCAGTAGGAGATTCGAGGGTGAATAAAAACCACTGAGAAACTTAACTCGGCCTTTGCAAACTTCACTTGTGAAATATCTTAGTAAATACACTAATATTTTTATTCAAAATATAAATGTATACGCATAAGACTTATCAAAACAGAGATAATTCTCCACTTTTGAAAATGGCGCATTTTAATTACCGCGAACATGAAAGTAATTGTAAACATGATTGATAATATTTATTCTGCACATATATAAGTATAACATTTTCCTCGAAATGTTGCAAACGAACAATTGTTGTTCATACTCCTGTCTTGTTCTGTCACTCACTTGCTGTTCCAAGAACTCTCTTTTACCGATTAGCAGTGGGTGCATAAGATGCAGGGGGTAGCATGGATTAGCGGTATAAAAGGATGGAAACCCTTTGATCTTTGAATTAAAAACAGCTCCCTCGGCTGAATCTAGCAAAACACATTCGAGAAGTTAACTCCAGAGATTTAACCGTTAAACTCCGGTAGGCATTTTGAAGGAATTTCGAATCCATTAAGTTTGCGAAGGAGATTAGAAACTATCGCAAGAGAACCTTTGTGTTGCAAAGTGTTTACCACGAATTCAAGTGCATAATTCCCTCCGATTCCGAGAGCACAACTACACGAGGAAATATCAATTAAGGGCGCGGGAAAATCTTCCAAGGGAATATCAAAAACAATATCCCCGACGACGCGGTAGCGGATCTAGAAAAGTGACAGCAATATTTTGAAGAAGGCATTAATCAACGCCTTATGGCTAGTTCTACATTTTCACTTGTTTGGATACTTCCCAAGGGCTTTTTAAAATAAGCAAGGCATCCCAAAATAAAAATAGGGTGATCCTGAAGAGTTAAGATGAATGAAACTCGGCCTTGCTATTTAGAACACCATTTGCAAATCGAGCTTCTGAATGAGGCACTTCTTCCAAATGCGAATTCAAAATAGGCTGACGACAAAGAGAACTGGAAACATAAAGAGGAGTATATTATATTTCTATTTTGTATAAATTGTAGAGAAACGAATATTCGTAACAGAAGATATGAAAGGTAAACGCAGGTGGCTAAAATAGAGAGAGATAGCGAGGATTTACTTGTGAATCTGAGAGTACATAACTTGAAAACTAATTAACCCTTATTGTCTAAGGTGTGTAACAGACGTACGACAGAATCCTTTTCAAGAAATGAAAGTTTTATCAAAATCAAAGACGGTTTTATATAAATAAGAGTATAATCAACAACAATATTGGTCCAAAATTAAAAATCAAATCTCCGTGGCATTTTGAGATAAGTGATTTTGCACCTAAAGTTGTGCAGTGCAGTGTACTTATATAAAATACACATTGTGCACTCAGGAATATTCCCAAAGAGGAATGGTCTGACAGCACTCGTCTTGTACCTCCCGGGCGACTGCTATATCCATTTAACTATCTTTTCAGCACATTTGGGCTTTAAAAAACGATTTTTTCAGATTTATAAATAATTTTTACTTTCTCCCTATACGTAGTATAGAGAAAGTATTGTATTCGCAAAAAAATTCGATCTCCAGATTTCGACGGAAATAGATGTTTTGGGGCCCATAGAGCATGTTTAAGCTATTTTCCCGAACATGTCTGTCTGTGTGTCTGTCTGTCTGTCTGTCTGTCTGTCTGTCTGTCTGTGGTTAAAAAGTTTGTGTGCGCTCTATCTTAAAAAGTAATTATCCGATCATTTTCAAAATTCATATTTAGTATTTCCCTAACAATACCAAGAGTTGATTAGTTTTTGGAGAATATCGCTTAACCGGAAGTTGCGGTTTATCCGGAACAAATGTTTGTTTCTTGAATATCTCTGTAAAAATGCAATATAGCTATATACAATTACATACAAAAGTTATAGATAATGTTTTTTACTACAACGTTTGTATGAAACATTTTTTCGTAACACTGATTGTTTAGGAGTTATTCTTCAATAATGGTTAACCGGAAGTTGTTGTTTACCAAGAAAAGGAAGTTTTTCATACATATCTCTGTCAGAATGCAATATAGGTATATACATTTACACACAAAAATTGTAGATTATGTATTTTACTACAACTTTTGTATAAAATATTTTTCGTAACACTGATTGTATAGGAGTTATTCCCCAATAATGGTTAACCGGAAGTTGTTGTTAATCCAGAAATGGAAGTTTTTCATAGATATCTCTGTCAAAATGCAATGTAGGTATATACAATTTTGTACCAAAAATGTAGATAATGTTTTTTACTACAACTTTTGTATGAAATATTTTTTCGTAACACTGATTGTTTAGGAGTTATTCTTCAATAATGGTTAACCGAAAGTTGTTGTTTACCCAGAAAAGGAAGTTTTTCATACATATATCTATCAGAATGCAATATTGGTATATACAATTATGTACCAAAGTTGAAGATAATGTTTTTTACTACAAAGCTTGTATAATACATTTTCCTGTAACACTCATTGTTTTAGAGTTATTTATATATTAACGGCAAAGGCTTATGTTTTCAATAAATACGGAGAAAGTCATGTGTTGGCCACATCAGATTTTTCCTTTTTGAAATGGTATAACCGAGGTTCCTCTTTCCTAAATTACTTTTCTCTCAGAGAAAAGTAATTGAGGAAAGAGGAACTCGCTAACAGATTCAAATACAGCAAAAATCTCATGTTTAAACAAATTTTTAACTCCATTAAGCAATGGGAATCACTTAAAATACAGAGAGAAAACAGAGAAAGATGATAAAAATCTGTTTATGTAATTAGCTCCTTACATTAAATTCTAAGATATAAAAAGATGAGTATAAGTCAAACATACTGTTGAACAATGCCTTAAAGTGAAAATTGAATAATTCTATCAGCTTTTAGAAATTGAGAGAAAACGTGGAGATAAGATGTATAGAATTCGAATGTTTCATCGGAATTGAGACTTTTTCTTGATATAAGTGAAGATAAGACAACAGTTGAAATCTAAAGACCGCTCATTCCTTCGCCATAAACGAGGAACCATCAACACTGGGAAGAGAGTTTTGGGGGCGAATCAAATCTCCCCATCAAATGCGAAATAAAAAGGCGCCAAAAGCGACTGGGATGGAATCAAAGCGCGTGGGAATGGGATTAGAGCGTGGCACGGAGGACAAACCAAACATGGGACTCGGCTTTGGAGCCGTCAGGCATACTGATGCATTTTTCGGAGCCGCCAAGTTCTCCGAGGGCAATGCCCAAGAGGGAGGAGAAGGAAAGCATCTCCGATGAAACAAAAGAAAATAAACAAACCAACGGGATAGTCAAAACGTTCATTCACGGCAATTATATCTCGGTGATCGCTATCAACTTTGAAGCATGTGTTACCATCAAGGCTGTTACTTTGATATTTATCGATATTAATTTTCCCGTAGAGAATCAAGAGGCACTTCTAAAATGAAAAATATAAACAAAGGACAAAAATCAGACGAGACGCAAAAACATAAATTTATGCAATGCTGACGATGTATTTTAAATTTTGTGTATTCTAAATAAGTAGGAAAAACCTTTTTAATAAATCGGAAGTACTTCCAATTCGGAGCTTCCTCGAAAGAGTTAGCTCACGGGAGTATGAATGCACAGCCTACAATAATAATGTTCACAAAATCAAAAATTAGGCATGTATGATCAATCTCAAATATATATAACATAGGGACAATTCAAGTATACTATCTAAGTGTTTACTTACTCGAAGATTGGACGAAATTAGGATATGACCAATTCGATAGATGTTGCCTACCTGTAAAAGAAAAAAAATGAATTAGCCGATGGAAAATAAGAAGTTCATGAAACCTCTCTGTATATATAGCAGTATTTGCAAAGAACATATTAAAAATTTCAATCAAGCACGGGATATTTTTCGCACTGTCATAACTCCACATTGCAAGAATGACCCTGCTTCTATAACTATATAAAAAGAGAACGCAAAATATGAAAAGATTCGAGTTGCTTTAAATTCACTCCTTGCGCTTTCACAGAGCCCAAAGACATCGTTTTGCTCTCAGAAACGAGCAATTACAATTTTAAAAATACATTCGAGCGTTCCTGTTTAAACGGTGGAACAAACAAAAATGTCCCATGATCTTGTGCCACAATCAATCTGAAAGTACAAAGCTAAAATGAAAGTCACTTGTCCTTACTTATCTCAAAGCGCTGTTCACTAAAGTGATCATCATTACATGAGATTTTATTTATTGCCTGGATTAACCTTTTATTGGACTCCATAACCAAAATCAAGGATCAAGGTCTGGCAAGAAAACTGAATTGGAGCACGGCTGTTAATGAATTAGAGGTTTAAAAGTCCCCGTCTTTGTCAGCGCTGCGCACCTCGTAGCCACAGGTATTCGAAAACACCCTGGAGTTCCTACGTTTAGTACTCTCGGCTTTGCTTTCGTTTCCGAAAACCGGTGGCAACGAAGTGCAGAGCGCTGCCAAAGACAGCTACTGGAGATTTTTAAACTTCAGAATCAGAGGTTTTCTAATTCAATCCCGCTAACATCCAAGAAGAATCCAATTGCTAGTCCTCAACCTTGGGGTAGTTAGCCATTATCAAGAAAAAAAGAATTGAAACTTTTAGACTTTACCACAGAATATTTTTATATCACAGCTATGATGATGATGATGATGACGATGAGAGTATAATATAATACGTATGGAATATCTGAATAATACTATTGAGAAAATGAATCCAAAAAAGAAGATGAATATTTTAGAGATACTTCCATGGATGAATAAATGATTGGGGTTATTTGAAACTTTTCTCAGTTCCAATAAGTATTAACTTGATAATGATGCACTTAACTTTGCATCCGCTTAGCGTCATAACAAAATACGTACAGAGCAAAATGCAGTAATTTTTGTAATGCATGGATAAAAAAACCACAGAGATATACGTTATTTTATTTGTTAACAAACATCAACATACAGCACGAAGCCAACTAATGCTGATGACTAAGAATAACAATAAAGAACAAAATAACAATAAAATCGTGAAAAATCAACAAATTAAACATATAATAAAATAACAAATGAATATGAGCAACCAAACAAAAAAATCATAGAAAATTGAATTTTTCCACGTCAAACTCGCGGAATCATATTCTGGATAGATTTCGGGGATAAGAAGAAAGGATCGAAATGAGCATTGGAGGAAAGGGAGTTGAGAATTGAAGGAATGCGAAAGAAGAGTGATCGTTTCACTATTTATAGACGGGCAGTAATCAAAGAGAAGGTATCGGATAGGGGTGTAGTTCTTGAGGGAAAGAGAAAAGAGAGAGTAAGAGTGGGGAATCAACTTTGCTGTTAATTATATTATATAAATATTTCACAGCAATTTGACATTTACACAAAAAATCTCTCCATCGTTACAATTAACCTCATCTTTCAACGACTCCGTGTTCCCATATTTTCCTCAAGCAGTGTCTTTCTCCAACACGCACTCTTCAACCAATTCCTTTGGTAAACTCATTTATTAAGCGTTCTTTAATACGATATGCACTTTTAAACTTCAAATACATAAATGACATCTCTCAACTTCAATCAAAGCTTCTCAAACGATTCTTATTTTCTTACTTATTATATTATTACTTACACTACTGTTCGAAATCTCTAAGCTTTCTTTCAGACGTGTTGAAAATGAGTGAAGCAGATGAATCAAAGTCACCGAGTAGCATTTTTACGGCATATCCACGCGGTTTTCGCAATATTTTACGTATACAGTTAAACCATTTTGATTGCTAATACGCAAACTCATTCTTATGAAGTACTTAGGTTACTCAGGGTCGTATCGCCACCTTACAGGTTCCTAAAACACGAACATATAAACGGCAAAGAGAACATCGAATAGGAAAGCAGCGTAAAACTGGGTGTTTCGCAGAGACGAGACGAAAATGACTGTGGACTGAGGATCGAAAAGGGGAAAAGCAAACGGGAAATGGTAAAAAATACACGAGTCGAGAGTGGGATGGAAAAGTGACTAAGCAGCAAGACGGAAAGTGGGAGGAAAACAGGTTTGAACGAGGCGAATGGGGATGAAGAAAGAGAGGCACGCACTTACCCTAGAATCGTTTACTCTTCGCGCAGCCACTCCAACGACCCGCTTTGCCCATAATAAATTCATCAAAGGGAAGAGAGAATTGGTTTAGGGCGCAAAGAAGGGTCGTGGCGTAAAGAAGGCCGGAATAGAACTGAATGGAGATCATATTTTTATCCGGGAAATCTGGAGAAGAGTGAAACTGCGGTAAAACGCGGTCTCGCCATTTCCGCAGCCAACGGATTACGCGAGACGTTGAGGCGGACGATGTATCGGCAGACTGACGACGGAGGAAAGGATCGAAGCACTTCCAATTCAGCGAGTTTAGACAGGAGTCGTTGCGAGGGGATATTTTTAATCAAGTAAAGGACGAATTAACAGTAAAAACTGAATGGAGAGAAAATGCCTGCGGCAAAGTGTAAATTATAAAGCTAATAAGAAATATTTAGAGAAGAAATGAAGGAGACAAAGTGTGCCGCAGCCTGGAAACGAACCCGGAGAACCCAGCTGCGGCATTTTCTCCTTCATTTCCTCTATACATTGAAGCATGTGAATCATGCATTTCTACATCGCTTATTTAAGAAATGTTTAGTTTACCGGTACTACGAGACTTTCTCGAATATTTCAATCACGCTTTTAAAAGTAATTCGAAATTCATGATTTTGACCAATCATTCGGTCCACTGATTTTGGTCGGATTTTATTTCCCACTCAAAACATTGAGGAGTCCGATAATTTCCGTTTAAAGGAACAGCTTTTACAAAAACGAAGAAAGCATTAAGAGTACGCAATAAATTTCATCGTTTCATAACTCACAGAGATTAAAAGTATTAGAATTACGATGCATTCAAAAGAGGGGAACATTATAACTGCAAATGACTGTAAAAGCACGGAAACGAGATCGTAATCACTTTGGAGATGTCAAAAACGCTGTGAACAAGCCCACCACCGATACACCACGGATCAACTCATTTGCGATATAAAGGGTTGACTTTAAACAGGCGAGACGAAGAGGAGAGTGACTACTGTTCTGCCTATCCCTTGGAATTATTCTACTCATTTGCCGTGGTTTCCTCTTCGCCGTTCCACCCAAACAGGTCTCCTTCGGCGAAGTGCAAGAGAACGAACGAAAGTACCTTAGCGGAAAAGGGAGCGAAGATGGATAAGGAAAAAGAGCGCTGATTCGCCGAACGAAATGAAGTTATCGACATAAAAGAAAGAGAAAACAAGGAAGGGAGAGACACGGCAAAGCAGGTAACGCGACAGAGAAAGGAAAGAAATGGGAAAAAGGAAGCGAAAGGGAGAGATAATAGGGTTAAGTAACAGGGTTGGGCAAAGGGGAAAATCAATGAGAGAAAAGGGAGAGAGAGGTAAGAGGAAAACAAAGGGGAAGAAAAGGGGAAAGGGTAAATAGAAATAGATGGAAGGGGTTCCCTTAAGCCGAAAAGGCTCACTCCATTGAGTGGACGCCGTGATAAGAGAAGCTCTTAACGTGGTCCTCTGCAACGTCCTTCTAATCATTACACCAATTACAACCCGTGTCAATCCGGCGAGGATTAGCATCGCCGAGCTTCCACTTCTAAATCCCCGTCCTTATCTTATTCGCCGCATTACCCGTCTAGCTCTGACTATATTACTGACATGTTTGAGGCGTTGCAGGAGCCTGTCTTACGTGACTCGTCGCCTTGGGTTTCGTGACATTCACTCTGGCACGCGAGAGAACCGTCAGGGGAGAGATTACGCCAGACGAGGAGTGATTTAAGTAAATTTACTTCCGAGTGAGCTTCGGATAATCTAATTATGTCCACGGTGATTTTCATGAGAGAAAATCTGGACCATTTTGAGAGTAAACTGCATTGGGGGTAATACCGGAGCTTCTTTTTCGTGATATCGAACCGGATTTGGACCGAAAACTACGAAATGCTTCTACTGCAACCAATAAGTTGGATTAGCAGAGGAATGACTGAAAATCGGAACCAAAATATATTTCGGAGAATGGAAACGAAAATGTTGCATCGTAGCTATCCAATAGCAGAATATCTAAAATGAAATCATCTATTCTATAGCTCATTTAGTGCAATAATTGTATTATAGTTAATACAGGAAATTGAATTATCTCTTCAGGGCGGAAGTAACTAGGCAGGCCCTTGATTTAGGCATTACATCACGTAATAAAACGCCGAGTGCACTTAATTTGACTCGAAACGCAAAGGCTAATTAAATTAGCCGACATTAATTTTCCATCGATTCCAATTTTCGCTCCAAAATATAATGAGCATAGAATTCGCAGTCGCTCTGAAGAGGACGTTCATCAACCAATCACAGATAACTTCGCAGCATCAGCCCGCTCCATTTTGACGTGTCCCTTCATCTCCAAGTCACCCTCTCTACGATAAGAACCCTGGAATCCAATTCTTTCACGCCTCCATCTCCTTTCGGGAACCATCTCGAATGCACGCAATCGGCTGCGCCACAATTCGGTGAGAGAAACCTCCAGAGAGCTTCACTCCTGCTCGTGGGAGGAATCGCGAGTTGAATATTCGGATGGAAAAAGGGACCCTATTCTCCTCCATCGGTGGTTCCATGCAGGAAGGGTGGTGACCCTTCCTGCATATGCGCTCGGAATGATGCCGTCGACGACCACCCCATGGAAGGGCCGCCCATCAACGAGGGTTCCTCCTGTTTGCACAAGGAGCCATTGGGACGGCCGAACAAAAGCTACCGCTTGTGTCCTTGTTACAGCCACTCGCAAACAAGGGGAGAGAGAAAGGATGGCTCGACCCTGGGAGATTACATCATTGAATCCTCACCACCGATATATTTACTCTTTCCGGAGAAAGAACTTTTCTGACCAGAGGAATCCCTCCGCAATGTGGCGACGTGTATGCAGATCACGTCGACTCCTAAGTGATTCTAACGGCAGAGATACGCGGAAGGCAGGTAGTACTCGAGGATTAGGCGAAATTTCGTCGGAGAATGAATCAATTATACAACTGCGTGATGGAATCTGCGCAGAGATGTGATTGCCGTTATTTGCGAGAGATACTCCACGCGATATGGGATGAACTCGAAAACTTGTTCGTTCCTAAAATTTTGCGGAAATCAACACGGAGGGTTTGCATCCGCGAATGCAGCGCTTTATTGAATGAAAAGAAAATCCGAATTTATTTCATGAGGTAGAAAAAAGTATAGTCAGTCATTTTGAGCGAAAGTGACAGCTAAACAATACAGTGCTTAGTATATTTTAAGGTAAACATGCATTTCAGGGCAATGCAATCGAAGACGGATTACATTTCCATCACACATAAATTCCAAAGAGAGGCCAACAGAGAAACAGGCAGTCTCTTGGAGAGCCGAGGTTTGGGCGCGCTTGACGCTGAGCGTTAGTCAGATGTTTGTTGAGGCACAGACCTTCGTGGATAACTGTTTCTTGGGAAAAAATCGTAGAGCGTATTCAACAATTTGTGGAAGTTACTAGGCGTATATAGTCTTTGGTCCTTGGTTAAGAGGTAAATTTCAGGAAATTTTCTGAAAAATATTTTCGAAGTAAAGTGCGTAAATTCTACATCTAAATTCTAAAGCTTTACGGATCAATCAGTCACAAAAGATGAGAATTGAAAATTTTTACAGCACATCCGATTTCTTTAATATCTTTACAATGTATTTTATTAAATGTTACTTCTAAAGTGATAAAAATTACAGCAATGATAACGATATTACCAAAATATGTTTCGTGTGAAAATAAAATCTAATAAATTCGAAAAACATTCTTCCGAAAAAATAAGCAATCCAACAAATATTGTATGGGAGGGCGAGGACAGCGACACAGAAGTCGGTACGACAATATGCCTCGTATCAGTCCTGATTACCACGGTAAAGCATTAAAAGGAATTCAAGAAAGAAGGCGTAATTTTGTACAATGCCATCACAACAAAAGAAAAAATAACTAAAGAGTACTTTATTCACACCATTAAATTCAATTTAATATCTTTCGCAAACCGTCTTATACGGATCACACCATTTATTTCCAACCACCACTTCAAATAACAGTTATGCGTCCTACTCACTAATCAATCGTTTACTTATCATAACTATGACTAAACATAATTTAATGAGAAACTCATAGCTAATAAATGTATAACTGTGCCAAAAATGTCTACTCTATCATATCAATTGATAATCTTTGAACTAAAAACAGAGAAAACAAGCTATTGAAAATATTTACTATCCCTCTGTGAATATCGAACCTAATCGAAGTGATTTGAATCAATTTTCACAAAAAAATGGCTCTTAAAAATTCCACTTCGTTCCCTTTAGAAATCCTTGAGAAATTTCTTTAAAAGCGGATGGAATATCCACAGCTTGTTATGCACTACTAAAGATAATATCAATTTTAGAATTCAAGGCGGACAAAAATTTAAATGTGAAAATGCAATGGCGTTTGCGTAGGACAAGTTGGACGCAAATTTGAGGTAATAACTAATGAGCATCAATGCGGTTTGCTGTGATTCGCGGATGTAATTTAATAAACAAGGCAAACGTGCACTCGGAGAAGAACACTCGCTTGTCGTCTCTGCGATGAAATACGCTATCAATGCTGCGAAAGACGTGAAGATCGCGGAGATCTTTGTGACGGAGCAAGGGGATACCGAGGAAGAAAAACTTTCGCAGACAAGAACGTAAAAGATGTGTTTTGACCTTAAATCCCGGCCTTTCCACGTTACATGATCACGCAACGTCATCGAGTGAGGAAGAGTCGCATTCGACGCAACACTTTTACACGGTTAAATGACGCTGAGCCGATGAGCTTGTCTATGCGTGCCACTCTGGGATTTTTCGGTTTTTTAATTTTTAAGTGGATGCACGTCCGTGTACGGGACCAGAGATGTTTCATTAACTGGAGACGAAAGCCTCCCAGACATACCGAGGGAGTCGCCACTATCAAATCGAACGAGAGTGAAAGTCAATCTAGGAAGAAAAAAACAGACGAAGAAAAACATACCACTGAAAACACAATTAACAGTTTCAAATTTGCATCGATTTGTTCAGAAAAAAATACATTTGCTGATAAAGTAAAATCCTTCAGAGACGAGACTCCATAGCCTAGTTATATAGAAGTTAATTAAATTGAATTATTATTTTAATTAATAATTTTATTAGTCATCTTCCTTCATTTCCAATCATTTCTTATAGGAAAACGTATGGACGCGGCTTCGACAGTCGCGTTGGTTCAACGGGCTGTTTACAAACACGAAATTTCCTAAAATATTCTTTAATATAAATTCTCGTAATTTCAAATCGATAACAATATGCTACGACCAAAATGAAATTCTTCATTTCAATATCCCTTATGTTGGTGCTTGTCTCCATTTCGCACGATTATTTTTCTAATTTTAACTTGAAACAAAATAAATAAAATTAATGTGTTCTAGCCTCACTTCGTGTAATGCAGTATAAACCATCGTAAATAAAACATTTAGTAACATCCACAAATGTATTTTCCAACGACCGGTTTCGTCAACGAGTTGTAAACTGAACATTCCTACATACGCCTGAATCCTGATCACATTTTGAGCATCATCACGTGACGTATGGACGTTAGGGTGGATCGAAAAAACCTTTTTCGAAATCCGTCAACGGCTACAGCTTAAAGTTTGTGGTTGGTGGTCCTTATAACATGTAAAAAATTTCAACTCGATCGGATAATGTCCTGAGGCTACGAATTTTAGCCAAATTTTAAATTTTTGTGAAAAATGTAAAATGCTTGCATTTTTTCCTGATGGTTTCTCAATGTTTCCGAATTGATTTAATGACGAAGAAGCACATACATTGCTTGCTTGTTGCTTAATATTAAAGACGTTTGGATCAAGGAAAATGGTTTCTCAGTTCGCCAAAATTCGTCAAAATAGGCAAAATATACAGAAATATTACGGATGTTGGTTAGACAGTAGGGTGGGTCGTTTTGCCTTTTTTCTGATAGAAATGTAATACCCGGAAATATTGGCATACCCACTTTGCTGAAATAATTTTCTTTCCAAATCAAATACTATCTTTTGTGAGAATTTTTACCTCGAAGTTTCGAAATTTCAGCAAGAAACGTTAGAATTGCCAAAAATTCTAGCTCGATTTAAAGGAATGTCTTTTGGATAAATACTCGCAAATGTCATTTGCGACTAAAACTGTTCCTCTAGGAATAGTAGAGAACGAAAAGAGGTACAAAAAAACTTAATTCTAAATTCATTTGTCCCCTATTCTGGCCCCATAGGAGACATCTCTGCCCCATACAGAAGCATATAGAAGGTATACTGAGGTTTGAGTGACAGTTTCCGTTGCAAAGGACATATATTGATCCAAACAAACATTCGTTTGAATCGAACTAGAATTTTTTTGCCATTATAACGTTTCTTGCCGAAACTAGGTAGGTAGGATAGAAGGTACAACTGCCAACCGCCTACCTACCCACCGCTAGAACTTTACATTTCTCCTGCTCGGAGTATTCGCAGAAAGAAAAAAGGTTCGGGAACTTATTGAACGTAGCAGTAGGAATGTTTAGCCTCGTCCGGGGAGGACATTAAACTATCTGTAAGAAGAAGTGGGGTGAAGGAGTTCGCGGCAGAGTGTCGCTCGATATCACACCCTTTTGGAGGGATATCCAACAAAGCAGAACACCGCACATATAAACGCACCGCCGCCGTGATAAGCCCGGAGCGAAAAAATGATAAACGCAAGGCAAGTTTCCCTGTTATAAGAGATGACACTGATTCCTCGTCATTTTTCTTCTCAAAATGATGTATTCAGCCCTCCTAAGAAAAGCAGGTTTTAGAGAAGCACCTCTCAGAGATATCTGCGAAATTATTAGGATAGGTGAGGAGGATTGATGCGTGTTCCCCTCAGTATGTGGCTGATAAGGAAAACGGGATATTTTGAGGCTCCAAGCCTTGTGTCCCTGTCCCTGTGTCCTTTAAAGTTATGTGGATAATTTAAATAAAAATGAATCGATAAATAAAGATAATTTAGAACGTGTCACCTATCCGGATTGCAATTTATCTGTTAGAAAAGTCATCAGCCCGAGGATTCCAAAAGAACTCTTCCAATATTAATAAATGAAATAAAATACAGGAGACTTTTATTTGAGCCTGTACAATCAGTTACTTCCAAATCACCGACGTTTATCACAAGGAAGTCATTAACAGCCTCGTCCAACAAATAGAAGTGACCGAGATGTAAACCGGTTGAAAGATGCACGTAGAAATGCACGAAACTTCTTCTCAATCGTTTTTCGTCTTTTTTCTGAAATCTTAAATTCCACAGCGAAAGATTAGTTACAATAATAATAATAATAATAATAATAATAATAATAATAATAAAACGGCTTTATTCGGGCGAGATTGAGACTAAAAGTCTCCTCTTCCATCTAACCCATCGTCACACAATACATAAATTAATTAAAGAGATAGTATGAATGAGATATTAGAAGAAATTGTGGATGTAAAAAACCTAAGAGATTCTTAGGAAAATAATTTATCCACTGCAGGAAAACACCCACTAAGAAGGGGGTGTGAAAAACCTGCGCAAACCTACCGATAGTCATAACTAAAAAGATGGTAAGAAACATGCTTCGTGCAGTGGTTCGACTAGATTGAGTCCCGCGAAATCCGGTGGTTGTAATACACCCGCAACAAACTGAGAACATAAATTCCGGTGGTTTCCGTCGGCTAATTCGGACAAAATTAAGCTTTTTCTCTCGCGTTCGGATAACGCATTGCCGCCACCGCCTCCCGAAATTGGAGCTACAAATGAACAACCGCCTTTCCTTCGACACAGCGTTTAAGCACACACACAACTGCAGGACGCTCATTTCAAGACCGATATCACGGTCTGATTTACGCAGATCGTTTTCTCCTGGACCACAGGCGAAAGACATCTGCTCTGTGACAAATCGGGACGCAATAAGTCGTAAATACACTTTATCGGAGGAGTTAGCGCAAACGAGATGTGCAATATTCAGCCACCGATCCGTACACTTGTATCTGGAGCAGGACGACGACCTCGTTAAATCATTGGCGAGCGTGGAAATGCGGCAGACGATTAATACTTAAAAAGAGATACAGTGGAGGGGTCGAACGAATTTATTCCGAGGTAACGCCTGAGTGAGTAATTGAATGAGAGAAAGAAATAATAAAACCTGCTCAAATTGATTTGAAAGAATTTTAATATTACAACCGCATTGGACAAACACCGCCATAAATGAAAATATTAATCCGTGGGAATCTTGAAAGAAAGGATATTCAGGAAGAGGAAAACTTTGCACGGAGTAGCGTGAGCTTCAAAACCCAAGGATAAGCAGAGAAATAGCGACATGACTGGGACTCGAACCCAGATTTCCCACTTTCCCACAACGGTTATCTCTTAGTTCATGTATGGCTTAAGAAATGAAAAGATAAGACTTTTCCCCGTAGCACTGGAATAATTTATTCTGCTGCCTAGGTTTGACGCGTCATTATCGGTTCATGCACGGAAGGCCCGAGTTCTAGTCACTGCCATTTCGATGTTCTTATCAACATCTTCTGTCCAAGTATCGCAAAACACCATTATGAATGAAATTTTAGAGCAGTTTAAAAAGGATGGATTGAATATGTGATACATAAAAAGCATCGATGGAGGGGATAGGACCTGTTTAAATTTAGAATAAGTGATGAAAAGAGAATCGTATTAACCGTTGTTTAAATTTTCAGAAATAAATTTAGGAAAACTTAAGTTAAAATTAGTCATAGTCATAATTAAGATTATCCAGAAAATGGGAATTTTTATTTAATCGAATTCTGACGGATGTTTTTAATTCTTGAAACTTAGCGGGGAGGAAATTCACGCAAAAGGAATTTAGGCGATAGAATTTTAATGCCGCGTAGAAAGTCATTGCATGGCACATAAATTGAATAGAAAGCACAACCGTAACATCGCTATGCTGAAGCTATCTGGAAAAGCTTTATTATCGTTTAAGGCAAGAATGGATTTCCTTTCGGTTCACAGACATCACAAACAAAAATGACTTTAAATTCCAGACATCATGCACCCGACTCCCCTTTAACTTTACTCCTCTTTATAAAGATTTCCTGACAACAAACTCACTGATCACAGAGCAATCAGAAAATTCAGTAGTCTATAGCCGTATGAGGATTAGCCTATAGCCTTATATACTAGATTAGAATAAATACAGGATTAGCCTAGCTTAATATAGATTGGTCTATAGCCGTATGAGGATGAGATTGTTACTATCGGTAGTTTTGCGCAGGTTTTTCGTACCCCCTTCTTTGTGGAAGCTTTCCTGCAGTGTTTCCGATATTTTTCTTCCTAAAATATCTTACCTTTTTTACATCCATATTTCTTCTAATTTTTCTCATACTATTCTCTTTAATTTAATTATTCTTGAAGGATGTACAGTAAGGAAGAAAAAGAGAGGAAGGCCAAGGATGGAATGGTTGCACAATTTAAGGCATTGGAGTGAAATTAGGAATTATGAGGAGATGAAAAGGAAAGCAAGTAGAAGAGAAGAGTGGAGATCCATGAGAGCTAACCTCCTGATAGGAGAATCTACCAATTGATTGGTTGATAATTAATGAAGATGGGCTGGATGGAAGAAGAGACTTTTAGTCTCAATTTCGTCCAAATAAAGAAGATTATCGTGATCATTATGATGGGTAAACAATCATGCCGATATGATACGTTTTACAAATTCGAAATGCGACTAACTGAATCAGACACAGTCTGACAAACAAAAACGTTGTCTTTAGCGGGGTCGACCGTGCTCTCCCCACCAGCAAACGTCAGCAAAAAATAGCAGTAATTCCTCAATTTTGTCAATATATACATTAGATAAAGTGCATTCAATGGCCAAAAGTCTTGAATATATATTAAACCTAAGGACTTTTGTCAGTGTCTGGGTGGCCTAAGATATTCCATTGATAGTTATAGGACACGAAGATTATACGTACAGCTTAACGGTGAAACACTCGGAAAAATCTAAATAAAGGACTCGACTGTTATCTTAGAAAACATCGGTAACGTACGAGGAAAGAGTAACTCTGGGTAGCATCGGAGCTCATAAAAAAGGTCACATAAAGTATGACGTCGATAGTGCACGTTCGAACCTTGTTCATCGCGTACGTGATAATGCCATAAGACGGCTAAGATGAGCTCTCAACCCTTCGTCTGGTCGTTAATTCGGAGAAAAAATGGCGATATCGCTCAACTTGTTTGTGCATTAGATTTATCGTCTCTCCAGATAATTACATAAAACACCACGTGACCTCAGCTGAGATGTAAAAAAAGGAGGAGGAAAGCTCTTCAAGAGGATGTCAACGACCATTTTCTGCAAAATTGGCATTTTTCGGCAGAAATTTCCGCCAGAAGCTCGATTTTAAATGTTTTTGGAGAAGCGAGTTGCGCATAATCCTTAAAATTTCCAGCGAAGGTGATTTATCGAGGCACACGACAGCAGTGAGAGCGAATTCTGTTTGCCACAGTCTTTCCTGATTTACGGATCCTATGATAACAGGTGAAGACCTAAAAACCCCAAAAAACTGTCGGTTTCCAAACTTTCTGCGTCGGTTGAGTGTAACCGACGGAATTAAGTCGTATGAGTCGACATTCAACATCGACATTGCGACGGGCGCACAGAGGGCTGTTTGCGGTCATAAATTCCAAATTCTATAACTCTGTCGAATCCATTCTGCCTACACTTGGGCGGGAATTCATAACGATTCCTTCTACACCAAACGAAATACATTTATTTAATCGCAGTTAAATTTCACCGTTAAAAGCACGTAAATGCTCGGGTAATTGCCTATTTATTTTCATTCTCCGTAACTTCCTGGCGAAAACGATGTCCCACAGATTCAAAAACGATACTTGTTAAAAGTTCGGAAAATCTAAAACATCAAAAAATAAGGTAAAAGAGGCATTTTTGAGACAATTTGTACGGACCCAAATAACGAGGTGGTTTCGAATTTAGATGGAACTTAACTTAATTTAATTTTCGTCTTCCATTTAAGTCGTTCAGACAAAAGCCACAATCTATCTTAACGCTCAAATAAGCTTGGATTCGACTAATGCCCAAAAATAAATAATTTATATTGAGTGGAGTGTTTTGAAAAGTGAGGAGACAGTGCTATTAAGATTCCGAGTGAAATCTAACGCATCGATTGACAGGACTCCTCACCAAAGAGAAGTAATAATTTATTATATCTTTCGTCATTCCAATAGCATGAAATCGTAACGAGCATTTCTAAAGGAATATTACGAGGATAACTCTTTTGCATTTTCATAAAATGTATCGCTTAACGCGCATAAAGATCATTCACCGCACATAAAAAAATCAGAAGAAGAATTAAAAGAAATGCCTCGCTGCGCAAAATTGGAGCAATACAAGCTCAGAAGCACTATGAAACGGTGAGATTTTTCACTTACCGACGTATACACTAATGATTTAATAATAATAACGACGTACTGACGATTTAAGTAGAGCACATATAGCACACACATTAAATTTAATGCTTTAAATGCAATATTCTCAATCCACGTTGCTTTTCCCATAAAGTGTTGATTTTGGACAATACATGAAAGAGTGGAAAGGAATTTTGAGTTCAAACTTAACGAATCTACTGAAAAGCAGGCTCAAAATATTTTTCTTAGTCATGAAAAACGCTTGAATGACACAAAGTAATGAATCAGAGCTGAATTATACACCGGGTACTTCCATGTCTTCATTCCTCAAGAATCTAACTATCTGTTAGATAAATAGACGAATCATTATTTGGACTAATTTAAACCAATCGTGATTCCCTCTTTACCATTCAGAGGTTGAATAATTCCCTGAAATGAATGTAAAATAACATTTCTCCATGTTTGACAAGGATAAGAGCTTAGTTCATCTTTCGCGAGCATAATCACGATTATTCAGTACATCAGATTACAATCCCTCAAAGCATTCGTCTAAAAGCAGATTCATAGTATTGCCTATCACAACAAAATGTTCCTCCTGTTATTCCCGTTCCTAATTCTAATCCGCGCCCTTTCCACGTGTGTTTCTCCACACTCAACATCAGGAGAACGTGATCCTTTTTCCCTCCGTTTCACATCAACGCCTCATTCACAAACACGCCTGTGCACAGTGACTATTGAGCGTGAATTGGCCTAAAACGCACAGAAATTTTGTCGTTCGTCTTCTTGAAATCATTTTAAAACTTGATTACTTCAAACAACAAAAGCCTCGAAAGAGACACTCGTTTCCGACGATAGGTTGTTCGCTGATTTCAATTATTGAAAATTACAAAAGTATAGTATATGCCAATATTAAATCAAGAGATTTTATTGTAAATGGAATGACAATGTCTTACTTCATAATTTATGAGGACTAAAACTGTAGCATTGGATTTATTAATGAAATAGTTAGGCGACATAAAAGTTATACGCATTTTTACTAAAGTATCCGTAATTTTGAAGAACTTTTCACGAATATTAGCTTTCTGGGGCAATATTCATTGGAAATTATATTACAGTCCGTACACAAGCTCTCCATAATTAAAACTTCTGACTGAAACTGAATTAAACTCTCAGCAAAACAATGACAATACTTTAAGCAACAATTAGGAGAGGGAATTGCAAGACATAAGAAATGGAAGCATCGTATCTTTCTGAGTTAGCTTTGCATTTTTCCTTTCATTCTTAATTAAATAACCACAAAAGCTACAGTAAGATGAAGTTGTTGACACATCAAGTTGGAACATAACCAATATGCAATTGCAAGTTAAAGAGGATAGCAAAGTCGAGCCAAAGAGGGAACCAATATACACTGCTACAAAAGATGTCTCATTTTTGTACTGCTAAGCCGAAACTCAATGTCACTGCGACAAGGCCCCCGATTCTTTGGTGCACACGGCTTCCCTTTCGTCTTCACCTCTCTTCGTCGCCTCCCTCGTCGCTGTCACGTTGCCTCTGTTTTGGACACAAAGAGGCCCAAGTTATGATACCGCGTTGTCGAGTTTGGAGAACTCCGTATTGGGGGTCTCATTAATTCGGACCCACCGACGCCTTCCATTATAGACACACGCTTTTTCTACTTTCTCGCGCCATTTATTCCGCTCGTGGGCGTAAATTTATTTTTTTTTTTGGAGCGTCGAAAGAGGGATGTTGGTTAGCTCCTTTATTGCGATTTCCGCGTGCATTACGCGTTTTAATGCGTGTCTGACGCAGCGGGTTGAAGCCATCGCTGGCGCTTTCTTGCCTGCGAACCGTGAGAAATATACTTCACTGCAAGTGCTTCTTAATTTGTTTTATTAAAGATCGCATACAGCAAAAAAATCCAATTTAAGGTGATAGTGAGGGAAAAACAGCAACCAAAACACAACTAAAAAGAAAACGTACAGTTAAAGCTCGCTAAATATAGTTTGGCGTGTTGCTCAGTTGTCCTGAAACTCGAAATTTCTTTGACGACAATAACGTGTCTGATAATAAAACGAAACCTTTCGTTCAAGTCCCAAAAATTACGATCATAAATAAAAATAATATTACAACCTTGAATAAGTTAATGGAAATTAAATGAAAACTTTAAGATCTTTGAATAAATCTTTAAAGAGTACTGTATTAATAATAGCAAAGTATTAGTAAAATTCAGTCAACAATAATATTGATAATTGTACAATATAAATAGAATATAACAGGTTACATACGCTTCCCTAATTTCTGATCTTACTCCAAAATATGCTATCAAAGTCATCTCATGCCCATTCATAATCTAAAACGTTTTCAAATCAACAAATAATGGCTTCGACGAATCATTTTTTCCAGAGTTCTAATTATTTTTTAATCTTCGAACTAACTTGAAAACGTACATTTTTGCGATATATGTCTCATAAAATATACAGTGATGACTTTTACGGAGTTGGAAAATCAAATGGAAGAAAAAACGGTTTTACTGTGACACAAATGCTTTCAATCGAGTTCTTGATAGAATTTTCAATGGAAGGATTTTCGAAAACGGAGGTCAGTGGATAAACTGGGTAAATGGGAAATCAGCATTTATACTCCGGATGTATTTATATTTTCTTCAATTGACCAATGCTGGAATGATTTTCTGATGACGTTCGCATAACCTAGATTCCAAAGAAATAATCTTCTAGGCAATTTAAGAAAATGGGAAATGTTTTGACATTTCAAGAAAAATACACACAACTGGAAAGTCCGTAATATATAAGAGAGACTTTTCATAGTAAAAGAAACGAGCAATCATCTTGCGTTTGAATAGAGTTCAGTTTACTCTAAATCACTACGGAGAGTACGATGAAATAGCATTAAGAAGGAACATACCAACTTCTGCACGACACAGAACGACAGCAAAATAAGAGCAAAAGCTTGGGAATGAACGTTTGCCAACTGAACATAATTGAATTCTGAGAAAAATTTGCACAAATCGACGCGTAAATGAAGATTTAGATTCTTGACCACGTTAAAAAATATACTTCATTGAAAATAATCAAAAGCTATGAAAGGTTTAAATTATTAACAAACCAAACGGTATATAAATGTATCTCAGATCCACAAACGAGTCAGAGAAGAGAGCGTAAAGTCAGTGAATCGAAGTTACAGAGATAAATTAGGATGAAATGAAAATTAACTGTTCATCATAAATCCTAGAAAATAAGTATGTGCAAAAAGAAAAGACAGCAATGGCGACAAACTAAGAGAGAAAGACTCGACGCCTACTTACGACCAACAGAAATTGGTACCCTTCAATGCGTCCAATGTCAACTCCAACTCTCACGGTTTCCCAATCGACGTTTTTCACAAGTAAAGCTCACAATTTACGAAATTAAAGTCTTTCTTCCTTTGGACTTATTGTGTAGTGAAACGGTGAGAGTCATTGCTCCTGATTTCAATTATATCTAAGAGTGATTAATGACTTTATTTTACAGCAGTACATTAAATTAAACGCCAAAGGAAGTAAACGTATTCATGCTATAAAGGAAACTATAAAATATTAACTATAAATTGAAGGGCCATCTCAACAACGCATTCCACTTAATTTTCGAAAAAAAAAATTACGGAATCTGATAAAGATTCCTCTCACAGGAATCGGTCGAATTCCGTTGGAAGAAATTTGAATTAAATCCAAATAATTCACAAAAAAAGCTCAAAGGAAGAACATTTTGAAGACGACTGTTAAATCTCGCTTTCTCCGAATACCGGTGAATGAGACGAGGAACGCCGACAAAGACGGCTATTGGAGATTCTAAAACTTCTAAAACAAAGCCTCAATTTAGCAAAACCAAATAATGCGTTTTATAACAAGTGAGGTCCACTCTACGTTTGTGTGCAAATGAATTAACCGGGTTACTTAGTTTAGTTTAGTTTGCCAAAAATATATACTCATAATCAAGCCAACTGAGAATATTTTTCGTGACCCGGGGCTAGTTTTTCACGATTTACTCAGAAATCATCTCCATGTTTAAGGAGCAACTTTGCCTTCATTAAAACTCAAATATTAGGGCAAGAGAGCAAAAGGGCATTAGCATCTAACGAGGGCCTCATTACCTTTGACTCTACGCGCCCCATTCAAGATTTTCTATTGAGAGACATAAAAATCAACTCATAAGACCTCAATAAATAGCATCGCCAATTAACAGCGATAAAAACAGCTTCGACTGGAATATCATTCGAACGGAAATTCTGTAGTTACTGATCGCGATTTCCCACTCAACTAAAAATAAGGCAATCCGAAACCTCTCTATCACTTGACCCTCTATTCAACAGCCAACTTGGGTAAAACATATCAATTAAATAATTAAGGAGGAAGATGAAGTTCTTCAAATTTTCTGGCTGGGTACCATCGTTTATAATCTCCAAAACCTCGCGTAATATCCTCGAAACAAACACGAGCTTTCACAAATCTCCAATTATAATTTCATTCATATGTTTCACCTTTTAACTTTATTAAGTAATCTCTTTTTTGCGTAATAGAAATATTATTCGATAACGAACAGCGTTTTACTTTAGTTACAAATCTTTAAAAACCAACAGTCTGAAGTGGTTAATAAAAAGACTATATGATGCATGTAGTCAAACCAATTTTATGTGACGCAGTTGCGTTTCATTTTTTTAGAATGAGGAAGAAAAATATTGAAGAGTAGAGTAATAAATTAAATTAGGAAATACTATAATTCCTCCATAGAATTTCATGCCTCCCACGAGCAAAGAAACGAGCACGTAAAAGGCAGCATCACTAATCAAAAGTACGGAAAGAAGAAAATCAAATTCAAATAAGATTTCGAGCAGAATTGTGTAAATCAAAAACTGGTACGTTTTCCGAACTTGAAAACTTCCACAAATAAGTTTGGATTATTAATAAGATTTTTTTCCTCATCAAATGTACCAAAACTTAATAAATGTACTGAACTTTTACTTCAATGATTACTCAAATGAATAAACATTCGAAAACAGATAGTCAAGGAGGAATTCATTCATTTTTATTCCCTTTCGAGGAACTTCCGGGACATCTTGCTTTCCCTTGCCTTATATTTTAAAGAAAAATTCTTCAATCACACGGTTGTTTTCCGTTGTTAGCATTTTGCCTCACCATAATTACGAATAGCTAAGGAAAACTACTCCATCTCGCTCCATCGCAAATGCACACTTCACTGACAGTAATAAGAAGAACACTCTAGAGAAGTAATCTAATAAATTAATCAAAAATGAAGGATTTATTCTAAAAGTTAGTAACGAATGGTGTTTAAGAACATCGTGATAGGCAAATGAAAAAAATGTTACTCATTAATTATGTTTGTAAATCTGAGCCGTAAATCGGGGCAGTAAAAGGCGTCCACCCAATATTGAATGGGGGGTCACATGGACTCATTCCACCCAGTACTCGGAGGAGGAACCTTTCGGTCGAGCGCTTATTAGGATGCGCGGAAGGTGGCGGGGTCGTGCGCTACACGAGGCGAGGGCAAAATGAAGACACAGGAGGATGAAATAAAAATGCGTCATTATTCCAACAGTAAAGGAGGAAAAAATCATTATGAGGCGAAAAAATGAGCAAAACATGAAATTAGAGACCTGAATTAATTTCCATCATGAGCCACCAATGGTGATGACTTTCGATTTAAATCACTCTAGCTTCTTTCTTTACTACATTAGCCGGTATATATAACACTTATGTTATTTATAGTATTATTAAATGCAAATTATCGTAAATACAGTAAAATTTACCAATATATATAGTAATGAGTAATCGGCATTCGAATCCGAAAAACTATATATGTAAGCAAAATATATATTCTCTTTGGTTGGATCTGATTTGTTTGGCCATCCAAGCGGTCGTTTAGTAAGAATAAGTGATAATATTCTATTTCCATATTTCTTTCGAACCATTACAGTTGGTGAGGAAGTTTGATTAAGTTTAAAACATTTTGAAATGAGGTCTAATATAATCGATATGAACTGACTTTGCTTGGTGGAACGCCATTTATGAAAATAAACCGCAGACTTTGTATTTACAATACAATAATTATGAATACAAAGTCTGCGGTTTATTTTCGTTTCCAGAAGTCTAATATAATTATCAAATTATATCTTGGAATATAAAAGAAAAATGAACAGCGTTGCCGATTAAGGTCGAAAAATCGATTCATGAATAAGTAACTACGAAATATGCAAAAACAATCCCCTCCGACAATATTTAAATAATCATATTCTTACTAAATGAAGACCAAACGGCGAAAAGTTTCTGTTGCTTAAGAGTGCTTGAACAGGAGCAAATGAAAACGATAAACCATTACTGACCACAGGATACATTTTTATTTGGACTCATCCCAAGGTTCCCCTCACCTGAGGATGACTCTATTAGTCGAAACCATTTTCGTGTACAAATAGAAAAAAATCCCTGCGGAGATTAACCACAAAGTCACGGCCCAAGCAGTTCTTGAATATTAAAGTATCTGATTACTAAGTATCCCAAATGTGTCGTTGAGAATGGGTTCAACGTTATGCGTTTCGTATTAACGGACAATTTATTCACTACGAAACCACAAATCAAAGAACGCGTTCAGCAGATGACCTTAAAATAAGGGAAACTGAACACATCGGCACTTTTCGATTGAAATTCCTGGTGCGTGCCCAAGCGAAAATCTTTGATTCAGCAAACAAGAGAATTGAAATGATTCACAAATACATCCAACTCTTGAGTCAGAGGAATAAAGGAGATGAGAGGGTGTCCTTACGAATGGGAGATGGGTACACATAAATTAATCCCTTTCGGAAAAGACAATGAGAAGTATAAATGTTTGTCACGACATCTTCAGGAATTTTATTTTTTCGTCGTCTTCCGTTCCCTGATTCCAAGGTCTCACACGAGACTCGGAGACGACTCCATAGGCATTTCCGTGGGCCCAAACCAATTCTCTCCTCTCACTAACAATTCTTTAGTTCTCATCCAATAAATGAAATAGAAGAATGGTAATTACGGTTTACATCAATCCTGATAAGTTAAACCATTCTCATCAAAAATATCACTATAACAATACTAAGATCTCTATTATTGGAAAATATATGAAAGCATCCATTCTATAAATATCGAAGATAAACAGAAGAAAAATAGTCACGAATATATTTGCGATGGAATCTAAACTGTCTGAGTTTTGTATTTTCGGTGGCCACAGTGAAATTAATGAATCAATGGAGTTTCTAGATACTTTCTCTTCTTTAAAAATACACGCCATCGACACGAAAAGAAGCAGGTTTTTTATTCGAGAACTGAGATTGAAATTCACTCGAATGAAAACGAGAGGTCATGCACGAGAAGCAATGTGCGTACGCAGCGGAGGTGTGGCAATTAATATCGCAGAGAGAATGTGCGGACGGGAAACGCGAAAGTGAAAGGAATGAGAATTACTGAAAAGGTGAAAGAAAAACAGCTGGAAAGGGAATGTGAAAAGAATCAGAGAGAAAATTAGGAACGTAAGGATATTTTTGTAGAGAACAAGGACAACGAAATAGGAGACAAACTTGAATGGTAGAAATGAGGAAAAATTTAACAAACGCGAGCCGTATCGCTGGATATTTCAATTAATAAAACAAATAGGAAGAAGAATACTTCTAAGCTAATGATAACGCAATTTCCTAGACCTTCCAAGAGTTATTCAAATAAATTAATTTCAAAAGTGATTAGCAATGAATTCAGAAATAGCGAAAAGAAATTCACATGACATTTTTCAATAATGGGCGTCTAAAAGATATCATTCGAAACCAAAATTCTAAAATGTGAATTATATTCGAATAAAATGTTGCTTGCATACTGCAAGCATATTGATAACACTAATTTTAAGTCGGCATCATATCGAAAGGGTACTCAAAAGAAATTTAAAAAAAAAGGATTGAAAATATTCTTAAAATCCCCTGCAATTCATCCGTCCGGCATCGAACCCGTGTCTTCCTGGTGATACTTAATATGCATCACAAGAAAAGATCACCATCTCTAACTATATGTGAAACTCAAGCTGAAATTAATGGCTGTAACTGCCTCAAACGACGCCCTACTTTTGCCTTATATTCCTTATGTGAAAAATTTTAATGTAGTCTGGCATCGAACCCAGGAACAGCATGGTCTTATCTAAATTTTTTTCTTAAACGGAGTTTTAATATACATCTTCTAGCAAAGCAAGAACTTCCTATCATTTCGATAAGTGCATCAAAAAACATAATGAAAAACTACCTCAATGTATTTTATATGGGAAAACTAAATTCAAAACGTAAATATGAATCAGCAAAAGGCGGTGGCAAAGGCCGCGAAACATAGAGCGAGAAAACACAAATGAAACAAAATACGAGACATATAACACATTGCGCGAAACAAATTCAACTAGGCGGCGACGAAAGGGCAAAGCGTAATTGACAGGAACACGGAAGAGGAGGGAAGAAATATGGATGACAAAAAATAGGAGAGAGACAAATGGGCGGGAAGAAAGAGAGAGTGGCGTCACTTTCGGGCAATTCCGAGGGATACAGCGAAAAGCGGTCGCCATCTGTAGTGGGCGGATTTAAGACAGTATTATAATATGAAAATTCTTCGTAAGTTAAATATTTCTTTCAAATAATCAGCGACTTGATTTTAATTCTTCTTTGGATATCCTTTTGAGTCTAATGATGTTTTTGCATTTTTCACTATTCGCCAAATTGGGAAAATAATATAATCCCTTCAAAATATTTATGGTCGCTGTTTTATCAACGACAGCAAATAAGGCATGGGAATAACGAGGTAAATTACAACTGTGCAAAAGAAAAACATGTCTCAGCGACTCCGTACTGCACCTGAAAATGAGAGAAAAGACGAACGACGCAAGAAGAATTGAATTGATTTCCAACACACCGCTAATTCATTCGTGAGCATTCAATTACTACTTTCACTGATTCTTCAAGTCCATTTATAAACTCAGATAATAATAAATTAGTTTGGTATAAATTTAAATTATAGATTACATATTCGATATCTTTCCTCGTTGTGCTTATGAAGAGTTAAATAAAAACCAACACGGAATTACTAAACGATACAATGGGGGATTCACTAATAAGTTTCGAAATGCAGAAGCACCTAACGATAAAAAGGCTAACCTGTAGTAGATTATAGATTTAACAATGGTTATGCAAAGAAATTATACAATGATAGACGAATTTCTTAACTTAAAACCAAAACTGTTTTTTATATCTATCATTAGCGAGTGATAAATCGACTGTTCCTAAAAAAATAAATGCATAAATACACATAAATCGATACATTATGAGACAAAAAACACAAAGGTACTTAAAAAGGATGAAAGTAATCAGGCAAGTGAAAATACACAGTCATCTAATGATAAAGAGAGACAATGAGGAAAGCTATAAAACGTAAGGGAACATTTAGCGTACCCTCGACTAATAGCAGAACAAAGAAGAGAATGGTATTAAAGGAAGGGAGGGGGGAGGATAGGGGAGGGGAGGAGACAGGTCGTAATGGAAAAGCTGGGTCGGATGGAGAGAGTTTTTTTATAGGATGGGGGCGTGGGTGCAGGATGAGTTGGTAATAGACGGATGGGTGTGGCTCCATCGGGGGGCGATTTGGCATCCAACAGGTGGTTATTGAAAATCACCGCCTCCCCACGGCTGACGAGAGCTTTTAAGTTTTTTCCTCGAAAAAAAATCCACATCCACCCTCCGACTACAGAACCACGGGCTGATGAGGAATAAATTATTTCGGTGCGTTAGATGGAAATGGAGGGCATTAGAAAATCAATAGGGAGTATTCTTTCTTAGGGTCGATGAAGATGTTTAAATCCGAAAAGAATTGTTATACAATTGCGCTTCCTAATGGTTATATGCCCAGTCTTATTTGGGTCAACCTCGTCTATGCTATCGACCATCATGTAAAAGTTAAGATAAATATTTCACAGAAAAACTAATTTACTACGATCATCCTAACTCTGCTGTTGAAAACAAATTATTAATTTTAGCTTTTACATTTTATAATTAAGTGATGAAAATCGATCGAAAAATCATTGATTTTCAGTCATCTCTATTTGCAGTTAATCTTACAACAACGTCGAAAAATCATGATTTGTCCCTTGAATCAAGCGCAGCTGATTTCGATGACTTTAATCATGAATTTACGCATAGTAAAGAAATTAATTTTGAATTCTGAGAGGCACTTTTAGCTCCAAACATAATTATTCTTAATAAAACAGCGACCGTTTTTATAGAAAAATAATCAGCTAGAGGTCCGACTTCCTTACAGAAAGAAAAGAGCTAAAGCATTTCATTCAGACGGTTTTTATAATTTGATAATAAAAGAAAAATAAGAGAATAATATGCGACTATGCGAAACATCACAGAATTACCATCCATACTGGAAAACATAGATAAAGAGATAGATTTGATAATTGAACGAAAATTACAGGAATATCCGAAGAGAGTAGATTATACCCGTTCTCTTAATAAATCTTTACATCTTAATTGAAATTTAACCGTGATGTAAATCAGGTGTTCACTAATTCCCTAGTGAGTCACTTCTTTTATTCTGCCCGAGATTCGCCCCTCTCTTCATCCCATTCAACGGCCATCACAATCACTTGCCGCGCACTGTCACGCATCGATCACTCTTCGCGGATATCTCCTGCAAAATTCCCGTGAAATATACACTTCGATGGATGGAGATTTGCTGGAGCTGACGAAGATTGAAGAAACATTTCACTCCCTCTTCTTCGAGATATTCCAAAGACAAGGATGATGAACCGATTCCGTTTTGTGTGCCGTGTGAGCCATAAATCATTATATCGATGAATAGTTACGTATGGAATTCATGGGCTCTAAGTACCTTTTGGTCCAAATTTCCTCCAATAAAACTCAACCTAATTAATTGATAAACTCTTCTGTTTTGAAATAAATGCAACATTCACACTAAAATAACTGATACTCTATCAGTATTGGTAGTATTTTATTTCCTAGGAAACCCGCGGAGGAATCTAACAGTATTTTGCGAGGAAAAGTCTCGTTTCCGCCTTGACGTCGTATGCGTCTATATTTCGCATGTTTATTCACGCCTCCCTTTTCCTTGTGGGCGTTTTCCTGCAGCGGGTATTTTTTCTGAGATTTAATTCTCACAAAAACATTCTTTCTTTCCAAATTTTTCTCTATTTTCACATTACTAAACAAAAATCAGTAATTTTTATTGTTACGTTATGATTTTAGCTGCATTTATGCTTTTGTATGTATAAGACAAAGGATGAATGGAAGATGGTACAACTCCTAATTCCGTCCAATAGTGACGTTTGTATTTAATTGCATGGTATATCTCGAGGTTGAACACCTCGCACCCAAAACATTAATGCATTCAGACTGAATCCTGCTCTGGAATAAAAGAGTAACATTGTTGCATTCCATGACTATTGCGAAGAATAGTCAATTCTTCTTTCATTATCACCCTCTGCGAAAGGCATGAGAAGGCATACCATGATGCTCTGTTACTCGGCCTTTGCGGAGCACTAAAAGGAATGAACAACTGAACGCGGAGCGCCAAAGTAGAGCTTGGCTTCATTACGTACTTCCGCATGGCTAAAAACTCATAAAGGACCTCCAGGCAGCGAAAAGGGTAGCGCATTCGCTTTGGGTGAAAGCGGCCCGGGTTTGATTCCCGGCGGGAAGCAGTTACTGCAAAATCACCTCAGTCATCGATGCACTACTAGCAAACCTACTACTATACTACATTCAGAAATATATAAACAACCGCCGATGCTCATAGCATGTGCCATGAAGTTTTCGAATAAGCATCGTAAGAGCTGATATCTAATTAGTAAATTTCCACGTTCTAATAAATAGCTGTACCCCAAGAGTTCGTTATGACGCATCTGTCACTTCGAGCGATCCAAAGCTGGAGTGAATCCAGAAGAAAGACTTATGAACAGTGTTCCAGATGTAAAACTAGAAAGTTCGCCGCTTTTAAAGGCAATATAGAATGGCAATGAGCCAGTGGCCTGTCCCGGATGGCACTCTGAAGAGTAATTCACCATATGGCACCGACCTCTAAAGGCGTGCGGATCTTAAGAACATGTAAGAATCATAAAATTCGCCATATATTACCAAGATTGAGAGTCTGGAAGGCTGAAATAAAGATCATTCATGAACTTAATGACCTTATGAGGAAAAACTAACAGAACTCACCAAATTAATAAAATTACATACAGTTACAACAATTAGTTGATAAATTAATCATTACATAAATTTAATTTTAAATCTTATTGATTTATTCTTGATTATATTAAATTAAAACAACAATTTAATAGCCTTTCCAAGGCAAAAACTATTAAATATGTTTAGGAGATAGTACTAGAATTCTCTTCTCATTACATTCAAATAATTTTAAGGAGATCACGTTTGTGAGTATAACAAAATATAATAGTATCATTTTATGATTAAATAACAGAATCCTAGGAATGAGATAGCACACATCTTTGGAATCAATAATTATAATAATTTAGTTGATAGAGTAAAATGATGGAATGAAAAAATGGGAAAGGTTAATACGATAGAAAAAGACAAAATATCCGCAGTTCTTTCGAAATGAGGTGAAAAACTGTTTCAAGAAGTGGAAAAGACGAAAATGGACTTGTGCAGTCACTTCGGTCCCATTTCTGGAAAATGGAACTTTCTGGAATATTCCACAGTTTTCGGTGAGAATTTGAGAACGGTTAACTTTGTGACACATACGAAATCTACCGATTCACGAGAACGTCCGAAAGTTCACCAACGATAAGTTACAAAAACTAAATTTCTCGCTCTTCGAGAAGAACAATTCAGCAGAATGACTTAATAAATGAGAATTTCTTGTCGATGAAACATTTTCTTACAACACGTGCGGCAAATTGTGGCTTCTTTCAAAGTCTGCACGTTTTCAAACAAATGGTGAATAGACCGATATTTATAGATCCAAGGTAGCTAAATTCGTTATTATAATAAATTGATTAAATAATTTGAATACAATCGCTCGTTTGAATTCGTTGGAAGAAAATAATTAGAAAATGGCTCTAGAAATGGCTATGACTATGAATCTATAACTGCAAATGAAAGCAGAGAGGGAATCTTGTTTAATTGTTCTTATTTTTTAAATTGAATTTCAATGCTATCGTTCGACTTTTAAGAGAGGATACAGCGTATATCAAGTCTTGGTTTAAATTAGGTTCAAAATAGTTGAATGAAAATTCAATGAATAAGAAAACGTAAAACTTCATTCCAAAGAAAAACCCTTCTTCAGTTAAGAAAAATTAGAACAGTGCGCCAACCAGGGGAACATCAGAAGTGCGCTACACGGATTCGCTTCATACCTTTATTGCACTAGCAAAATATACCTATGTTATAGGTCTAACCTATGCTACATGCTAACCTATGCTATAAATCCAGCTTTTTGCAGCAATATTCATCGGAAACGTACAGTATTTCTTCAGGTTGGATTCCTCTGTATTTCGTATGTGAGAACATTTATAGCACCATAGAGTTGAAACCGGTTTTTTTTGGAAAGATCCGAGGTGCATAAGAAAACAATCAAATCGTTTCACCAAGGGACAAACATCTGACACACCGGAAAGTGCTTCAGAAATTTCTCCGTTATCCATTTCTTATGGGAGCGTATTGTATAGGCCTGGCGTCGAACCCATAACCACATTTGATGAAATCTCCGCAGTTTACTTTGCAGAAGCACATCTGTTGGCAATATCCAGATGCTTAATTCCATGGATTTACAGCAAAGCACACCAGAGAAACCTCAGAAAAATCACCTTCACCCTTTAAAATACAGATAAGTGAATGTTCTGGAAATGAATGATTCCTTAATATCGGTTTCGCAGCAGTGAGAAGAAGAAATTAAGTCGAGAAGAACCAAATTGATCTTAAACATCGATATCAGGTTTTACTGAGTGTACCAGAACGAAGAGATGAATTTGAAAGCCCTGACATATTATAAGCATATACATCACAAGAAAGGTGACTCATGAGAGAAAGCTAACAGTTTCCCATATCATTTTATTCGTGAATCCTATGCTTCAATTCTATACTTGAATGAGAGATATGAAATAAAAACACCATCATAAAATACGCGAATGTGAAGGACGTCAAGTTTTCGCTCTAAAATATCACAAACACTCACTCCGCCTTCCATTTAAATTTCGATCGCCAAAGAGTTTCCATTCCTCAGACGTCAGCATATCGCATACCTGTCTTCTATTACACGTTTTCTGCGAATGTCAGTCGAAAATGAAATCCGCCGAAGAGAAGAAAGCACGCAATAAGTGCCTAAAGAGAGGAAAAATCCGAACGTCAGAGAGAGCCGAAGTCAAAAAAGATTGACACGTCTCGAGATGGAGCTGGAAATGCAGATCGTGTGGCTCGAGCATTATTTCCAAGCATCTCTCGGTGTTCTCTAAAGAGATTTGAAAATACTACTCCCACCTTCGACACAGGTCGAATAGTCATTTACGATTTCGGTCGCAAGTTGTGAATCTAACAGGGGTTATTGGGTAAGTTATTTCGGTATCGGATACCCGAGTCGAAAGTACGTTACAACCGAAGAAATACGATTTGTATATAAATGTGAATTTCATTGGCTGGAAATGGCTACGTCGCCACTTATTTCAAGATCTGTTACCTCACTTTTAAAAGCCAATCGAATCAAACAGTGGCGAGTCGATTGAGCTTACAAGATCGCTCGAAAGCGCACATTTGTCACGGCTTCACAAATCGATTCGGTTGCCGAATTGGTATCCGAATCTTGTTCAAAAGGTATGCAATTGCCCCCCTGATCCATGTACCCTTGAGGCGAGGTTGTGTCTAAAAATAAATGAAAGATGAGTTACCTTCATAACCTGGAATCGGAAAATATCGCTTTAAAATTACCTCTACTGTACTGATTATCTATTTCAAAGAAGATTAATCAAACGTGAATGAAAGATCGCAGAACCTTCAGGATACCAACAGAGGGCAATGGACTATTTCCTGCTCCTCAACTCCCTTTGAGCCGATGCGGTTTTTTTCTCATAACGATTGTCTACCCTTCATACCTACATTTTGATTGTTTTAATTTATACCTCCATGAATTCAATGAATTATAATTACTATCCATTGGCTGTTTTATTGATGGACACAAAATGGCACCTGGGCACCAAGGCACCAGTCGTGACAGAAGATATAATCGCTATCGCAGTAAATATCGACGGGTAATTTTATAGAAATATATATGCTGGATTTGAAATTAATAGAGCACTTCGTAATTTCCACAATATTATTTATTTAAAAAAAACGACCGGTTTCGGCAAACGCCATCCTCAGGATGCCATGACCTGAGGATGGCGTTAGCCGAAACCGGTCGTTTTTTTTTATAAATAATATTGTGGAAATTACGAAGTGCTCTATTAATTTCTTATTATGGCTTTCCACGAAGTCTTGCCTAATACCATAGAGTTTATGCTGGATTTATTGCATAATTCTGATCCGTAAATATTTCAACAGTAGTGCTGCAAGAAGAGAGATGGCCATCCGCATTCCAGATGAACTATGGGCCCCGACGATCATCCCACCCTCGGCGACGAAGAAGCTGTGTGGTGCCCTCCGAGGTGCAGTTAGAGAACGTTACCGGAGAATTCTCACCGCTAAACCCGACCAGGGGAAGGCATACGAGATGGCAACGGCGAATGCGGCAAGCAACCATTTCCTCAGGACAGGCCGTAATATGCGTTTCTGCGAGTGGCGATTCGTCCACCGTGCTCGCTTGAATGTGCTACCTCTCAAAGGCGCTTACAAAGGGATCAGAAGATGGGACTCAACCTGCAGAAGGTGTGGAGACCAAGACGAAACGCTCCCTCACGTCTTGAACCACTGTCTGCCCCACGCAGCAGCATGGACACTGAGACATAATGCCATCCTGAACCACCTAAAGGATGCACTATCGCGTGACTGGATAGTGAGTTTAAACAGAGCCATCCCTGGAACGGGCTCAGCACTGCGTCCCGACCTTGTTCTCCGACGCGGCCTAGAGGGACCAATATATATTGTGGACGTCACCGTCCCATTCGAAAATAGAGCGGAGGCCTTCGCAGCAGCGAGAGCAAGAAAACTCGCAAAGTACCGTGATCTAGTGCAGAGTGTAAGAGTGAAGCACCGCTATCAGGTAAAGGTTCACTTAGAGACCTTTATAGTTGGGGCACTAGGTACATGGGATGAAAGAAATGAAGGATTGCTGCGACGATTGGGTATCCCAAAGACAACCAGGAAACAGGTCCGCTGGAAATCTGTTTCTGCGGCAATAAAGTGGTCCAGAGACATTTATGTGGAACATGTAAGTGGTATACGACAATACCAATTGGATGAAAACGCCCAGGACTTATGACCGATACCACTGGAGAAAGACGGATGCTTTTAAACGTCTATTCTTTTTATATTGTATAACTGAACTGCATCCTCTGAAATGTACTTTTTTAAAATGCCCAGGACGTCTGATGCCACTGGAGAAAGACTGATGCTTTTAAATGTCTATTTTTTTATATATTGTATAACTCAACTGCATTCTCTGAAATGTACTTTTATATTTTCTTAATAAACTAAAGATTAAGAAAGCAAAATAATCCAGTTTTACGAAATATGTTCTGTAAAATTATAATTTGAATAAATCATTACTCACAATTCCTCCAATAAACACGAAAATCCAAGCTTCACCGAAGTGGGAAGGGAGTCGAATGTAAACTAAAGTTAATTATGATAATGAACAAATTCTATTAGAATTAAATAACTTTAATCAGTATATTTTAAGATTTTTTAATCAAAGAAACGTAACAATGGATAATTATTAGAGAAGAAATATCCAGAGACATAATTACCCAGTTTTCGTTCTGTAAATTCATTATTTTCTACACAATGCTTTTCATTTGTAGGTCACATTTACCACTGCGTAAATTACGAAAAGCATAGTCAAGCTAGCGTGATACAGGTGAAATCATAGCCGTATATCTTTCTATGCATACACTGTGAAATGCATTATCGGGTGACTGATTATGATGCACTGCTAGTGAAATCTCCCGCCGTGCGTCGTTCACGCTCTGCACTAGAAAAGAAAGATTTAAAAATCGCTTATCTTAGCCCGCTAGCGATTTACGAGATTCAACTGTAGAGCTATAACAATCATCTCTCGTGAAATGCTACTGGGGTAATTCCATTCCTCGAAATGGCGCCATTTTGCAGAGCAGCTCCCGAGGGTTCAAATGAGATCCTCCTTATTAATTAAGTGGCAACGTAAAGGGGCTGCGCTATGCGGAAAAATATGTTTACCTGCGCTACCTGGAGAAATAATTAGGAGGATAAAATGTCTTCACCATTCAAACTTCCTTAATTATTTATTTAGATCGAGGCAAGTACTAATAAAAGAGACAATACCCAGTGTTTGTACAAATTAACGACTCTCGCATTTACTGAACCTATCTTAACTCGAGACAAGGAATAATTCACGCCATGATGGGAATTTCGGAAACATTTTATAAAAGCATGCATTTCAAAGTTGTGCAGTTTTATATAGTTTCCTAGAGGTAACTGATGTGGGTTATTCTTTCAAATATTGTTATCTTTAAGTTTTCCACACTTCAATGAAGAAATGGATTCCGTATCTTCCGCTAGGGTCTTTCTTTAGACTCATAAAGTAAAATGATATCCTAAGAAAATTTCACAGTAACGAACATTAAGATAGGGATACTTACAAATATTTTTTAAGATAACTATTTATTTGAGAACTTCCTTCTCATTCTTAACATTCCGTTGCACACAAGCAACTTATATACAGACGCCATAGAAAAAAGACATTCTAAAAAGATCAATCGCAAAGGCTTATATGTATTATTTTTATTTAGGCCGAGTTCACAATCTCATTCGTACGACTCAATGAAATTAACCAGTTCAACTCACATCAAATGAACATATTTTGTGTCATTGTACACATAGTAAGTGTCATTTTCGAATTTTATTATTTGAATGTTCTATTTTGTTTTATTTTAGTTTATTAATATTTTTTTGTAATTACCTCTGGATGTTATATCTTATGTTTTGTCTTATTAATTGTTTCCTCATGGTTTACTATTGTAGTTTTTCCTGTTTCTGATTTTATTTTATTATTAATTTGCAATTTAGTTATAGTACTAATGCTTTTGTAATTTTCATGTTATACACAGCTTTTTTTTAACATCTTTTAGCTCGTACTATCAGTAAGTTTACGCAGGTTTTTCACACCCCCCTTCTCTGTGGGTGTTTTCCTGCTGTGGATATTTTTTCCTAAGATATCAACTTAGGTTCTTTTTTACTTCAACTCCTTCTAAAGTTTTCCTCTCTTTTTATATTCTCCCACACACAAGTTCTTATGTATATAATACCATTGACTAGAGATTAGATGGAAGAAGAGACTATTCGTGCTCAATTTCGCCTTTAATAAAGACCTTAATAATAATATTTTCATAGCGTAAAACTTATTCGGGAGAAAGTCAGGCTGTGTTTATTTCACCACAAAAATCCACTAGTTTATTATATAGATATACCGGTCGAGAATGGAGCCGCAACTGTGAATGCTGCAAATTAAAGAACTACTTCTTCGAGAGTATAATTTCAGACAGCAGCAGAAATATTAATTTTCCTAAAGCACAGCACTTCACCCCAGAGGATACCTCTTCCTCAGCTCCGCATGAATGGCCCACGACAAACCCGCGACGAATCCATCCGAAAACCTTTTCGTCGCTCAAACACGAGAATTCTCTTTCCCCCAAAAGAGAAGCTGTTTTCGACACACCCATTCCGCAGATCCCCGACGAAACAACCGCTCCGTACCCATTTTCGTCGGCCCCGTATTATTTCGTATCCCCCTTACAAACAAACTCCCTCAACCGAGACTAGCACCGTCAATTTCCCTTTTGCCCGTTTCGCAAAGGGTTTCTTTCGGAGAAAGAACTGAGCCAACGCGTTGATCACTGGGAATATTGGCCGATCCCAGCCAATGATTACAACAAACGCCTCGTCGAAACTGAGAAAACTAATAGACTACCATTAGACTCATAGTTAGATGCTCCTAGAATAAATTATGACTATCGAAATCGGGATTAGTTTTGATTCGAGCCCTAAGGAAATACACGTGTTCAATTGGAAGAAAAAGGGACTCGATACTCCCTTCAATGAACTCTCTGCTGAGAAATTCATAGCCCGTGTTAAGATTAATACATAAAAAATAACAAAAACGATAAAAATTACGAGATATAGAAAACTATAAAGGTAAATCTGCGATACTGTGCGATCGTTATTTTCACCAGAGGAAACGCCAGCAAAGGGAAGAGACAAAAGACACATTATAGAAAAAGGAGAAAAACATGATGTTGCAGCAAAAGGAATGATAAAAATCAGAACAGGATAACAATGACACGTTTACAACGGGTCGGAGAAGTTCTATAGAATGACAGGCTGTTCAGCTCGAATCGCACATTTGAATCTCAAACATGGAGCTAAAAATCACACTTTTACGGAAATTCTGCATATTAATTTCCAACGTGCCAATGTAAGCTGCCGATATTTTTAATATAAACAACATAAAATGTTCAGTATGCTGTGTTTGGATAGCCAGATGTACAAGTAAATTTGAGCACCAACGTGAATTCGCGGGGATATATTTATTAACCCAACAATATATTTTCCATAACATGATAAATAACACTCACCTACTAAATAAATACATAAAAATAATAAAAATGACTACACGATAAATAATAATGAAATACACTATCGATTTTAGTAAGTAATCGCAAAATCGAGTAAGAAACGCAACAGGGCTTTCCACGTCCGTCCTAACAGTCTTGTTTTCTCTCGTGGAAATCTTCCTACTCACGTGAAGCAGAATGGTTTCTATGCTTATATATTAAAATTATAAAGCCATAATAATTTTAGTAATGTTTAAGAAACTATGGAAATATGTATTGATTTTTTATGATCATCACAATTTTAATTCCCTCTAACCACATATGCCTAGTAAGTATCTGATGTAGATGAAAAATTGTAAATTTTACAATAAAACCAATTGATATTTAATTGTTAAATTTGAGGTAATACTATATCCATGCCAAATCAGTCCAATCATATACCAGCTGCTATACCATCGCGAGTACATTAAAGAGAAGGAAAATATCGAAGAGAATTCGATTACAGTGAAGACGAAAAGAATCCTTAATGTAAAATACGCCTTTTTTTAGATTTCTAATCGTAAAATGAAGAACGAAATGAAACCGTTAATTACATCGTACACGTATTGAGCGCATAAAATGAAAACACCGCTTACATAAAGAGCTATCAAAACCAGAAAGCGGTACAAGTGAAAATCTTCATAAAAACTGTTTTTCATAAAGTATTGCTATACAAGCTATTCTTTTTCCAAATATGTAAAGCAAAATCGATAACTATTGTAAAGAATAGAATGATTTTCATACGAAAGATGTCAACTTATCATTTTCTCTACTAGCTTTTATGGTTTGATACGTATTGAATTCTGAGACAAATGTTAATAGCAAGATATAATTACACTGATTGGGTAACAGGTGAATAATTTAAGGGTAGATATTTTTCAATGTGTCTGTGGCATACGCGATTGCAAGCGCACAGGCTAATCAAGTATTTCGGCAAGTAAATTAGTAACTGGACGATGAGCGACGAATAAATTCAAACCTACGAAAACGTGCCTCATCAAGAGGACCCAAAGGTAAACTAGCCTAAAACAACCCTTTAGAGAGGATTGAGGGCAAGAAAGAGGCTGGAGAGCAAAAAGCCCTTTCAAATCCTTCTGCTTTAATGGCACTGACACACGCCCTAGCACAGACACTCGGAATACTCGTTAAGTTCGAATGCATATATAATCAGCAGCGCTTTATGGACATTTAATTTGGAGAGATATGAATAAAGACATGTAAATAGTTAAATATTTGCAGTAAGAAACCGTTCGTCTCTGGGAGAAAGAAACGAGATCTGGACTTTGCGGCGGCGAATGTACCCTCGGATAAATACTTGGGGCACCGTTGGGATGTTCCTTGAGGAAAATCAAGTAAATTTCGAACGATTACGCACATGGATTTTTGAGTTGTTGACTACTTTCCACTTGCACTATCTCTATTCTATTCGGAAACTCTTTAGATTGAGGAAAACGTTCCAGGTAGTACAATGTATTAAATTACGTAGTAGAAATTAATTCAGTCGGATGTATGTGTGTTTGGTGGAGGTGTTTGCATATTTGACATGTTGTACTAAATGGGCTTATTGTTAAGATGTGTACTGTCCGCCTGAGATTTTCAGAATGTTTTATGGGGAGTTGACAACCAATGGATTATGAAAACGAGTGGGTACATAAATCATTCAATTTAATAAAAGCATTTATCCAAACACATCCTCCAGACCCTTAATTAATTAGTGCTAAATTCATGAATGATTAAGTTAGGACCAAGAGCAAAATTTCTTCGTAGTTTAAAGGAAAGTGATTTCCTTAGGGTTTATGGAGATCAATTATCATGCGAAATTAATCTGAAAAATCACATCGAAGCACCAGAAGATCTATGTAACTTTAAAAGTATGTAACATCTTAAAAGAGAAAGGCATTCTTGTATTGACAGTTTACGGAAAAATTAATGTTCATTCAAAATAAGATGTCTAAATCAACGCTCTCTCAAATACAAGGAGGAAAACGTGAATTAATAATTAATTATGGTATCAAATTCAAAACTCCGAAAAAGTAGGTTATTAATCACAATGGCTGCATCACTTCCTGCGTAAAGCCCTCCAGGATTAAAGATACACAACGCAATAGCTCTGGAGCATGCATAATACAAACGAGATATCCATTCAGTGGCCCTAATGCATTCATCGATGCCTCTTATTACCACACGAGCAGAAATGAAAACGATGAGCATTCTCTCCACGTAATCCCTGCTCGAAGCGATCTTTTCTAAAACTGTGCCTTTCATTCCAAATCGCACGGCCACCATAAGTATTACGCTAACGCAATAGGTTATGAAGAGCGAGTTCTCAGTATTTGTAATAAAAATGTAGAAATATATACTTCTCAAATGTTCCACATTATTCTGCTACAAAATGTATGTCGTAAAAAAATTTCGCCGGCCCTGTGGTTATCCCGCTAGTCTTGCTGAGCCTCGGGCTTCGAATCCTGGTTAGGGCATCGTTGTATGTGTATAGAAAAATAAAATTTAAAAATATAAATGGGGTTTAATTTAAGAATGGTTATCAATGAGTAAACTACGCTCAACAATAAAGTCGCATTATAATTATTGTTACTAAATTACGCCGATTTTCTTAGAATAGCTGCAAGGATAAATTGCCATTTCAATAGAAACATGAAACGATTTTGATGCATAAAATGGAAATTTTTAACGTAACCAAACCATCTGAAGAAGCAAAACATAATTCTGCAGAATAAAAACTAAATATTAATAAAATAAGAATATTTTTTCTTGAATTTTAGCTAACTAATTTGAACCTTCTTAAATTTTGAAGTAAACTATTCGATTTACTTCTCAATTGCGAAAATCGTTAAAAGAAGAGACAAGTTCGGCGATCCCATTAAATAATTAACACCGACCCAAAATAAATATCAAATTTAACGCAAAACTATCTTAAAAATAACAAAACCATGCATATATACATATATAAACAGTCATACAGTGAGAAAATAAGTCCTGCGTACTTTATTCAATTTATACGATGACCGAGCATGGAGCTAGATTAATTACCTGAGGGCGAAACTAATTTCCACAATTCAGGAGAGGCAATCACTCACACAATAAAATTAACAAGGATGGATAATAAACGCGCCATAAACGAAAGATAAGGTAAAATTATGCTAAACTAAAAATTGTTAAATAAAACTGGTTTTACAAACAACGCAAGAAGCATTTTTAATGCACATATTTAACAATTATTGGCTTTTATTCAACATTTTTTAGTTATTTCGGAATTCCACAAAGTTAAGGCTTCCATGAATTTAAAATTATGCAAAGATTTACGACACCAGACAATTACGTTTTCTTCGAACAAGCGATTAATATCGAATCGAAAGGAGCAGTCTTTAGATTCCTTCATCCTATATCTCTATCATGTTTAAACCGTTTTATTTAAAGGTGTCGCTAAACTCTTCACTTTCAGTAATTTAACGAAGAGTCATCGATCGCACCGAAACCACTGAGGAATAAGCCGCTCTCATAAACCACGCATTCCCCTCCAACACTTTGGCGAAAAAACTATTCCTCCCCTTTCGATCCACTTGCTCATCCATTTAAGGACCCTAATTATTTCCGCACCTACTTCCAGCGAGACTCTTGATAGTTAACTCTCCATCATCTTTTCATCACCCACAACAAATTCCATATGCCTTTCTCTCCTTCAGCTTAATTCCCGGATGAGAAACAACGGTTAATCATTCGACAAAAATACAACGGAGCAATTTTCCCTCTTTTCAATTTATTCAGTTTTAGTTACACGCCGTTAATCAAGTCTCCCTCTTCCACATATTTCAACTCCTTGCTCCGCTTCAAAAGCAGCGCTCGCTTTATTTCGCCCCAATCCCTCGCGATATAATACGCGTTCGTAATTTCACTCTCGCGATTTCTAGAATCGCGGCGAGTTCGACTTAATGACCCACTAGTCGGAACCGGAATGCTACTCCGCTTCTCTATAATGGATGCAACCTGCACAGTACGAAGTGAAAACAAAATTCTAAATATACGAAAACATTTTGGTTGTGTTCTCACGTTTATGACCAACAGAAAAAAGCAATAGTTGCACGCCAACTATCTATTTATACAAATAATGAATGGTTTAAAAAACTGAGCTCAAACTACTGAAGAGTATTTCAGATTTGAATTCGATAATTTACACCGTATTTCTTTATTATAGAAGAGATTTTCAAACTGCATTACCTCGTTGTTCTCAAAATTTGTCCAACAGATAGTATTGGTCTTCCGCAAAAAAAGATGAGCGCTAGATCCTCGGATATTTTCATTTAAGTATTTTACAGAGGAGAAAACGTAGGGTTAACGAATTAACGGAACACTGGATAGGAAAAAAAGACTACAGTAAAAATAGGAAAACATTAAGAAGAATATCATTTTTAATGTAATGGCAATACCAAAGGGTGGCGGTTCAGTAACGACAGTTCATAAGATTGAAATCCGCAAAGGTAAAAAAGCGTAACTCTATTTAAAATCCGCAAAGCAACAGTGATTCACTTTGCTCTCGAAGATACGTGTTGAGGGTTTCCCTAAAATATGCGTTCATTCGTTCAAAAACAAATCACAGGTAAAGAAAAAAACACCAAAGAGTAGAGAGAATTATCATTCAATCAACTCAACTTTCCTGAGATGAAAACGGGAAATAAATTCATACCACTTTATCAAAATCAATGCGAATAGCAACAGGAAATATGTCTGTGCACTTAAGAATTGTGAATGACAGGTTCTTCGAATTAAACATACTTATGATAATTCGACAAGGGGAGAGGTTAGCAACTGATACGGATCATGAATCACATCGAATTTATTAAATAGAATTTGGAATGGACCTAATTTTCAATGAAACTCCTCGAACGAAATTATGGCATAAGTGGATGAACGTTGCGGAACGGTATCAACAGCGCACGTTCAAAAAGTAATCGAAAAAATCGATTAGCACGCAAAATCAGTCTCATCAATCACGAATGATTGTGATCAACGCTAATTATTCCTTCAGCTCCAGTGACTCTGGATGACAGAGAGAGAAAATTAATTCTACGAAATCACAAACTAGAAAATGGCCTTGCAGGTGACCTCCGTAGTAAATGCAATCCGTGCATCGTGACGTTAAATTAGAACAATCAGGGCACGTTCACGAGACGCTTTTATTCTCATAAGAACTGAAACACTTTGTTAAATACTAAGGTGGTATAAATTAAAGAGATCCCATGAATATGCATAGGTTCCTGGAAAGTTCGGTTTCTTTTACAATGTGATGAATAATTTAATAGTTCTCATAGAATCAGAGTAAAAATTGACACAATAGTTTCCGTAGTTGCTGAATCAAAACTGTTCATTCAATCGAATACAACACATAAGAATACTCATACATTTATGTATCCGTACGATTATCTGCAGAAATTGAACTTGTTACATCATTACAAATTTATCACACAAATCCCACCTTAACCTTACATACAGATATAGAAAGAAAAAATTAATAAATCAAAGAGATGTATCGTCATAAGGAAAGGGTTAAGGTGACTTTGCACGTAAGGGCGTGCACCCAGGAAAATTCCCAAGGTAAAACGGACTTGAAAAAAGTCTGACATGACCGGGAATCGAACCCGGGATCTCAACCCTTTCCTTATGTTTATATCCTAAGGGGGGTTTCTCCTTACACCTCTTTCTGTTGCCGGAGCCTCGATGAGGCCTTGCCCGTAGACGATGCAGGACGAAACTACACTTGCCCTTGCGCTCAAAGTCCCCAAAACGGCTTGTTAAAAAGTTTTGACCGGGTAGCATTAATGGTTGAGGCAGCCTCCCGGATAGAGGAAGATCCCGGGTTCGATTCCCGGCCCAGTCAGACTTTTTTCAAGTCCGTTTTTCCTTGAGATATATCGCATAAAATAACATTTTTAACGCTGAAATCTATCTTACTGAGTACAATTCTCCTAAAAAAACAAAATGACACGGAATTTGTTCGGACTTATTACGACGGAAGGGAGTACAACTGTGCCGATAATTACGGTAGCATTTTTTATCTAGATTTAAAGTATCACAAAAATAATTAAAGAGATCTGGTGTTAGACAGTTTAACATCACTTAAGAAACTCACCGAGACGCACATTACAAGGAAGTCAATACTGCACAATTTCAAAAGAAATAGAAGGACAAACAAGTTATCTTTCTTATAAAATTTGAACACGACTTTAAGCTACGGAGGACTTGGATTGGTATAATGTACCGTCCACATAAACACAAACATGCAAGGGATAAAATGAAGAGCATTCACGAAAAATCAAACCCTATTCACTCCTCGTACTAACGTAGCCCGAACTAGCTTCGTAATGTGATAGGAGACCCTAAGAACGACCCCCAGCGGCAGAGTCTCATAACCGCCGACTGAGACGGGGGAGTGCGTGGTCGCAAACAATGCGCCAATTATTCGCATTTTTTCCGCGCATTCCGGCCTCTTTCCATACGCTCTCGGCGAGACCCTTTCCTGCAATTTACACTCCCTTTAGCGTTGCTGAGAGGGAAAGTTTATTGTCCAAAGGACGGATAAAGAATGCCTTAGCAATGGCCCGAGAAGCAGGGAAAGCATACATTATGTTACGCTAGAAATATATCTACCAGCTCATTCAAGAATAAGTAAAATTAATTGAAACCATGAATCAATTTTTACAAGTATAATAGATTTGTTTTGCTGTTTCCTTATTTTTCATCCGTGTAAAATTTTTCAATTCTGTACAACTTAACATCTCCCTTTTCCATATGGTAAGGTTTTTTCTGCAATTCTTCACTTTATCATATAAAAAGCATTCTCTACTTTATTATTTCTTATTGAAATATATCTAGATATAGATATATTTTTAATATTCTGGTACGTTTGCAAGCTTGTTTTTTATGGTGTGTTAGTCGTATATTTTCCATAAGATGTTATCTTTCTTATTTACTATAGTATCTATTGTGTCGTTCAATACCTTTGAAAAGGATTAAACGCAAGACGAGAATAAAAAGTCTCTATTAAACGGGAAACGAAGACTTATGTAGTACCTATAGATATGTATTAATTGTTTAATAAACTTCAAACGAAAATATTTTTTCTAAGATATTTTCAGGAGAACTCAGCAGAAAAAGTTCACGAAAATGTACCTTATTTACTAAGATACATCTATTTAATCGAAAACCCCTGCGGATTGTGGGAAGCTGTTCCAGATTTCAGAGTCCTGAAATGCGAAAAAACGTTCGCCATGATCTGCGAATCCCTGTTTTTTCGACCAAAATTAAACGTCGCCATTTTGAACGCAGCGGTTCGAAATTACAGCGATATGCAGATTAGGTCGAGTATTCCTGTACAATGAACTACAAAGTTACTCCTATTTAATACGCTCAGTGGGAACGCGGGAAACGATCACACGGTACTTAAGTTAATAGAGAGGCACACACGCAGGCCGAGGGCGGACAAGAATATTTCATTAAGCCGCTCTTGGCGTAGCCGAAAAAGGAGAGAGAGGACGTAAAACGCAGAAGGAAGCTGATATTTATACGAGAGGAGATTATGATGTTCATTTATTAAAGCCATGGATTGCCTTCGCAGTTATGGAAAATTAACCCGCTAAATTTATCGCGCCTTGTTTAACGGAGGAAAACATTTGGGAACGTTTCACGCGATAAATTTCTCGCCCGAAGATTAAAGACTACGAAAATGTTTCGCTGTAATTACCCTTGAATTCTAAAGTGGCGATCATGTAAAAGTTCTTAATAATCGGAAATTATGCAAATGACAGTCTTTTGAATGATGGGAAAAGGAAAGACTCTGTTATATAACTCATGCGGACTACAAAACGAAGGCGTTTACAGGGAATTACGTTGAAGGGCACCCCTTGCAGCTCAGTACACCTGCTCGAAGATAAGGTTCATGCGAAGGAGAAAAATTACTCAACAAAATCTTACGTCTGCCCTGATTAAAGAGCCGCTTAAGCGGTCCATAATATCGAATCCTCTTCACTACGCTAAACTAATGGATCTCGTCAAGAGCAGACTAAGATAAATCAACCTATTTATAAAAAACAGAAAATATAACAGAACCACTATGCAGGTTACTTGGTGGAAGACCATGTTTCATCTATGAAAGTTTGGTTAGCAACGTACTGTTTGTTTATGTTAGAAGTTTAATGATTCTATTGTTGGTACTATTGACACGAGATGAATTAAAGAGTTTAACTTCTAAACTAAATTAAATATCTAATTCCTAGTTTATTCTGGATAAATCCATTTACGTTCGTGAGGAAGTTCATACCCTTCAACCTACTTCTTCCTCATCATTTAACATATATTGTTGGTTTGTCGCTCATTGCAATGGCAATCGATTAAAGATTGCGCGTCTTTCATTTTCATTGATAAAGAAAGAAATGAAGAAAAGTAGACCATGAATGAAATTCTGAAGAGGTTGATGGATGCACCAACTATGTTACACGTATGTTAAAATGCATATCCTTAAAGTCATTCATATTCTTAGAGGTTTAAAGTCTCCAACAGCCGTCTTTGTCGGCGTTCCTCGTCTCAATACCAGTATTCCGAGAAAATAAGAAAGGATACCGCCCTTCTTTCACGGAATACCGGTGAATGAGACGGGGAACGCCGACAAAGACGGATACTGGAGATTTTAAACCTCTGATTCCTTAACAGCCGTGTTTCAAATTTTCAATTATTTGCATCCTTATAGTCATTCGCGAACCGATCAAAGATGAATTTATGGCAATTAAATCGCGATGGATAATCAAAAACGGTTTCGAAGATGAACGTGAAATAACCTGAGCGAGGAAGCGCCACAGAGCGGAGGAAGAATAAACTAGAAAATTACGATCGCCAAATGAAATGCTTGAGGCAAAAAGGATGGAAATAAAGAATCCGGAAAATGGAGGAGAATGACAGTTGAAGAGAATCGAGAAGAGGGAAACGAAATATCGATATTTTTCGATAGAGAAAAGTTCGACAAAGGGAGATGAAAGAGGGAATTCACAGACCACAGACACAGTTTGAAAACAGAAAGTGAGGAATAACAAAGGGAAAGAGGTTCCCTGAGGGAAAGAGAGGGTTCCTCGGAAATTGGGCATTACGAGCTACACGATACAACACGCCTTTATAGTTAAACAAGGATGAGTTGACAACACACAGAACTTGTGACGGTTGAGTTTATTTACCATTATACATATTCCAATTCAAGCGGTGGGAAAGAAATTAAGAATTTAAATTTAATTATTTAGAAATGGGTCATTCCATGCCAAGTGGTCTGATTTCAGAGAAGTGCCCCGCTCGACCATCACGGATTTCGATGAAATTTTGTATGGACATTCACACATATCTCTTATGGACATTTGTAAAGTTTTACTTTCGTCAATGGTATACTTGCTGAGATATAGAAGATTGTTTGACCCCGTGTCGCTGCCTTCTTCAACATGACTATGAGTTTTCAGTAACTTTGAGGCGTTGTATCTCAGAGAATTGTTTTATGAAGTAAACACATTTTGGCTATCGTAAACAACTTTTTGCGCTCTATTAAACAAAGTAATAAAAATAACTGTAAGAGCGACCTCCTTGCAGAAAATTCTGTGCAAAACTGGCCCAGAAAATTGCGGATCGAAAAAAAATTAAAACTTTGGCTTTTTATATTTCAAGAAGAAATGATATAATCAACGTGAAACTTATCGCATGATAACATATAAATACATAGTTTATAAATATAAAATTTCATATTCCTAGTACTTTCCATTATTTTAAAAATTGAGTCAACATTTGACAATTTTTGTAAAAAAGCCAAAAATAGGCTATTTTTACCCCGCTTTTACAAAAAAAGACCCTCTGGAATTTCTTTTGAAAAATTTTTATTAAATAGAGAATGATTTCGACCTTTCGAAAAAGTATATCTAGTTTTTCATCTCGAGCATATAAGGCCCTAGAAATAGGGACAACCATGAGGATGACATTTGTAAAAACGGCAAAAATAGGTTATTTTCTGCCCGCTCTTAGAAAAGAAAGACCTTTTCGATACTCTTGAAAATTATTTTCATTTGAAAGAGCATGTTTCAAACCTCTTATAAAAGTACACCTGGTTATTCATCGCGAGCACGTACAGCCCTAAAAAATTAACAAAGTTCAGAACGTTGCTATGGTGGCGCCACATGTCTTCTGTTGTTTATCGTCCTGGTTATTCTATGTAGACATTTTTAGTATATAGCGTTGGTCCATGACTGGTACTGGTACTGACGATGTCACTACCAGTTCAGGCATTTGAACCAGTAACCCCATCGCCTTAGGGGTCACGCCCAATAGTCATGCAATACCAGCCACGGGTGGGTTTCTTGGTTGAGGATCCCAAGCCTGCTATTTGTTTTCTTCGATGAGGTTGTAAATCCTTGTGGCGTTATTTATCTGGTGGTATTAAGACAAATATTGTGCCGGAAAGACATCATGGACAACAAAGTAACAAATTAAATCAATCTGGTATGCTTAAACTTAGTGGAACTCCTTCCTAGTAAATGGGTGGGAATAACTTACACAAATTCCACTTTTAAAGTTTTTAAAATCTGCGACCGGTTTCAGACTTTAGTCCATTATCAAGCACGAGTTATTCAGGAGTGCATATATATATACACAAAGAATAAAAAACCAAGGCACCAATCAGATTAGCTACTGTTGATAGCGGGAGAGGTGTTAGGGGGAGGAGGAAGAGGGTTAACGATGGACAGAATGGGAGAATAATTAGTAAACTAAATTAACTTCTAAGTTAGTTAATTTACTAAAGTAACAAATTATAACAAAGTAACAAATTATAACAAAGTTTATGTTGAAACATGGGTAAAGAATCTTTAGTAGAGACTTCGGTTAAGTCGTGGCTATGTGGCCATTCGGTTGTGTCTTACTTCGAGTTTTTTTTTTAATTAGTGAGCTTTGCCATATTTTCATTTCTTGGATCCTTCAAATTTCATCCATACTCCACTTGAGGTTCCTCTAGAAAATTGACAGCTGCTTAGTATTCAGTAAGTATTTTATTGACATAGCACTCTCGCATGACCACGTTTTGATCTGAGCTGCTGTATTTGTCGTATTTCCATCATATTTTTATAACTTCTTTTTCTAGAATTTGCATTATTGCACTAAATATTGCGATTTCACTAATTTTAAATGGATGTCAAAGAGTCAGATGAAAATCCCACCTTGCCCTTCTGTGTTGTTGGGGAAAAACTTTCGTCCATTTGTCCATGGTTCATTTTATTCCAATAAAATTGGGCTGCAATATGTGCACAATTTATCGTTGCACGAAAAAGTGCTCATTTCTCTGCGATCGGAGGTTGAGATTACAGAGTACGATCAAATCTGTTTCTATCACAAAGCAATGTATCTAGAAAAGTATTAAATTAAGCTAAAGTCATGCTGCAACCCATTTAACAAAAAAAAAACATACAGTTAAACATGGGCTGCTGAAAGTCAATCTAGCCTTGTCTAATGATTTTCAAAAATGGGCAAAAACAAATGTGAACCCTGGTCAAAAAATTTGTTCCAAGATATACAGCCAAATATGTTTCTATGGTCCAAAACACTACTGACTCTTCGTCTTCGGAAAATTGCGATATGGTTATTTCGGACACGGTAAATCGAAGTTTTACTGATTTGGGATCTACTCCGTTAAGAATTCGGAGAGTGAGTAGTAGGGATAAAGTGAACCTACGTGTAACGAAAAATTGAACGCATGCAGAAAGTAGTAACAGACAAAATAACGTTAGCCGCTGGAAAACCAGCTGAAGATATAGGACAAACTAGTCAGTATGATGTTGAGGAATGCTCGTCATGCTGATCTAATAAAAGAAATTCAAACAAAAATTAAAATATCCGATAGATCGATGGAAGTTCAACTATTGACATTGGCCCCTAAGAGTTGGTCGAAAGCACTTACAGCGAAAACAATTGGGATATCAGAACGTACAGTGAAAGCAGCACGGCTGGTATTGCATGGCTATCAGGCGTGACCCCTACGGGCCATGACTGGTACTGGTACTGACGATGTCACTACCAGTACCAGTCATGGACCAACGCAATATACTAAAAATGTCTACATAAAATAACCAGGACGATAAACAACAGAAGACATGTGGCGCCACCATAGCAACGTTCTCAACTTTGTTAATTTTTTAGGGCTGTACGTGCTCGCGATGAAAAACCAAGTGTACTTTTTTAAGAGGTTTGAAACATGCTCTTTCAAATAAAAATTATTTACAAGAGTATCGAAAAGGTCTTTCTTTTCTAAGAGCGGGCAGAAAATAACCTATTTTTGCCGTTTTTACAAATGTCATCCTCATAGTTGTCCCTATTTCTAGGGCCTTATATGCTCGAGATGAAAAACTAGATATACTTTTTTAGATGGTTGAAATCATTCTCTATTTAATAAAAATTTTTCAAAAGAAATTCCAGAGGGTCTTTTTTTGTAAAAGCGGGGTAAAAATAGCCTATTTTTGGCTTTTTTACAAAAATTGTCAAATGTTGACTCAATTTTTAAAATAATGGAAAGTACTAGGAATATGAAATTTTATATTTATAAACTATGTATTTATATGTTATCATTCGATAAATTTCACGTTGATTATATCATTTCTTCTTGAAATATAAAAAGCCAAAGTTTTAATTTTTTTTCGATCCGCAATTTTTTGGGCCAGTTTTCCACAGAATTTTCTGCAAGGAGGTCGCTCTTACAGTTATTTTTATTACTTTGTTTAATAGAGCGCAAAAAGTTGTTTAAGATAGCCAAAATGTGTTTACTTCATAAAACAATTCTCTGAGATAAAACGCTTCAAATTTACTGAAAACTCATAGTCATGTTGAAGAAGGCAGCGACACGGGGTCAAACAATCTTCTATATCTCAGCAAGTATACCATTGACGAAAGTAAAACTTTGCAAATGTTCATAAGAGATATGTGTAAATGTCCATACAAAATTTTATCGAAATCCGTGATGGTCGAGTGGGGACCACTAGACCACTTGGCATGGAATGGCCCAAATATAAAATTATAACATGAAAAAGAAATCATGACGTATCAAAAATAAAACAATGTCGATAAGTTATTTATAATTATCGAAATATATTTACCATAATATATATATACGATACATCTAAATTTCAATATGTAACATTTACATCAATCGAAATAGAATCTCAAACTCAGATGCACAAATGATCTTTAAAGATTAAAATAAATACAACAAAGTTCAGAGAAACTCTGGAGATTGACGAGGGAGCGTAACACGGATCCATTGGAAAATAAAATGGAATTAGCCTTCGTCTAAAATAATAGGCACGTGTCTGACCGTTGAACTCAACAGACCTTTTTTATTTAAAATTAGCATTTGAACACCGGAGCTACGCAACCAGGCCATAAATGCCATCACCACGTAGACCTCAACATTTCCTATTAAGACAATATTTTCTCCCGTTGTTGGCAAAAGCGATAGTTTCCGACATTAATTTCAACATCTACCTTCCAAACATTTTTTACTATTTCCGTCAACATTATTCATAATCGAGATGTTTGGTCGAGATTCCTGTATCTATTACATATAGACTTAGTAAAATATCGAATATAATATCTCAGAACTGAGTGGCATCTGCAATGGTTGAATTAGGACACATGAGCATCTCGATTGATTCTACGGAGCAAACATACATTTGTTAAGGGAAATCCATAATATAATCCTGGTATCGAACCCTGGGCCAATTTGGAAAATATCCCTATATCTAAATGAAGCTAACAATTTGCATACCAAGCAACAAACAAATCCGCACTTTCAACAAAAATATTTACACTTTCTAAAGTAACTACAGAAATAATTAAGGTATTCATTCTCCATCGCTTTCTTTATTGCTATTTAACTTCATGAAAAAACAAACGTAAAAATGTGAAAATAAATCGAATAAGACGAGAAAGGAAAAAATAATAGATGCATAAAAAGTGGAAGGATAAAGGGGCCTCAAGAGTGCCTTTGAAGATGAAGAATGAGGGAGAAAGATAATGTGGAAAAAGAGGGAAGCAAACTGGGAAGGTAATAAAAACAAAGGGATAGAAAAAATAGCAAAAGAGATGCAAATGAGAGAAAAGGGAGGAGATGAAAGGAGAAAATCCGGCTGAATTCAAACGACACTTCGAGTCACTTAGTTCTTTACTACGACACAAGAACGAACGAGATCCTCCAAAGGTACCCTTCCTGCATAGATTAACTTACTAATTGCTAAACAAGTTTATGGGACTGATTTAACAAGGACAGCTCGTTAGAAATGAGGTAAATGGACAATTTCTGAGAAAAAGAGAGAGTATTATAGAAAAAATGAACAGTTTATTATAAAATGAGAACTACGTATGTTACTGCTTGTTTTATCTTGGTACATATTCGAAATGAAAACCAAATGGCATGAATTTTTACAGAACACGAAGAAACTACTTTTCATTCTATTAGCAATTCGCATTCTATTATTTAGCAAGATTACCGAAGACAATAAAATTTATGAACTAAAAGCATTAAAAAGTCATTGCCACATTTATTGAATATTTTCTATTTATCAAAGACGCAAAAAATGTTTATCAAATAGGAATATGAGAAAGCAAACATCCATCTTCAGATATTAATAAAGTTACTACCAACTAAAAGTAGATGCGAGGCAAGAAAAATGACAGATAATAATTGAAATAATTTGAGTATCTAGGTAGAGAGACGTAAGAAAATCCGTATGAATTAATGCAGAATCCAAAAAAATTCAATATCACTATTTAGCTTGGGGAATATTTTCCATTCTGAAAAAAATGATAAACTACAATATTAATGAAGAACAAATTAGCAGAAATTATGAACTGAAAATATTCATATGAATTTACAGGAGAAAAACACAGGAAAACATCGGCGAAGATAAGAATAACTCATCACGGAAGAAACTTTCATAAGTGCGTCATCATCAATGTCTACACATTTACCCAGCAAGCCGCCTTTCGGTGCACTCACTCCGCTTCTTTATACGATTGCTTTCGCGTATGGAAAAAATAAATTCTCGAAGAGACTCGTTACCGCATCTATTTATCTGTTTCTTCACACTGCCTATAGAGACATGGATATATCAGAACGTACTTTATCTGAATTTATTAAGCATAGTAAGGCTTTGTTTACATCATCTAACCTCTAAAGGTTCTCATCCTGCACTTCTTTGTCCTGGCAATTCTTTACGGAACGTGCATGCAGACACGAAGTGTGGCCTACAAGTTAGTTTAGTCGCTTAAGTACTTTTTCTTCGCTTCAACTGCCTATTCCTTTGACAGTATCATTGATTTACTGCTACTGAACATCAATCACATACTTTTTATTTAGAAAAACTGGAAATCCGCATTTTTAACTTTAAATAGGACCAAGAGTTTTCGTTGATTATAGTTAATCTTACGATAACCTTTAAATTATAAAACGAGATGATTTTGCCATTTAAAATACACCAACATATTTATTGATGATTTATAGCCTCTAAAATATAATGTTTACAGATGGCAGGGGAAATATCTTAAGGGATTGATGTACAAGCGATTAAATTAATTTCGATTATTCGATTTGTGCAATTAAATTAATTCTTCATATCACTTCACATAGCTTTTGCTTCCATTATTTTTCGATAAACGCCAAAATTCTTTCAATTATTGCTATCTAAACAAACGCATGACAACCGTGTCAACATCAACAATCGCCATCAACGAACTAACTTATTTACATGTTTAAGTTACTAGTGTTTTTTACAAATTATATACTAGACTAAATTATCAACATTATGCTAGTCCACAAATGATACAGATTACTTTGCGCCATCGAGGAGTTGTTCTTTTCACCTCAAAGTCACGGAAAGTCACGAAAAATACCCTTTTGCGTTAGAAGGTTTCGAAGCAAGTGCCCGGAGGATAGCCATGGATACGTTTTTTCCCTCCACCGGAAAATTTAATGCTCCTCAAAAAAATGGCTGCCGTATCGCACAAGGTATTGGAGCCATAAAAGAAGGCTTTCCCTGAGATTTACGCCACGGGCAGGAGATGGACTTCAGCGACGGAGTTGGTGCTCAACCGAAAGGTAAGGTCATGCAGACGCCTACTCATAAATTTTATCCTGTTCCAGGACAAGTCAATTTTCAATAGGAACGATATAACTCCTTAGAAGTTTTTACGCGATACAATTTTTTCCCACCATTGAACAACGTAAGTAAGAAATCTAACAACCAGGACACACTAACTATATTCAAAGAAATCATCGAGTCATACAAACTGACTGACAAGACACTTTCGTATTCATTGCGAGATTACGTTGTCGTTGATGAATCAAATGGCTCTCTTGGAGTGCTAAGCATCGAAGAAATTAATCATTTCTCTAGAGGGTTTGGAGATTTTAAAATACAGTAAACTCCCGTTTATCCGAAATGATCGGGATGGCGGCCGGTTCGGATAACAGAAATTTCGGATAAACCGAAGTCCCGCGTGAAACGCCCCGAATTGCGTCAATGTGACAGTAAAACATGCGTACGTAGAATGCTATTGATATGGTTGTGAATAGGCCTGCATGTGTTTGACTGAAAAATTTGTGTTGACGTGTTAAAAAGGCGCCTATGTATGATTGAAAACTCAAAGTATTTAAATGCTGAATGACAAAGCTCATTTATTTTGCGTTCTTACAGAAAAACAGCGCCAATGTGAGCCGCGTGGCTGATAGAGTATGTACATATATGAAGAGGTGTCACGAGAAAATAAGTAAAGGGTCGCAATGGTATTCGATGGGTGGGGGTGGGTGCATTCGGAAAAGTATGTTCGGATAAAGCGGATTTCGGATAAACGCGATTCGGATAAACGGGAGTTTAGTGTATTTCCATTATCAGTTTGTGTAACCTGATGTTAAATATGTTATTATTAGTTAGGATACCTCTGTAGGAGGAAGAAGCAGAAATTTGATAAATAAACTTCGTTATGAAGAAAGGAAAAATGCACCTGCGCCATTCTCTTCACATATTCATTTTATTCTCGAACATAGAGAACACAAGGAATAGCAATACATAAAAAAAGAAAGCATTTACTATACTAAACCAAGTGCCGGTTTGGAAGAAATTCCCGTGGTTGCATATTCGAGTACTAAAATTTATTCATCCACGTATAAACTACTTTTGACATCGCAAATGGAAGATATACGACCGAGGATGATCCGTTATAAATTTAAGAAAAGAAAAATAAAATGTTTAAATATTTAAAAATAATTTCTTCCATTAAGAGGAAATTTATTCTAAATAGTGGTCTTCTACAACTATCGGAAGCGAAGGCTTACAGAATGGCTAAAAGCCATTTCCCAAAGGCAAAGATGCAAAATTCCGAGTTAAGTCCAAAAAGGTACAAATCAGAGAGAATCTGCATCGCCTTGCGCTCAAGAGGGCACATTTATTCTCAGAACGCGGCAGATAAACAAATTGCCCTTAATTCCGCAAGTACACTCTTCGACTAGGAGATAAGCCAAGGGTGTTTTCCCCTTGTTTGGAAACTAAAGAGAGCAGCCATCCGTTCTTTAGGAAACACGGCCACTGCCACTTACACGTACTCCGAATCAAAACAGGCGAAAACGTTCGGCTGAGACGCGGTTTGACAAATGAAAGAGCAACTTCTCCGACGTGAGAAATCGATTCCTTGGAGACTACGCCAACAGACGACGCATTTGTTTCGAGCGCTTGTGGGTCGAGAAAAATACGGGTAGGTGGAGCAAGATGCGAAGGATAAACCTCAGATATGGATATCCCATATCGCTACGGATTAATCGCATAAAACCGCAAGAAAGAGAGAATATCACAAGAATTCATTAGCAACGGACCGAAAGTGGCTTTGAGAGGATTCGGAGAAGCGATTTATTATTCATCGTCGGAGGGAAAAACAAGCCGGTTTTTTCCTTCCGGAATCCAGACAAAAAAGAAAGAGAAAATGCCTTCGTTTGCCCGAAAAGGAGGAAACGAAATATTTCATAATTATGGATTTAAACTTTTCCGGGAAAAGTCACGAAGTTGTCGGCCGAAGCTGAATGGCCGCTCTGAGAGTTCTTTCTCTGCGAAAACGTCTCGGAAAAGTAGTTTATCTCATGAGAGAGAGCGGTGATTAGAAGGTGGCAAAAATTCGAGATTTATGGAATGATGAGAGAGACATGAAACTCCCGGATTTGAGTTACGGCAAATTGCCCGTGAAAATGGCAAAATGCTGAGATTAGACATCGCTGCTCCAATATAATTAGAATGAAATTGCACTTTGTAATGATCCAATAACTGTATAAGGGACTATTTAAGGAAGTTGAGAGAGAAGATTGGAAAATAATCTTATACTAAGAAAAAAAAACGTTTTAAAACATTATGCACGTACTTCTTTAATGACAACTCAATAATCTCATTTACATCGACTGAGTCACCTTTGGAGACATCTTTAGAGAGATGAAAATTGAGAGCATTCGGAATTTCCCGTCGATTTCGCAAATTACAATTATCAAGACAAAATGACCGCAAAACAGAATGAGAAAATCCGCTGTTTAATGAACTGCTCCTATTCATTAGAATGGGCATCGCTATCCTCTATGCGTCGTTAGCTCAAACACAAAACACATGTCCAAACAACTAACAACAAAAATCATTTTTCAGCGATTTCTTCATTCAGGAAAACGGAATCGAATGGAGAAGAAATTTATAATCGAGTTATAAACTTATTGAAATTAATAGGAATTATCCCCAGGAAGTTTAATAGGTGTGAACTTCAGCGAATGCAAGTGACGTTTATATTTCAGGCAAAAACTACTTCTGATAACGAAATGGCAGACAATGGAGTTCTTGATTGTTAGTTTAACCCCCTTTGAATTAGCAACCTCAATATGGGAGTTACTGAAAAAATAAAGGGTTATAGCAAACACATTTAATTGGTGGAATGACGGATTCAATTGAACTCTCCTCCCGAATTCCTATAGCATCGAATATCTCTTTAAGTATTAAAAGCCGACAAGAAATGCTTTAAGCATAAAATAAAATTGATCTGCTAAAGCGTGACCGCGTGGAATGGAATAGACATTAAAAAAAAAATGAGAAATTAGTTCTCATTTTTTTTAAACATAAAATAAAAATTAATGCATCGTCTTCAAAATTCACTAGAGTGTCACCGAAAAGTCACAAGACCTGTGACTACAACCACAATGTCATCTCTAACCATCAGCAACCCTCTTCGAGTCACCACATTAAATTAGAACGGAAAGCGACTAATTGCGAAAGAAGAGTCAAGATTGGCCCCGGATCTTTCAATCTCTCGTTAAAAGCAGACCATGATGGAATAAGTGAACCAATGAGATAAACTTTCGTCTTTTTTCAAACGAAAACAAAGCGACCTGTCTTTCTGAGCAGAGGTTCGTGTACCGAATCCCGCGATTACAACTCTCCGTCGACACAAATGATTCCGAGGAAGGAGAGAAAGTGCCGTCGGCAGCCACAAGGGTCATCGAGGGAGACGAAGCGGCAACCCTTTGAAAGAGATAAGAGGGAGTGAGAGGAATGAAAGTTCATTTTCACCTCGGAGCATCTTTGAACTCGTCTTTAAGAACTTTCGGCGAACGCGAGAAATGTTCAGAAAAGTAATTAGGACGTTTTTGGAAGAATTTAATTCCGAGAGATTGCAACGGATTTGTAGGGATGGCAACTTTAAGGGACTAATTTTCCCTCGAGAGGGCTCTTCGTAAAAGGATGGCAGAGTCATAGGACCGTGGCCATTAAAATCGGATGCAAAATGACGTTTATATAAGGTTGGAAGGAGGCTTGATTAATGGGTTATTCTCTTGAAAGAACAAAGGAAACACTCCTGTTCAAACACAACGATTAGCAAATTCACTCTTTAGGTACGGCCACTAGGACATAAAGGGTCGATGTAACAAATATTTATTCTACACATTCAAAAATAATTGTGAAATTTTTTAATCTTGGTGATGAATTCATACTGGCAAGAATAACTTTGGCAGTAGAAAAAGCACAATTATGAGAGAAATCTAAAGAGAATTTGGCAATTAAAACTTCCGAAGTCATCAAAAGTACTCCGATGGCTCGTGAAAGTGATTTTAATTTCGTTTGCAAGTGCGAAACACCAATTACGAATGAAACCACAACCATGGCTAGCAATCCTCGAGTGGCGGAGGATTTAAACAACAAGTTGCCAATTTATTTCTTCTGTCAATTGAAGTTGAATCGTTTGTGGAGACAAAGAGTTATTGAAATGAACCATCTTCGCATCTGCCTTCATTATTAGAAGCTCAATTTCAGAAAAGAAGGGAATATAAAGCATGAATGTTGCAAGATCACTACTAAGTCTTTTGCAACTGCTATTTCCAAAATTTGATTTGCAGGGTGCGAACTAGCTATACCTACTTTTCCAGTTTCGGAGCATTAAAACAACGCTTGCACTTTTTTCAGAAAGCAAACCGCCTTGAGCTACTTCGCAAGTTCCCAGATCCGCAGGACCAATGTACTTGTGTCTAGATGAGGATTGAAGGCCTTATGAAGCCCTAATTTATCCCGTTCTTCGGATATGCGTGCTCTGGTTCGCAATTGGTAAGCATGTCACCTACAGACCTAACTGAATCAAATACTTTTATAGTTAATCCATTAACAATATACAAGTAATTGCGACCCAATTTCTTCGAAGAAAGTTAACAAAGGAGCAGTTACTCTAATGATGTTCTAACAGCTTTTTTTTATAACATCAAAATCGTTCGATATAGTAATACAGCTTAATTTGAGGATTCCCAGTAAAATACACAGTATCCGCAATCATCCAATCATTGCAACTAATAACGTTGCTTACGTCGCTGAGGTATTTTAGGAAATAATAATATAGCCTCCGTTCGAGTTGACATAGCAAATTTCAATCAAGAGCCGAGACTAAAGTTTTGGCTGGAGAAAGCTTGATAGTTTATAAAAGGGATAAAAACTTCACCTATGCTTTAGGAAAATAACTTAACATCTTAGTAACAGACTCACGTCTCCGAATATACATGATATCGTTATTTCCAGAGATGTACCATAAAACATAAACAGGGTAAATTACCGAAAAGTCACAAATCTCCATCACCAACTAATTGGGAAATATTAAGAGATGAACGTAGGCTCCCAACTTCTTTCAAGGCGAGTACACAAAAGTAAAATATGCCAGTACCCATTCTGGAACGTATCCTCTTGCCCTTGCACAGGCTTCTAGAAAAAAGGTAATTTAATATATTAACCCACTCTAGTTCGTCAATTCAGTTTCTAAAACGGGTCAAAACTTTTAAAATCCACATTAAAACCTTTCCCCAAGTACAATCAATGTGGCCAACGGCACCTGCATATAAATAATTCACTCTTTCCGGATCTCTTGGTTCACCCTTTTATACCATCGAGGGGATGGAATAAACGGAACTGCTCAGGAATGTAATACTTTGGGCAAACTCATTCAACGCGGAAGGCCTTTGAAAAAATAAAAACATTTTCCACCCCCATTGAAGCCTCCGGAGTCCTCGAAGGTCAACTTTTTCCGCACCCGAAGACACGCACCACACCCATTTCCCAGCGGAGGAACATCATCCGGAATACCGATTTAGGCCAGGATGAAAAAAGTAACCGGTGAACACCCATCCGCACCCTCTCCTCCCTAACCATGAATTTTTTCCGCGACCAGAGCGTCGTAAAAAGGGAAGTTTCATCTTCGGGGCGTGGGATGGCATACACCCACCAGCGGCAATCTCTGCGCATCACCCAGGCGACGGCGTCCTTCCGTCCGAAGGTGATTTACCACGGGGTTACGCGTCTCAGCGATACCGCACCGACAGCCCCGCGCCATTTCCGACACGCCTCCATCAATAGATGCGATAGAATCACCCTCCAAAAGTCTAATAGGGGAGATACGAAGGGTGCGTTAGAGGCGAGGCCTATCTCCCTTTTCCCTGGAGCGTAGGTGTCCATTTTCCTCGACATGACTACGACGCCGTAAATATTGCGTCGAAATGGGTTTTCGAAGTGTTAAGACGCGCCATCGACATCTTCAATTTCCCCCCGATTTGGCGTCGACACCGCAAACGGGCGAACAAATCCGCACGTGCTCTACACGGGATTTACTCAAGCAGCAGCTGCGACAGATTTCTGCGTCATTTATCGAATTTTCATGGGAAAAATTCGGAACGGTCACAACGTCGATCTTATTAACTTTATTATGATTGAAGACGACATCATCAATCACCATGGACCTCTTTGAAGTGGTTTTTTGTTTTAAATAAAGAAATCGAATAGTTTTAAATGTAATTTAATTTTTTAAAGAATCGAATAGTTTGTAAATGCGTTTCAAAGGAAATTGAAACGCATGATGACGAGGGGAAAAGGTTCTCACGTTCTTTCGATGGAGCACAGATTTACAGGCGATCGAAAACGGTATTAGAAGACATTTTCATCGATCAATAAAATCGCAGCGAAGCAGACATGAATCGAGGGAGCTCTAACATTAATACACTTGAAAAACGCACCTCCATCTTGCTATTGAATTGACCAACTCAACAGAGAAGAAGATGCATTTTGGCAGCGAAAGGAAAATGCTACAAGTAACTTTTCTGACTGAAACTGTATGTAATTTTGACAGTGTTTATAAAGTTTACCGTCCTTGGGGCCGAGTAGATTGCATGCCATCTAAGTTATCGCTCTTACCGCAATGTCCAGGGTTCGAATCCCTGCTGATCGGAAAATTCCAATCAGGGAATGGTTGTGTTTGTTCTTACTGTTGCTTTGGTGAAGCACCTCCTGAGTTCATCAGAGCTTAGGAGGACTTCACCGATTAGCTTAACTTAGCACGAAAAAAGTGAAAAAGGCAAAAGAGGTTGGATAATAGAAGGGGTAAGCCACAAGGAAGTGAATGAGATGGCGTTGAATAGGGATTTTTGAATGCACATGAACCTGCCGAAAAGTGGGACACTCATGTATGTATGTATAACATAATTACTATCTTATCTCAACCACTGTCACCAATGCGCTGCAATACATGCATTGCCATGTTTATAGTAATAATAATTGTATTGACGCGGTATGAGGCGAAATAACAAAAAGGCCTAATTAGAGTATGCGATGCTTTCCGGTTTGGCAAATTCAAAGGGCATCTCTAACAAGCAGTAGGTAAACAACCCTCCGTGATTCCGTCCCCTTCCATAAGCAGGTTCATACGCGGAATAATTGATCCACATTTCCTCAACCACTCGCCTCTTTGGCGGCCACAAAGACGAGTGAGCTGCGTGAACGGTTCGACCGTAGCGTGACAACCGCACGCTCTGCGTGACCCCTCCGCAAAGTGACGTAACACTGAGACAGAAACAAAACCGAGGGAGAAAACACCTCCGACGCGAAATAAAAGAGTTAATGTAAGGCTACCGATATCTCCACTAATTTAATACCTGAGGGAAGTCAAAAAAAATTTTCAATTATCGCGATAAATCCTCCTGACAAAAACCCCATTATACCCGAATTGGAGTTGGTATATATAACAGAGTCGCGGAAATATCGGAGAGCCACTTGGATTGAAACAGACCTAATAGAAATTCTATTACGCTATGTATATTCGCAGACTTATGGTACCATATTTATCCCTTATGTGCCACTGCTATATGATGGTGAAACATTCTTTACTGTAACAATATTCATACCAGGAATAAATACCTTGTATTCAACCAGGTACACCATAATATCTACATTAATATATGAAGATTTTGCGGTCGGGAAGCGACTGAAAGGTGAACAAGTCACAATGGAGAGAACTGCATCTATGGTTAAAGGTGAAACAACAGAATATCGAATGTATAAGAGTATAGTAGAGCTGAAGGAAGAAAGTCGCTGATTGCAGAAATTACAACGAGAGAAAAGAAACACCGCTGCAACGAATTGTTTCCTTAAAACGTCGCTGATCCGGACCTACCACTTGTTCCCGAATTCCGGTGAAGGAAGATCGGAAAAAAGACGGCTATTGAAGATTTTAAACCTCTAAATTACGACGAGTCACAACAAAGTGACATCAATCAAAGAAGCTTTAACTCTGTGGAACTCCATCCTAGTAAATGGGTGGAAATAACTGTGCAAAAATTCCACTTTAAAGTGACATCGTGTTCACATGGTGGATATTTAAAAAAGAGGTAGAATTAATATTACTAATTAATATAAAAAATAAGTACTTAGAGAATGACTTCGAGAATGATTTTGTAGTCACCGTCTTCAAGCTATCGCTCTCGTTTTCTTTGAGTGAAATACACAAACGAAGAGGACCGAAACAACTCCTATTCCGCGAATAAACAGAACAAATTTAATCGAAAGTGATGCGGAAGATTTACAGCCAGACAATGGCTAAGCGCAAATTGCAGAATATAAATGGAGTTATCACGGAAAATAAAAATAAGAGGTTATAAACGTATGGTAGTATTAAACACTCTTTGTAGCTCATATAGATGAAGTCTGGAGGACATTTACAATGAACGGCAAATATATCTAAATCTAATCGAATTCAATTGACTCAAAGGCGAGGGATGTGTGGTAACTTAGCAATTGCAGATGTGCATCTGGATAATGAGAGTATACAGAGGTGAAGAATAATAGGCCTGGGTTCGAGTCCCAGTAAAGACGTAATTTTTCACTTATATTTATCCTTGTATTTCATAAGATACACTCCTATAATCGTAAAGATACTTAATTCCTCTCCTTCAGTGCTTACATTTGGGGGATTACTCAAAAACAGCTACGTGAGCTGTCTCTGTGAGGTCCTCTGGCGGTGCCACTAATCAGAGCGCCACTTTACTTCAAGATACACAACGTAATGGATGTGTATGTTAGCTCTGCGGAAAGAATACCTTCCCGGAGTTCTAGGTTTTGAGTCCAGGTACAGAACGTTATTTATTACTTCTGATCATCTCCTTTTTTCATTCGGTACAGGATAGAGTAAATTATATCTTTCATTTACTTTTGTCTTGATGATGGCTTTGATGAAACGAAAGCTACTGATTTACGAGTGAATAATTGCGCTGATCAAATTCTATCCTTATGGACTGACAAGAAAAGTGTTAGTCACTGTGCTTCACTTACGTGGACATGTTATAGCATTCCGGCTCATTGAGGAAAGCAAGGGCAAACTACCTCACTCCTCATCCTGCCTTGTAAACCTCATTCCTCTCTACAAGTTCTTAGTAGCTTATGTCAGAGGGGGTGAGGTAACTACCGGCCTTTGGGCTGAATACTTTACAGAAAATCAACCACATCAATTAATAATCCTGATCTAATATACGCTTTGGTGTAATCAAAAGCAATAGCAAAAATGCACATATTCTCAACGAGAAAAATCAATTTCGACTGGTCCAGATAGTTTCAATAAGGGTGCCTTTAGTTGTAACTGATGACTGATGAATGCGCTGAGGTAATACTTCATAAACTTCAGAACCTTCAAATAAATTAACACTTTAAAAATATCAAAATGAAAACGGTAAACTATTTTCAATTTCAAATGATAGATATTTTTTTTAAACTTAAAATATGATTCGTGGAAACACCACACGACATACAAAGAATTAATTAAGGAAACGTTGACACGATAAAAAAATCAAAATGCCTGGAAACGGAAAAAGAAGGCTCAGAAATTATTAAGGATTGTTCGAGAAAGATAGTCCGGAAAAGAACGGAAATCTTAATTTATCATCTCATGTATAACATTAGATTATAAAAGGTTCGCATACTATGAATTTAAAGATAACGGGACGACTCTAAAATCGCAACCAATTAGCAAAGTGGCGAATAAAACAACGTATAAATGAACGTGGAAATATGACATACTTATGTGAAAAATAAGCGGTGGGCATCGTTGACTTTTTTGTAGTTGTTTCTTCAGCATCTCGATGAATCGATCCGAGATTCCGAGGGCTCGTGATAATGATAATGAAAAATCTCCACCTGCGATGGATGCATTTTGCTACCCCAAGCACGTCTCCGGACCGCTCTATTTCCTTCAGGAATGTCATCCGGCCACGCCCTCATATCCAAGGGAATCCCTTTTGGGCCGTCGAAATCAAAGCTCGGGACATCGAAAGGAAACCGATATTAAGAGAACCGAGGAAAGTTAACTATTGCGTAAGCAGTTCCAAATTACGAGAATTTTGATGATAAGTATGAAAATTAGATGAAATTTTGGTTGTAAACAGTCCTTGACGATTTAAACTAGACGATTTTTACAAAACAAATTTGAAAAAATGAATTAGCCTAAAGTAAGTATAGCAGTGAAAAACCATGGTTTTCTAAAAGATATGGAATTGGATATTTATTCATATTATTCTTCAGTGAGCATAATGTGAAAATACGACTTTTTAAGATGTCGTTCAGAGATGCCGGCTTCTAACTTTGCATACAAGATTGCAATTATTTGGTCCATAGGTATACTAATAGGACACTATTTTTGGAACTTATCTTACCAGCAGCGCATCTTCAAAGTATCTCTGAGAAAGATACGCGATCGACTCAAGGAGACGAAGCAAAACTATTCGTTTCGATTTCTTCGGGGAAAACAGAGTTTCACCATTTCCAGAAACGAATATTTTCACTCAAAGAGATGAATGAATCTGAGAATATTAACATCAGTTTCCTAAGAATAGGAAAAGAAGGAACGGCCGCACTGAACGCCTGAAAAGACCGCACGCGGCCTGCACCCCTGGACGAAAGCGAGCACTCGAAAGTAAATGCTCTTCCTCACGCACTTTAACACGCACACACACACACGGCCACTCGCTCACAAACGCACGTGATTTTGCGGTCTCGTAGTTGCGGCTCGAAATTGAAATCGTTTGGGAGTGAATCGACAAGAGAGGGAACAAGGGAGAGATGGGAAGAAAGAGGAGAGATAGGTAATTATGGAGATATATGGAGAGAAATGGAGCGAGATGTAGAGAGAGAGAGCTAGCTACGTGGGGGAGATTAAATTGGGTCTTTATTAAAAGAGAGATTGAAACCAACTGAGACGGTGTTTATAGAAGGAAAAGGTAGTCGAGGAGAATTGAGGCAATGATTAGAAGTGGTTCAATGATAACTCGCGTCACCAACGTCCAAAATAAGACCAGTAAAATAAACGAATAGTTTTGTTATCAAATTGACAGGGAGGACATTTAAAATTAATTAGAAAGATTTCCATTACAGGTTCATAGAAAGTCATCAAACATGCATTACTCTTAGCAGCAAAATATTATTTGATTACCGTTGACCTTATGATGATATGACAGTCCGAACGCATTTAAAACAAATGGATTTTTCCAAAGCAAAATTATAGTTCCACTTTTTTTCTTTTGCACAGAATTACAGGAAGTTCAAAAATATATCAAAAAACATTAACTCTCCGTAGAAGAGAGCGCGCGTGCAAACATTTTAAAATTAAATCGTTCGCAGATTCCCAATTAATGCACAAAAATATAAATATGAGATAATGGAAGGACAGACCGGAAAATAAATAATGTGGGCCTTGGAGAGGGAATCACAACAAATTGAGAGCGGAGATTCTCGCTATGGATAAAAAGTCATCACATGCATAAATACTATGGCGGACCACTGATGGCAAAGTGTAAAGAGACACAGGAGCTAAATAAAAACGAAAACAGGCCGTTAGGAGAAGAATGTGTACAGTAAAATGAATTTCCAAAACTGAGAGGACGGATTTTGCCGAGGTGCAAAGGAGCAATCCTCACAGCAAAACCAGAGAATTGTGGGAAAGTAGTGCTGATAAAATCACTCACAACTTACCCCTCTTTTCGCTTATAATACATAGAAACACGCAAAACGTAGGTTCGCACATGGAAAACCTCTTTCTGCCACCACATGACGCACCAAAATATAAAGCAAGGACTCGGATGAAGAGTTCCTTCACGTACGGCCAGTAAACGGCCGGAGGACGTTCATTTTTTACCACCTTTTAATAACGGAGAGTCGATTGCTGCGGAGGCTGAATCCGAACGATGGCCAAAAGAGAGAGACCCCCAATGGCGGCGATTTTTAAACAACGCTCGTGTTCTGCGTGTCAAATCGAGCGGAGGCGTGATGACAATAAGGTCGTTAAAGGCGGATTCATAAAGTGACGTTCTCTGGGGGCTCACGTAATAAACCCGCTTCTAGAATATCCCTATGATTTTTCCGAAAGGGATTTTCAAAGGATGAAAGCGCGACTTTGAAGGGTATTTTGGTGAAAAGGTTTCCAGCGATTCGAGGAGCGATAGAGAGGCATTTGACTCGTTTAGGATAAAGCTCGAGTGGGCGAAATATATTTAACGATATTCCAGAAATATAAATAAATGGAATGAATGTAGCTACGGATTCCGAAGAATAATAAAGGAAACATAATAAGAGCTCTTCGGGAATTCGATTAAATCATTCCAATGGAGAAAAAATATAAGAGAGAGATGAAAAAGAAGATAAGAGATTTCAATGAAAGGGATTAGGCACCAAATGATGCCAATCGAATGAAAATCGAGTAATTAATTACTAATTGCTACAATATTACCTTCGGTACGTTTCTATTAAGGCGTGAAATTATTAATCGAAACGTGTAATTAGATACCCTTATTCTATAATGTACGTAATTTTCGTAGAAACAATACAAGGGAATTAAATAATTATTCGAATTTCAATTATGGAACCAATCAACTCATTATTGTTTCACTTTAAATTATCTCAATAAAACTATAACGCGGAAACCTCTAGCAGAAATGAAATGAGACGTCATTATATAAATTTAAAAAATAAAAACCCAATTAATCGTATTTATTTAATAATCGGTTCTAATGAAAACATCTTATTCCGAATGAGGAGAGAGCCAAGTGCATCCTTCGATTTAATATGCAATGTCGTTAATTCCTACGTTAATAACCTACATTTGTGTACATCTACGAGCTTTAACCGATACTGACTTGATATCCATTGAAAGAGTAACCTTCATAAGTATAATCAATGATTAAGGAAAATAAAATTATGACTAATGGCAATTATAATTTGAATATCTATTATACGTATGCATATAAAACATAGAATAATACTGAAATATGATCATTTATAGTATGATAATTATCCATCTAGGTTCGTCGGACTATATCAGAGTTTACTTATAGAAAATGTTTCCGATAAAGGGAATTATTAAGTACATTTTTATAAGTAATCAATATTTATATAAATCATTTACTCTTTTCCAAATTTAGTATTGAATTCGTTCAAATTAACAACCTGTACTAAGAAAATAACTTAAGAAAAACACACAACACTTCGTCCATTATATGGTCAGTCCTTGGATCGCAGCTGTTATTATTCTGCCGGGAAAAGAAGCAAAAATTTCAAAACCGCTGTCGCCGTTGGCACCGAAAACATCGCACACAAGGTGACCACAAATCCACCGGAAATTCCCGCGATATTAATCCCTTGGCCAAACTCTCTCGTCCGAAGAACTGAACATACATGCTCATATCACACTCCTTACGGGATTCCGGTGTCTTATTACGGAATTCAACTAATCTCCAAAGAGTAGGAATAAGAATAAGATGGCGATAAGTTGCCTCAACAGCACAAGGCACTGCAGTAGAACTACAGTTGAAATCTAGTTACTGGTACGCATTCTATTCTCAAAGGCCGCCACACATACTCATGTACACTTCACCTAATCAACGGTACAATAGACTTCATCTTATCATTGGTACATACAACTGAAGGTCCTTAAAAGTACTCAAACCCTAAATATTTGACAGTTAATCATTCGAGTATCCTAGAAATGAGTACACTAGATATTCATCTCATAATTAAAAAAATTAATATAATTCTCTTTTTAAGAGAAATAAATTTTCAAGATATACTTTAAATATATATGGGATCGTAGATGTAATTTCAATAAAAACAACTTCTTAAGTATGTATTTAAGTACTCGTATGATAGCACGTTGGGAATGTGGAACTGCAACTAAGGTTTTCTCGCATCACCATAAAAAAACCAGAGAGCAAATCGAAATATCCTTGATGCAATTGGATGCTTTCCATCTTAAATCAATACACGTATCGATAGAATACGCTAATATAGAAAACAGCATCGGACGACTTCACTATCGAAGTTGTTCCTTCAACAGATAAGGGAGCACATAGCAACATCTGGCCCTTCGCACCTACGCACACACGCACGGCATAAACCGATTATTCCGCAACTGCGGTTTGGCGAAATCTCCCTTGACCGACCCTTCTCTTCGCTAGAATTCCAATTTCGCCTTTCCGCCATGTTGGTTTTTCTCCTCGGGGTCATCTTTACACTTCTCGTGTTAAGATCGTGCCTTTTTTATTGCGACCGCTGATGGTAACCCTTGAGGCAAAAGGTTTGTTATTAGGTCGATAGCAGTCGTTCAATCGGTCAGTATTTGAAGAGGGCAGAATGGCCTTGGGGATCATCGCTTTTCAAAACGTTAATAAAACTTTTTCCTTAGAGTTGGATTGATTCCATTGAGTTGGAAACGATTTGAAAAGCAGATTAAAAATAGTAGCAAAACAAATGATAACTTCTGGATACCATCCAGGTGTCTTCGTGAGAACTACTTTGCGTTCGAATGCACAACGAAATCGGTTTTAAATTCGAATAACGATACCGTGTTTTGCACCCTCATGAGCTTAATCGCAAAGGCTTACATTATTTAAGGAATTACCACTAATTTATCCTTACTTCTATAAGTAAAAGATGAAATCAGCATTTTCCCTTTTTTTAATTCTCAAAAATAATGCAAATAAAATGATAATGAAGTTGAATTTTGAAGCTGATGCTGCCCACCTTTTATCGCGAATTTAAAAATAATCTGTTATCACTATTACAGAAATTACCAATCGTTATAACTCAGTTTTGAAGCAAATCATTTCCTAAAATAATTTAAGAAATCCAAATCTGAGTATATTTCCGTTCTCGAAAAATGTTTTGAGAAAAACTTGGAGAAATTTTACTTTTCAATATATTGTAAAATTAAAAAAAAATTAAAATATAATCATTTTATAATTTCAAATTATACAAAATTGCAATCAGCCCCAGCCCTATGGGTAAGAAGGCATCCATTGCGTATGGAAAACCATTCAACAGGTTTATTTATTATTCACTGAAAGAAATAATGCCTTCGTAAGTACTCGAGAATAAAGTGGCCGCGTAAGACTTTGAAGCGCCGCAATCCAAGCTCTGAAGAGCCGATGACTTCGACGCTCAAACATCTTCTCATTGCTAATATCGCCAGAACAGAGTATCTTAAAACTTCCTTCTTTTGATTCAGCCCTTATTCCAGAGCCTCGTTATAATCCTTTGGGCCTCCGCTTTTTCCGCCAAAGGCATTTCCTCATCCGTTGACCGTCTCTGATATTTCCTCCAGTCATTCGTATTCCCTTTCCGGATACATATCCCTTTTTCTTTTTCGAAACATCTGACCTCGTTATTTCTGGCGAGGTTATCCAGAGATAAAAACATAGCTTCTCCTTTTTAACTCGCTTTGTGTGGTCGCAAAGGGCAATTAAGGGCCCCCCTGACTTCAGTCCCCACCTAGCATTTAGGACTCTCCGTGGTTATTAATACGATGGCTGTAAAAAATGCGATAAAAATCGAACGCACTAAATTATGCCATGACAGATGGACGTCTTTGGGAAAAAATGGCATTCAAACCGATTTGACCAATTAAAAGGCGGGTAAAAACCACAGTTTTTCATTACGAGACTATAAGGCTTAAGACCCGAAATACTTGTGAATAAAGAGGTTTAATTTTGAAGAATATCTTATATTTGCATCCAAAAGGAAGAGGTGCTGCGTTCATGGATTAGCAGTAATTAATTAAATAAATTAGTATACTCCTCCCAGTTCTTCCGTCATTCGTAAAATAAGATGAAGTCGTACTAAAACACATCGCCGAGATGATATTTTCTTTAAAATCAAACAATTGAGTAACTAATTATAAAAGAAGATTAAAATCGAACCTGACAGTCACCAAATTATCCACACATTCATAGAAAGAATTAGAGATGATCTAAATATTTATGGAATTAAAAACAAACGATGTTTCTCCTCAATTATACGATATTATGTATGATTCCTTCATGATAAACATGTTTTATCGGTTAAGAGAACGCTTAAAAGGGGAGGAGATGAATAACTTTCGCCGTGAGAGTTAATTCCAATAAGAATAGAATTGAATTATTTAAGATGATAATGTATAAGTATTTTTATAAATACTGTACAAATACGAGATTCTTTTCGCTATAATAAGAGTAATAGCGTAATGAGCCTTGCGATCAAGAGGGGTACAGTAAATGGCCGCGGTAATTATCACGTAGATGGTGGAAAATAAATACATTCTACATAAAAGTATACGTTGTGGTTTCGATACACGAATTTCAAACATTAACAGCATCAACGAACAGGTACATGAACCCTTTCAAACCTACTTGTTAAGCAAAGTACCAATTTCTCAACACGCCGTTCTTTTCTTTCGCCATCTTGTCTGTTTATAAAAGTATCTCTTTATCAAAGAATCAGAATTTTCTATAGCAGATCGGATCGGAGATCCCAAGTTATCTAACGACCTACCAGACGACAGTTTCACGCCTTTAAAATGAGAATAAAGGTGCATCCTTTTATTTGCTTTCCGTTGGCATTCCGATGAAGCGAAGGACCGACTAAACACATAAAGTATGACAGAATGGGATAATTGCTCCACCGCAGGGAAACCTGACAAGAGACACGCAAGATGTGACCAGGTTTTATCGCAATCATTACCAGTCTGAGCAGCAGAAGAGGAATAACACTAAAAAATAACGAGCTATAACCTCCATTACCGAACCAAAGCGATCGCAAAATAAAAGACCGAGTAAAGGAGTTCCCGGAGGTCGTACGGGAAATTATGAGCAAAAACTCGTGACCCGACATCTCACCGTGCAACAACTCATCGGACCCGACAACTCACCTTACGACAACTGGCCGGACTCATTGCGTAAACAAAAGATCGCTACGAAAATTGTAATAATATCAAATTTTAAACGTTAAAACAATTTTGCGGTAATATTTTTTCCGATTACTGATTAATCTAGTTAATAAGTTATTAATAATATACTTAATGAAAAATAAACCTTACGGTGAGTTGTCGGGTCTGATGAGTTGTCGCGGAGCCGCTAAAACCATCGGCAAAAACAAAACAAGGCGGAAACGCACAAACCACTTTCCCACTCGACCTCGAGAGAAAGGGAAAAAAGTCATCCATCCGGAGCAGTTATGACTGCCGTAACAATTCCCAATCCGAAGAGAGTTTGCCCTCAAGTTATTCGGACTCAACCCTTCCCCACATAACCCTTCCCCACATAACCCTTCTCCATATAACCCTTTCCCCCACCCAACGCCACACCTGACTGCTTTAAGGGTTCCGCATGAGCCTCGTCGTCTTCCGCAACATTTCCCTCAGCTGCCCCGCATGCATAAAATTCTTTCCCGAAAGCTCCTTCGGTTTCTCGAGTGGAATGGTTTTCAGAGAAATGGTGATTACAAACTGCAGAATCGAGGAGTGAGGCTATAAGTGATCCCAGAGGTGGAATTCATCACATCATAACAAGTCCCCCTTTTTTATGTTTTGATGGTGCCTCCAATCACAGAATCGAGCGATGCTGGAGATGTATAGTTAGTAGCAGTAGTAAAATTATTGAACGTGCTTCTACAGGTTAGGGGGCGTTTAGGGGGGCGTTTAGGGGGGTGGGGGGGTTAAGCCGAATCTCACTCACGCGGGGAGAGGGGGGGTTCTCGCAAAGATTACGTAATTTTTTATCCACAAGAAACAGTGTAGAATTATGAGATAACTGGGGTTAATTGAGTCCCCATGGACTGAATTAGAATAAATGTTCTTTCACCAATTTCAGAAGTTCTCATTTAAGTATTTTATTGTTCGATTTTTTCATTGTGAGTTTAGACTACGATCTCAGTAGTCTTAAATACAAGTCTCAACGTTGAAAATAATTAAATAAATTACGTTTTTTAATAAACCCAATACAATGAAGCATAGATGAACATATTAACACTGAAAACACGCATTTTGAACAATCTCACGTGAGATTAGAGGAGGGGATTGAGCCAAATCTCACGATATCTCGCTAGGGGGGGTCAGAAAATCGCAAAAATCACCTCACGAAATTAGTGGATGCCCCCTTATGTCATTCCGCACATTGGCTCCCACTGGAATTCGAACCCGGGACCGTTTTCACCAAAGCCGAACGCGCTGAAAACAAAGTATAGTTACGGATTCGAATTCATAAACTTGTCGAAGAGTCACCATTGAGGATTTATGTGTTCGTAAATACAGTAAAACCCCTCCTAACGGACACCCCATTACAACGGACACCCCCCCCCCCCTAACGGACAGTTTCATGATGTCCCAACCAGAAGTATATAGTTTAGAAAACACCCCTCTTTAGCGGACACCTCTCAGCAACGGACCAATACCAAGGCCCCGAGACTGTCCCTTGTAGAGGGGTTTCACTGCACCAAGTTTAATAATAAGTTCAATCTTTTGACATGGTGGACTCCGTTATAGGAAAAGAGGTAAAATAAAACTTTGCAAATGTAATTTTACCATGCTTTCATTGCTTAATAAGTTTTCTATGCCGACCAAAATATCAACCACACTCTGTAAGTAACGTGGTAATTTTTGAAATTGTAAATATAAATATATACATACACGCACAATAACAACAGGACCGTTCATATTTTTGATATATTTACAATAATAATATGAAATATTTGTTTCTATCGAGTATATATGATACAAAAAACACTCCGAATTAGATCAAAAAATTTAAAATCTCCCAATATTTTATCTAATGTCCAGTATGAGGTCTGACACCATGATTTTATAATTAGCTGATTTCTCTGGTTACTGATAAAGTAGACAGAATGAAAAGAAATCGGAAAACGGCTATAAAAATGAATTAGAGGTTTAAGAAATCTCAAAAGCCGTTCGCGCCCTACCAATTCCGTATACAACGGAAAGACGAATGATCGTCCGATGAAGCACCCAATGCATATTCCAACAGCCATCATCTTCAGGGGATTTCGCAGATGGTCAATGATCCGGGTCCACCCGTTGTTTCCAGAATCCGGAACTTGTGAGATTTCTTAAACCTCTAATTAGTCAAAAGGGATCAAAATTATTTACTGTTAATGAAAGTATTTCTCTAGTTCAATCGCTTCGGAATCACACATTGAAATGAAAAAGACGTCGTAGATCGCAAATTGAAAGATCTGCGCTTAAAAATTCACAACCGTGCGAATTAATCCATAGTATGTTTACCAAAATGGGATTAATGGAAAAACGCACGCATAGAGTAAGTTTTCGATTGATTCATTACTTCTTGATAACACTAATCGCTGAGCTGTTAGTTCCAAACCATAATTCAATTCCAAGAGACTCCATTAGAGATACCCAATTCCGCAATTTGCGTGCCGAATAAAAAATTCCTGAAATTTCTCTCCGGGTTTACATCGCCGAATGAATGCAAAATGGCGCAAAAGTGCCAATCGCTCGTCGCAAAAATGCGTTCGTGCAATTCGCGATTCACCGACGGAAATATCGGATTTAATCCGCACGCAGACTCGCACACAATTATCATTACATTTCACACAATTTACGTCACGTGGACTATTTCGCCCCTTCGTTTGTATTATTTATCAGATCCCTTAATCCGTGATCCGACAATGCGAGAAATATATCATTTGGATCACTATCTAAATATAATTCGGAATATCGTAATATTAAAGAGTAAAAAGCGCTATTTTTTTAAAAGCTTACGCAAAAGATAGTCGCAACACATTGACTCATCATACATAAATAAAATCATCTAAAAGATATCACCACAGACTAAATATACTACAAATTGACGAACAGTTCTTAGAAAAGGGCATTTAGGAAATGGAGAGCTTTTAACTTAGTTAAATTAGGATTTATTATTTGCTAATATTTTTATTAGCAAATAATATTAGATTAGTCTTTTTAGTTTTACGTAAGTTTTTCCGTCTTGTAATAATTGGAAGACAAGAATTTATCCTTATAGTCGAGTGAATGACTTTAAATTGTATTTCGTTCTTCGCTACTTAAAAATACTTAATATACTCGATTAGCTCTAAATTTCCTCCCCTTTGCAGAAATGGAACGGGCACACTTTGTATCACTCAAGTGAACGAAATTTTCTCAGCATGGCTCTTCGCTCGAATTTAGATGATTTACATGCATATTTCGTTAGCACGTGAAATGGAGCGATCACAATTATGTTTACCCTTATTATTATTATATTAGATTAGCAAAACAGGCTAAAAACTTCGAAGACGCTTCTTACGGAATTCTACTTTTAGCAATCGCTTAGAGCAGTCCAAGACCTAGGAGTCATAAAGGCACCCTTCCACAGAGTACTTACGTTGCATAGATACTCATATCCAATAATTAAAATACTACTTTAACATGGGTAGCTTCGTGATCTTAGAAACGATTTTAGGAGTAGTAATTATTAATTAAATTCAATTATTATTTCTCTAATTATTATAACTATAATATTGACACAATAGAAAGTCGACGAATCCTAAGAATCGATCGATTCAATTTATTATTCGATTTGGCATTCGATTGCAAACGGTCGTAAAGACCACTCAACCCGCGTTTTCCAGCGCCTTCAGATCGACCACTACAGAAGAGGCTGTAAGGACCTGAAGAGCACGTAGAAAGAGCGGTGCGTTGGTGGATCAAAGCACCGCGGTGGTGCTCGACTGGTAAACAATATTGGGAAGTGATGACAATTTTTCATACGGATATTTCAATATTTTCAATGGAATGATTTGATTTCTTCATTAACCATCGAAATTCCAATAACATTATCATTTCAAATAGAGGTATACTCTGCACTGTGTTCAAAGAATAGATCCCATGAAAAACTCATAAATACCGCAAAGTGAAACTCTTGATACTGAAAAGATCAAACACGCAGGTATCGGCAACATACAAAAACCCACGGACTAACGTCGTCATCCCGTTTCTCGGGCCGGTCTATCTGTTAAAAATACAGCTACGTTCCAAACGCACACGTTTTCCAATGTATATGTCAAATTAACGCGGCAGTTTAGCTTAAATCTATAAGTAAGGGAAACGATAAATCCAGCATTCACTCAAAATGTTCGGTATCGAAGTACATCTAAATTAATAAATATCACACGCAACCGATTGAATTTAATTCTTTATATCACTTCTCATAGCTATTATTTTCGTTCTCTTTTGACATAAAGGCCAAAATCTCAATATTATTACTATCTAAACAAGCACATGACAACCATGTCAACATCATCATTTACATATTTAAGTTACATGTGTTTTCACGAAATATGTAAAGGACAAATTTAAGGATATCGAGTCAAATGGGTGGTTTAAAGTGATGAAAGGGGAATTACTTACTATCAAATGGCCACCGATATGAGAAAGGAATCGTCAGCGTACCTGAAAAATGAAAAATAAATAATTAATAATTTTTTAACTTTGAGCTTTATTACAGCATACACATAATTATAGAACACTAGTACCTATATAGTTAAAGCATTACCCAACACACTTCTAGCACTTAAACCCCACACGATGTAAATATCTTGTAAAATTACACACTTCAATGAATAGTGCAAATTAATTATATTTTTATGAACGGGTTTTTTCATAGACCATCTCTTCATTCATAAAAATAATATAAAATGATAAAATGTGTTCCTATCCATCATTTTAACTCTACTTTTATGTGATGCAGTAAACATACATACATTCGGTTCTACCTATTGGTAGGTTCATGTGGATGCAGTAGATGGAAAATTTATATATTTCAAGAGAGATAAGCAGCAATTGAAAATTTATTCTGAACGAATTTCTTTGTATAACACACCTATGTAATTGTACGTACCAACCATTCTTTCTATCAGCTCATTATAATCAGCGATTAGCTACTTCACAGAGTTTCCATAATACCTCTTAATGTGGAGGGGAAGCTGGTTAAGGCAGCCTCCCGGTTAGAAGAAGATCCCGATTCCCGCTCCTGTTAGACTTTGTAAGTCGAATTAATATTTATCAATAAGGTACAATATGCTTATCATAAGGGAATTGACGGATTTCCTACTTCCGTTACTCGGAAACTAAAACATAAGCTTGGAAAAAAACAGTTTAAGCATTCATTTACAGCAAAATTCTATGACAAAGTTTTATGAAAACTGACAGTAAACAAACTCGAATTCAACAAGGGAATTTAACATATTTATTTATATTGGTTAATTAAAAAAATCTAAAACATTATCTGCGATTCGTAGGAAGGAGATACCCTAGTACATTATTAATATACAACGAAAAGAAGAAGAAGGATCCTTTATTTATTAATAATATTAGAAGAAATCGATGAAAACTATGATAACATTTTTTATGATTCTGAAACACCGTTTGAACAGGTGACTTTGAAGAAGGAACATATCTCAGATAGTTATGGATCAGATATTTCTCAAATTTACAGCAGAAAATCAAGAGCTTTTTTACACATTAATGATTAAATTTGGAAAACAAAGGAAATTTTGAAGTTATAGTTCGAAGAAGTCTTGCTTTTATAAATTCACCGCATCGAATTCGGCTTTCGACTTCCATTTCGTCAACCGGTTACCTTGATTACCCTTTCCTCCTCTGCCCATCCATCCTCTGGACCATCTCTCGCCTTCTTCTCGCCTTTTACAGATCCCTTATCTCCGTCCCTTTGACAACCATCCCTTCGCTGGACCGTTAAACTTTCAGTTGGGAGGATGCTTTGGGGGATGAAACTATTCAGGAAAACAGATTTCGAGAGAACGGAAGCTGCTGCTCCTGAGCAGGCGAAAAGGATCGCTGAATAGAGACAAAGGTCATCCAGGATTTCTAGAGTTAATAGAGTATTACGTTGCATGCACCAAAACCGTGATCTAAGAATATTACGATGAAAGGTGGTAAAAACCTGTTGGGCACTATTAAAGGATTCTGACATATTTCATAACTGCGCTATTGAATTCGGAGGCGAAAAAGACTGCTCTGCAATTTGCGTCCATGTGCTTCTTTTTGTCACCTCTTATGTATGCTATATTTTGCATCCAAACCCACAGCATCATCGATAAAAGTTACGGCAACTTACTAAACCAATGTAATGTTGAAGAATGCTAAGAAAATGTTGTAAACGAAGAATGACCAATACAGCAAAAAGAAACTTCGCAAATGAAGATATGATTGAGTTTCGCAGAATCCCGTTAATTGTTAAATCGGCCAATTCAGAAGCACAATCTAACTATAGTTAGTTCTATTTTAGTTATCCGATTCCAAATAGATTAAAAACGTTCGGAATTGTGCAATGAAATCTTTCATCAAAACATTTTTACGGGTTTACTTTACCTTTTTACCATCTAAACTGATGGACGGATTCGCATCGTCACCAACGCGCGAAGAACAATCGTAAAGAGCGAGCGCAAAACTCGCATTCTCCAAGCAAACTCATCTCACAACATCTCGAATTCCGGACAGAAGATGCACAGAGAAGAGAACCAATGTATAGCAAAAAAAGGAAATTCCTTCAGAGTCCCACTCTTTTCATGTCCTCTGCCTAATCCTACTTTTCCACCCCCTTTTCCTTCTTCCTTTCAACGCCAACCCGCAATTCGCCACGCTGATATCCCTCCCCGGACCGTAACGGACCGAACAACCAAAAAACTTCAGCCTCCTGCTCGGCGTAAGTTTCGCGTTGGACGAGAAAAAAAGCAAGCGCTGAAACGGCCGAACGCTGAGCCCTTGACCTCCGAACATTTGCTTTAGAATCCACCGTTTTTCGGGCGGATTTTGGGCAGAAGGGATACATTTATATATACGAGGGTCCCTTTTTACCACAAATATGCTTTGTGGAGGAGTCCATTCCGCTTTCGGAAAGTACCAGCTGCATCGGCGAACTTTCAACCGTGGAACACGTTTGTGAGATGGAAGATGTTTACAAGATGCAAATAAATTGGCAAGTGAACGTGACGCATACCACGTACGCAGCATACAGTCACGCATTAAACAAATACATGGCAAAAATTATGCAGATCAGTAAAAATTTCGATACGTTATCTGTGAAGTAATTCTCTTACTTGGGAATCACCATTATTGGGACGGAAGATGTTAAGATAAGGTTCGTAAAAGAATAGCCCTGGACAAGGAAGTGTTTGTGAAGCGAAGGGAATTTATGACTAAAAGTTTTGATAAAGGAATCAGGAAAAGATTGGTAAAATCCTTGGTTTGGAGTGTTAATGGGTGCAAATCGTGGACATTAAGAAAGGAGGAAGTCAAACATTTGGAGCTTCCAAATGTAGGTACGACGTAGAATGGAAAAAGTTAGTTAATAATAATAATAATAATAATAATAATAATAATAATAATACCGTCTTTCTTTTTTGGGCGAATTTTAACCTAGGAATCCGATTAGCCGGGATTCGAACCCGGGACCGTGAGGTAGGATCGTTAACGCACTAGCACGTTAACCACTCCGCCTCCACAGCCGGTATTCAGTTGGGTTAAACGGATAAGAAATACATAATAATACGATAATAATACGGAGGCGTTAGAGATGGTTGGGGAGGAGACGGCTTTAAGTGAAGTAGTTAAGCATCGAAGAAATGGGTGGGCCAAATATTAAGAGGAGAGGAATTGGTGAAGAGTGCAATTGAGGGTAGATTTCAGGAAAAACAGAGGGAAGACAAAGACAGAAGATGTTGGATGACATAAGGGGTGGGATAAATTGAGGAAATGAAGGAGAATGTTTTTTTGAATGCACATGAACCTACCGAAACGTAGAACACTCGTGTATGTATCTGTGACGTAAAACATAGCAACAATGGGCAATGAAAATGTTGCATCTGCCTTGAAAACAAACAAGAGTGAAGCAGGAGAGAGTGAAGAAGAGTGACTGAAAAAGAGTGAAGGTTCTCTGCTATCTCGATCGCACCTCCTTACGAAAATAGCTGATACTGCAGAATATTATTGCAGGATATTGCAGAAACTAGTGATGCGGCAACGAGAACCGAATCTTCGCTCAAGCAGGTGTCATTTTTGAGCCATAGTTTTGGAAGAATAAGTACGTCAACTCTGCCTTCACTTGCTGAAATTAGAGGGCCGATCATCTTTGAATAGGTCGCTTATATAACAAGAATAGCATTAATAAAGGGCATCGACAAAAACTAAATTCTCGGAAAGTTTACAGATTTACGTCGAGAAAATTAGAGCAAATGAAAGGATGGCCATGCATCTGGGATATCCGATGAGAAAGAAGCATTCTCAAAGTATGGAACTTCTGCCGAGTGATGGCTCTGTAATTAGAACTCGCAAGAAACTAGTCGAGAGAGATATTACGCGATAATTAAGAATTTTGAAAGGGCAGTTGAACGAGGTCGCGAATACAGCGGAAGAAGGATTAGCCGAGAGGAGCGCTAATGACGCACCGGAAGATCCTGAAAGAAGGACGAGTGATGATTTAAGCGCCCTGAGAAAAAGAACAAAAGGCGCCATTGTGACGGAAGCCCGAACTGAAATACCAAGAAAGAAGCCCATTTGTTTCTCGGAATTGTTTTCAAATGATCGAAGTCTCTGTGAGGATTAGTTATACAAGAGAACATTCTCGAAATAAGCGGAGCTTCGGCGAATTACTGCTAATGACGGACAGAATCAGCGACAAGCTTCACAAATATCCCATAATAACGTTCGACATTAATTTTCTTAGATTTACGATAATTCCACAAAATTTCTTTCTCCGTCTCATAACTGAGCTTATTTTATTGTTATTTCTGAATCGAGTCAATTCTCTACTCCCATTTTCGTATTCGATTGAGCTGGATTAAGAATTTAGAGCAGAGATTTGTACTCCTTCCAAAACATAAATTCATTAACGAGAATTGCAAATGACCGATTTTATTTTAGTCTTATTAAAATACTTAACAAAGTACTTAACTAATTGTAATATTTGAAATTTCTTATGTGTTCATTTTTTCCTGTTTTATCCGCCACAGAGCTTTGGAATTTGTGTTTTTTTCTATGTAAAAAAGCTGTGTAAATTTGTGTTTTTCTTTGTAACATGTTCCATAGGACTGTCCAGAACATAAATAAATTTATTCTATTCAATTCTAACTAATTCAGTAAAAAGCTATCATAATATTTTACGCACAGACATAAGTAATTATCACTATTTAAAATTATTATTTTAAAAGTAAAATATAATCAAATAATTGAGACGAAATAATAATTAATAATCTAAAGAGATTGAATGAATTTCAAAGGAAGTTAAAAACTAAATTATCCCCGAACTATTACGAAAACGAAAATAAATAGTTCCATTGAAATCAAGTCCATTCTCGATCTCAAAGTACATTTAATTGAGACGATTTCGTCAGTAGCACTTTTAAAATCATCAAAATATTTTCGGATTGAATCGATCTTCATTCTACCAAAAAAGAGTTAATGAAAGGCTAAGGCAAGAATGACAGGATGCGGCCAATAAAAACGATCAGTAAAAACGGAGAGGTAAAAAAATTAAACAATATTCGGTGGAAGCGGATCAAGCAAATGCACTTCTCCCTCAAAAAGAAATGGACTCCCAAAACTTCTCCAATAAATCTAAAGCTCGGAACCTTTTCCTCGGATTTCACGTAAACGGAGGGAAACTTATACCACACGAAATCCCCAAGAAAGGGACGGAAAAATAACATTCCTCCTTCTTCAAAGATTAAATAGAACAGCGAAATAGTTTGCGGGAGTTTTTTCCCTCCAAGGGAACTCTATATCGCTCCTAAATCCCTTGGTGAGCTCATCACGTGTCAATCCAAAAAAGGCGGGAATATGCGGGTGACATGACGTGTCGCCAAAAGACTTTTCCGCGATTTTATTTCTGATCCCAATCGCAATTATCGCAAATCCACCTAACAGCCATGAAACGGACAATATAACTACGTTGCATACTTGAGTCGCTATACAATTATCCTGCACAATGACGATTATTTTCCAACTTCTAAACATTTACTGATTCCTATACATTTTCCATACTCAAATGCATTGATAGAGTAATACCGCTCTTTTATAATTCCCACCACTTCCGCACTTTTACTGATAGAACCCTCGTTCTTCGGACTCAATTCAAACTTGCAGGTCATATAGAGAATATTCGAACGCAGCAGCATTTTGGAAATCGGATAACTGCAAAAATCAAATCTATATTGGGAATGAGTATGCGAATGCTGAGAATTGAAAGACAAACAACGTATTCAGTACACATGAAGTCAGCGATTACATAATTTTCGGAGAAAAAATTTTGGTTTCTTGAATCAGCCACTAAGAATTCTTTAAGACGTTACGGAAATAATTCAAAACTACACAACGTGACTGGAAGGAATCCCACAATTCTTTGCGTTGCAGCATTTCTTTCAGAATGAAAAATTAACGGCATGATAAAATTGCAATTACATGGCCTTTCAATTTTGAATGAAACCTCCCAGTATCATAACAAAACTTACGAATTGTCAGTTTTATTATTTATTTCCAAATTCCTCCTCAAACATCCATTTGCTGGGCCATTACAGTGGAGGCCTTCAAACAATAACAACGGACAAGCACACAAATAAGCATTCCCTAACCGGAAAAATCCTATAAGCCAGGATTCGAACCCGGAACCATGAAGTTGGAGCGTCAATGCGCTAGCACTCCGCCACAACGGCCGCAAATCTAAATGATTGCAATAAAATCAATCCTGCATTTTATTTAGCCGGTAAATAAGTCTTGAATCCTCGATGTTATTGCGTTTCAGAGGACTTCCATTGAAAATTTCATATCCATGGCGGCAATATTGCAAATTTCATAGTTTCATATTTCTTTATGCAAAACTTGCATATTTCATTGCTTGATATCCATATATGCAATGTTTCCAATCAGATTCACGTCAACGATGCAACATTTTAGTGGTCTGTCAATAAATAGCCGTGAAGGCATACAAGAAACCCTGAAAAATCCCACATGATAAGTACTTCACAATTCATGTAAATGCTATGTCAAGGATGAACTAAATTGATGATTATTATAGTCCGTGGTAAGGTATATTGTATTTGTTTACATAGATGTATAGTACATTGTAATATCGTTGTATAATATACATATGGTATGATAAAATCTAATATTGTTTAAAATTAATGTGCAATATGGTTTATGTTAACACCACCACGTGTCAATGCGACTAACTACGGAGGTTTTGGGCAATTAATAAATAAGATTCGTGAAACTTGTAAACAATATCATTAAAGAAATAGTATTATAAAATTACTCTTCAAACAAAACAGGAATCATAAATAAAAGACCCAAACAAAAGTAACAAGAAAGACTTTTTGATTTTTAAAGTTATAGAACTTTTTTTAGCACCACATAAAATTTTCTATCGAAGAGATGAAAGCAAAATATTACTCCCCGATTCATAATTGATTGAAATTATCTTAAAATGGGAATCCGACATCGAAAATAAAACCGATTTTTAAAAATTTCGAAAATGTTATAGAATGCGAAGAAATTCGAGATCTCTCTAACGAATGTGGAGATTTTTGGTGTGTTTTGGAAAGACGATCAGCAGAAAATAGAGATGACAAAAACGTGGAATTTACGATAGCGGATAGTAAATAAAATTCGAGACTCATCGCCCGAACACAATACTCTTTCGGCCGTAAAGAGAATTAAAATCTAGCGAAGAATTGTCCCATTCAGCTATTGTCCCACGAAAAATCGATTGGGTATAAATTAACGCTTCTGCAGAATTTGGACGGATTTAGGTCGAGAAAATGTCGTCAACACGCACACGAAACGAGATATAGAAATAAAAGTATTTCTTCGGTAACAAAAATAGTTATCTAATCGCAAAACTACTGGCGAGAGGACAAAATGAGTCACAAATAACTATGGATATCCAACTCAAAATAAATTATTCTTTAAAACTTTTAAATTTTCGAAATAATAAAAAATATCTATTAAAAGACTACGAGAGAATTATACGAATAGTTATTTAAATAATAACAGGCTAGTTATGGCGTTTTTGGCATTATAGATACCGAATTGAAGAAGAGGTTTTTTTCATTAGCTTCCGTCTTGACCATTCTATGAGAACATTCTGTATCACTGTATCTTTCGACGGCCGAATCGATTGATTATAGATGTATTGATCACTCTTTGATGATTGCTATTCAATTAATCCAATTCTAGTAATCAGCGAGGAGAGCAATTCCAAATTACGTCTGTTCTCATTCTGCAAAACACATCCACATTAGTACAAATGCCGGATTCCCTATTCCGCACTTATTGGCGGAAGATCCAACTAAACTTTTGGTAGATGATATGGATTGATGATGTATTTTTTCCTTGTCTTAATAAAACAGAGTTTCAGATGGGAGAAGCAGGGAGCCTAAAAATGCTTTGGTCCGCGCTTATGGTTTTTGGAGAAGATTAGAAAATAAAATAAATAAATAATTATTTTAATTTTCCCGTTTGCTCAGCATTCATTTTTGCTGATTATATACTCATTTATTATTACATACACCATGTACCTTCCGCTCCTCTAATTGAATTAATTTTTATTAAGATGTGCGAAGCAACATTGTTCAGTTCTTATTGCCGAATATCTCCAATATATAGGATTGATGCTTTTGAAATGTGGGTGTGGAGGAAGATAGAGAGAATAAAGTGGGTGGATAGAATAAGTAGTGATGAAGTGCTAAGAAGAGTTAGGGAGGAAAGAACATTACTCCGCTAAATACAGAAAAGAAAAGGAAGCTGGATCGGACGTATTGTAAGAGGGGAAAGGGATTCTGACTACAGCCATTGAAGGAACCGTGGAAGGAGAAAAGAGAAGAAGAAGGCTAAAGTTAATAGATGAAGTGAAGAGAGGAGGATACAAGGAGACCAAAGAAGAGGCCCGGGAATGGATAAAATAGAAATAGTTGTGGTGTATGGGACCTGCCGACAGGCAGAACACCAGAAGATGATGAGATGATATTACAGACAGAATTCTAGAGACAAAGATAACCAATGGGAGACCTGGGTTCGAGTCCCAGCCATCTCATTAGTTTCACTCCTCTACCTTTGGGTGATTACGATATTGAGTTCATAATGGTAACTGCTCTCGACAAATCTCTATATTCTATTGCTGCACAAGATGGATTTCTAAGAATTAGAACTATTCTTACAAAAGGATATTTTTAAATCTAGGAATGGACGATCGCAAAAATAATTTCGATATTTTTTCATTCATAACCTCCTCCTCATCCTCAGATTTTGACACAAATATATTTTTACGAAACATAGCGAACGTTTAACGTAGAAATCCTTATTTCCACGTATTTAAAATAAGTCACTCGAATGAATAAATTTGAATGCGGTTTTGATACGGACAGAGAGAAATCCAGGTCACAGATTAAATATTTTTCACAAAACGATTCCCAATGTCGAAGGCATTCAACGTTTGCCCATTTCAATCAATGAACGAATGCAAAAATCAAATCGCTCCGCGAAATCGACAGCTACAGGAAAAATAAATCACGCCGAGTCACTTTCAAACGACATTAACCGGCCACGTACGGATTAACCGTTGTCGCATTTTAAGAGGGCGTTTCCCAGAAATCTTTTCGACGATGCATCTCAAAGGCCACTGTTGGAGGAGTCCACCACTTCCACAGACAGTCAATTGGATACCAACGGCGAAAGTCGCTATGAGAAATGAAAAGACTATTCAGAAAGACTAGATAACTGAAAGCAAACTATCCACGGGAAATACATGCACGATATACCCAATTAAAATGCGTTAAAAAAGGTGAATAATAAGTCAATCAAATATTTTAATGATTTAGTTATGTATAGGTGCGAAATTTGATAACATTCTGTTTATCAAATGTGAATTCCAAAATCCGACAAATGTTGCTAAACATAAACTCACACGGTCACCCTAAACGTTGATTAAATGCATTGCCTAAATATTCACGAAGACATTCAGAATTTCGATGAGAATTCCACTCATGGACCCCAATTGCGAATCAGGAATTCGCTAATTGTTCGTTCCCATCCTTTTTAACCGCAAACGTAAGCGGGGTCATTTATTTCCCTTGTCATTAACCACATAAGAGAAAAATGAGAGAACTTTTCGAAATATCAAACTCGATAATGAAACAAAGCATAGACTTAATTCGAACAAAATACCTAAACAAGAAAAAATGTAAGCCATGGAGCCACAAACGCGACCTTGGTCGAAAATAAAAGCATAAATAAGGAACCGTTCCGAACGCACAGATGAGAAAAAAAGAGAAAACACCGGAACCTCAAACCCTTTCATCTTCTCCTTCAGTTGAAGCTCTTTATTTATTCATTGGGCTACTTCTCGATCTGAAAGAGTGGAAATGCTGAGCAGTTGAGGAAATAAATCAGGGATCGAAAATGAGACTTGTTAAACAAACAGAATTTTTAATTTGTAAAAATAGGCGTGGTAGCGAAAATTCGCCTTTAATATAAAAGTTGTAATCGGATTATTGCACAAGATTCAAAAATTGAAGATACAAACATCCATATAATAAACACATCAAGAGATTAATGAAAAAGGAAACACTTGTGCAAATGGAGTGCTTCCCAAACGTTCTCATGCAACCACACACGCCCTCAACCGACATCGATAAAAAAATATTTTATCTAACAATAAGACCAAATCCAAATAATAAACAAAAACAGAATAAATGATACTGTGTTTAAAACGTCCACTAAATCATTATATCTGATGTTTCATAACTACCTATAGCCCAGGAAATTGAGTGGAAACGGAAATATAATCAAACGGGAATAAATTACATTAGCGTTCCCTTGGATTACTAAATAGCTCCTAGGGGGGGAGGGCGTACACTTTGGGAATAACTGTGCTAAACTATAATAACCACTATTTAATCAACGCAACCCATACCTGCCTCATGTAAAAACTAGTAGCTCACATGTTAAAAGATAAAAACCGCAACTTAGAAATGGCAAAAGAAGTATCCACAATTTGATATACTCCGGAAAGAATACTCGTTTCAAGGGATAAAGTCTGTGGGAAATACTGCAGTCATTAGAAAGGCACATAATCTACGTTCAAAGGAACAAAGACACCGATAAAATTTCAACGAGCAAATATGTAATTATGAAGAAATATAGAATCACTGACTCCATCAATATCACAATCAAACGCCATCCGAGGAAAAAATAAAAAATGCAAGAGTCGGCGTTTAAAACCAGAAAAATGAGTTTATAATAAAAACGAAGAAATCTATATATATAAAATAGTGTGTGTGTGTGTGTATGTTCGCTAAAAACTCGAGAACCGAGAGTAGCAGAACTTTGAAATTTTCTACATTATTAAAAGTCGACCTCGCGCAGAGTATAGACTACTTTTTATTTCCCTAGGGTTTCGAACTCAGACGGGTCAAGACGTTTCCATAAGAAATACACGTAGAGGTCATTATTTTAGAGATAGGTATATATAGAATAGATTTCTGTTATTTGTGTTTAATCATCGTCTCCGAGAACCGTTTCTCCCTTTCGGAAAACGTCTCCTAAAAGGTGGTGCTGCTTATTCTAATGTGATCATCGAATATATTTTTTTATAATCTTTAAATAATTTTTGTCTTCATCGAAGTAATAAATTAGATAATATTTTACTCAATACATAACTTATAATGAGATTAGGTAATCAACATTTTCCGTTACCTAAAAATTGACTGCCTGCGTATCTAGTTAATGAAATATAAATTCACTAAACAATAAAACATGAAATATCGATGAATGAAACAAAAACAGGATAAGAAACAATTTATGAGGAATGTGGAAGGACGAGCCAAGTATGGCAGAGAGCCGAGATTCATTCATAAGCAAACGGGAAACCTCAACATTTAGAATGCTGCGCGCGTAGCAGACGGGCAGTCCGTCTATGCCAAGAAACGAATCCGGAAGGGTGTCCAGTGGCTTGAGTAACAGCGGGGATTTGCCCTCTGAGATGAGACGATGCCGAGGAGGAAGTGGAGCTCGTTAAACGACGAGGGGTCATACGATATTATGGAGACAGCGACTAATAAATCTTTGAAAACAAAACTCAATGTAATGACGAACATATATGAGGTATTCATTTAGGAGAAGTGAATTACTTCATGTGTCAATATTTTTATCGCCATCGACTAACGAGGAGTAAACAAACTTCGTTCCTAGAGTTGCCACCGAAAATTCTCCATAAGAACAGGAAATTTTGAAGAAATCGTTTAAAACTTAATTTCACGAACAATTTGATAACTAAAATACTTATCCCTACAAATAGACGGTGGATGAGAATTGGCATGACTACTGAAGAGGAACTTCCATAATTACGAGTTCTAATACATGCTTCATTAGATTTTAATAGTTCCATATTTTAAAATAACGGGTAAAAGATGATTTCGTACGTAAAGGCCTACGGAAAGTCCAAGGAAGAACGGACATGAAAAAAGTCGGACCGGGACAGTACAGGTCAAATACAAAACAAATGTTTCGGATTTCTTGAAACTCGAAAGAGGATTTAACAAAAAATGAAACATATTTTGCAAAGTCCTCTTCGGTAACACAAAGCAACCGCGTTTTTATCACTTAACATCATAATTTAACTCCACTTTTTTCTAGGATCCCAGCAGGAAATCATGAGTCATACAATATCGACAAGTTATTATGACTTACTCGTATATAATCCGTCCGATGATTATAAATTCACTCGAGACTCAATTGTACGTTATCTACCAAACTTTAGCACATTCTTGATCAGCAGGAGAGTTAAAAGCATTATTATTTATAGGAGAGGATTAAATAAAAACGAGATGAACTTGTTGAAGAGTACGGATGGACCATGAAAGTGGTAGACCGAGCAGATATCTGCGTGCAGACATCGAGTGGTCTTTCTCCGAATCCCATTTTTCAAGTCGTCGACCGGACGGTCATCAATCATTAGGCGTGAGTTGCATTCTTATGACGATTCAAAATTCTGGGATTGCAAAACGGTCGAAAGTTCAATAACTATGGTGGTATAAGAGCGCTGAAATTCCGTCTAAAGTACGAAGAAGGGCTTAATCCAACAAGGTATGACTAAAAGTATGAAATGTAAATTAATTCAACGATTGAAAATTATTTTATGCTCTAAGGTGCTATTTATCAACAAAATCCTCAGTCTCTACTTTTTCCCTTTTCCTTGAAGTAAAATGTTTTAGGCACAATTTATTTGAATTACTTAGTCACATAATTTAAAAAAAAATCGTGTACTCCGTTAGCAAGGATCAGAAAAATCTAAGAGTCAGAAGCTCGTTCGTAAACGAAGTGATCATTAAGATCTATTCAAAAATTCTATGACGATATTCTTAATTACATAAGAATCCTTATTTAATATGAGAACTAAAACAAAATTCTAAAATATCGCTACATTATACCACCCGTAACTACTATTCCTTTTGGGCGAATTATTCCAATTCTTCAGATGTAAGTTCCATGATGCTCCTGATACTTCTCTCCGAGTTACCACTCACGTTTTACGTAACACATAAACAACAATACACGAATTAGAAAGATGAGACAGATAGCACAACAGCCTTTGCCTGTAAGTACGTCAAGAATGTAGAGTACGTCACGGAAATAGCTCATCACGGAAAAAGGCCAGTTCTTTGGCTCATCTTCGCGAAGTCGCTTTCAATTGATTTCTTGGCACCGAGAAAGAGGTACTCACACAGAGAATGCACACTCGGCCGAAGAGATGCAAAACAAGAGGAGTCCACAGTCGATTTGAAGACGACTTCCCACAGTGACCGGATGTCACGCTGTCATTTCAAATGAAATGGTCGGAACTCCGAGCAGTAAACAAGAGTGCAACAAGAAAAATCATTCGCATTTAAAGAGAGAGAGTGAAAATGAAAAAATCGAGCGAAACGAAGAACGAGATAATGTTTGGCAGTCCGAGAATAGGGACAAGAAAAACATGAAAACAAAACAGCGAAACGACGCTTTGGCTGATTCCCATTTTGGCAGCGGTTCCTCGCCGCAGTCTCGAGAGTTTTAAATTTAACGAGTTTGTGGACCCAAATTAAATAAAGCGCTTACCTGTGCGGTGTCGATGACGAGGAATCGCTTCGATCCGACGAAAGGGATTATTCGTAGGACGGTCACGTGTGAGCACGCTGCACATAAAAGATTGCTTTCTAGGAAGAGAAAAGGGATTAACTAGATCTTTCTCTCAGGGAACGAAATAACAATCGCACCAAATATATATATATATATAATTAATTAATTAAATATATATATAATTAATTGATTAATTAAATATATATTAATGCGGCCCTTCGATGAGAAATGACCCCCCCTGCATGTGGTCCATACAATCACTATCAAAAGGTTACACTACGTCGTCTCGCTTCTTGAAATGATTAGTTAATCCTGAAAAAAGAAGGAAATAAATATATCTATCACGATTGAAAAAAAGCGAAGACGAAATACGAATTCCATCTGAAATAAACGAGGGAGGAAGAGCCTCGATGTCCAATGAAGCGTATTATTGTGAATAGGGCGAAGCGACGTACGTGCGGTATATTTCTGATTTGCAGAGTGGCGTGCACGCGTGCTCAAAGAGAGTGTGCCGTAAAACTACGTCAGCGCCACATTTGAAACTGAACTTAAAAATAAATAGCAGTTCGGTTCATTATTTCAACGACTTTTCTTAAGCTCGCCGTTGACATCTCGCGCTTTCTTATTTAATCTCCTCATTTCGCACTCATTCACTCGGCGGTCACTTAAAATATATTCTGACGTTGCTATGTATGGAACGTGGAAATTTGTTTTATTGAATTAAGTTTCTCCAAAATAAAATATAACGATGAAATCACTTTGAAAGCTCTTCAACTGCTATTAAAATTTGATGAGATCAGTGACTAGAACAATTATATCCCCTGAGAACGTACTTTCACCGAATTTATTAAGAAAATTACGAGTTTATTTATAACTACCCTCTTAAGTTTCCCATCCTATGTCCCGAAGCATCTCGCCATTTTCCTTAAAAAAAGGCCATTAGAGAAGTCCACTCCTGTAGGAACTACTAAACGTTGATCTATAAAGAAAAAATATTGATATCAACCGAAATATCGACTACCGAATGACTTTGCGATTGATGAAGACGGATTTGACGGCGGTGCATCCACGCTCCCAATCCAGCATCTGCCCCTAACATACGCTACGAAGTTCTAAATGACACAAAAACATATTTCGGATCATCTGCGAGCAGGCGATTCCGAGAAGCAAACTTCCCGAACGTCACGTGGACATTGAATCAGCGATTCAACGGAGCATTAAAACTCAAATCAAATGCTCAGCAAACGATTTCATCTGCAGAAGAAAAATCTCACAAGTTGACAGAAAGGATCCATCTTTCAACGAGCAATGTGATAAGGGTCACAACATAAGTTATAATTTAAGACTTATGCTCGGGATTGTTTCTAAAACGATTTAACAAAACTTTCCTTAGTACTCTATACAGTATAAACAAAGGAAAAATAGCTTCAAAAGAATTTGTTGAATAATTTCACACAACTAACTGCCCATGTTGTGTAGCCTTAACGATAATAAAACATGAGTAGATATAGACTAATAATTACATGCTTGTAATTGAGAAATGATTTTAAGCAATGCATACATTATAAATCAATGCAAAGCGTGCATAAGAGAAATCAATATAATTTGGATTTGGAATAAATGAGAAAGAACGAGTCTATGAAAGCGTCTTCTAATTAATTTACAAGTATAAATACAGTAATTTTGGTTTTCAGTCACAATGATAGAGATGGAACTCGTAGTATATTTCAAAAGTATGACCTCGCTACCAAACATCTATTTTTTAAGCCAGAGTTTTTCAGGTAGCTCTTCTAAAATTGAGAAATACAAGTATTTGTTAGAGTTATGAGATAGATAGGGGATGCAAGTCAAATTTAAATAAGCAATGTTTAAAAATCACGGCCAGGCCAATTGTCTATTTATTGCTCCACCACTATATTGAAAATAGTATACTATATACAAGAGTATGTGAGATAAGTAAATGTAAAACCAGAAAAGGAAAATTTAAAATAAAAGCGAGTAAAAGAGAAATATTTAGATAATATCATAAACACATTTAGAATAGATGAAATTCCCAAATTACTGTGACTGAGCGTCTCTGATAGTAGGCCAATGATAGCTCAGTATGCATCGTCCACAAAGATAAGCTGAAATTAATATCGGAACGAACCCTTGTCTTCTCAGACCAGTACGTAAACGTCATAAACAGCGATGAAACTGGGTGAATATGCTCACAAATTACGAGTCGAGTGTGTCATGGGCAACAGAGTTTCTGGGAAGCCCTTAAACGCTAAAGTTATCGCGCCAGAACTGTTTCCCTTTTCGAGAAAGAATTCAACCGGTCAATTTGGCTGCTCACCAAAATGAGTATCCCTCACAACCTCGCGCACTCCTTGACATTAAACTTACTTCCACGAGCCCAGATTATGAACGGTCTGACACTCACCGGTACTATACTCCGCATCTAAGGATTTTAAATTCACGGAGAAATTTCCCATCAGAACAGTTGCGGATTGAATTCAAGAGTTATTAGAAATAAAGTGAATGGTCCAGATGAGCAATTTTGTAAAGATACAAAAATTGTCACGTGGCTGTATTCAATGGACTATCAACTATATGAAACTATATGAAGAATTATGTCATGCGACACAATGAGAAAAATGTACTTCGGGAATAAAACGAGACCCACAAATTCCTTATTACTACATATGCAGAAGCTCTCGGGAAATCAAAAAAATCTGATGTGACCAACACATGACTTTCTCCATATTTATTGAAAACAGAAGCCTATACCGGAAATGTATAAACAACTCCAAAACAATGAGTTTTCTAGAAAAATGTTTCAAACAAAAGTTGTAGTAAAATACATGATATAGAACTTTTTTATGTAATTGTATATACCTACATTGCATTCTGACAGAGATATGTATGAAAAACTTCCATTTCTGGATAAAAAACAACTTCCGGTTAACCATTATTCAAGAACAACTCATAAACAATCAGTGTTACGAAAAAATTTTTTTAAACCAAGGTGTAGTAAAGTACATTATCTATAACTTTTGTATATAATTGTATATACCTACATTGTATTCTGACAGAGATATTTAAGAAACAGAATTTTGTTCCGGATAAACCGCAACTTCCGGTTAAGCAATATTCATAAAAAACTAATCAACTAGGAAAATCAGGTTAGGAAAATACTAACTATGAATTTTGGAAATGATCGGATAATTACTTTTTAAGATAGAGCGCCCACAAACTTTTTTACCACAGACAGACACACACAGACAGACATGTTCGGGAAATAGCGAAAACGAACTCTATGGGCCCCAAAACATCTATTTCCGTTGAAATCTGGAGGTCGAATTTTTTCTCTATACTACGTTTAGGGAGAAAGTAAAAATACTCAGATAGTAGAGGGAATGAATTTATGGACGTAACACAAAGATTTTTTATGGTATACTATTTTTTGTCATATATTATTGTTTAATTTTTATATTTGCGAAATTGCCAATATATTTCTAATTTAAAGAGTTCTTTCACGAGAAGTCTCGATAGAATTCTCAAATGCAAACTCACATTTTTTGTGGTAATCCTTTTTCGGCGACTTACAAAAAGTATCCTACAACTTTCACGGATGCCAGAAATAACGATGAATTATCCTTATAGGAAAAAAGTTTTTCAGGAATTGCCTGTGGACCGTTCTCCAAAGTGAAGGAAAACTCTTTTGTGGCACAACTATGAACGGGAAACCACCAATTTAAAGTGGAATAGGATTAATCCTTCTCATCACCGGTTCGAAATCCCCCTAAAATATTTTATTCCGATGTTCGGAGAGATCGATGGACAATAAAACGCCCCCTTCGACCTTTGATGGTCACTCTCCGCAGAATCAGCCCCCGAAAATATTTCATCGTCGATCGAAAGGGCCTCTTAGGGCCATTAAGTAGCGCCGGGGCCATTTAGAAGCGCCGGGGCCATCGGAGTCGCTTACGACCGCGTGCCTCATCTCTTCGATGGCACAACCGCGCAATTTATCGACGCCCACACAACGGAGCAGTGAATTTCAGCCGTTTTAAGGCCACGGGTTTATTTCGAAGGACTGACCGTCCGAGAGACGGGGAAAATAATGATTCTTTTTAATTGAAATGGGGTCTCTTTTTTACCCTCCGACGGGGGCATTGTTCCTTGGAAGCCTCCTCTTTTGTTTCGTGGCTTCGATTGTTAATGGAGGGCAGTTTATTTGCCTCTTCTTGAAGCGATGTCTCCGTGGAGTCCACCGATCGATTCTATTTTATTTTCACGGGATCTATAGCTTACGCAAGACGGATGCCATAATCCTTCTTTCGCTGTTCTTTTTTTTCTGTGGCTACGCCGTTGCTATAGAGATGCTACACATTACGTATCTCGTGGAGGCTTGCGACTGACTGCCAATTAATTTCACGAATACGAATGTGAACAATACTTCAGATTCAGAAGACGCTAAAAATAATTTAAAGCTTCCGCTTTTGGTTTGAGAACTGATAAACATAAATTCAAATAAACAATTGGCCAGAACATAATTCAAAGCAATCACGAAAGATATTTCCATAACATTTTCCAGTGGTGAGCACTCGTAAAGTGGTTATTTATGATTAAAACTAGCTGCTGTGAAAACAGGATCTTAACCTAAACAAACGATACATGCATCACCTAGATTTTACCGAAAATAAATAATTTGTCATCGATACCATGAAAATCCTCGTCTCTCAAAAGGTTGAGCTTAAAATACGATTAAAACCATGCTTTCTTCATCAAGTCATGAAGCATGAATGAAAGTCTATGACTTCATATATCAAATGACATTTGTCAACAGTTATGCATTAATGATCTACGTTAGACCCTTAAAAACCTCTTTTACCCACATTAATCACATTATTTGAAGAAATTAAAAAAGTTCAGAATTGATGTGATAGGGCAGTTTAAAAAGATACATAAATTATCGGTTGCCGAGGTACTGAGCGAAAGGTCAATTTAAGCCTATTAATTGTTTTGGTAAACCCACATAAGTTATCAACACTGACTTAATAGAAACAATAAGGACAGCTGTAACAAAACCACACACACACACATATATATATACATATTGATTTTCGATTTGGAGACACACGGCTCGTCTGACGCTACTGCTCCAAAGCCACGCACGTTTTCAAGAGAAGGCCATTCAGAATGGATCATTTCACAGCCAACGCAAAAATTAGCAGCAAAAGCACAGAATAAACAAGGAATGTTTGCCGACGGTAATATCTCAAATCTTTTTTTGTGAATTAAAGAGGAGAGGCGACAGAATTGGCGAGAAAGAGGAGAGAGGGATAAAAATCACAAAAGGAAGCGAACATGAGAACGATCTCGGCAAGAGAAAAGATAAAAAGAGCGATGAAGGAATGACAGAGACGAACGAATTCGCGACGGAAAAAAGGGAGACAGACAAAACAAAGAAGAAATGAAAAGAACATCCGAGAGTGTGCTAGGAAAGTTTCATTTGCACAAACGAGGTCGTCAAATCCAAAAATAGTCCATCTCTCGGAGATGTGCCGAGATACGCACACACTCGACGAACGATAATTCTGGACGACAACCCTATTGTTCGTCACTTTGGAAAAAAGAATGGGAATTGGATTCGAGAGAGCAAAAAAGAGCTGAGTGTCGCTGACGGCTCATTATTTCCGGCGACTAAAGCGCCACCGAATGAAACTAAATTAAACTAAGGGAATCGGTTAGTTGCGGAGATGGCTGTCCCAGCAGAGAGAGCGGAGTTTTATAACACCAGACGTACCTCCGGGTGCGGCAATTACAGCCTCTAAAAGCGGATTCCGTCCGTGTTGAAGTGCTCACCGCGGCTCTTCATCGGAACACAAATAAAAACGATGACGAAGATAATTACAAGCCTGGATTAAAAAAAATAACAAGGGTTACCGAAGCTAATTTCGCGTGAAAGCCGACAAAACTTTCCGTGACGGAACGATTCCGTTGCGAAGTTGTGACTGAACCGAGCGAACACAGCTAATTGAATAAACTCGGGGTCTTTAGATTCCATCGATGTTATCGACACATGGTAGAACTGAAAAACAGCAAAGTTACACATTCTGCTGGAATTAAAGAAGATGATTGAAGAGAGAATTTACGGAAAAATAAATCGAACGCTTGAACCTGATGGTGACACTCTTGTAAAGAAGGCTAATCACTCCTCGGCATAATGCGCATGGAATGAGGTGGACGAAGATAGCTAATTAGAACAGCGTGCTGGTTTTAAATTCAGCTAATAGATTTCCATCGTTTTCATCATAATTATTTAACAAGCGAACGAATTAATAAGACAAAACATAAGATAAAACATTCAGACGAAATTACAAAACAATGATAATAAAATAAAATAAAACATTCAAATAATTCAAAATTGTTTCGAAAATTACACTTACTAAAATAACATATGAAAAATTTAACAGTTAATCACAAATGGTAAATTAATAAATAAGAATGCAAATATTATTTTAGGCATCGATTTCGGGAGAACAAAAGAGGAAATAAAAAAATGTGAAAAATGTCATAGTTCTGTTGGCAAAATTCCGCCAAAATAGTGCCCATTATTTGAATCCAAGAAAACCGCAAATGCAGTGATCCGCCATCTTCCTTCCTTATTTCATTACCTTACGGAAGTCCACGAAAGTTTAAAGGATATATCATAACATTCGTTAATCTTATACTATATAAAATAGGATTAACGAATTTCACTAAGGCATATTACTATAATATGATTCTCTCTGAAAGAACGCAGGAATACGAAAGATCGGATAGCGAAAGACAAGAAATGCAAAAACAAACGTGAAAACGAATGAGAAACGTCTGTCAGTCGATGACGTAGATGGAGAGAATAATGAAGGATGTTTATATTTCCATGTTTATAATTATATTTTTATGCTTATACTTAAATTTCCATAACTTATCCAAGTATCGCTTCGTCCGGTTTCAATGGTTATTTTTAAGATACAAAATTCGACTCGCTATTCGCTGAAAAACACGACTTAATTCATAAAATGAATCCCGAAAAGTCCAGCACAAACCGTTAAATATAACATTATAAACGCACTATTTAGCTGTATGGTAAATGTAATACATAGGTATATGGGAATTGTGTCATGTATGTATTTTATATTAATTATGTTTATAACTTATGTAGGTAGGAAAAAACTGCCACCGGGTTTACAGCCTACCTGCAGTTCGTGCTGTAATAATAAATCAGTAGAAAATTATTCCTTAGACCAATTAACGGCCACAAACACATTTAAAGACAAAAATAAAACGAACAAATGTTATGAGAAAGACCGTTTCTGAATACGTCAATATATAAGGATATCTTATTTTGCCTTCCATCTACGGCTAAGCAACTTAATCCTTCTTGGAAGCCGGATTCCGAGAAAATACTTCTCATACTCATTTCCTGTTTCCCTTTAAACGTCTTTCTGGCTTCGGTTATTTACGCTGCACTTCGTTCACAGAGAGCGCCACTGCGGCCGATGAAAAAACGGTAGTCAAAATATCCATTTGGAAGTCATCCGTTTGGAGCCAATGGCGTCCTCTGGACCGTGTTATCGTTTAAACGGACGCTCTTTCAATCCATCAAAAGAGACCGCCACTTTTTTCATTCCGTTCGGAATTGATATCAGATCGCACTGATTCGGAAAGCAAAAGGATTTCACCTTATTCGAGACACAAATCACGTCACGCGGAATTGAAAATAAACTCTCACTCGCAATGAAATATCTCGGTGGCATCAATTTTCTCTGGCCGAAAACAAAGTTTACTTTTGAACAATCAACGATGACATCCTTAAATGTAATTTACGTAGCGTATGTCCGTCCATTCCTCTTTATTTTAGTTTGATTTAGAGATTCGAAACAAACTGCATTGCGTGCCCACGAGTTAGAAACCTCGAAGAAAACTCATATTCCCGTAACAGGGGTTCGAACCCAGGAGCTCATAATACGCTTCTAGAAGTTATGGACGTAGGATTCACTTTTATCGGTCGCTCGATTTATTTATTTTGCAAAATTAAATCAGAAAAAATCGTCGCAAGAAGTTGAGAATAGCCTCAAAAAGAGAGAAATTGAATAAAGCTTCTTAATTTTGCAATGAAATATAGGTTTCGATTAAAAATTGCGAGAATTTCGAGAAAATAGATGCGATTTTTAAGGGTATAAAAAGCGCGCCCAAAGGAACGCCGAATGCGAATGTTGAATTTTCTCATTTGAACAAGTCGAGAATTTATACCAGTATGAAAGTTATATGTTTATATCAACGTAACTATTTACACATTCTAACGACATTTTGCTGTTAGCGTGTTTTCATAAATTCCTTCTGTGAAATCAAAATATTGTTTGTAAAATTCCACGTGCTACGTATTAGTTCCACATATTACAGTTTACAACTAACGTAAGAAAATAGAAAAAATAATCTGTATGTTAATAGTTATATAACATTAGCATTATCAAGAACAATGAGAGCATTCTCTATGATTGTAGTACCTATTCAATTTACAATTTACGGACGGTGGATCAAGTAATTTACATTTAATAAAATTTAATTCTCCTTAATATGACATTTTACCACAATATTCAGAAACCATGTTATTACGAGCAAACGGGCATACAGAAAATTTTTAAATCTCTGAATTACAAAGAAATGGAATACTTAAAAGTTAAATTCAAAAACCATCCCCACTTGCACCAAAATGCAGCTTTTACAGAAATGAATGAATGTAAATAAATATGCATTTATTCTTATGCCAAATAATGTTATTTCAAATTTATTTGAGAATCTATTTATTTGAGTAGTTTATTCTAGTAATTGAGCGTCATATTGATACTTAAATATATGTATGAACCCTGTGTTTTAAACGAGGAAAAATGTCAACATGAAAGCTTGTGCAGTGAGCGATACATATTATTATTCCTAGGAACGGCGTATTATTTACAAAATACATGAAATTGTAATTGGTAATTTATATTTTTACCTGCAGTTGTCATAAAAATCGTTGTTTTGTTAACTTTTCTTCTCCTGATTATCGCCGACACATTACCATCTGATTGTTAACATATCGGCAGTATAAGAATACATAAAATATGAAAAAATAATATTTAACCGGAGCAAATAAATAGTCGTTCTATTCACATGATCATTAAGTTGTTTCTAATTCTACGCAAGGACTTATTTTCAGAAAAAGCATTTCAATGCTCGAAGGCTCTTCAGCAATAATTACTTATCTCATTAATTATTTCAATTTCATTTCATTGGCCGTTATTATTATAAAGAACAACGGCCAATGAAATGAGTGCAAGAGCGGGAACAGGGAGATGCTAATAATTAGAGAATTTACCGGAGTACGAAAGAAAAGAACAATTCGCAGTCATCAAAACAAACGATTAGTACTTACGCCGTCATTTCTGCCAAAAACCCTGTTTTAATTTTTACGGCAAAATGGAGGAAGGCACGCTCCGAAAATAAAAAACGGACGACAAGCGTAACATATGTACATCTCGGAGGGAGAACTAATTGGCCGAATCCGCTCTCGAGCGAGTAAAAAACCGACAAAAGAAAGAACGGAAAAGTATCCTTCCTCGCTTACTCCATTTTCTCCTTCCGAACCCATTCACTTGTTGCGGCGATGAATCCCAAAGAAGAGGAAGCGTAGGCGTTGATGGAGACCAAATGTCGTTCGAGAGGAATATGAGTGTAAAGAGAGGGCTGATGAAAAAAAGACGTTTTATCCTCAAAATACGCAATGAGGTACGTCTTCTTAGGATTTGCAATGATTCCCTGCATTCTAGTATACTTCGTAAAACTGGAATAACATTTTTTTAAAACAATTCTTAGTATTAAACAACTGAAACGTATGTTCCTTACTCTTCTTTATTTTCGGGTAAAAGACACCCGTAGTAGACTACCAAGCAAATCTGACGCCACTTCATCACTGGACGGGACTATTAAACAGACATTAATGAATGCAACTTGTAATACACTTGTCTGTATCAATTTCCATCTATGTTTTTCTTTTTTTTCGCTCCTCTTCCTGTGTGAGCGTTTTCCCGCACAATGGTTTTTTCTCCTTCAGCCAAAGAGTTTTCCCCCACACCACCATTCATTCATTTACTTCTTATTAACATCCCAAGGAAAAACGGACTTGAAAAAGTCTGACAGGGCCGGGAATCGAACCCGGGATCTTCTTCTATCCGGGAGGCTGCCTTGAACATCTTATTACTATCTAGTAACTGGGTGCACGCCCTTACGTGTAAAGTACCTTTAACCCTTTCCTTCTTATTAATATATTTGTATTTTTTAACATATTCTTTCCATTTTATGTACACCTAGGTATCTTCAAAGGTGTAAGGGAGACCCACATGGGAATTATCTCGTCAAATAAAGAGTTTTTGTTGATATTTTCCAAAATAATTTTAATATACAACCGGTTGCAGTGTTGAAACGACCCACAGGTACACTCACGGAATAATGCGTTTTTGCGAGTGCCTTTGGATGGATTCGCAAGGCCGAAATAGTAGTAAATTACAAAAACAGTATGGAAAATACGAAGTTCGTTTCGATTATTGATGTAATGGCGTTCCAGGAATCATATATACCATGGATATCACATGCATTAGCAATATTTTCTGAACATAATCCGAAGCATCTGAATTTCCACTAGGTTTTCTGTAATAACACTTAAGATATTTTTCTAAAATAATCGATTGAAGATAAAGAAGATAAGATGGGAGATAGAGTTTTTGAGCTGATTAATACAAGTAAAATGAGGATTACATTCCATTCTTCATACGAGCCCATGCATCAAATTATGAGATCAGCCAACGAGGTCCAGCGATCATTCATTACGCGATTCCCTTTTCATCTTTAAAACGGAAAATTTATTCTTACACGTAATATAGACAAGTGTTTGTATAAATATGCTTTTTATATATGTAGTCTTAGTGATATTTTCCTTTTTGACAACGGATTTGTTTTTATATTTATTCATCTATGTATCGCATGTAATTGGGCATTCATTTGAGATAAATGAAACATTATTATTCTAACATTTCAGCGGATTTCTAATAAGTTGAGAAATATTCAAAAGGCAGAAGACATCACAACAACACTCCGGCATTTTCACTGAGAATGTAGGACGGAGAGGAAACATTTGCCTTCCAACTCCTTGACATAATTTCCTCACCAGAGTAAATATGGTGGAATTGAGCGGAATTTCAATACATAAATTTGTCGATAAAGGCGATTAGAATGCAAAATTAGGGGTAAAATATAAGGATCGCAAAGAATAAATATACATCTTAATTACGAAAAACTGCATGGGAAAAATCACAACCGATACATTTTTATTGCTGTATCTAAATCAATTCTCCCTTAAAATACACAAAAGCCGCTGGATGAACCTTGAAGCTATACCTATACATCAAACATATAAAAATCAAATGGTGTCGAACCAACCAATATTTTAAATGATAACTATGTTTGTAAGATTCTATGAAATATTCGACAACTTATCAGTTAACTTAAAGGTGGTTTGCCATGTATATTGATTAGATACAGATATTCATTTAATCCTCAACACAGGAGAAAGATAACGAGCTTATCGAAATAAACAACATATTTAAAATGAATCATCACAGCGTAAAGCGATTCGTTTTGTTAAGAAATGCTACGATAAAAAAGCAAGCGTTACAAAAATGCTCTCAGACGTAGGTTGGGAATCCTTGAAAGAAAGGAGATTGAAAGCTAGGCTGCGATTGCTTAATAAATTCAGGGAAACTACATTTTCGGAAGATACAATCGGTTTCATGCAACCCCCTGCTACCTCGGTCGATTCGATAATGACCGTAAGTTAAGAGAAATAGATGCTAGGACGAATCGCTTTAAGAATACATTCTTTCCGCGAACGATACGCGACAATAACCGAATAAGGAAGTAGTATAGATTCAACTGGTGTTTACACCCCCTGCCACACGCCGAAAGGTGGCTTGCAGGGTATTAATCTAGATGTAGACTATTAGCTACTCAGACATTTCGGTATTTTGAGAGCGAATCAATCGCACACGTTGGTTTATCCGAATGAAGTACATCGTCTTTTGAAGATGCAATTAGAATCAATGAGCTTGCAGAGCTCTTTACTCGCACATTCTCCCTAATTAGATTGTCACACGTTGTTATCTTGAATAACTTTGAAAACATTTCCCCGTTCTCTAAAAAAACAGCATGATATGAATTCGATATTTAAGCAACCCATCTGGGGAAGCAACCATTTATGAACCGCGACATCGCGTGCGTGGTAACCGTAACAACGCCCATGAAACCCCAGAGGAATGAAAAGTCACGTATTTTGAAAAAAAAAATAACCAAAAGAGAGGATCTTTTTTGTAAGACACGATTATCTGCGGCGAGATTTTTATCCGCGGGAAACGAAAGGTTGCGTTGATGTGGAACTAAGAACCTGCGAAAATTAACCCAAAGATGCGTCGAGATGCGTAGACGTAAAAAAAATCTCGTCTTCCGAAGCGAAGGGAAGGAAAGGGAGAGTTGGAAACGAAGTTAAAGGAGTGAAAGGTAGAGTAAAAGGGAGAGAAAGCTCTTAAAATAGTTACGAAGATTAAAAAAGAACGAAAGGGAGGCCGCAGATGTTTCGACCTACGGCTGTGAAATTTACGCGCGGCTCCAAAACAGAAATGGTTTAAGAAGAGGAAGAATGAGGGAGAAGCGATTAATCTCCACAAAAAGAAAAGGCGTAACATAATTACCAGAGTCTTAGAAGTTATTCTGGATTTGCGCAGGTGCAACGAGACGCGTAAAAAAATGTATTTCAAGAAGGTCATGGATATTATCCAAGCCCTCTTGTAACAGCGTATTAAGATAACATTTTATGAGAAGTTGATTTTAATTGTTTATAGTTTAATCAGGATGAGGTGTGTCGGAGGATAATGAACTGGCCCTCTATTTTGTGCAGTAACTGTCACATGAGAGTTATTTTAATGAGGTAGGTACGGAAATATTTTTGTAATTTATCCCCAAAGCCAGTACATAATAAAAAGATAGAAATCAAACTATAATAATTCATATCGGGAATCGAATACCGGCAAGCGATGATAACAAAATAAATCTAAAAGTAATTATTGCAATAGCTAGACTTTATCACTGCATTATCGTTGTTGTTCTGTTAAAATTGCTTCGACAGGTCATTTCGCACATGGGTTCCTACCGGGAATCGAATCGCTTTCATCGAAGGCACTTTGGCATCTGGGAGCCCCAATTTCTCCAATGTCAACTCAATTCAAGGAGAATTTGATAAATTTGTAAATTAAAGAAATACATGCGCTATATAAGTCCCCACCGACGGATGTCATTCGTATGTCCAAATCAAAGAGAGGAAAAGTGGGAGAAAAAGAACAATACGAAAGAAAAGGAGAATGACTGTCAATTGCAACAGCATAAAACCATATCGATATATAGAAAATGCTAAATTGTAAATGATTCGATATTTTAAAGGGAATTTCTCTCCCTACAGTATCCAATAAATTAGACTATAAATTGGAATACAAATTAGTCACCAACACAAAGTAAATAAACAGTCAAGCATTATCATTCGTATTTCAGTACACAAACTACTCACGTGCTTTCGTGAGAGCTAAAGTGAAACCAATTGACGCAAAACGTGATTACTCTGAGACGGCATGAATGGCACACTGAAAATATGTCAGCGTAATAAAAAGGAAGCATTTGGTCGTCAAGGCAACTAACACGAGTGTCTATTTTAAATGAAACCTCAGCGCACGACGGCGTCCCTCCGGAGTGCATTCCTCTTCCTTGGAAGACGGCCAACTGTGTTAGTCACCAGACAGGAAGACGAAATGAGGAGAAAACAAAAGAGCTCTAACATTGGCGACATCAAATTGCTACGCCCCTCTCGCTGCATCCCACCGCAGCAGCGCGCGTTCCATGGAGCGATGATCTTATCTTCCCTCGGTGGGTGCGATGAGGTTAAAAATACCACTTCCGTGTCATACACCCGCAAAACCCTTTGGAAGAAATCTGCCGCGTTAAATTTTTTCTTGAACCGGGCGCCTCTGTACCATATCATCCAATGATATATTTTTAGAGTAGATAGATATATATTTACATTAGACAAAATCTAATTTAACTGACGATTGTAATGCTATCTTAAAAAAGCTCAAACTGTTACACTGTAAAAGAAATTCAAGAGAAAGTTTCCGCTGTGTACAGAATTGAATCACGAATTGTATTTAAACACAGGAAAATATTATGCTCACTTTTAAGACAGGTATTATTTAACCTAAAAATTAAATGATTTTTCACTCAGTAAACAATACAAAATAGTCACTGAAACCTCTGAAAAGTTTCACAAAGAAATGCTAATTGTGATTTTGTGAAAATAAAAATAATAATAGAGTTTATACATTATTGTTGAACAGAAGTGAATCGTGCGGAAACTTGAGCCACGCTTCTCTACAAAGGACACTGATTTCAGATATCACAGATTTCCTGAAATATTGAACTTTAATCTATAATAGGATACAAAATCAACTCCAAAAACCATCAAAGGCTACTTACAGCACTTATTTAAGCCCCATCTTCAGAGCAGGACAGACGGAGACGAACTACGATGAAGCAATTGAACAACGAGTGTAACAAGAACAATTGAGGAACGAAAAACGTCAAGGATATAATAATTTGTATATAGTTTTGTTGAATTCCAGGTCTTGATTCATTAAAACGTTTCTAAACATTATTTCTTGAATCTATAAAATAATTAACAGGAACCAAAATGGATCACACGGAGTTACGATGGGGACAGATTTTTTAACAAGAAGCAGAACCTGCTAGGTAAAATTAATATTATACTTATTTAAAATTGTCGAATTTAAGCAACATATAACATAATGTACAAAAAATATAAAAATCAGTTGATGCTGGCGATGATAACTAGTAAACCAAACAATCTTCGGTCACTAAATACCTCGAAGCTTTCGAAGAAAATTTGGCAAATCACAATAAATTAGGAAACACTGAAAATAGAATCCATACCGCAACTGAACGAGCGTGTATATAATGATTGTATGTGATTGTGACGCCCAACCTTATGACATGAGTGTAGTCCTTGGAATTAATTTGTGGGTTTGCAACGACCAGGTAGATTTGAGGTACCATTTATTTCTTCCATGTTTCATTCCAGTAAAATAGTAACAGATAAGATAAATAGCGCAGCAATGACTTCATAAAGAAGATTTAGGAATCTACTCCGGTCTTGCTAAATTGAATAGGCATTTCATATGCTTTAATTGATGTGTTTGTTAGAGTCTTACTATTCTAAAGAGGGTTATTTACCCATATCTCATTCAACCGATGACACCCGACATCGATAAAACCTGAACTGATTCATACTTTCTTCCAAAACAATCGCCCAAAAGAAAATAAACATTTAGGAAACACCTTTTAGAGAAAAGGACGAACCGAATTTCGAGCAAATAGATTCTGTGGTATGAACACACTGGAGAAAGTGCATCACCATGGCGACCGCAAGAAGGTGTGGGAAGGAGACGATTTTTTCAGCGAAGGCGTTTGACCTCGCATCGCGTGGAAGAGTTGCTTAATGACGGAAGACCAATTAGTCGCGAGCAGAGGATTTCGAGGTTGTAATAACGACCGGGAGATGGCACACCCGTCGAATTGTCGACAAGGGGGATTCTTTTTTTTATCCCCAACGTCGAATTGGCGGATTAAAAAAAAAAGAATTCGGAGGCATTAGTCGTTTCGGCTTTATTAACGTACGTGGCCGAAGAGCTTACGTCGAATTTACATCGGGTAATAGATTAAAGCGAAGGAAGTTTTTTAACTCGAATTTCGTGGAAATTTTTCCTTTATTCGCGGCTTTTTTAAAATAATAGGATTAGTGAGAGAACTCGTGATCTAACGAGAAAGGATAAACAAGGTATAAATACTTTTGCTAATGGAACGAGCTGCTTAAAAGCCTCGCTCTTGAACCGCTCAAATAATTTAATTGCGAGGAATTCCCTCTGAACTCTCGCTGAAAAATTCGTTTCAAATGACTCCGTTAAAGCAAAATCCTCGCTTCAACGTCATCCCGCAATTCCAAAATGAATACACTTTGCCGTACTTAAACGTCCAATTAATCGTCGACATCTCGCTGCTTCATGTTAATGAGCACAATATTTCAGGCGGAGGAGTAAATTTGTGGTAGAGTAATTACAGGCCTTCCTTGAGTAGCAGCGATGCCTGTCGTTTTTTCGAGAGACAAATAAATATATCTTTTACTGAAACGTGTCCCGTAATAGCAAACAAACAGGGCTATCGCAGTCGCTGCAGTGGAGAGTGCAAGTGCATCTACTCAACGATATAACTTTACAAATTAAATATTATATATCATTACTTCCTTCACAATAACAAGTACAGAAAACAAAATAATGCTAGAACGTTTTGGGTAGCCTTAACAGATCTTATTACATGAAGAATGCTGCAATGAGAAAATTATATAAAAGCAACGAATATTAAAAATAATGAACAATAAGTTTCCCATTAATACCCATTCGTCAATATTTTTCCAAAAAGCATTTTCCAACAACCATTTTCAACAAAAATATGAATTTATTTCCGTTTTAATAGTTTAATATTTTAAAATATTGTTCCTCCATAAAAACAAGATCTATTAAATATATCTATGTATAATGAAGTGGTCAATACGGAAACTAAAATTCCATAAACTATTTAGCGTCACAAAATAAACTTATTAAGCTCATGCTAAATTGCCGGGGACACTGAAAGAATGGTAAATATTTAATGATAAATTGTTTCTGTTACGCTACAAAATACAATCACTCGACAACCAAATCTTCCCTCCGTTTAAACTACTAATGCCAAAATAGTAACTAACATTGACAAAACTTCAGTTCAACTTTTAGAATAACACGTAATTGAAGGGAATGAATGAACCATTAGCATGCCTCGTCACCATTAAAGTCAAAACTACGACGTGTTGTATATTCATTTATAAAAATTGAGTTAAAAATCGTGATCGGTTACACAAAATCACAAAGTTGAGATTGAGAACATCTAAAAAGAAAACATATCTGCTCACAATTCTGCGACAAAAAGATTATGGCTTTTTTACACATTATTTACTTTTCTTTGCAAGAGAAGAGAACATTGGGATAATTACAACAAACACAGATAGAGAAAAACATAAAGACATGCGTGGACCATTAGAAACGTACGACAGTAAACAGTACGACAGTACGTCAATAAATACGACAGTCAATCGATGGAAAAAGTAATAAATATACCATCCCATGAATTAATCTCAGCATTGATTGCAGCCATTTGTAAAACGAGCTGATTAAAAGTTAAACATCACAGTAATAAAGGATCTGGTGCTTTCCCGGCGAATATTATGGATACAGGGACAGGGACCGAAACGTTGAGAGACATCGAAGAAACCTTGCAACCCGAGAGGACTTTATCCATCACAGTAATAACTCGGAAGTGTGTACACGTGAGAATATTTTATGCATAAAATACTAAACAAATACTTCTCTTTCAACTTCGTTACAGAAAAGAAGCAAATTAAAATTTTGTGGTTGTACAAAAATAGGGATATAATTGGGACTAGAACCCAGGTCTTTCACAATCTGGGCAGGAACTCTAACCACCTTCCATATCGCTATTTTCCACTTCTTGTGTGTACAATCTTGGATTAAGGCGCACTCCTTCTGTTGCTACGTTAAATTAAATTTCCATCATCTTTGCGGACTTATTTTATACGGAATTATTAACTATTGATTATGAAATAAATATTTACCGGAATAGGCCAGTGGAAAATTCTCATCATTTAACCAAATTTCTAACTTCGAATCCCACGGATAAAATATGAATAACAGGCACTATTCATACAGTAACAAATGAATACTTAGGCACCGATCATTAAAACACGATAACTTATTTACTCGAACGAAAGGCATTTCGAGGCCATTCTCTGCCCAAAACAGTTGAGAAGAAGTATCGAGTTTCCCGAAGAGTCCGTTCCCGCCGACGTGAATCCTAAATCTCTTCGAAACTCGACAGAAAACTTCCTGACAACTTTTTCACTCACCCAAACCTTTCCGTTTGGTCGTAACTCTCTTCGGATCTCTCACAGGTGTCACTGCTTTCGCACACCAAGAGTTTATGGATTCCCTTTAGAAGGCATTTCACACTCCTTACTTAACCTTTCAATACTTCAAACCGAGTTCAGGAATTTACAGAAATGCCTCGTTTTAATTTAGAGAGCGGGCAATAGACGTGGAAATGAAGAAAGTTTTGAAAAGAAGCTAGAAAACTGTCAAGAACATTTCGTGCATTCTGTACGCAAAAGATATCAAATGCGTTCGTGACAGTCTGCAAGTGATTCGAAACTCGACAGCGTCAGTATAAGAGATGACAAAAGTAAGAATTGTTCAACTTCAACGTACAACTTGGTATTGAAAATATTTCCATTTATGTGTAGCATATTCTATCTTCAATTTAACAAGATTTCCAAAATATTTAGCGTAGTTACACAATAGGGAAAAGATAATATATTAAATAATGAGATGCTCTGTTGAGGTGGATCTTTAACTACACAGAATATTACTTACATCACGGTTTTGCTTTATAAATCAAATTCAACAGCAAAGGCAAGACATTATACATTCATATCGGGTTCACCGTGATCTTTTCTATCAGGCGCAAGTCGATTAAGCGAAGCCGCTTACGGTTAAATTTCGTAAAAGAAATATCGAACTGAAGGTCTGCTTTAACCTTTAAATCCCTACAGAAGAAGAACCCTTTAAACTAGTTTCAAGAGAGAACAAAAGAGTAAAGTTGATGAAATAACGAACGATTCACGACAAATAAGCTGGCCCTATAGCTTTTTCACCACATGCATCGGGAGTTATTTGTTCCTAGCTGTAATGAAAGGCGATTAACATTCGATCCATTATGAGAGGCGCCTCATCGTAAAGATGAAGAACCTTCTCCGATGATTAATGAGATGAAACAGATTGCACCTTTTACGGATAGGTACATCCCGTTAATGTTTCCTCGTCAATATGTCAGTTGAGTCACGCGCCAAAATAAGAGTCGAACTCAATATCTCATTCCTTCAAAATACTTACGTCATCGCTTTATACCCGTCGCGAAGCCTCCATAAGAAGATACAAACAATTACGAAGGTGACAGAGGACGTTCATAAATCATCGTCCTTTTTCAACCTGGCGGCATTTTATTCATCTGTGAACACTAACGAATCAAACAGAGGAAATGATAGGCGATATCAGCCTCTGGAAATCTATTATCCCGAAAAAATGTAGCAACGGAGTGAAATCGATTAAGATTTATCTTGAGAAACTAACTAATACATACAACTGAAAAGCACATTCGGGTAAGCGTATCAGAAGCAGAATCATATTCATCACATCAAAATAGATTAGAATGGCGCGAGAAAGTAGAGCAACGGCAAATAGAGGCGTGGGATCTCGAAGCTCCGCTTCACTCAGAACTCAACGGTGAATAGTGAAGATTGATTTATTGCCTCCCATTATAAGCATATTGATCGCATCACGAGTTGTTATTACTCAAAACAGTAATTTAAGGGATCAGAAACGGTGAGTCACGGCAATCAATGAGAAGAGAGATCAATCGTGACGCAGTCTATGACATCAGCAATTTGGCAATTTCACACTCCTCAGAAAAACCGCCATTAAAGACCTAATGATATAAATTGGTTGCTAAGCTCTTTCTAAATACTTTATGAAGCCGAAAATCTTTCGAAGTATGTGAGCATCTCTTACAAAGCCCAAACGAGCTTCCTGAATTTACACGAGATTCGCTAATTTTGTACATAACCAGCCACTTCCGAATGGACTGTCACTCAGCCAATTCGATATCATGAAAATAAGACATTAGCAGTTATTTAAATTATTAGCAGTTATTTAAATTATTATCAGTTATTTAAATTATTAGCAGTTATTTAGATTATTAGCAGTTATTTAAATTGATGTAATCCGTTAGTTCTTATTTGATGGCACATATTCAACATTAAAGCCGTAAGGGGGAAAAGTATAGACAAGCAGCAGCAAGTGTAAACGAGTCCTTGAGGAATATCAGAAAAGAGGTGAAGAAATAGACCATAAAAACAATGACTTTCGCCCATGGATTAACCCCACCATCGATTCGTTCAACCTTTCGCTGAATAAAATATGCACCGGGGAGCGATTGCGATACGAGTAAAAAAAGTAAGTCGCAAAGAAGAGGGAATCATTGAATTGCGAGATAATGAGGGGGTGACGTTCATTTAGCACAAGGAGTTGCATTCATCCGAGGCTGCCATGTTCTGAATAACAGAGGGCACCACCGCCCATTGTTTTCTGCCGTAACAGACAACCCCTCCTCCCGTGGGGGTCTATGCAATGACAATGTACTACGGAGAAGCCGGATGAGCATAGGACTGTTGTGGTCTGGAGGTAGGCAGGTAATATCGAAGCTGATGGAATGGGGGCGCGTCGCTATGGGAAGATCTGCTTTTTTACCTGGAAGCGAGTCTTTGTCCCCGACTCCCTTGACAAGCCTCCATTTGACGCAGTCAACGGCAGAGATTTCGCTATGAATATCTTCGGGAGTCCATTTGGCGCCCCACGCCAATCTCACACAAGCTCCATCGATCTCCACATACTTCTAACTAACTCGATTAATAACGATCTCGGGGGAAGTTACAGAGCGGCCCTTATAATGCAAAGGAATAGTTTTCGCCCAGTTGCGGAATTCCTTTTAAACTCGAGTATTATAAAACTCGATTCGAGATAATGGAATTCGACGTGTCTCAGCCGCTGGTGCTATCTAAACACGGTGACAAGAGATGATTTCGTACTTCATGCATTAAATTCCACTAAACGACATTTTAGCGGAGATTTGCTCCTATATTTTGGCTCCAAAATTTCACACAATCGAGGAACACACGCATTTCAAGCTAAAGTCGGCACTCGGAGGTGGAAACCCGCAGCGCTTCTTTAAAGGCATCCGTGAATAATTAAGTCTCACTGACTGCGTAAAAAGAGTGAAATTTGCCTCATGGACTGAAATCAAACGACCTTTTCGCTTTTTTAAGTATCAGCGATCTGCACCTTTTTTATCTATACAGTTCGTTAAACTCGTTTTACTGATGCAAACTCGAGTACAATGTTCTTCCTTATTTAAAAATTTCCTTTCTATTTTATACCTCATATAATAACCAAAAGATGTAATGTTCTTCCATGTAGGGGAAAGAAACAACAATTTCCCCTAACTTGCTTAACTTAAGACGATGGGTTAGATGGAAGAAGAGACTTTTTAACTAAATTTTGCACAAATAAAGACGATTTATTATTACAACCTACAAAACAAAATTCGTTAATCTGAAGAGAGTGTAAGTAGACTATAATTGAGGATGTTTAAAACTCCGTAGGATTTCATCGCCCCTTCCGTTTCTAATGTAAACAAAAGAGGCAAAATCGATGGGCGAAGTGAAAGAACGAGTCCGAAGGCGCATCTCTCTCGATTTTCCAAACAGCGAAATCCAAATCAGCTCAACTTGAGGAAACTACGATATCAACAGTTCAAATTGGTAAGAGAGAAAGAGGAAAGAGGCTAATCTTTTAAATAAATAAAGTTTGCTAGAGGAAATTAACTAATTAAACTAACTTGTTAAATTAGGTCAGTAACACAAAATAGGCAATTTAATTAATTTTATAGATATAGACGTCATACGCTTGTGCTTATGATATGATAAGTATTTTTTTATTTCATTCTACTTCCATATTTAATTTCTTAAGCACTACGTAATTACCACAAATTTTACATCTTTAATTTAACATTTAGCTTAGGATGGGATAGTCTTTGATACAAACATTTTTCCCATGCTATTTCATGATATTTTCGATTAATTTATTCATTCTTCTACACCTACGTTTTCCCATCTTAACTTCGTTCTCACCAGGAAAAGTATCGCAGGAAACAACCTAGAGTGAATGTATTTCGAGAGCGGGCATAGAGGAAGTAGTACCACATTACACGGAAATGGAAACTGCAATTTGAATAGAAAATCGAAGCCCATGTTTAGACCCTCATCACACTTTCAATCATTATGCTTCATGTAAGAAGGGAGGCAAACGGATTTTATACCGGTTTTGGCGCGCAGAAAATAATATTATCGCAGACAGTTATCGGCGGAGCGAGCGAGTTATTCACGAGTGAATCCTCCACAAACAAGGGTTTAAACAGACCAATAAAACAGTCTTCCGAGCTAAAGAAAACAGCATCCACTGAGCTTCAATGGATAACATCTGTTCGAGGGAAACAGTTGAAGGAGGAATGGACAACGAGCGATCTAATTTAAAGAAATCAATTGACACTCCGTAGGAAGCTAAGCCTGATTTCGGAGTTACCTCTTAAAATAATTACTTGAGATTGATATACGAGATCCAAACTTTAGTTGGCACCATTGATTTCCAATCGCCAAAGTACAATCATGAGCAAAAATGTAGTTAGAAATATATTTAAAGTAGAACCCTGCGAAGTACCGTACGGCATAATTATGGAAGGGGGTGTGGAGTCATGTATTATAATGTAAATTAGTCATGGTACCTGGTTAATGCACCTTAAACAACCTGGAAAACGAGGCATATGACAGCTATATACATATCGTGACGGCTTATTCCCTGGATTTCTCCATTGCTTCAAATATCGCATTAGTCGAGAGCGGGAATCACGATTTTGCATTTTTCATCATGCAGCATTCTTCGAATCATTTGCAAAATATTTCTCGAAATAGACGCAATCAATATCGCTCCACCACTGTATTTTAGCAATCAAATTTGAATGGAGTTGACGGATGAAGATCAACTCTGTCTCTCTTTCCACCCAAAAATAGCGGTTAAGCGGCGAACGTCGAAGATTCGGCCAAAAAACGCCGGAAGACCGGTCAAACCGCACTCCAAGTTACGATTCGGTCGCTTCCGAACCGAAAGCCCTGTGGACGCGGGATTAACATCCCAACGGAGATTTCCGGCGCACGGTCGGGTTTTTGGCGTCACGGCAACAATGGACACAAACACACACGTAATAACAACGACACAAACGGATTCGTCCGGTGACCGGGCATTTGCGGGCAGCGCGTGGGTTTGGGATTGGAGAGTCGGAAACAACGAAGGCGACTAACAAAAGGCATAATCCGATTTTTCATAGACAAGTCACGGCGGATCGCTATCACGGAAATCTAAAAATATGAATCGAAATGGGATTATCTTGGAATCGGATCACGCGATGAGAAAAATGCTCGTCGGACGCTCTCTTGGAGAAGGATTTACACTTCCAATGAGTCCGCAATATTGAGCGGTGACAAGAGTAGTGGGCGTGTAAACAAGTAATAAGCATTTCGGGGAAATGTATTCCCCTCGCTTCATCGCCCATACGACTTTCAGATCAATGGTTCTCAATGTGTGGCACGGGGAGTGACCCATATTTAAAACTAACGTTCGTGAATATCAGACCACTAATACCGATATACCGATCATTTGTACAAAAGCCACATCTCTAAACAATCAACAACCAAACAATAAAATTTCAGTAATTATGTAATATTCTGAATTAAGTAACCAGTAATATTTAATAAATATCGTTAAAATCAGGTGAAAATGTATTCAATATGATGCAAATTTCATTGATACAAAGGGGCGTGGCAGAAATTACGATTGAAGAATCGAAAAGATCGCATTACGCAAATTATATTTTGCGTGATATGTGATAGATATTATTTAATGTTCTAAATACTTTCTGTATCCAAGAAAATGAAAATTGTCATATCTTTTTTACCTTTTATCGAAACGAAACTACAAACTGTTTTACAAGAATCATTTGATGATTGTTCGATAGGGAACTCATAATTAGACGCGAGTCGTTCCGCTTTTGTCCTAATTCCCACACCGGTTTAAAGACGCCACGGATAAGGTAGTGGGTAACGTCAATTTCTATCAGCGAAGGATCCGTGAAGCACATATAATTTAGTAACTAATACCACCGGCCATCTTTGTGCCTTCTGGTAAGCGACGCACTTAATTACACTCAATGTGATAAGAATGTACTTTATCTAAGTGCAATTATATTGTTGACTGTTTTGAAATCTTATATTATCTAGCAATTGATTACGGAAATTAAATTCACAGTGGCATATTAATAGTGGAATTCTAAATTCAGAAGTCAAATGATATCCAGTACTAAGAGTGCGGATATCAAGTTCTGTGTTCACTTTCAAGGGAAAATGCGTTACCTTCATTTTGATGGGCCTCCGAATTAAAAAGCCACACCACTTGCAAACACCATATTTCCATCACCTGTCATTCTCACAGTAAGAACTTATTGTCATCCAATCTTCGTCACCTCAATCCTGGCTCTCAATCTTTCTTATCCAAATACTGTCACGCGTAGTTAAAATATCTCCTCCTCCCAATAAACACTTCGGTCATTCTGTATCTGGTTCTTCCTTTCAACTCACAAGATGCAGTCGTTGCACACACAGTGGTAATATACTGCTTCCTTATTTTGATGCAATAGAAAATAACGAATAAGATTCCGCGATACTTGGTGTAATTTCATTTCTAAAAAGAGTCTTCAAAACTTGTACTAATTCCACAATACAAATAAACACAAGTTAATCATTTTCAGCGCAAATCATGCGCCATCATAAGAACTATCAGTTATTATAGCATAGCTATAATTATCAGAAAATATTTTAGTTTAAATTAAATTACTGTAATGATTGTGCTATAATCTTTAAAACTTATTAATGTTTTATTTAGAAATTGACACTGCCTATGATATAGTTTTTGATGTCTACTTCTATAGAGTACATACTGTCAGTTGCTTCAGCCACGACTTTGCAGTAAAACTCCATAACGTGAAGAAAGGAAAAGATAAGACCCGCTGTGCCTGATTTTGATGCGACGCGTCGAAAACAAAGCCTGGATAGCAAACAATTCATTCCAGTGGTAAGTTTAATGTTTGATTTCTTTATGCATAGAGTATTCTTCAAGTTTCTCATGGCTATCGTTATTCATTCAAAATTTTTGTTTTATCTTGTTGATTTATTATTTTATTTTCACTCCACTACTTAACTCTGCTAATTTAATGCATGCAGGAATAATCATTTTTCAAGCTTGATCCTTATAAATATTAGTTGCAACTCTCAGTAGGTTTTTCACGCCCACTAACAGTTTTCCCACACGGAAAAAAACTATCTTCGTAAATTATGACCGCGGTTTTGCTTATAAATGTGAACATCATTTCCTTCGTCCGATTTCTAAAGGCCCTTTCTTGAAATAGTTAATGAAATAGGATTGTGCGTAAGATGAGACTAGTACGTCTCAATCTTGCCCGTGGAAAAAATCGTTTGTTATATATAATTTTTGATAAAAATAACGTTATTCAAGTTATGTATAAAATTTAACACAACCGGAAGCTAAACTCAAATGCCATATCACTTTAAATATACCATTGAGTAACGTGTATTTTCAAAGTTTCGTGGGAGAATGAACGAAAAACGCGTAAAATGAAAAAAAATGTTTTTGAAGCCAAGTTTAAACGACGAAGATTTAAAAAGTTACAGTGGATGACAGCTATTGACATTAAATGGATTTAAGATGACACAACGCACAATTTGACCTCGTCCACCAGCACAGTAGCACAACCCTGACGAATGCATTAAAAGCAGTTGGCTAAAATGGTCCAAAATAAACTCCGATAACAGACTGGAATGTCGCCATCACAACCAATCACCGCAGCCCGACAATGGATGTCAAACTTCTCGGTCGATGATGTCACCACTTCGAAAATGAGTTACTTAAGCAGGGGAAAGGTTACATTCCTCCTCGTGCACTACCGAATTTTCCTGGGAGACAAAGCGACCAATCAATAACCGTGCGAGCGCATCTTTCCCCCAATAAAACACCAATCGAAAGAGTGAATATAAAATGGAAAAAACCGATTCGGGGTCTGAATAATTGAGGTCCGTTCGCTGTTTTATCTCGCGCGGCGGTTGTCACAGCAGGACAGGTCTGCCACCACCTGCTGTCTTTTGAAAACAGATTTGTAAGGGTCGATTTATTCAGTCAACAGATGTTTAAACATCGATTGTGTACAGAAAGGAATTTTCCTCGCTACGAACTCCGATTATATCACATTAGCGATACCGTCCATCATTCCTTTTAAATATCCTTTCGGAATTTTCATACCTCTTCAGTCCTAAGCGTGCCTTGGGAATTGTTCACAGAGTGCAAGAGCGAGTGAAACGATCAAATATCTCCGCGTCTTGCGCATTTAAAACTGGGACAACATTATGATTTCCACCTTGATTTTTTGCACAGCCGTTCACTCATTGTGGAATCACGCCAAACAATAAGTAATTTGTAAACAGAATAAGTATGGAGAACAAAAGTATAGAGTAAAAAATACATATATTAAGGAATTAACTTTAGAGGTAATCATTGCACATACATAAATATCATAACCCGCAAAAGATAAAATAAGTGAGAATGCAAAAGATGCAAAGCATAGACGAAAGATAAAATAAGTGACAATTTATAACAGGTATCTCCCGTAAATCATGTCAACAGACACGAAGCAGATAGAAGATTTGAAGCAGATAGAAGATTTGAAGCAGCTGAGCTTCACTATCCCTGGGTCATATCCTGGAAAGAATTCCTTCACAGACATTGTGAAACCAGCAATTAGCTACATTCTTAAAAATATTTCCAAAAGATAATCATATGTGATAATTCCTCACAGCAGTATTACCTACGACCTCTAGTTAACTCACCGGAATCTTCAATCTCTATGAAATATACCTCTACGAGTCAAAAAGAGAGCATTGAGATGATATAATAGAGATTATACATAAAAAACGATGGAAAAGCAGCACTCTCCAAACTCTACTACCGTGTTCAAAAGTCACAAAGACATGCATGGTCGATGTTGGGATTGCATGGCGATAGCTCGCGTGCATGGGACAGCCGTTAATCCGTATCACCAGCAATCAGATCTAAAACACGTCCTTAAATATCTCGAGATAAAGCAGACTAGGAAAATAATAATGAATCAGAAAAGACAAGTTATAGATACACAACAGTTTGGTAAAATAGACAGAGGAAAACACGAAAAATAGCCCAAATATTCAAAATCTTTGTATTCAATTAAAAAGTGGTATGCTCCAACTAAATTATTTCGATCTATGACGTAATCTGGAAATTCTACGAGTTTTCGTTGAAAAAATGAATCTAAACAAAGTTATTTTAAAGAGAAAAACGAAGCCCGGACGAGAGAATGTTACGGCTGTGATCTTTAATACGACGAATAAAATCTAGTGAATATGGCTGGAATCATTCGGTTTCCTCTTCATATTGATCATACAGGACACGACATTTCGTCGGCATTCCTTGTCTCATTCAGCAGCGTTCGGAATAAAAAAAGAAAGATACACTAATCGTACCTAATAATTCCTGAAGATGAAAGCATTGCTTTCGAAATACGCATTGAGTGTTCTTAAAAATTGCGATTTTCTTTCTTTTTTCTCTTAATACCGGTGGATTAGAAGAGGAACGCCGACAAAGACCGCTATTGGAGTTTTTAAACCTCTAATTGCGATAGAACACGGGGAACGCACGCAAATCACGCGTGAGTGAAAACGGTTCTGCGTCTTAAACGTGACATAGAATGAGACTTATTGCACTCCGTTGCCAAGATACGAGTGCCCTCTCGCCAGTTGGAGATCAAATCGGATGAGAAGGTAAGATGGCCTAGCGCACGATATCAGTCGATATTGCAGGAGCCATCTCAGTAGAGATTCAGCAGAAGAACAACTGAATGGCGGTCATAAAACTCGGCTTTCCATACCGAAATATCAAGAGAATCTATTCCGACAAGGATTTGATTTAGAATTCACTATCTCCTCATCAATCTAATGAGGAAAAATAGTGCCATACAATAATAATGTCATATTTAACATCCCCTTCTTCGTTTCCCTGCACTGGATGAATTGTTTCCTAATAATCTTTTAAGTTTTTTTGTACCCACAATCCTTCTCATTTTTTCTCATGTTATCTCTTAAATTTAATTTTTCTACAATTTATTTAATACTTATAATTTATGGGTTGGATGGAATCGTTTTTAAACACAATTTTTATTACTATATCTGAGGGAAGGGATTACTAACTGATGCTTAGTAATAATAACGATGTCGACTTTGGAAAATTTTAGACTCCGAAGTTCGTTTTTAAAATCAACTCGATATAAAAAAAAGAAAGTCTGTGCATACAGGGAAACCAGAGGCTTCATCGTCGTCAGGGACCACTTCGACATCGGGAATATGAATGAACGAGGTCAAATCGTGTTTAAATTCTCATCCACGTAAAAACATCAACAGCTTCAACGGCTCGATTTCGATATTCACGACAAATGACTTGAATTGATACTTATGAGGAATGTAGTTACGCCGCTGCCCAATTTCTTCCATTACAACCGAAATAAACTGACGAATAATTTCGAATGCCAAATATCCTTTACAATCCACGAAAAATATGAAAATCCACGAAGATTACTCCTTAGCCTAACGATAATATATTTTTAAGCTGATATTTTCTAACAAAAACAAAACTGAACATTGAATTACACGAACCTCAGTCACAGCTGGTCTTTTGAAGATGCTGCAAGCGAAACGTACGTCGACCTGGTTTAATATTTGACAGCTTAAGGAGTATTTGTGACTCTTTATTATAGCATTTGCTGTCAGTGGTGAGTCTCCATTGATTAAATTCACGAATGATATTAACCTCTAAGATGAGTAAAGGACACAAGAAACGGTCAAACAATCTCTTGAATCCGTCATTCGTAAACATATCCCCGAATCAACTGGACTGGGGTAAGCTCATAGGAATTTCATTTCCAAAACCTAAAAAGGGCAAAAATAATCGCACATAAAAGTAAACATGTTCGTATTCCTGCCACAACAATAATGAACTAACTTTCGCGAACTCGAAGGAAACTTGGGAATTAACTTCATCCTGCGATCCATGTCATCCGCAGATGAATCATATTCTCGCGCACATTCTTGAGCCCCTGAATCTCCAGAAATAAAAGAATGACCGTGAATGCGATGCTGACCTCGTTTTCTGCATCGGCGGCTCCTCCGGTGGCCAGCGACGCCAATTTTGTGCAGAGGTTACTCAAACGTGAAGTTCTCTCCCAGGGCTCAACTCTCATACACCGGAGGTAATGAGAGTCCGGGAGAGGTAATAATTAATTGGGCTCGAGGGCGCGACAATCGCGTAATACAGCACCGCTTTCGGAAAATTCATAAAATTTCCGAGCGGAGATTATTAGATGCCCGATGATGAAAATTCGGTGTTTTTTTTTTGCTCCGGATTGCCTTCGGTGAGAATAATTCGGATTCGGCAAAGCGGTGTCCACGAACAGGCGAATATAACTGCTCTTTAAAGCGAGTTTCATACTATCCGTAAAAGGTATCGAATTCGAGATGGACAAACTAACGGTGATGTAGTGAATCCATCGCTCGATGAACGTTGAAAAGGCGCACGGTGGGCTAGAATCGAAAAAAGCTGGCCAAAAATACGAAAGAGCTTTTTTTGAGTGAGGACTTCGAAACTTCGCATGGCCATTCTTAAATAAATTCTGCATATAAAAGCGAAATCATTTTTGTTGGTTCCAGTGAATTACGATTCTACAGGGGGTCAAATTTGACCAAATTTTACGAAAAATGCCGGTCACTGATTTTTCGCGAATTTCTTCAACTTCAAACCGATGCTGAACCCAAACTGGGAATATCATCGGAAAAATAAAATGCCATATTATAAATATGTTTTTTCTTCCTTCATAATACTTGGTTTCAATGAGCTCTGTTGAATATGCGCTGGATCCAACGAAAATGATTTCGCTTTTATATGCAGAATTTATTTAAGAATGACCATGCGAAGTTTCAAAGTCCTCACTTAGAAAAACCACTTTCGTATTTTTGGCCAGCTTTTTTCGATTCTAGCCCACTGTGCGGCGGTAAAATCATCACGAATTAGAGCGCACGTGAATTGCACTGAAAAATATATCGTGCAGGAAATTAAAACACAGTGGCTGAATAAATAGCAACGATATATCATCTTGTACACTGTCTTGTAACTTTCGGTCTAGGCGTTATAACGGTTGAATTGATGAGTGGAAATGAAGTGAGAAAGCGTCAATGACGAAACCGTGGTTTAATATATGTTTTACGGCCGTTTTCCGAAAGGCAAAACTGATCATAAAAGATTGACGTAACAACTGTGGAAGATGACATCCTGAATACAATCAGAATTATTTCCCGAACGATCCTCTCAATCAATGCTCGGTTCCACTGGATTGCGTTTAATGACTGCGGAACCAAAGGGGGAGAGCGTGATTTCGCACCCAAATATTAGAGGAAATGACGTGGTAAAAACACAACAATACGTGAACTTTCACTTTTTTATTACAGAGCAAATTATGGGAAACTTAAATATTTAGTAGCACGAAGAAATATTTATAAAATGGGAGATAAACTTCATTAATTTCCAGGACTATAGTTGATTCTAAATCTAAACTCGAATAGCACAAGACAAACCAATGATTCCATCGGAATGCACTTCCTGTGAGACTAGTGGAATCGAACTGCATTCTTGAAACGATATCTCGAGAGTACTGGATGTTTTACGATCACTTAGCATGTCCTTGCTTCGGTTTGATAAAATTATTATTGAATGAAAAGAAGCAGTCCGAATGTCGGGAGCCAAGTAAAGAGGATTGCTTCAATTCAAAGACGAAGAAGGAACATTCAGTTACTACTTTCGACGAGTATTCAGATTTTAATGACCTCCCATCCTTTAAGTACTTATTGCAGTGACATTTATAACACGAATTATTCTGATTATACATTTTTAAAATTATGACTCAGGACTAAAATAACTAAGTCACAACCAAAGAAACGAGCTCACGAAAGACAACAAACATGGGAAACACGAGAAGTGGATTTCTGTCATTGGTGGCCATATTCAAATGAACTGAAAACTTAAAGAGTTTGAAGGTTCCGCCAAATATTCGTACAAGGTTTACTCATTGCTTCGAAGAAAAAGTTCGATAGTGTAAGCGGAGCCTAATTTATAACTGTAGATAATCAATAAAAATGCCTCAACTGCCTAAGAGCGTGGAGAAAACAGCAATTACAAATCAATCCTAATTTGATGTGCATACGTGTCATGTATATCTTATTTCCTCTCTTTCCAGAGCACCAACCGCCGCAAGAAAAACCCCCCCCTGATGCGAACAATACCGTCTCGCTCCGGAGATATTGTTCGCTTTTGAACGACGTCTTCCTCATTGTCACCGCGGGAGGTGGTCATTATAATCGCAAATTTTCTCCTTACGAATTCATCTTGTGAAACTCAGATATCCGCTGTGCGTTCGATTCAGCAATAAAAGAAGACGACGTCTCTAAACACGCCATCGCCACTTTTGTCCGGGCAGGACCACGGCACGGGGAGGAATTCATAGGTATTTTCACGTGAGAAAATTTTTACGGATTTAACTGGTAAATGGAGTGACGTGATAGAGGCCGAGTATACGAAACGAGTATACGTCACGCGAAAAACGATAATTCCGACAGAGAAATCGATTTCCTTTTCTGTGATTCCAACGCAGGAGTGCCGCTTATTCACGTGGGAAGTAAAAATACCTTAAAAATAAGGAAATTAGAATTTGGGGAAAATTTCCAAATGCGCGCTAGTGAGTTTATAAAAGGATTCACGGTTTATTTACTTAATTTAACGTCGGTTGATCGAGGAAATATACGATATTAACCATTTCACAGAAAGTCTGCCAAACTCGATTAAATACTCCAATATTATGCAATCCTTAAGGCAGATTTCAAAATTGTTCAAATCATTTATTCTTACGAATGGTGTAAATGGAGTTAGACTTAGCACAGGAAAGCGTGCGACTTACCCAAAGGTTGTACGAGAAGAGAAAAATAGTGACTTGGCTGGGACTCGAACCCAGGTCTCCCACTTTCCGGTTAGAGCAACCGCCCGGAAAGTGGGAGTGGGGAGACCTGGGTTCGAGTCCCAGCCAAGTCACTATTTTTCTCTTCTCATTTATTCTTAACGGATCTCAGTTGTGCATGTGCTGTGACTGGTCAATTTAACAAAGCGAATAGAGGTCCTCTCACGCGAAGCATCCATGTGCACGAGAGACGGAGAAGCCGTTTCCGGTTGCTGATATCACCCCTAAATAATTCTAAGAACACTCTTACGAGAAGAAAGGAGTCAACCAATTGAAGGTTGAAAATACTCGAGCAATCGAAGCATCACTCAGTACTGAAGAGGGAAAACGATGCACATTCATACTTCTAGGCTCAATGACCGCGATACTATTTTCATACGCCAAGAATAAACCAGGCGTTCTCAACCTTAGGCGCCCATCGATCATATTATTTACATAATGTTTTAACTGAAATACTCATTTACACCTGGCACTTTTTATATTTTACCATTTACATAATTACTAATAGAAAAACTATACAGTATTTAAAGACATGCAAGAATGCTGTGAAATTTACTTCTACAAATAGGAAAACATATGCACAAATATATTGGTAATTAATCCAAAGGCATCACTGGATAAATTTTCGAGTCCCACTCAAACGTAGAACCCGCATGCCAGGATCGACCCCTTTTGACAACCCCTCATATAAGCGAATCAAAGCTATTATGAGGGTATACAACTCTAACGGATTAACTCCTGGTTTACAGCGAGCTTATCCAGGGGGATTGCCCTCCGCAAAGCCTACCTTCGATACCTCTACATTTGAGGCGAGCATGCCAAGCTTCGATTCGAAAGTTTCTACGAATAAATAATATGTCTCTGTTGCTTATAGTTGAATCTATAACAGTGAAAAGAATTCGATACATTGTTATTGTATCACATGAGAGACTGGTTAAACTTTTTCTGAGAAATAAGCACTCACTGAAACATAGCACACATGTAATATAAACAGAATATTGCAATTTAGACGAATTATTTTTACCTCTCTCATTGCGCAATGTGCGACTCTGAACCAATGAACCGGGAAAACGAGAAAATACGATTACAAAAGGTCGTGGCAGTTGAAAATCATCATAAAATAAATCATCCTGTGAAAAGTGTTTCCAGTTTACGTCATCAGAAAACTTACCAAATACGTAGGAATGACTTCTAATATTCAAAGGACAGAAAGACACAAAACCTGTTTAAAAATCATGATGGAATAAATAGTGCAAATCTGAAACTTTTCAACTCCCTGCATGGGAAACGAGACACAATTCCATATTACTTCAGACGATGAAGAGAAGGAATCTAAACAGCTTCAATGTTGTAGAACCAAACGCGTTAAACCCAACATGATACACTAATCAACGCTAAGTCAACTAATTATTTGATTTACCAGAGAGGATACCTCTGTATTCGTATAGAAGAGTGATTAAAAGATGGTAGAAGCTGATTCGTTTGGAAAAAAATTAAAAAAGGTAATATTTCATAGAAAAAATCAACCGAAACTGAAGCATTGACAGAAATTATCGATGGCTTTAGCGAAGATTCATAAATAAAGAAACTTCGTAACCATGGGCACTTTTACGTTATTCACGTACCACGGAAAAAGCAGAGGTCTACAGGATGCGTTTTTCGCCATTCAGAATTGACATTCGATAGCACTTCCCATTGGTGTGATAAACGTCAATTGCCAATATATACGACGGGGCTCCGGAGAACCTGGCTCTATCTTAGGGGACGACACGCACCCGAGGAATCCGATGACGGTCGGAAATGCACGGAGGCGTCAAATTAAATAAAAAAGGAATCTCTAGAAGATGATCCGCGTTAAAGGTCCTCGTGGCGTGTCATGCACCCCGTCGGGATTTATAAATAAAGCTCCCCTGATGATCCTTAAAGGCGAAGGGAGATGTTGCCAGGGGCTGCATCCCGACGCAACGCCATTATCTCCGCAGTCGTAAATAGGAGGAGTAAATGACCTTAGCGAATGTGAATAAAGAAAAGTCTGTGGGTTTTCTAGGAATGAAACGAGCGACTTATTTTTAGCTCACTCACTTATATTACAATTTTTAATAGTACATTGTTTAAACGAACCTTTCTTCCTGGAAAACTACTCACTTTACTTTGTTTCTCTAGAAAACATATTTCAAAGTATATTTCTCCTTAACTATTCGCGATTACTTCTAATCTCGAAAACTTTTGCCAATTCTTCATCAGTAGATTCGGCCATCTCGCTGAGCACACCGATCCAATCATAGGCGGACGAGGAAAACTATGAAGAATTTCGATAATTGTAAATCTACACACCACTGAAGACTCAAATCGATATTTTGAACACATTATAAAAAAAAAAACAAATATTCGGAGTGGTATAGTTACAAATACGAAAAACAGAGGAAGGAACCTAAGTCTAGTAAAATTCCGTCATCACAAGTAACAAGACAGAGATTAATTTTAAAATTGCGAATAAAACGAAAAAAGACTAAATACGTTCAAAGTTTACGGAAAGTGACAAAAGTGGAAGAACAGTAGCACAGCACAGCTTCACTGATAAACCCGTTCTCAGGTTAGTTTTGACATCATCGTTATAAGTTGAAGATACGGATTTTAAAATTGAACTGAAGGTACTAAGCTATAAATCTCGCGTCAGAAAAGTCACCCATTCCTTGACACCTATAATTAGGGGAATTCCAGATAAGGAGATAAGAATAAGCTTTCGGAAGAAACAGGACACCTTGTTATCGTGAATGCACGGATCAAATTTACCTAATTAACCATTCCGGCGCCCGTGGGAGATATTCGTTAAAAGAATATTGACGTTCACAACACCGAAAATGCCATTAAGACTGTTTCTACGACATAAATTCTTTACTAAATCATATCTGGTCAACGGTCTCGATTTGAGGCAGCCTCACCTTCCCTCTCACAACGACAGGTGTTTTCGACGCAAATTGAGCCTCAATTCGCCCCTCGCAAACAGCTGATAAGGACCCGTATTTGACATTCCAGCAATTCGAGCAGGAAGGGTTATCTGCGAGGAGACTTTGAACGAAGCGCCTCTGGACAGATAAAGAGATGCAACACACAGCATCTGCTTAGATTCTATTTCCAAGTCTTTTTACGGACTATTTTTGATACAATTCATAATCAGTACTAAGATAAAGTTCTGAAGTAATGAGTTGGCACGAAGCAGTCGAGTGAAAGAAGGATAGCTAACTCGGTAATTGCATTAGTCCTACTTGCTATGAATAGAAGCGTTGGAAAATGTTTTTATTTTTTCTGAAATTTGTTGATTTGGAAACCAAATTGTGGTGTTTTGTATTTTTGTTACGTTTCCTATATTTGGTGATACTAATTTTGAGTCTCATTTAAGCAAAGGAATAATATTGGACACACTTTAGCATAAACATTAAAAGCATTGGAAATATTATGAACTGTAAATTATACAAAATATTAAATTAATAAGTTAATGTAAATTTATTTAAAACTGAACTGTTTACACCTGAGGAAAATGCTTTCACTCGTTTAGATCAACAAAACATGACATTTTCATGAAAAACATATTGACGCGATGTCAGAAAAAAACATATTTCTTAACGGAATTAGATGTGATTTTGTGATACTCCACAAAGGAAAGAAAGTTTTGTGAATATATTCCAAAAGATCAGAGCTGAATTCGCGTAAGCAAAGATGTCATGAGTGATGAAAAATATGACAGTAAATACGTAAATAATACAATTATATATTGTAAATGTATTTAAATCGTACCAAAATTACATTTTCCTCTCTTAAAAACGATGAATGAAGCGAAAATCACCAAAATCCGTGCTGCTATTTAAAACTGTGGAAATTAGCGTTATTTCGCTAAATCGGCCAAAATTCGCGTTATTTGTAGGTTTTATCGCTTATTGCGAAAAACAAACACCTCTAGCTCTGAATAATCCAACGCAGCTGAAGGCGGATCAAGAGAACCGCTAAGAGACTAAAAAACAAGAAGCAGTGACCTCTTGTGGACGAAAGACCTATCCGCAGATACCGAAGGATGACATTGCTCAAGATATGAAAGCATTTAGTTGAAGGAGATATTTTACAAACAGATTCGATTAGTGAAAAGCACTACACAAGTGTTGTTCGAATGATTTCCCACGAATGTTTTTCCATTTGAATCCGATGGAAAGAGTCCATTATCTCCCTCTATATGGATTCAAGCGAAATCGCACGAGAAGGAGGGATTATTAAAGGGGAAATTACATTTTATCCCCGCAATTAAAATAATTCTCTTTCCATTATCGGCGAGATTGCTAGAAAGTACACATGCTGCTAATGGCATTTAAAGCAGTTGCTGAAATGAGGGCAAAAGATAAAGCGATGGGAACCGACGCATTGGAAGATGCACAAGAATGTGTGTCCAATGGAAAGTAGATTAAGATGAGATCGTATTTTAAATACCTCGTGCGGTTGCTTGGCTACCTTGGGTTTGGGGCGTACCTGAAAAAGAAAGAAAAGAATTAATGATATGACTCCTAAAATAATCTAAATAGGTAGGAATTGAAAAAGATGCATTAAATAACAAAATTATGCAAATAAACGGATTATTTGTAAATAAGGAAAGTAAGAAATTCAAATTTCAACCCTTTATCGGTTGATTGCTTTGTATATACAAGATGGAAACTTCGCATAACAACTTTTTCCACATTTCTGCCTGAAAACAACTAATAACGGAGCATTTCCTTTTATCTTTTGAAGCTTACCTTAATGTTTTAAAAGATATTTAATTATGATTGTAAAAATATCATTAAAGCGAATCTTTCCTTATCCTCAGGATTGAAAAAAGCGAAAAAAAAAAATCAAACTTAATTGCGATTTCTATCATTGTTGACCTATTTTTAATTTCTGTAAAATGAACAACGGTATAGTTCCGCGAATAGGCTATTAGCAATATCCGACAAGGAAAATATGTTATTAACGACAGTGGCATAACTATAGAAACAAGGATTATTTCTATCAATATTTACGTTTTATAAAACATGTCTAATTTAGAAAGCTTGATTTTTTGGAAGTTTATCATGGCGTCGAAAGTTTAAGAACCTCTTATCGCTGATGTTAATCAGCGGCCCAAATATAGTGAACTTTAAAAAAATTATTAACATAAGATTCGTCCAATCTGAAATCTTCAAAAGCGGTTAAAACAACAAGTTTAGTTTCAATCAACCATTTCTCACTTATCTAAAAAGAAAAATGCACAGGAGCTACGAAGAGAAGAGGAACTATGATATGGTTATCTTATACTAAATCGATATTAAAAAAATAGGAAATAATTGCTCCTCCGTGAAGATTGAAGATATAATGCTTAGATTCAATGCCTCTGTTATATAAGGTGATGAATGGTAAAAACTTACCAGGATACCTTCTACCGAAACCCTCGATAAACCGAGAATATTAACAAGACGCGAGTCGATTCGAGACAAAATATCGATACTGTAAAGAGATGAGCAAATTCGACTGACCACAACGGAAAGGAACGTTAGCGTTCACTTAATCAAAGATCGTTCAACGTAGCAAAAGAAACGCCGACGAGCTGTCTTTTAACTTCACTGCTCAATACTAGAAAACCCTTTTTACAGCAAAACGATTAGAGAGTTAACTAAGCTGGTGGAAAGTACGGATGGAACATAGGAAATAAATCAGGTGTGAGGTCAAAAATAGAATATCCAACAAAATTAAGCTCATACGAATCTAAATCGAGAAAGATGGCGTGGCGTGATATTCGTAGGAGAGATTTGAGGTCACAACTGAATCACTACGTGCCGTGAGTTCACGCAGTGATTCAGTTTTGAGAAGCAGCCATTTCCCGGACCTATCGAAGCAAGACTTCGAGGCACGCGGAAGAGCTTCACAATCAGTCCTCGAACGAGGTGCGTCTAAGCAAAAGGAAGAGAGATTGTGGGGAGAGAATCAAAGGGAGAAAAGGAATGCACGGATAATAGCAGCTCGCAATCTCCTTCCTTGATCTCTAAAGATCATTGGGCACTCACAAAGGACGCAAAGGGCATAAAGGGTTCAAAATGAGTTCATACGCGCGCACTCTACATGAATATTGCAGTGATTCACTATAGAGATGACGCTTGGATTGAGAATAAAATAGGAAATAAAAGTGCGGGGAGGAAATGCCAACTTTTAATACGCTTTTGTCTAATAGACGATTGTCTAATAGACGAGCTAACGAAGACGATCGCATCTCAGATTAAACTTACTTTGTACAGGATTTAAAAATATAATTCACGACTAGGAAAGATAAACAGTTTATCTTTTTTCATATGAATAACGAAATCATTACGATTTAAAATAAAAAGGAAAATTAACTCCAGCCTCGGTATTTCGTCCACGCTCACAATACCAACCATTCAAAGACATTTCATAGTTACGAAAGAGGAATCAAATAACTATAAGCATGAAGCGTCAATCGATCAAATTAAATTCTTTACATCGCTTTGCAAAGCTTTTTGTTTCCATTCTCTTTCTATATAACGCTAAAAATCTAAATAGTAATGCTATATAAAGAACCACATGACAACCATGTAACTTCAACAATTACCATCAACGAACTAACTTATTTACTTATGTTGCTCATATTTTTTTAAACGGGTAGAGGTCATTCACCAATAGCAATGAAAGTTAATCAAATAAACTCAAACATTGGATGAAATTGCAAAACATTATGGCTGAAAATGAGATCTGTTAAAAAACCTCACTTGTTCGAAGTTTCCGAATTTCTCCCGGGCAAACGGAAACAAAAGAACGGAATTGGATTTCCTTAAAAAAAAACGTCACAATTTGGAGCAATAAACGCGTCGTTGAAGGCGATCGAAGCGTCACAAAAGTGCGGAATATCGCAGCGATAAAATCGCGCGGCAAAAAACGCGCCGCCTCGGGTCACGCAGAGGTCACGGGAAAAAGTGCATATAATGTCGCAAGTGGGGGCATCAACTCCTCAAAAGGAATGCAGCATTTAAATGAGCATCTGACGCAAAAAATATGCGAAACAAAATGAAGTTAACTCCGACGCTCTCGTGAGTGCCGCTTGCAGAGAACTTGATCGCTTCACTTTTCAACGTTTGTGACCGCTAAAAAGAATTCTCTACGGCTTTAGTTCATTTCCTGAAACAATCCGAAATGCGTGATTTGGAAAATGGACGACGGAATTGCGCTTCGGCGAAAATCACTTTTGCAGAGGCGAACCGTCTAAAGAAAGGATTCAGAATTGGAATTGACGATTAAGTTAATTCCCTACGTTATAAGGGAAAAATAATATTCTATTATAACATTTATATTATATTAAGTTATTATTATTATATATTTATTATATTAATATTTATATTATATTTATATTATAAATATAATATAAATATAAAATGCTCTACTAAATTCGCAAAATTGAAATTCATAAAATTCAAAATACACGTTGATTCTGACGATCTAATGAGAAATTATAAAAGACAATCTGAACTCTATCTGATAACCCTTGTTGCAACACTAGTAAGCAAACTCACAGAAAAGATTTAACTTATTTGTTATTAAATAATTCAAAACTATTAATTATTTTTTTCGCTTCCATAACCGTTTAATGATTAATATGGTTCAAAAACAGAGAGTTGAAAAATTCGAGTCTGAATAAGATTTTCAAACTAAATTTACACATTGATATTATATTTTGTTATTTTAAACATACAGTCCGTATTTATCAGCACACAAAATAACATAAAATAATATTAACATTTTTCTCGTTTTTTACTTTGAAACATACTCCTAAAGTCATTCCGGGAACGCATCTATATACAAATTTTCATCATTCAACTGAGATTAAAATAATATAAACGTCAATGTACGAAATTAAGTATTGGCATATATGTAGTTTATTCAAGCAACGAATGTATTACTGTATTCGCTTCATTTAATTTTTTCAATAATTCGGTTTTCAAATGTTGTCCGACAGTTAATATATTATTATATAAATAAGGTCAACGCAATAATATTTTGACGAGATATAAGAATTAATTGCGCTAGAAGATTATAATGAGCAGTAATGTAAAGCACTTTTGACAAGAGATTGCCCAGGTTTTTTCTTTTCCGCATTCAAGAATATTATTTTTTCTGATAAGAATCTTTCAATTCAGTTTTTGTGCAGCGTAGTTTAATCCCTCGTCATTACGGGAACGCCACTTATTATTTATTGTGCTGAAAAAGTAATTATTTTTAGCATTATTCTTCTAAATAATTTGGATCACTCCTCAAAAACGGTCATTCCGGGATCGATCTCGGACAATAATGGGCGTTCTCGAAATGAACGAGCTGAATGCGCCCAATTTTGCTGTTTTAGACTAATTCTGTTTTTGTTTTTAGTATATTATTAACAGAGATATAGGAGAAGATAAAAATTAAAATGAAAAACCATCTACAAAGAAAATAAAAACAATTATGCAGTTTATCTAATACAGTGCAAAATACCTAATTCAAGGAAGCGCAAGTTCCTAAATAAAATGTCTCCAGAGCAAAAAACTTTGGCAGTTAAGGTTATTGAGAATTATTGGTTAGAATAAGCTTTCAATCTCAAATATGTAAGACAATCGACGTCAATCTAATCTTCCAAGAGACTCTAATAATAGAAGACGCAGTAACTAATGTCTAGCACTTCTGAAGTGAACAAAAGCCATTTCGCAATTCGCCAAAACGATACCACCGAAAGATAAATCGATCGATCTTTAATATCGACAGTTAATCTCTCGACGTGTCCCCTACTTAAAGATTAAACAAGACGAGTACAGATACGAATCTGTCTTGATTCCTTCTTAGAGAGGGCCGACTTTGTACACGATGAAAATCAATGGCTATCTTACGACGTTAATTTTTGTATGCAGCATCCACTGTTAAAATAATACTGTTATGTCTCAACCCTATCCTAACCAGGATTCGAACACGGGTCTATAGTTGCCAATTTAGATTTTTATCACTAGATTATCTTCACTTCCCTTCACGCGGCGATTTATTTTTCTGTTTTAGCGACATCTTGCACCCTACCCAGCATGCACGCTCCGCTACGTACTGCTCGCAGCAGTAATTGCTTGATTTAATTATAAATCAAAAGGGTATTGCGTTGTGGAGATAAAAGACGAATTTTGTATCATACGCTTATAACATGCAATTTCTGAATTTATATTCTAAATTATAAAAGCGAATTTAAGCCATTTAATTTTAAACTGCATTTTGGCAATTCATTTTATGTCATTTTAACTCGCTTTAGCTAATTTTCTGAGTTTCCTAGCAGCATCTACGAAATACAATGACTGAAATCTTTGCCCGGGACCTCGATGTTGTTGCCATAGCCCCCTAACCCTAAGATCTAACAGGATATTGCCATTACAATATAAGTAACAAAGATATGAAAGGTGCCATAGCAATAGACACAGTGGAAAAGGCAATTCCGTAGTCAAATGACAAGAGAGAATCCTTCGCCGGCATTAATTCTTTAAAATCTGAGCTCACAGTCAGCCACCGAGGCACTCAACTGGAGGTCAGACGCGGAGGCTCATCCATCGCATCATTGTAAGTCTTAAAGTTCTAAAAACCGAAGAGCATGACATGTTCCTCGAAGACATAATCGCATCCCTTTTTCATAAATTCACCGATAATTTATGCTCCGTAGTTCCAAAGAAGAAGCAGCATAAGAATTGATTATTTCACTGTGTCCCATTATCTTTTCCGACAAACTCAAGACAATTGTATTCGTCTACAGCCTCCATAAAACGATCCGTGAACTATTGGCAAAAGCAACTGACATTTTTTTCACATTAATGAGTTTCTTTCGGTGTGGGAAATATGCTGATTAAATTTAAAGCTCCTGTTAAAGTGCATCCAGGAAATATTTCTGCTCTTCAAAATGACAAGGATTTCTTGCCTGAGTAATAAACAGATAGCAATAAAGGACTCGTTTAAAATGATTAGGGAAACCAAGACTATACAAAAATCGCGCATTCTCCCCTTCAAAGCGATGACTTCCAACTGTTGAGCAGAACGAATGCCAACGCTTTCCCAACTGGTGCATTAAGTCGTTTGTCAGTTGTTTCCTGGAAACGAACCAAACTTTGAGTTCGGCTCCTTCTCGGACAATCTGTAGAATTTAATTTTCACTTCTTCCTTTCATTGAATTCCAATTGATATTTCATTGCATTAAGAACCTTAGGTTCACTCCGTCCACTGTTTGCAAATTATCTTAATTGATACAGTAAAATTCTGGCATTTCATCTTTTCTGCAAAAGTTTTATCTTAAATGTGTATATTTACTCGCACGGTGAATCTAGCACCATTTTGAAGCTATCAAGTTCCTGATAATACAGATTTGCTACATCATCACTGACATCAAAATCTGAGGCGGTGAAAAGATGTCTCGCAAAACAAATTTTAAAACTTACACGGTGACGAAAAGAAGTCAAATACGATGGGAATTGCTGAAGCTCAATTCCTAAAGGGAGCACAAATTTCCACGACAAAACTGATAAAAATTACCCTCTGGTTTAAGCTGTTTTTTCTACATTCCTCATCAAAATAAAGTAGTAACGGACTTAAGACTTAAGGGAAGTACTACTGTATACATTTAATAGCATCTCGAACCGTAAAAATTACTGTATTACAGTATGCTAACGATAAATAGCACATCAGCATCATTTAGAACACTTGGAATGCAAAACTTTGGAAAAAAGAACTTCTAATGTTTCATTAAACATAATTGTCTCGAATCGATTGTCAAAATAACGCCGTGTCTTCGAATATACATATAACTAAAATTATTATATAAAACTTTTTATTTTGCTTTGATTAGAAGGTTCATGCCAACATTTATAATATTTATTAAGTTCTGGGAAATTCTCGCTGAGAAACATGTGAAAATATTTTGAATAATTTCAGTTTTAAGCAGAAATCACATCGCTGTGTCAAGTTCCTTTCACAAAACATAAATCCAAGACGCTTAAAATAACTTACAGGAGTATGTTCTTTGGTAGGATTTCTCCCGCCATAAGAGGGAATTTTCACCGCTTAACAGGCGATTCACCATGCATTAAACTGGTGTTTTTGCAGCAACAAAAGTATCCTAAAATCAAAGGGGAGATTTTTCTCGACAACTAATTAAACCGCGACAGTAAATGCACTGCGGCAGGTCATGAGGTTCCTTTTCATCAGCGAGGGAATCTTACAAAGGCTCCCAAGCGGCATCTCAAAAGAATGACCGCAGGGTTCACTTGGAAGCTGTCAAACGAGAGGCATCGGTTCCATCCTGTTTTCCATTCCCAGAAGGTCCAAAGAACTGACCGCGATACACCCTAAACGTGCACCATGCAGGTCTGGAACAAATTACTTAGTAACGCAAGCTGGATTAAAGTGTAAAACGTCGTTAATCACAATTAACTGGAAGAACTTAATCGCGTGCTCATTATCCTTTGACACGGATATTTTTGCAGCTTCTATTGCCTTGCTTATTAGCAGGGTCGAGTAAAATGAATATACGGCATTCATTCTCTCACTCGCCCCTCAAAAATGTGCTTCCAATTATTCTAAAGCGATATATGTTTCAAATTTATAATATTTCATGACAAAAAAACATATTTGGATCACAGGGTCTCGAGTTCAAAGCGATAGAATTAACGATGAAATAAATCCAGATACCCACGATAAATTGCTACAAGTCATACTATATCATAAATAAATTAAGAGTGAACTTGGTGTTATGAATACAGAGGAAAATACAAGATATATAGGACAGTTTTCATTTACTAAATAGCCTTCCATAAAGTCAAGTCAACCCATATATTAATTGCATACTAACTAGTATACGAACTTCACTTCTGAAGTCGGAAATGATTTCACCGAAGCAATTTCAAAATTACGTCAACTGCAATGCACGTCCTCAAGTGGGGTCCATAAAAGGGAATCAAAATTAACCCGGAGAACATATTCACATTTTAATCATAACATTCTTCGTCGAATATTTCCTTAGCCTCGGAATGGGAAACATGTTTGCGGCTACTTTCATTTTTAAACCTTCAAAAATGCAATTTCTAGTCATTTAATTGACGGAGTCAGAGAAAATTTCAATGATTGCAAACTTATAATGAAAAAAACGTTAAATGTTGCATATTCAATACAATTCCGACGGAGAGCATTATAAAAAAATTAAATAAGAGAAATGAATGTCTAAATTGGGATAAGAGTGAAGATCAGGTCGCGTTTCACTCCCTAACGCAATGTAAAATCATTCACCTGTCAAATTCGCACGCAATTTGATTTTAACAGTAAACTCCTCACGCCCTCAACTTCCGATCAAAAAGCGTGCGAGTTTTGATTGGCAATTAAATCATCTGCGATTTGAAAATTCGCTTCAAAGCTGATTTCTGCCATTTATTATGGTTAGGTTATCTGAAATTTGAGAAGCGGAAATAACGCCAGAGATTCGCTACGAATGACTGACTTCGTCAAAATGAATGGGTCTCGCATTCATTAAAATATAGCTGAACGTAAGCTATTGCATTCGTGAAAACTGCAACCAGAATATCAGCCAGAGGTGCCAACTTAGAATTGAATATGATTAAAAACACCTATTTTTAAATCTACCAATTTTATTTTTAAATCGATTATTCCTCTCGATGAATAAGTAAAATGAAAAGACAAGAACGTCACTAACAACATGGATGTTAATGTGCTCAATATATGTATTCAACTAGGAATAAATTATGTCCTATAATTAGTAGTTGCTCAAAGGTAAGCATTCCAAATATATTCATACTTAGACTGAATCAAAAAGTTTTTTGTTTTCATTTACTGAACCCCGATTATGATATTTATAGTGAACTTATGAATCCTCGCGAAAAAGTGTAGCTTAATCTAATATCGCTGCACTCAACGGTTGGAGAGGATTAATAAAACTGTTAATTATATTAGCAAGCTTTCATCGCAGTTCAAAACGCTGATTACATCTACGCACGTTCTTTCAAATATCCGGAAAATCTACGCAAGATTAAAATACTCAGAAATATAATTAATCTGTTGCCATTATTGACCGGATAATACGAAATAAAAGACAATTTTCGTACGCTCCGCAAAGACTTCAACGGCTGAAATCTGCCCAACGTTAACTATGAATTTAAACCAAAGGATTCATCCGATGGAAAGCTCCTGAAAACATTAAAGTAATGTGAGTAGCCGAAAGCGGAAAAAAATGTCCAGGAAAAAAATGTGTAGAAATAAGAAATCGGTACTGAACTACACCAACCAAAGCAGCTCCAAAAGCCATCTGTTCGAGTGTTAACCTAACGGATTGAGACACCAGATGTCTCTCAAATCGCCCAAATCCTAAGCGGTGGAGATGCGTGAAGCTGCATCAGGAAGGATGGAGCGAAGATTGTACTCCGCAAAATCACCCCATGGACCTCACAGAAGATCTCCTTTCTCGGACGGCCCACCAATTAGACTGCATTGGTCGGAGGAAGTCGCAGAAAGGGGGTGCGTCGAGGACAGAAAAGAGTTGAGAAGGGGGTGCGTATAAAACATGGTGGTGAGAAAACGAATTTAAAGCAACAACTATGGCGTAAGCGGAATAACTCCAGACCTCTAACAAATCATTACGAAAATAATTAAAAAATCGTTATTTTATAATTTCTTTTTCGTCAATTGTGACGGCTCAGGCTGTAATTTGAGTCAAATTCGTACATAGTGGAAAGCCGAGGGAAAGCTATTATTATGATAAATATAAAATGCATACACTATCTAGATATCTAACGTAAATAATACACTTATATGATTATAATATACATTAATAAATACACGACGGTTATTTTTGTAATGGATATGAATATTAACTATAAATAAAAAGAATATAAGTTTACCACGCAATAAACGATTATATTTAAACATAGGCATTCAAACACATACATATCGTTGAGCAAGGCGGGATTAAATACTGAAGTACCTCCTGCACTTATGAAGCTTTACTGAATCAACGGATGGATTCAGAATACATCCTTATCTTACGTTTACGCCACAGCCTCCGTAATGATGCTTGAAGAAAATAAAGAATCAAGATAGAGAAGTCACGGTGACTTTTCTTTCTTATTTTCCACTTATGATCACTAGATCACGGCGTGAAGTCAACGGAAATTCAAAAGAACATAACAACATAAAGTACGGAGCCTGTTGGGAAAAATATGGATTCGTGGGGCAAACACGTCACTCGGAAGAAACAATTGAGGACGGGTGTGCATTTGGGTGTGCCGCTTCTCGGTGCAGACGGAAGAGAGGAGAAAGGGCAAAGAACCACACCCTCAACTGAAAAGGAAGCACCAAAGGAACGGTGAAAGAAAAGGTTGAGTCAGAACAGTGTCCCGTTACTGTGATATTACTTACGAACTTTCTTGGGGCTTAACTATCGATCACCGACTACAATAATAGCCCATTCAGACCAAATGCTACCACAAATACAGCAATAATATTTTCAAGAGAAAAAGTCTCACATACAATATTTTCCACGGTCTAAATCAAGATTGCCTGAAGAATTCTGTCAAATGAAAATTTTACGAGGTTACCATAGCTCGTCAGATACCTTTATCCACAACCTCTATCTTATAAACCTAAACAGCCCAAAATATAGCAAATTGCGGTAAGAAAAAACCAAGGAAGCAGATCACGCATTGGAAGAGCACCAAGCTTCCTTAGGAGGATGTATAAATATAAGACAGAGCAGAGGGTATTATTAAGTTGAAAACAGAAGAATATTCCTATGAATTACAGTAAAACCGATATGATTATATATAAAAACATTCGCAGAGGAAGAAGAAAGAAGTTTTTCTTTCTCTGTAATTATGAAGGAGTTCCACCAAGTCACACCTCAAAACTTCATGTTTACATAAAACAGATATGAACATGAAAACATATGAGAATTCAGAATGCAATGACACAAGAATAAGTTTATTGAAGGCAGAAAAAAACATGGAATAGTTAGGGTGTGGAATCAACGCTTCGCTTGGAACAGGGAAATGACACAGTGGATCAAATCCAATGAATAACAATTCGATCTAATAGTCGAGTGTTTCGATGACCAGTTGAGAGAGAGCCTCTAAGAGGGACACATCCGTTATTCAATCATTGTGACAGAGAGGCGCTTTCGGTCAATAACACGACGCTTCTCGACGATAAAATTCGTCTTGTGTAGCCTCTGCGGCGATGGAATTTGATTCCTCGATGGACGAAAACAATGCCTTCGAAATTAGCTCGGTCATGCCGACAAAGAGCACGCATACAGAGGCGACCGAAACACATGCTAGAAGCCCATAATTCTCGAGGACTATGATGCATCACCAGAAGGTCAGCATAAGCGGGTTTTATAAATAACCCTGACCGATATATGAAGGCGCCCATTTTTTCACCACGGCAGTGAGGCAAGCGGCCAAGAGACCTTTGAACCATCAACTAAGACAAGTGGGTCGACTGTAAAACAGTTTCGCCTTTTACAGGGCGTTGAACAATGCATTTCGTAAGAAAGGCGTCACGACAACCGGAATAAACACATCAAGGGGTAGAGATCGCCAAAGGCAACACCCCCAACAGCATCCAATATTTCAAGTGAGTGAACTCTGGCTTTAATCAAACGAGGCTAGAGCGAAAGATCCACATCAGCGCCGTGAAATATACATAATACGTGGAATAGAGTGGAATGACATCATTGACTTAGAGATGACGACAGAACGTTAAACACAGTCACTTACAATGTCATTTATAAAAATTAAATACCTTTCAGCGTTTTTAGTCTAGTTAGACAAAGGGTGTTAATGCTGAAGAAAGCTTTGATCTCCATTTAACTTTGAATTTCAGGAGGTAATAGGTAACATTGATCTCATAACAGGTCAATAATTCAATACGTTTACAAACTCAAACCCTATATTATCAGTGTGTCAAGACTTCACATCAAATATGTTTAACAGAACGATCTTTTTAGAAATAAATAAATACCTCCAAAGTAAGAATCGAATATATTTCAAGCAGCAAACTTTTACCCTAAAGAAACGATAGCTTAATTTAACGATCTGATGATGAATGAATGAATGATAAAAAAATTAACTTCTTTCTTTCGTCTAATCTTATTAATAATGTATTTTAATTTTTACTCATGAAATATTTATACTTATACGTTCTTCTCTCTTATTTATTTTTTATATTTTTTATTAATTTTATTGAATTTTTGTACAACTGGTCTTACAATTATTATTGTATACAATTGTATTTAATGTCAGAATTAGTTTACCCTGTAATTCCCTTTTGGGTGAACTTAAAACCTAAATAAATAATTTCGCAACCATTAGGACTGCTTGCTTCGCTTACTACAGATGATAAACAAATAGTTTAGCATTATAAATGGTCAGAAATTTCCAAAGACAAATTTGTTTGCGTTGGTGTTTATGTTTGAGCAGATTCGTTACCATTAGCAACGGAAAATCCGAAATGCAAAAAATTCCAAACAATTCTCTGACAGAAGAGCCAACTCGAAACAGACGAAATAGTTTCGATACGCATCCTGCGCTAGATTTAATAAAATTAAACGGTTATTCACGTTCAAAACATTTAGTTTTATTAGTATTGGATATAAAAAAAGAATCCGCGTATACGTTAATAAAAAGAAGAACGGGCATTAAAATTTATAAATGAATTTTTAGATAATAGCGCATTTTACGAAAAATACAGCATCGCGTTTCTCATCCGAGTACAGTTTATTTCCCCGGAATATCAATTCTTCGATTTCAGAATACTTCAAAATTATAATCCATAATTTCAAAAACTGCGAAACTTGTAATTTTATTCTAACAATCCTATTGATACGGATTTCCACTTAGTAAAGCCTGCCACTATCGAATTTATCCGCAAAACAAATAATGGTTTCAGGTTCTTCATTAATATAGCTTTCTAAAATGGATACGTAGAACACCATTAGCCACCGCTGGTAAGTAGTTGCCCATCAACTACGCTGAGGCACACCATCACAATTGAACACAGGGATTTTTTCCGTTGAATTCGAGCGACTCGTGGGCGATGAATGAGCCAAGTGCGTTGGCAATGAAAGGGAAAGCGATAGAATTGAAGGACAATGAGGAACAAAGGAGGATTGACCGGTGATTCATCCACAGAAACAAAGCTCTAAGATATATAGGGAATATCATTCAAATACGTAAATCAATAATTAAAAGCAATCTTCCTGAGTCCAACTCGTTAAGCTACAGAAATTAGGTATCATAGAAATTGATAAAATATGTGAAAACAATAACTCAATATTAAGGTAAAAATTTAACTCTCGCAACAGGGTGCTTTACCATTCGGTAGGTCCATTGAATAGGAGCATTGAAATATTTTTTCAACGCCATTTATTTCGTTTACTGATAGATAACCCCACCCTTTATGTCATCCAACATCTTCTGCCTTTTGCCAAAGGCAATAACACTACAATTGATCAAAAAGGTAAAAGTAAGAACATAATAACTAAGTCGTGATCTAATAAATAGTCAGCAATACTATTTATTTAATTTAGAGATTTCAATTAATGGTGAGTGGCAACAAAACTAAACCTCGTTAAACACACTGCAACTGTTGGATTTTAAGAAACTTCTCAGAAACAATTAATGTCATAATTTCGATCAAATTTATATCGAAACGCAAAATAAGCCTTCAGCTCATTTTTACACTCCAAAATATTTTCCAGCGCCGTTAACATGTTGATAATTTGGAAGTAAATATTTGTTATCACTGAATAAAATTGAGAACACAGAAACAATTCATCAATGTTTAGAGATTGAATTAATATAATTATCACACCATTATCTGATCTAAACATTCAAATAAAATTATAGCCATATTGTCCCCAAGCGACTAATTTGGAGCAATCAATATTTAAAAAATTAAGGATGCAACTTACAAAGAGCTAATGGTAAGCGATACTACATACTCGCACTAATTGGCTGAAAATATATATTAGGAAAGTTGATAGTTACTATAGTTAGAAAAATTAGATTAGAGGAGTGTTGTTGTACGATTTAATCATTCATATACGTTAATGTTATCACCTCCTATTAATACTTGTCTTCAATCTTGTTTGATCTAAAGCTGTGTTTTTATATTTACGTTAAGTATGTTATAGACAATAAACGTATTTTAGAGACAATCTTCATTTAAGATGAATTTATTATTTTTTTAGTATCGCTTAAGTTGCAGGCCACATTTTGTGAACTAAGCAGAATTAAGTTATATGGACATTAATTGTCAAAATATATAAAAAATCATCAAATGATGGATTTTTATCCGAGTGATATGTACACGCTGATATAATTGGTCACACGTCGAATTTATTGGAACGGATGTAACAATACTAATTAAGGAAACAAAATTATAACTAATATTAAGAGATTAAATGCCAATTCCCTCGTCGATAAGCGATGCGAGCAAAGAATGAAATTGGATATCAATAATTCCAACTTTGAAATAATTTAATCATCGGATGTTCCCTATCTAATTCACCAAAAGAAGCATCACCTACAAAACATCACTTTCGACTAAAATATCCGCGAATCTTTGGAATCGGTGGTTTTCATTAAAAGTAAACATCCCCCTCACAAATTAGGATGCTCAGCAGAACATCGAAAGAAGTCGTATCCATGAATAATTCGCTTTTCAATTTCAAATGTCTCATTGCGTCTCTTCCCATTACGCCTCGAGGAATATTCAAAATGGAGACGATGTCTTCCCATGAAATCGATAATCGAATTCGCAATCGAATTTGGCGAATTCGAAACGAGTTATGCACGTGTTGGCGCGTGGAATAATACGTTTTGCGCTGAAAGAGATAATGCGTTCAAAAATTTCGCCGCAAAAAGAAGCTGTTTATTTATAAGGATTTAAACGCGGTTATTCAATCGGTTTGCTTCTTTCCGAGACTCTACTGAGCACATCGACGACGGAACGGTGATTCGATCACTGGACGCAAACCGCTAACTAATCAGACTTGATTTGGGTCAACCATTAGAGAACAGAAAGAAACAAAAAGAAATAGCACAAGTTAAATACGTTAACAACCAAAGTTATCAGTAAAGGGTGACAGGTAAAGGTAAAAAACTAAGTAAAATAACTAAATTCAAATCTGCTGGAATGAAAATCCAAATTCCCGAAACTGTGAGCGAAAATAAGGGAATGCGAAAACAGACGGTGAATTAATGTTTTTTTGGGAATGCGAAGGTGTTCCTAAGTTAATTGGAATATTGAAAATCAAATCCAACTCGTGCAATTTGGAAGAATTCTCGATGAGTCCCATTAATTTGAAAGATAGGAGTTCTTCAATCTTAAGCAATAGTCAGAGGGCGTCAAAAATATCTGAAAATTCGAATCTGAAAAGATGGAAGTCGACATCACAAAGCAAAAGACTTTGGGAATACTAAATAACCCGAAAAGAAGCCGATTCGCATGGCCTCGAATTGTTTTACGTTTCGAAAACAGTTATTACTAAAAGGCTCTCTTACACAGCAATCAACATGTAAAAAAAAGTGGGTTTAATCGGTTTGGAGGTAAAGAAATATTAATTTTAATTGTGAGAAAAATTAATAAATGGAAGGTAAAACGTGAAAAAAAACATTTCAGCTTTTTAATGGACTTATTATGGACAAATAAAATGGGCTCAAATAAGCAATATTCCAATTTTAAGATTCAGTCCGACATATCTGCTAAGCACAGAGCACACACAAACTATATGATGCGCCAAGCAATTAAATTATATTCTTTACATCACTTCGCATAGATTTTATTTCCGTTCTCTTTCGATATAAGGACGAACATTTGAGTACTATTGCAATCTAAACAAACCCATGACAACCATGCCAACATCAACGATCACCATCAAATAACTAAATTATTTACATACTTACGTTACGAGTGTTTAAAAAAAAATACATATACAAGACTAAATGGAGAATATTACGTCAACTACATATCCAATTCAGTTTTTTGGTATCTTACATGGACTTCCAACCGTACATCAAAATATGCTACAGCAGGGATGAACTGTACAAGATATCTGATAATTAGAACCATACCATCTCCAAAGATCAACTGAATCAATTGAAAACATTACATCAAGACGAAATCTTGAACGAGGCTTTTCAAAAATAGAAAATCCACGAATTACAACAAAAATACTGGAGTCAAAAGAAGGACCGAAACAACATTTTTACTATTTAAAAATTTTCCTGGCATAATATAAAAGATAGTCTACATTACTAAATACTTATTTAATAAATTTATCATTCAAATGGAAATAAACGAAATTTCAAACGATTTCTACCTTCTTACTTCACTTCGCAAACATTAATCTTTCGCGATGTTTAGAAAAAGTTCTTTCGTAGACTGAGCACATTTTCCACTGCAACCTATTTAGATGAACCATTCGAAGCATGGAGGAGGAGCAATGATCGCAGCCATTATAGGCCAATGCAGGGGTTCCGGCACGTGAGGGTCACCGGGCTTTCGCAGTGCCAATAGTTTATTAGGGAAGAGGCGAGGAAAAGAGGGACCGAGAGTTGGGTCAAGCAACCGTTGATCGATTGGCCTTTAGGGGACTGATTTATCGCCTAAAGGGGAGGGAAACCAGAAATAGCACTTAAATGCACTGCATTGATTTTCCGCCCCCCGCGAAAGAAGAAACGCCGCGTTTGAATAAGTGTGGATTTCAGACAACCACTGAATAAATTATGCGCCACTCTTTCTCATTTCGAAAGGATTATTGTAAAGAAAACATTCGTCACTTGCAGGTGAAGAAGATGAACACTTAAAGTGTGTTTTTCAATCCGATAGATGTCACTGCAAAAAGAAGATATTCGATTGAGTCCACTCATAGGCGAAGAAAAATGCGACCGCCCAGGGCCGGTTCGGCTTCTCAAAAGAAACTTTGAAATTAAAGGAATGAAATATTGGCTTCTACATATTTTACATCTGCATCCACAAACGCGCTCAGCCGCCCATCGGCGTGCGGCAGGGGCTGCTTTCCGAATACATTACTTTCGCGTATCGTTTGCGAAAAAACGAATTCTTGAAGCGACCAGTTCCGAATTACCCTGAATCCTCTCAAAGTTTCATGATGGTCTATGGAAAAAGCGCAATATCAGAAGAATCTAAGAACACACTTTATCCAAGTTTATTGAGTATGTTAAGCATTAATTTAAATATTTCAAAGCGAAAATATCCTAACAGTGTGCTAGAATGTTCTGGCTGGTCAATTGGCAGACAGGCGATTAGGAAATTCGAATCTGTAAGCCTTCTTTGACGTCTGTTCCGGCGATTTTCTTAGGTACACACTCTTTTCCTCGTAATAATTCTTTGGAACATTCCCATCTTGCGTCAGTATCTATCTATCTTTCTAAAAAACATCTTCTTGAGTAACACTGACTTGTTTGCCGAAGCAATTATACGCTAAACGTATTGCTTTTCTTCGAACCTTTTGTAATTTAAACAAAAACTTTTCGCAAACTCATCCACTGAATGCGTAGTCAAGGTGAGGCCTAACCAACGTAACGTTGCTCGAAGACACAAATAATTTTACAGATGAGTTGCTCTACACAACATTACAGTTAGAAAGTAGGGCTACAAAAACATGAAAGACGAGTGAATGTGAAACCAAAGTATGAGGATTCGCGTTAACATGCAATTTATGGAAAAAATGTTTTTAACAAATCCTCTCCCGAGATATATTAAGAATATGCTGAAGCTTAAGACAGTTAAAACACAAGAGCACTTGTTTGGGCGTAAGCATATAAAAGACAAGTATTACAAGTATAACAACCCGGTTTATGAACAATAATATCCTTAACAAACAGATGCAGAGGCGTTCAAAACGAAAAATATGCTGATGCCAATTTCGAGCAATGCAGATGGAAATCATTCCTAAATCGAGGGATCTTCTTAGGTTTCATTTATTTTATTGTTTCGAAAAATGTCCTCCTTTCTCTTATTTTTCCCAGATTTTCGTTGGATAAATAATCAACGAATAACCTTTGGTATTAAAATTCCTCTTTCTTTGAGTGAGCGAATAGTCACTCAAAATACGACTAAAATAGGACTTGAACGTCCGTCGAGTCTGATTTTAAGCATCAATCACAGGACAGCCAATCACCGAGTCGATAGGCCTTAACAATCGCAACGTTGTACAGTGGGGGAAACAATTATCGCAACACCAGTTGGCGTGAGAGCGCGGATTACGTGGAAACTAACTGAAATCACTCTAACTCCGACAATTCGGCAACTCTGTATAGAGGCAGTAAAACCGGCAATATTCAAAATCCTTACGAATGGGAAATAGACTTTTAGTATCGTATATATATGCAGACATTTAAGACTCACCTTCGCGAGATTTCCAAGTAGTGCCTTAGCCTCAATATCGTCATTTTTTGCCATTTATTATTCAAAGTTAGCCATGATAAAAATAATTGTGTAGAATGTCAATATAATACAATGGGAGATAGTTACAAACAAGATTGTTTGATAGCGGAATATCAGACGTTAAAATGAACATTTTGAGGTATTATTTCGCGAATTAAAGGTCTAAATGCTAGAATTGTGATGGAATAGAATTCTTGCAAAGAGAATTCAACACTTAAAAATTCGAATTCAGAAACCACTAAGATGTGTCCTATTCTTAACTTTCTATTTTCACTCGAGCAGTGTAGTTTTGCACTGCATAAGGTATTAAAAATATCCTTTCGATAAATCCAATCTTATCCGTGAGTTAAAGGAGTTAATTTTTCGAAGAGCTTTTTAGCAATTAACGTTTAGACAGGAATTGTCATCACTATTATTAGCTTTTAAATAGTGGAATCGGTAATCAACAATTTTCAGCTCTATCAGGCTATATGTAATAGGGAGTAATATTTATGTAATAACAAATGGTGTTTCTCATGAGACATTAATGCACTTTAACCATACTGACTGAAAAAAATATTATAAATTGCAACGGTATCACATCTATATAGATGTTTCATTCATTCATCGCACAACTCATACGAATCTCATCTACAGTGAGTGTATTACTCTACAACAGATAATTTCAATCTAATATGTCCAGAGTTATAATGTAATTGATTAATGAGCTTGAATGCAATTCATAATATTCTAGCAGTTGGAATCTGAATCGCAAATTAAAACCGATTGTCCTTTTACAAGCATTAGATATACCGTTCTCGCCTCTTGGAGAAAGCTTATCAACGCTCTTGCTCTGAATTACATGCGAGCTTCGGGTTTAACGCTGTGAAACTGAACGACCTTCAGAAAATATTTTCTGAAGTATGATTTTTCTTTCAGTAAGTTTCCAAGAGGCGGGTATTCACTTCTCTACTTTCTCCGTAGCGATGAATAAAATTTTCCGCTTCCAATTTGATCATCTTGATTTCCGTATGCAAAAATACTTCCCAAGGCTACTTAGATCCATGTATTAGGCGCCATACTCTGCTATCATTCGCTGACTTTACTTAACTTTCTGTGCGCTTTACGGACTCTTTCAAAACATTCCCGCCCCCCTCTCCCTCCATGAATACCGTAGTTTTAATGTCGTTTACTACGTAGTTTTGCGGTTTAGTTGCGAATAGATTAGAGAATAGAGCGAATATATGCAGACAAAGTTATTCTTTTATTCAGCAGTAGAAATAGTTACTAATACCCACTTAAATAGGCAAAAGGGTAAGCATGAGCTTAGCCCAAAAAAATAAAAAAATTGCAATGGCGAAAAAGAAAAATTCCCTTAAAAAAGATAAAGGTTATTCGAAAAAGGAAACCATGTTTTAATGTGCGAACTGAGAGATCTAAAAATAATAACAGTAAATTGCAAGAGCTTACGTAATAAACAGGCGGAATTCTTTAACGTTACGACGAGAACTTGCGCGGATATCATACTAGGAAGAGATTTGGTTAAGCGAGGATATTACTCAAAGCGAGATATTTCCCCCGATTATATGATATACCGAAAATATGACTATGTAGATCTAGCGGTAGAGTTTTTATAGCAGTATGGACTCATTTAATTAGTAAGCGCCATGAATTAGTAGAAAATAGCAGGAGCGAAATCATTTGGTGCTCGATTCAAAGACAAAACGGAAGTAAAATTAATGTTTGTTCTTTGTGTCGTCTTCCCGATGAAAAAATAGGATGTATTGTTGTATTATCCGAGGCCCTACAGAAAAATGGTGAGAAAATAAAAGATCCAATCATCGCCGTAGGAAGAGATTTTTACCTACCGCATATTAATTGGAATAATCTAAAATTCTTCAGCACTAGCAGTGGGAGAAAAAATTCACGAAATACATCTTACTTTTTCGTTGCATGCTTTAGATCAGGTAAATATGACGAAAACTCGAACGAATCGTGCTAGGCAAGGTATCAATTTAGATTTACTAGCCACTTCCCACCCACAAATAATAACTAGCTTCTCTGTAGTTGACGGTACAGTCAGACCATAATGTCATAATGGTAGGGATGAAAGTAGTAGCGGTTAGATCTATTAAGCCTGTGAGGCAAGTGTATGTAATTCGCAAAGCAATTATTTCTGAGTTTAAGGTTTTATTTGAACGAAGGCTTGGATAATTTTTTACGCTTTTCGGGAGAAAATACAGTAAAAGATAGTTGGGTAGAGTTTCTACGGATAATCAAAGTAGATTTAGTTAAATATGTTTTGTCTAAACAGTAGGTGAGACGAGGAAGAAGTTTGAATCGTTGCATAGGAGTCATTCACTCGCGATTGAGAAAACTTAAACCGTGCGGTGAGATCCATGAGCTTGGTGATCAAAACTATAGAGAAGTGCAAAAGCTATTTGAGGAAGGATCACGAAAAGAATACCAGGAATATAGATCTCGAACCCTGTTAATATGTTGGCGATTAGAAAGAATTTTGGTCATAAGTGCGTGACACTCGTGGTGGTCAGTTTTCTATTCCTAGCATTATAAGCGAAGAGGGAATTGCCTTAAATAAATCGGCAGAAATAGCTAACTTACTTAACCCGTACTTCCAGAAATGTTTCTCATTAAATGATGGTCGAGTTAACGATTTTACCTCTCGCATTGATTCGGAGATGATTTCCATAGAGATAAAAGTTGATGCGAGTGGAAATTCACTGCAACAGATTGATAGTAAATTCTATCATAAATCAATTAATGAGGGTACTGTCCCAATGCCGTGTAAAAAATTAAACGTCACTCCGGGGCCTAAGAATGATCAGATTATTATGGGTAATTTTCGTTAACTTCGAATTAATGCAAAATAATGGAGCATATTATAGCAAGCTCTATTATTCAGTTTCTTACCATAAAGATAGGAATCATTTGGATCCAACACGGATTCCATAAAGTTAAATCTTTTAAGACGCACCTAGAGTTTTTTGTGAATGATGTATATAAAGCGTAAGGATGTTAGATATCATTCAAAAACGTTATTTCCACGCAGCAACAAATTTCGCGACAACCCTTAGTGTTAGTGCGTCACACAAAATACCGAAGAGTCACGTTTAGCTGTAGTTTATCTTTGAAAGAACATATTGGAGATGCGATAGGAAATTGAATAGAATGCAAAGATTAACTATTAGATCGTTGAGGGGATGCTAATCGTGTTTCAAAGAAAAAAGTCATATAACCTCTTATTCAACCTAGCCAAACGAGAAAATACTGTTTCGCGATTACACTGATTATAACTTTTATATTACAGTTCGTGTACGGCATTTGTTTGATTGGTTGTAAACGATACTATATTTACAGAATTGCTATGATAAAACGGTGAGTGTTACTCAGATGAATCAGTACGCGTAATCATAGTAAGAGATAGAAGACTAATTCTAAGGATAAATTTACTAAGTAAGTTCAGAAAAATTAGGTTCTCAAATGATGCAATCGATATAATGCGACCTCCCTGTTGATGTGGGCCGCTCTGATACTGCGAGGAAGATTAGAGAAATAAATGCTAGAAGGAATCGCATCATGCATTCATTTTTTCCGCGGATGATACGCGAAAGAAATCGATTAGGAAAATAGGGTTAAGGCGTATGCACCCCCTGCCACACGCCGAAAGTCGGATTGGATGGTTCTTACGTAGACATGGACATATTTTTATGGTGTTTTTTTGCTGTCGACATTTAAACTCAATAATCAGAATATGCCGTATTTATAAAACAATATAATTTAAGAGGAAAAATTCATCCGTCACCGCTACGATTGGTCTTCGGTTTCCTTCAAAGTAACTGGGTTGTCCAAATTGTAATGCTACCTCCAAAATACTAACGTTTCAATATCATCTCCTAAATCACTACTACTAATTTATTTCTTCTTACATTCACTAACAGTTGAAGGAAAGTTTAATTAACCTTCTTTTGATTTCAAAAAACTCTCAAAGGCACTCGAAATCAATATTTACAATGATAAAAACCTTACACCTAGAGAAATAATGACAATGTAAGAGAAATTGGCCCTATCAAAACAGGAAATCCAAATATCACTGAGTATTATTATTCATCATTATTATTCAATTATTCATTTTACAAACTAAAATCTCAAAAAAGTTTTAATTTTGTCACATAACCGTGAACATATCCTAGTTTTCTATGCATTTTAGTTTTTTCTAAGAATTTAACATATCATATAGCGATACCGGCCCCTGAAATGTAGAAATTTTTTCGCTCTTTCTACTGCCTATGACCCTCTCCCCCATAGACAAATCCTGGCTGCGCCCCTGCGACAAAGCAATCATTAATTATCATCTGTATATTCATGTCCACATCCGATAGAATCCGTAGATTCTTACACCTGGATGATTATGAAAAAAAAATCAGCTCCGACATAGACCTCCATCCCCGTAATGTTACTAAATTTTCATGTTTTTACGAGAAGGAGACTATTTAACATAATTTAAAGCATGTGGAAAATAGTTATATGTAATCGTTTTTCTCTCAGACTCGGTAACAGTGTGCACATATGCATTATAATTAATCTACGAGAATTACTTTGGAATCAAGAAAAATATAGGATGATTAATAATATATCCATTCTCCTCCATATGATTCAGCCTCCGAGACATAGAGTTAACCACTTCTTTATTGGAATTCGCTCCAGGTGAGAAGATCTAATAACTGACGGAAGCTCTTAGAAAGCTTTATCGGTTCAGAACCTAAAGACGAAGTAAATGAAATTTAAGTGCAAGTAAAGACCTAACGCGATCTCCGAGAAGCATCGACAAAACGTTACAGGGAGGTAATCACAAAACTTATTACTTTTGGTCGTTTATTTCCCCGGGCAATTAGAGAGGTTGATGGAGTAGATTACGTGATGATGGTGTTATTACAACCCCTGCCATACCCATTTGGCGGCTCGCGGGGTATATATCTAAATCTAAATCTATATAATTGGTTTGGAACTACCGCCGAGAAAATTGGAAAGTGTGAACCCGCGAATTTTCCTGGTTGTAGACGAACAATGAATAATAATATGCATAAGAATGTCAATAGTTCTCAAGGCTTTTGTTTACAGACTAAAAATGAAAAAGATTCGCTTGCGCGGTCCGCTAGTTGTCCGTCTTTAGAAGTAGAAGACCTCAATGAAGAAATAGTCACCAATAAGCCTGAGTAAGTAAGCCTGAGCTCCTTGCCTTACGACCGGTTTGTTGTTGCGAGTGACGCATAGGCTTTCGAAAATCGGCTGCACTGAAAGCGAAAGGTTCATCGTGCTTCGAGAAATCAGGAGGCCCTGTCAAATACCTCTAATTGTGGAAAATGAGTAAAAGAATTGTCTTTCAGCGAACGACCTCGAATCCTTGGTAGAAGAGGAATTTTCACTGACACACGAAACATTTTCTTGACCGACAATTGGTGATGAATCGGTTCCGCATCTTTCATGTCCAATGGTTATTTTTCCATAATGAATTGCATCTCTCTGGCAAATATGTATATTCATTACAGGGGCGTATAAATATATGTGGAAATCATATCTTACATTCGTTCATTTCCCGAACAAGAGAAGTTTAAGATAAAAAACTCATTTAACTTAAGCGGAATTCGAGCTCGTGCCCTTCCTATGCCAATAACATGTGTCAGACAGCTGCAAAATCACCTCTTAATTAGCAACTAGTTATAATTATGACACTTCCCAACAAACTGAGAAGTCCATTTTAGCAGCTTATTAATAATTTTATTATGGCAGCATAATCCTGGTTAATTAACTTTATAAAGTCAGACGTTCATAAAATACGTATCAGTGCTAAAAACTTGGGTTGTTTATTAGGAAGTCTTTGTTTACTAAAATACGCTAATATAATAATATTATTTGGGAATATTTTTACAAGTGCAATAACATCTAATTTCCTTAGCACCATGGTGCTAAGGAAATTAGATGGGAGCTTTGAATTAGATGGAAGGAGCTTTGAATTAGCCAGAGGATTGTTTCTACTGGGCGACTGTAAAATGAGGGTCCTGAGTCTAGCTGAAATAGGCTTGAAAAGGAAAAATATACCTTGCACCTGCAATACTTGCTTTGAAAGTGCTCGACATATGGTTAAAGCTTTTCCGCGCGAGGTAATGCATTTCAACGTTTGTTTTGTATTGGAGCCTACAATACTTTGAAGGGATCAACTTGTGGTTAAAGACTCTCCTCGCGAATTATCAAAGCCTTAATGCATTTCTACGTGAATTTCTCCGCGCGAAGGCAACACAATTGACTAATGACCAAGGTCACCGAACTCCCTGTTACAAAATGTAAGACAAGTCCGATATATGCGCAGAAATTGTTCGGTTTTTATGAAATCATGTTTGTTTTAACTTTGGAATTGGTATTTTTCCTTTTAACTCCGGACGGACAATGATTTCATGTATTCTAGGTGACAAATGGTGTATATAAATTTATGTTACGAATTTCCTTCGTCTGCATGATTAAGTTGGGGAAAAATTATGTTCCGTAGACAAAATACAAATTTTACATTGTGTCATAGTTAGCAACTCAGTAATCGCTCTAACGACTTCTCGAATTCTAATTGCTGAATTGGAAACATAAGACTTGTAATCAAAAATCCTCCTCGGAATGTTTATCACAAATAATGAATATCCTATTTTTGAACTGGACGTTTGAAGAATTACATTTACATTAATATCCAGCAGGCAGCCGTAAGACGTATGTTGGAGTGAGAAACCAAACTAACAAAATAACGCCTTATTAGCGCACAAATTATCCAGGAAAAGAGACCATTATAGACCATCTGTTCTCGCTATAATCTCGCAGAACATCATTTTCCTCTAGACTCCAAGATTCTCGCTCTCTAAAGGTGAGAATCACCACATCGCGTATTCCTACTCCAATCCCACTTATTCCTTATTGCTACGCATTATTAAAACTGAATAGCATTCTTCACATTATTAATAATTAAGTTTCAATTATTGTCTATGTATTTTATTGCATTTAAGATTTAAATTGGAATAAATATATATTCAACTTATCGTTCTATAAATACGATAACTATCTGTGAAAGAGAAACGCCGAAATAAACACGACGAACTCGGGGAGAGTTCGCGCGAAGGCTCTAAGAAGAGTTCGAAAGAGAGGAAATTTGTGTAAGTTCTAGGCTCCGACTCAAATATTACCGCTTTTCGAGGCTTTCCTCGGTGTTGCCAGTCAGTCACAGAAAGCAGAATTCCAAATAGTTTCTGTGAAAGCCACTGGTGCGCGCGCAAAGTGTTGCGATAATTTTTTCCGCCACTGTACATAAACACATTTTGTTTCATGAATATCCCACCAAATTGATTACAATTACTTCACCTAAATACATACTCCCAAAGGTTGATAAAAATACGAGGAAGCTCTGAAATATATACCAATTTCTAGTTTCTAAGTTTGAGTTGCTGCTATAGAATGTCGTTTCAAAATCTACAAATGCGCGATGTGACGTCATCGTAATTTCCCTTCGAAGCAATTAGTTACAGCGCTCTGTTTTCAAATGGAATTTTCAATGCGACTTTTGAGAGTCGGATCTCATTCGCGTGAATCAAATAAATTGATCAAAGGCGATGAATTAACACTGGCGACGGCTGCTCTCAAGTTGACGCGCTCCTTGGAATTAAGGGTCGACCCCTTATTAAATGCCGCCGATTAACAACATTTTATGAGCCATTTCAAAATTAATCGATTCTCACTGACTGACCTCGTTCATGGCGGATGGACGAACTCTAAGATTGAATTGAAGTACACAAATAATAATAGAGAAGTGGGTAATAAGGTGTGGCAATTGATTTATTCAAACAAAAAAATCGAAATATTTGTAGGTTGTAAAACGTCTTTTCCGAGAAAAGGGTAGTTTTCCGTAATGAATAGGTTAATTAGAAGAGCGACGGAGGTATTTGTATAATTCATTGTAGATTTTACAGCGCCAAAATGGCTCTGGAGTAACAAATTAACAAAATTTTATGTGGTGACAGAATCATTTCGATGTCAAAATTCTAAAAAAAATACTCGGAAATAAAGTAGCGGATGTTATAACCGAAAACAGGAGGAAATTAAGTGCGAAAAATTACATAAAATGAAAAATAAATTACATAAAAATTTAAATAAAAAATTAAAATAAATTAAGAGAATGAAAACGTCGCCACCTGATTAGAAGGTTTACTTGCAACGTAAATTTAAATAAATAAATAAACCAGAAGTAGAATCTGTGGTCTTTGGCAGCACATTGATGGACTACAATGTCCATTAGTTTCGAAACTGAATGGCTCTTGGCGAGATAATCGATGTAATCCAGATGAAAGTCGTGCCTCAAACAATTACTCTGAGTAATACTTTCTTTATGCACTACAATGGAAAAAGCTAATCAATTAACGGTTAGTAATGCCCTGGTAAATTACTCCTTCAATACATCATTTTCTCTTCTTTGGAAATGGATGAAAACACGCTTATAGAGAATATAATCTACTGGCGAGTTGAATACTGGAGAAATAAAAAATAATCACTGAAACTACCACTGCTACTCCTAAATGCAACTAATTTCGAATAGCGTTCTTTAGTTGAAATTCAGCCAACCATAAATAGGAGAGATTAATGGACAAAATGAAATGTAACTGGTCGAAGAGAGCTTTCAAAAGATCTCCAAATAGTGAAGTGAAACAAAAAACTGAAACAAGATAATGAAAAAGATAATACGCCCACATGAGAAATTAAAACAATTAATAATTATATTCTGATGAAAATTTAAAAAATGCATGAAATTGACGAATAATTATTTATAATTATCAAGGATAATTACACGCTCCCATTATCTATTTGTAAACGACGAAGAATTGCTATAAATATCGTGAATTCTTTGCAAGGGCTGGAAAAAAAACAGAAAACGGGATTAACGTAACGAAAAATATAGACTTATTGAAAATAATGTTTTCTTATCTGGAGTGAGATGAAATTCAGATTAGGAGCTTACCTTTAAAAGAAATGACAAAAGCCATGATAAAGTAAGTCTAACAAAATGCAATTTTTGTTTTCAATTACAAAAATTAGATTCGTTTTTTAGGACAGTAGACACGGGCTCCTGACGCAAAAATAAGGCGAAATATTCATGTTATTTACACTACATCGAATACACGTACAAAGTTACAACACTTGTTAGCAATTGCTTTTAATATATTATTACATACACTGCAAATTGAGTTTCGTCAGGTTACACCCATCATCGAGCAACGATTACGTCACAAACCCCCATACACTACAGAGGCTCTTACAGATTAACAATTCCAAATAACATAACTGTAATTACAAACAACATTAGAATACAAACAACTACAACAGCAAGCCATGATTTATGCAACAAGCCCCTGATACTATACTCTTATAAACATACACTGCAGATAACTCATAAACACGGTCACTTCTGCATATTCAGCTATCATCGTCTCTTGGCTGAGGCACACCTTTTCTTATTTCAGAAACAACGCGAATTGCATGCAGAAATTATTCTAAATGAGTTACATTCAGCTCCGAGAAGTTTTCTAAGGGACCTCGAAATTAGATGAGAAAGAGTGAAACGGTTAAATAGTGACAGTTATTACGTGAACCCAGACCAGGAAATTGTTCCCACGTTTTTCTTTCGCGGCGGAAAAAGACGTACTTTATGCACCGTTTTCTAGATTGTACATCAATATTGAAGTGGAGATTACGGTGAGGATCATAAAACTGCGAAACGAATGCATTTAATTCGGTAAATAAAGAGTAATCTCCTTCAAACGGCAGCCATTTGCAGTGGAAGTACTTGAGAAAGCGAGGCTTGGTCCATCTCTCGAAGGCAACTGGGATCTCATCCCGAAGTTCAAACCCGTCAACATATCACCAGGAGCAACGACAAATAAAAATTCGAAATGAGACGCATAACACCACTTTAGTTGAGCTGGGTTGAACATAAAGCATTCGTTCATCTTTACAATCTTTTAAATCACAACTTTTAAATCCATCCTCCAATTTAAATTCAAAGTCAATTGAATTAATATGTAATACATAAAGTATAATTCGTATAACAACAGAATTTAACTTGAAACTTTTAGACCTTAATCATTTGCATAAAATTTCGATAGCACTAATTAATACACATCAATTGACCCCACGGTTCAATCGCTTAATTTATTTAGTCGATTCATAAATTAATAATTAAAAGAAATCTTCCTCTGGACCACCATGCTTGTTGCTCCTCTTGTTACGCTCTTTAAAGAGACGTTTATAAATGGCTATTAGATAGGCTAACATCCGCACCTAGTCAGACGTACGGAGGGTAAAAATAAGACTTTCGTTAATGCACTTCACCACATTTATCTATAGCCATCTATTATTAAATATATATATCTCTATCCATTATTATCGAAAATATTAAATAGATCTTTAGTGATAGAAAATCTGGCGCTGAATTTAATGTATGAGAGACACCGTTTCTATAGATATCGCGCGTTTTCTGAGATTAAAGTAGAATAATATTTTCAAATCTTGTGAAATTCGGAAAATCCTAGTTCGCGTCAATTTTACATAGAGTCCTATTGGAATTTCTCAGTATCGTTATTTTCAAAGGAAGCGGATGAAAAAAGGTTGAACTCTAAGAAATATTGACTTCCTCGAGCTATATTTTTCGAAAACAGATTTGGTAAAAGAATGTTCTGCAAAACACGTGATCGAGCTTACAATTTATGTTTCTCGGAAGGGAAATGTTCAGATATAAACTACGGAAGCAGTATCTGAGATAGGTCCCTTGCCATCTTTATTTGTAAGAAGAAAACATTATATTAATTTCCACGAAAGACATGAAATAGATTTAGTATTTTGATAATAAAAGTTAATCCGTTTAAACGACTTGAAAAATTACCTTAAAAATCAAATCATTTGAATTCGTTGGAACATTTAGCGATAAAAAATGTATCATCGGTCAAATGCGACTTAATTCGCTGATCAGAAGTGAACGATAGCTATCGCAATTTATACTACTAAATTACTAATTTTCAGTCATCTGCTCGTCACTTGAAACATAGGTTAAGCTGTCATGGGAACAAAGATCTAAAAATTCGCGTGTTTTACCATCCTTATTTGAATATATATTTCTCAACCACAACCGCATAAATGTCAATTAGATTTCACATTCCACAATATAAACAGCTCTTTTGAAATTTATAATCTACCAACTTATTTTTCACAAATATGGCAATTAATTTATGCACTATTAAGATCACCTTTCAAAGAAAGGCATGAAGAGGAATTTCTCAACGAATCTTTTCACTTTCGCATTCCACGAAATTTATTCCAGGAAGAAAGGAAAACTATTACGCCTCGCGACATTCAGGTTTCTATTTCCTTCACCAGGGGAATCCTGCCACGAATATTCCGAGTGTCTTCCATTAATCCTTCTCCGCATCTTCGGCCAACACCCAAGAGAGAAGACTCCGCCTCTCTCACAAGAGAACTGCGGGAGGGTGTCTCTCCCGAGTACCTGCCAGGAATCCTTCTATTGCCAAAGGTGGCTTTAAAATTTACAGTTTCATCCTTTCCTTTCTTCTGCAGGAGGTAAATAATCTCGTCCTATTTTCTTCTGCTCGAGTCTTTCTCGCATCGTGAGTTTCTTTTGTTTCCTTACGTAGAGAGAGAGGATTTATGGTAGTTGCTGTAGTGATCTCTACACGGGTATCTTTCAGTCATACTTAGAATCACTCTGTAGCAGGAAGATCGCTACATCAAGAGGTAAACAATTATTATTTTGAACAATGGAAAGCCTTCGTTTAAATAATTAAACAATAGACTCAGGGGAACCGGATTACCTCGGCAGAAACGACCTCAATCATAAAGTCCCTAATCTTAAACAGAGAACGGATTGTTTTAAATGTTCATTTCTTAATCGGAGAATAATAGAATGGAACAATTTACCTGGAGAAATTTCCCCCTTCTCACAATGCATTCATCAATAGAAATAAAAGGGTTTCGTGATTTTATTGCAATATTGTTTTAATTTTTGAAATATTGTAACATTGTAGTAAATTTTGAAATACTGTATGGTTGTTGTAAATTTTGTAATTATACGTACGACAAACTGCCTTCGGGTGGTTTTCCTTTCGACTAGGGTGAATACCCAAAGGGAGATCATTTTGATTTTTCCCCACAGAAATGACCTTTTAATTGCATTCCTTAAGAACAAAAAAATAAAAAAACGAAGATTAGATTATCGCTGGGATCACTTCAGAGTAAACTCAATAAGTCAAAGCATAATTTTAAAAGACAACAGCATATAGTGGAAGTGAGCCTTTCTTGGATTAATTAATCATTAATTTATAAAAACAGAAGCTATCTAAGCAGCAAATATCGGATGAATGTGGGGGGAAGAATCTCATGAGGAAAGTTCATGAGGAATGAGGAAAGACGATTGCTTTTAGTGGATCTTTTAATTCAACATTATTTTTTCTTCCGTCATATATTTGCAAGATTACTGAATTTCAGAAGTAACATTGAATCGACGAAACCTTACGTGAATTTTAAATAACTGGTAAATAATTGCAACTCTGTAATGCACAAATATGTCATATTCTGATAACTTCTTCAATGAAGATGATTTGAAATAATACGTAGCATTTTCTCAGATTTCCTTATCGAGACCTTACAATGTGTATGAAGACTATGGAAATATATAAATCATTTCTTCACGAAGAGTAATATAGGAAATAAAAAATTGAGCTGTTTGTCCCTCCTATCAGAGATTCGTAAATATAAACTACGAGTAAGTTTCTGGAATTGATTTATTAAAAACTCACAGAATCGAGCTTTAATACCGGTTTCAGATGGCAATGGAAATAATTTCTTAGTTATTTCCTTAATTTCATGTCAGCGAATTTTTGTAGCCAAATTCGTGGACAAGGATTACATTCTTAGATTTATGGTACTGTTTATGTCACGCCAGAGCTCCAAGTTAGTCAGTTAGTTTGACCCTTTATTAGGGAGATTAGGTCCATGTGGGACACTCTTCCACCTAACCTCGTGTGTCGATATGTGCAGATTAAAACAAACAGTAAGAGTACAGTACGACCACGAACTTAGAAAGTATAGGACTGGAAACTGCTGAATTTTTTTGGCTCCCTTAATGTCCGCAGCCGCGAGATGGCAGCACTGAAGTTCGCCCTTAGAAACCATAATCTCATATGGAGTAACCGGTGAAAAAGCACGATTATGATACATATGTAATAAAGAGTAATATTTACCAAACATGGAATTAAGAGTAATTGTTTTATCCATCAATAGGTACTTTTAAATTTAATACAAAACATTTGAATAAGACGGACAAATTAGCGTATCCTAAAAATAGGTGCCTTATATGCAAAACACAGGTAACTTTGTCGCCGTAAAAACATTCTTCGTAAATCACTGAAATGCGCTGAACCGTACCATAGAATGGGGTGACTTTGGACGTTTATTTAGATTTTTAAAAAAATATTTCTGTATTCAATTACATTCTCTATGCTCAGAAAATTTAAATTACATGAAGGTAATTCTTATTCATGCAAATCTAAATATTTTTCTTAAGCAACGGAATTTGTTTAAAAATATAAAGAATAGGCACCCCAACCGATGGGGTGACTTCGGTCACTAAATATGTTTCCTAAATATCGCCTATAAAATTAACTAAATTACTAATATTACGACCATTAATATATTTTAAAATCTTTAAATTATTATTATATTTAATCTTTGTTTAATAGGTACTGAGATAAGAAGTTATTGACTAATTATAACTTTTTTCCACTTTATTTATAAATTTTCAAAAGTTTTAAAAATTTTTTTTCCTCCAAAAACAAAAAGAATGAAAAATTCTTGTAGAAAACTTCTACTCACTGTCACTCGAACCCTTTTAAATTTTTTTCAAGCCTTAGAGTCAGTGTTTTGTTTCTACTAATGAATCTCCGAACCCAAACAATTTCTGGAATTTTTGTCAAAGCACAGAACATTTACTTTTTACTGTTCAAATACGTTTGTACTGAAATTTGGATATCACGAATACTCATAATAAATTTAACAGCACTGCCACTGATTTAATCTCTTTTTCACGAAGAAGTACTTTGTGGCCTCCAATTGTCTTTAAATGTTTCCCATTTTGCTGAGTGTTACTGAGAGAAGTTAACAGACTGAGGTTTCGTAGACTTGTCTCGAGAATGCACGATTTTCAATTTAGTTCCCAATGACAATTTTACTGTCAATGTTGCAAGGAGCAAGACGGATTTGATGGCGATATGTCAAGACAATCTTAATTCTAAAGGGCAGGAAAAAATAGCTACTTTGTGAAATTTTAGATATTGTACTACAAATTTAAAATTTGTGGAGCAGTGCACGCGTGGCCGAAGTCACCCCTTTCTACGGTAACGTTGATGTAAGTTGGAAAGTGCGACCACGTTGTGTGAGTTGGAGATCTTCATTGTCGTTACTGCGCTTGAAGAATTTTGATATATTTTAAGGTATTCTTAATCTTAAAAATGCCTGGTCATCGTTGTATTGCACCAGATAAAGAAACACAGCAAGTGTGCTGTTTGCCAGGCAGCATTAATTCATCCGGGGGCATTCTCTTGCCATAGCCAAGTTAACAAATATGAAAAGTATGGGTGGTTTGGTTCATCCTAATGTAAACCTTCATACGTTCATCCTCAAATTGGAGGAACAATTTGTAAAGCACTGTGAGTCAAATGATGTGCTTGAGCGCATAATTACAGAGTTACTTGAAGGTGATGAAGAGATAACTTTCCCATGCTTTGAGCACGGAAGTGAAATCATAGCATATATAATAAAATATTATGTAACTATGAGGTTTAGACAGCATGCAAAGTTTATAAATTTAAAGAAATTGCATCGAAAAGGAAAACTGCGAAACTGCCTAAAACTTAATGTTTGATCAATACATTTTTTATACCACTCTATCCTTTATGTTTGTATATTGTATAACCTAACTTCACATTTCAGCCTCCCCAAGATGAAATGAAGTCCACGCCAGTCATTAAAAATTGATACTCTTGGATTTACGTATGTTTCAACAATATTTGACCGTATACTCATTTCCTGGAGACTATTTCTGGAAACTTCGATTTTTTTCAGGAAATGTATATACGAGGGTGGTCTGAAAAGTTTCAACCCCAGGTTTTTCAGACTTCTTCAGAAAATTTTCAGAAAACATGCCAAGAAATGTTGAAATGTCGGAAACTTTTCAGACCACCCATGTACATCCTGCGATTCTAGTTTGAAAAGGTCTAGTTGAAAGTAGATGTAACGTTGGTAATTTCAATTATTTTCTGAGTATCCAAGCAGAACACTTCGCTGATCTACGAATAATGTTTTCACGAGTTACTTGTGGTGTGCCCTGAGGGTAACCTGAACTTATTCTTCGGATTTACTAATCTCCCCATTTTATTCAATTGTTTTAAGTACTTATAAATGGATAAATCACTAACTCTGAATTCCATCTTTGGTACATACTACTCCCGCAAAGAAAAAGAGGGAAAAAGTATCACAATCGTGCTGTTTTTTCCATTTACTCCATATGAGATTATGGTTTCTACGGGCGAGCTTCAGTGCTGCCATCTCGCGGCTGCGGACATTAAGGGCGACAACCGATTGTACAGTCAGCATAGGGGAGCTTCTGGGGCGTGATTACGACAAAGAATAAGCTGCTAAGTACCACACAAACAAGGATCTTTTATTGTTATCTTCAGATCTGATAACAGAAATATCGAGACTACTTCATCTACTACTTCAAATGGTTATTAAAAGTAGTCATTCGAAAATCCGTTAGGTTGCCAATAAAAGATCCGCTAGTCCAAGTAGTTCAAGCTACTTTGCCTTCCGAACCTTTCTGATAGTAACTTTTATTGCATTTAATACGAAAATAGCAAATAAACTATTTCCCCAATGCAAGATATTTCATTTTCGGAGGTTTCCATAATGATTAACGCGCTGTTCTTTCGCAAAATGGTGGCAAAGTTGCTAATACGAGACAAATGCGTTCCGAATCCTGTAATTGCTCAACTAGTTAAACCACTTTATCGAAAGGATAGTCATGTGGACAGCGCGTGTGCCTTTGGTGGAAGCGGTCCCGGGTTCGATTCCCGGTGGGAGCCAATGAGCGAAATGAACTAAGCTGTCGAAGCACTTTTAACAACACTACTACTACCACTTTATCGAAATCGTCAGACAAATGCCTTCGACAATCTCTCTCGAGAATAATATTCACTAGTTGTGAAACACTGAAAACAAGTGGGAGGAGAGGCTCAAAACTTCTTCGACGCCAGGACTGTTAATCAAACAGGCAGTAGTTACACTCCGAGAGCAACTTTATTCCGAAAAGGAACGTTTTTTCGGAAGAGGGATTAAGACGAGAGCCTCGGGGCATTGAGAGAAAGAAAACAGATGGAAGGGCAGCGGAGGAAGTTGGCGAGAGTCAGCAAGTTGGAACTGGGGTCTGAAAGGATAGAGGAGACGAGGGATGGGAAATAAAATGGAAATGGTGAAAAGGAATGGACGTATCGATGGCAGTAACAACGGTGCAAGCAGGTGTAACACATGGATTTCACAAAAAATTGGCATTTAAAATGAATATTTAAGAATGAACAATAAAAATGAAAGATAGAGAATGCGGTTAATAATATTTACATCGTCTCCAAGACATTTGAAAATCTCTAACTACCTCAAAGAACCATCTTTCAGAATTGGGTTGAATCTAAAAATCACAAGTGAATTCCAGTGGATGGAGGAAAGTACATTAACTATTTCTTTAAAATAATTATTAAATTTAAGATTATTTAATTTTTTCAATTTTTCCTAGCCTGGAAACCCGGATATACATTTATTAGGGCGTATTAAAGATAGCAATCATAAGCAGACCATTGTTTTGTGATTAAAAAATGAAATATATCAGTGATAGCAGGAAATTGACACCATAAGTTGAGAGAATTTTAAGGGTTAAAGGAAAGCTTAAACGGTCCCTGTTGCTCCATTTTGGTATTATTAAAAGTGCTCCAACGACTTCGGTCATTCGGCACACCACGAATGCGCTGCCCTTTATCCGGTAGACCTTCCTCTATATGGGTTAGATGGAAGAAGAGACTTTTAAGTCTCAATCTCGCCCAAATAAAGACGATTTATAATAATAATAATAATAATAATAATAATAATTATTATTATTATATTGGTCGAATATTTCTATGTTGCTGTGTTGATATATAACGGGATGAAAATTCTATAAAATTTTGCAATTAAATCGAAAAAGTATTTACGATACCCAAATTATGCGACGCATTTCAAAGGGATAAATACTCGTAGGCGCAATAATTTGTGAGTTCTATTGGTTACAACCGGGGTACTCACCCTTTTTTGGTGCCGGGGCACCCAAGGGCATTTCAGAAAGCTAAGCGGGCACCACATAACAATTCCGTCCATGGTGACATTCAGGCCATCCCTTGGCAATATTATTATTTTACTAGTTAACCGTTGGCCGTTTAAAAAAAAGCTCCATGGAAAATAATATCGAGAAAATACAACGTATATAATTTCATTACAACCTCAAAACGTGAGAAAGTCTTTATCTCCGAAGAAGATTTGATTACGTGAAATAAATCAGGTATGAAGGTTTTCGCTGCATGTGCGTCCCGAAAAGCAGCAGTCATTGATTACGGGGAATGTGATACCCTTAAAAGCTGAGCCAAATTGAATCTTCACATTCGCATTATAAACAAAATATTTCATAGAAACGCGTCTTGTTAATCTGAGGCGAAAAGAGGGATAAAGTTTAGACATATTTACCCAAGAACAGACAAGACCAAGTTTCTGAGCCCTTCCCCGCTGAAGCTCTACTGTATCCCCGCTAGTGCAATCCCAAGAAATACTGTTGTAGCGAATAGTAAATTCTTTTTACCGAAGCTTGGCGGGAACTGTGCAAGGTCGATTCGGGTCGACCAGGTTCAGTATCCCGGGATTACAATCTCCAGAAATGCGTAAAAACGTTTCATGCAAAGATATGCCATCGCAGCTGAGGTACTTAGTGGAAGATCAGTCGTATACTCAATCACACTCACTCGCACGGGAAAGAAGAGATCTGCTTACCTGCAAAGAGAGGCAACTCAAATTAGCAAGCGTTCACATATGCAAATAAATATTAGATATTAGATTGCCATCTCACATTTAAAATCGAGATCTCGAACGGAGCGTAAATTTGTTCAATTCAGAATAAATGCGAGTTGACATCCAATTCAAAGTAAATCATTCGACGAAATATTCGCGGAAAATGAGACAAAGGAGTCAAGAAAACAGTTTTGGAGAGCAAATTTTAGACGAACATCGTTACTAAAGCAAAGCGAGTGGGGATTCTCAAATACTTGAAATAACGAAAACGGCATGAAATCGGCGACGTGACAATTCGCACGAAGTGACGTCATTAATCATAACCTTAAAGGCAGTCGAGCGCAAAGCGATTAAAGCCGTCCGCGGCCATTAGTCAGAATGCATTACTTTGCGAACGTATTCGGGGCTACATTGATCAAAACACTGCTGCAATTATGTAAATGTGACGAAGAGAGCAATATATGTCGTGATAATGGCTCTTCCCGACACGCGTCTGCGCAAGAGGATTGACGACTCGCATTTGTTCCTCAGAATTGTTCAAAAGAGAGCATCGCGCAGCTGCTGCTAAAGTTATACTTCCTTTGAATACGCAACTCGATTAATGAGAGAATCCGACCATCGGGAGGGCTAAAATATTTCATTTTAAACTATTAGTAAACACTGACTGCAATATCTTTTTGTTCTAATTATTAAAATAAATTATAATCAATAGATGAAGCCGTTACTTGGTGGAATTCCATATCAATGGCAAAAAGGAAAACTCACTTAGAAAAAATTCCACAAAAATATATCTCTCTACTGCGACAACTCTGTGAGTTGAAAGATCACAAAACATTACAAGAATATATACAAAAAGGCATCACCAAATCAAAAAATGGGAGTAAGGAAGGGGGAGGTTACGGAGAGTTATAAAAACCAATTGTGGGAGGAGGAGGGAGTGGAGGCAGGAGAGAAACCGTTGGGGGGACTGCGTTGAAAACAGGTGCATATTAGTGTCGCAGTAGAGAAATGTATTTTTGTGGAATTTTACTCGGTGAGTTTTCCTTTTTCCATTAAAATAAATTAATTTATAAATTGCCGAAAATGATAAATTCGACAGAATTGCGTTTCCTTTTGCGTAAATAGGCTTCCGAAATGAACAGCGCCTACTGCTCACATTTTGCGAATCGATTCCGATAGAGACGCATTTATATCGAACATTTAAAAATCCAACGATAGAATCAGGTAGAGTAAGGACCTAATGTTTTGGGGCAGAAATGCGCCTCGATCGAGTCGGATGCATGAGGAAGTTGAAATATTTGCGCGTATTCAAACAACAACCTCGCAAGACTTTTGATGGACTATCAGACGCGCAAATATTCCTCTTTGCCATAAAAATGAGATTGATTATCCAATGGAATAATGGACACTAGAAAAATATCAGAGAAATTTCTGAATATGAACACAACAGCTGTCTATTTTATAAAAGCAAACTTATGCTCAGAAAATTGCTATCCATGCCAAGTCAAAAAGAGAACTGCATCGAAAACAGGGGGACATTCTACAAATAGGCAGCAATTTAAAATAATCACAAAAGCGACGAAAATAACTTTATCATAACTTTGGGTTTAATAAATAGTCTTACGTTATGCCTTTGATAATATTCCAGAACATGTGTGTCCGTTAAAAATTGGCGTTAAGTGTGCTTTATTGGGACACATGTTTTTCAGCGAGAAAATTATTCCCTGAATTAGCTTTCGAAATAAATCCTTCAAAAGTGTTAAGAATTGCAAGAATGCATCCGGATTGAATAAATCTAAATTACTGTTGTAAATCCTTATTGCCAAACAATCTTTTATTCTAAATGCAGTAGATCTTCGCGTTAAAGCTCGCTCCATTCATTTGGAAGATCTCAATGCGAAACTATAAAACTGACCGCTTCACTCCTAATCAATAGTTTTATTGGTGTAAGAAATCCGAGCTAAGACTTCAATAAATGAGATACAGAATTTTTTCCTTTACCATTTTAAGAACAACTCGAAGCCAAAAGTATTTAACTGAAAATCACGATAAAATTGGTTTCTTCGCTGTTATTCCATCCAAGCTATTCAAAAAGAAACAGAACTATAAGTAAGTAAGAGAGGTAAAAAATTTCAGTGCGAATCGTACGTGTATTTTAGCTGTTTCAATATCAGTGCAAAAGATAATCTGCGCGGACAAAAACTATGACGATTCACAGTTTTTAATTCTATCGTTCCACTCATAGTTTATCACTCATGATGATACGCGATTCTCCATTTCCACAGGAGGAATGCTAACAGATTCCGGTGTTTAAAAAAGCTCCTTCGAGTAAAGACAATCCAATGAAGTTCTCAGCTAGAAAAGGGGGAAGCTTGTTAAGAAAAAAGGTTCTTTGGTCCTCAAAATCTTTGCGAATTCAAGGGAAAAAAGTACTTTTCGACGTACTTTCCGCTTTTGAGGAAAAGAATAACCAAACCTCTCATTCTCACCCATACACAACAAAAGGAAAATTAAAAAAAACATCAAAACAATCCTGTGCATAACCTTAAACCGTATTTCATGATCCGATTTGCAGCTGATAAGATCCATCTAGTTCCGAATCCCCGGTCGCGAATAACCGCCAGAAGAACTCCGGTGGAAAGGACAAGAAGGGGAATCGCTGGGGAAGGAGAGTTGACTGAATTCCAGGAGCGACACCTCAAGAGCAAGTCCTTTAAGATACATAAAGATGAATTACGATGAAAGGGCAGCAGAAGAAGGCACTTCCACGGGAAGACCGTTGTTGACTTATCAACAAGTATCAATGTTATGGGAAATGGCAAACGGATTTAACTTTAATAAATAATCGGACAAAGAGGAAGTCTGCGTTCCCATAAACTAGATTCTGAATGGAAAGAGGTGTTGGAATAAAACTGAGCTACGCAGTCGGTGATCCTCAGGAATGCGGCCAGGGTCAGTTTGGATGGATATTGGATTGCTAGTTGATGGACTGTGTTGGTAGTTTACCAGCGATGGATGAGTTCTGATGCAGTATTTGTTCGCTCTTGATTGTTGACTTCTTATATTGTCGTAGCTGGGAATTTAACAATATTACCGGCATCATTGCTATACTAGACGAAATAATCATTAATTAATTTCTGAATTTTAGATTCGATTATGTCGACTGAGGTCGGTCATATACTGAATAATATTCCGCGATACTTGGAAGAAAATCATTAAAGAAAAAGCCTTCACTAACAAAACTTGTACAAATTCCACAATACAAATACACCCAAGTTGACCGGTTTCAAATCACGCGATCATCAGAACTCAATTGTGCCGAAACCGGTCAACTTTTGCGCATTTGTATTGTGGAATTATTTGCACAAGTTTTGATAGCGAAGACTTTTCTGAGGTCAGTTATCGTCCCTCTATTTCGGTGCAACAATCTGAAGCACCTTAACTACTCAACTGCTGCATTGTTTACGGATAACTTTAAAATACGATATTAACAAGTTTATTTATCATACTATCATTGGTATTGACTTATCTATTATTTCAATTCATCTAGTTTTATGCATGCATTAATGCTTTTTAACACTTCCTTAATTTCTGGGCCAGTAGACGGCGCCCTAATCGCTGCCCGGAGTGTGAAATAAGATCGCTGTCACTTCTTAATTATCTACTGTTGCGTCATATCCACCTATGCATTGCTACGTTATTTCCATGTATTTTAATGAGATATTTAGCAAATTCTTAAAAGGAATTTATCCGTGCCTATTGCTAGCTTTTCCTTCTTTCTTTTCATAAATGAATTGGAACTGCAGGTGAGTGATTCGGTGCAGTTGAGTCGCAAATTATGGGTTATTACGTGAGAGTGCCTTAGGAGCGTGGGAAGTTTGACGAGCACTGCACTAAGTTAGTGCTCAGTAGTTGACATTTCGCAGAAAATTATTCAAGTTAAATTGCTCCTCAAAATTAGATTGGATGTGAGCTAAGCGGTGATTTACTATAGAAAATACAGCGAAAATTAATTGCAATCATTCCGAGGAAAAAACAGCGACAGATTCGTCACTCGTATGCAAAATCGTCACATTTTAATAGTTTAATTAGTAGTTGTAAAAATCGAAAAAGCACGCGTAATATGAAGGACGCTCAGAGGCTAGAAAGGATTCGCTCCGTTCATACATACACCCCCGATAAGCCAAAGCTCATCGACCGCTGTTTATAACATTGCATTGGACATTATCATATTCTTTCAGTTCCTCATCTCAACTCATTTACCATCTATACCGACATTTTTAGCAAGCATTATTAATTGAATAGTTTAATGAAAGTAAAATTATTTTGTTTAACTGGTTTAATATTTTTTATTTTTCTAATAGTATTAAATCGAACATATTTACTACTGGTATGGATTTACGATGTATATTTTCGGAATTAATTGATATATCATACACAAATGGTAATTGTAACACACAAACAATCGGAGAAACTTACAATGATAAATGTAAGATAAACTAAAGTTATAGCCTGCTGGAATTTCTTTAGAATTGCATGAATTCACCTTTAAATTTAGAAGTGATACAGTACGTTGAAGGATTCAGTTAATTGGGCAGTTGAATTCCAAAAATTGAACGAAGTTAAAAAGACATTTAATCATTATTGAAATAGCATAAGCTACGTCTAATGGGAAATATGAGATGTCGACTACCGAAGGTGTTGATCTGAAAACAGGAAAAAGGTTCTCATATAACTTACTATTTCTATTATTATGAATGGTGTATAGCATCAGAAGCAGCAAGTTGGACAGCGAGGATGAAATAACTAGTTGGTTTAAATCGTTTGAGATTTGGTGCTCTGGGAAAATTTTGATTATACCATGAATGCTTAAGATAAAAAATGAATAGTTTAAAAGAAGAATGATAGGAGGGAAATTTGAGTTTTGAGTTGAGAAAATTCCAATTTTGTAAAACGCATCGAGGAACTCGAAAAAATGAGAAAAAAAGAGAAAAAAAGAGAGGGAGAAAGAATTTAGCGTGTTGATGAATATGTGTTTATTTTAGGAAAGCTCTATAACACGGCACATTTTTAAATATCGATACTTTAAAATAAATAAGGATTTTTTTTCTTCCGATCCGTCTCAGATTCCAGACCAGTACGCACAGGATCAGGAGTGGGTGGATTCTCGTTGAATCAGGCACACTAAAATATATCATCAGTAGCACTATCGCCATCGCTGATATCAATAACAGGGCGTTTATAAAGTTAAACAGACTTCCCCACTCTCCATGATGCTCAAGAATGCCCAAAATGTACACATTATTTATAGGCCTTTAAAAGGGTCAATGGTTTTGAATGCTCGATAAAGATCAAACATCAAAACGATGAGCACCTACGCATGCGCAGTCCAAATGCAATTTAGTGAAGCACCAAATAACAGTTTCCGAGCAGTAAGTGGAGGTGCTGAAAGGCATTGATTGAAGATTTGTCACGGCTTTTATCACCCATTCTGCAGAGCCTCTGGAAGAACGACGTTTCCAAATAGAACACCGAGAGGAAAGAGGTTTACACGCACAGTCTAGTTGGACCATTTAGGTAAAGTAGAGAGGGAAATGAGGCTCCCGGATAGTCATGTGGACAGCGCGTTTGCCCTCGGTGAAAGCGATCCCGAGTTCGAATCCCGGTGGGTGCCAATGTGCGAAATGACCTAAGCTGTCGAAGCACTTTTAGCAATACTGCTACAAAGGGAACTGTTAAATTAAAGAGAAAACTATCATCAAAGGGCAATGAGGGAATTTAGAGAGAAAATATGTTGAAAGTAAACGACAGCGAAATATTCAATGACTGAATGAGGCAAAATATAATACGAAGGATTCTTGTTACGAATATTTGCTTTTATTGAATCCTCATCATTATTTGATAAAGAATAAGTAAAATAAAAACGAACAATTACAGAAGGCTTCAAAGAAACATGATAAATCGCTTGCATGAAACGAATAGGGATCAAATAAAAACGAAATTGAAATGAGAAAAGCACTGAAATAGAATGGAGAATAAGACAAGATCATTAAGTCAAAAGTTTGCGAAAGATATTGCAGAAATCTAGAATTATATCATTGCAGAATCATAATTCAGGATTTTAAAATACTAACTAAAAATAGAAAGGAAGAAATCGCAATGCATAGGAAACTCTCAATATACGAATAAGAGATGAAGAAGCATAGGCGCTGATCAACGAATGAGGAGTATTGGAAGATACTGCTGATTTGAAGAAAGAATTAACTCTACATCATAGATTCCCAAACTTTATTTCTCCGTTGACACCTTCTAATATATCATGGGCCCCCTAGCCTGCCTTAAGTTGAATTACTCATTTAAAAAGCCATATATGGTTTCCATTTGATTATATAATCTTTTAAAATAGGATATCTGGCTTCCAAATACTCTTAAACACTCTCTAAAATTGAAAAGAATCTTGGGCAACCATTTTTGTTCTCCCTGACATGGACCCCGGAAATCTGTACGGACCAATTAGGGAACCTACGCACTAGAACAACAGAACACACATTAGTTTATAATAAGTGTGACGAGTGGAACTAAAGTAGAGGTGTACGACCCACGGCAGGTCACCCTTAACGGGTGGAGTTTATTTGGATTTGGAAAGGGAATCAAAATATCCACGAAAAAATGTTTGCAACAAATGGACAAAATACATCCCCTACAAGGATTTATTGAGAAGATTATTAATGTATGTTGACTACATAATTTTATTTGTTTATTAGAATTTCCGCCGCAGTCAGACGTTATTCTGGCGGCAGGTTAATTATGACATTATATTAGATTACAACTATAAGGTTACAATGACCTTTTTATCACAGTTAAATTAATATACAATTTTAGATTTGTAAGGGTATGACAATATGAAATTGAAAAACAAACAGACAAAAAACATAATCATCCATGCAAGATCTCTCAAGGTTCTTTATCGATTATCGAAAGTTTAGTGCTTGTGCACTAAACTTTCGATAATCGATAAGGAACTCAAATCTACCACGATTTTACGAGAATATTCTCGTTGATTTCCCGTGGTAGATTTGTGAGAATGAAAATTCAGGGTAACGACAGATTCAAAGTAGTATTAAGAAATATGCTACAATTCTCTAGATGTTGCTTCGGCAGCTTAAGTCATTCCACACATGGTTTTCCACTTTCAAAACAAAACATAAGAATTATGAACTGATAACAGATTTTGCTTAGCTTTCAGATGAAATGGAGTAAAGACGCGCTTCCAAAAGACCTAAATGCAAAACTTCTTCAAGGATCGAAATACGCGAGCAGAGAGTTTGCTGAAAAAGGAGTTGGATTTAGAAACTACAAAGCCTCGGATAAGCCGAAAATATACCGACTGAAATAGACTAAGGATAGAGGGCATCCGAACCAATAAATAACGTTCATAAATCAATGTCTGACCTAATTACTCGGCTGAGGAGATGGTCACTGCGAAGGCAAAGCGTCACGCGAAGCGCCCAACTTGAAAGCGGCGAAAAAAAGAACTTTTTCCGAAACACGAAATTCCTTCCAAGTGATGCGTCAAAAACGAGTGTGACAGCCGTGACGAGTGATTGCAGTGCATTCGCTCGAGAGGGCACCCTTTCATGCACGATTACTTCTCGGTTGACGTGAAACCTCTCACTTAATAGCTGCCAATCGCTTCCATTATCTCAGGAATAATTAAAAACACTTGGCGGTGATCTATTGGCTGACTTCATCGCTTTACTATTCACCACATGACTGATTTATTTAAGATTTCAGAACATATTTTAGAGAGATTATAAAGAACAGAAAGACCATCGAAAAGCATCTTGTAGCATACATGCAGCCCTATTAGCAGCATGAAGACTTTATTTAAAGAATAATCAACCAAAATTTTTATAATTCTGTCGACAAGAAATACTTGCTGTCATACGATTCACGCTGTATCCTAATTGACAGCAAAAGCATGCAAATATCATTAAATCGTAAAGAAAGGAAACTCACAATCTCAAATTATGCCTTCAACTATCGGAATGCTTCCCTAAGTAAAAGATTTCCAAAACGAATTAAAAGTGATAAAACTGGAATTAAAATTTAACGCTGGAACGCTGGATATTTGTATGCCACATACAAATAATGTATATCATCATTTCAAATTGAATATTGTCCGAATTTGGATCCGCAGCCGATATTTCCAGAAAATAAGTGCAATAGGAACGGATTTCAAAAATACCTAACGCAATATTTTTCCTTATTTTACGATGATGACTTATTTCTGAATCAGATGGATAATGGAATAAAAAATTGAAACAAAAACAAACTTAAAATTTAACTTATACTTTCAACCAATATACCTAATAGTGACTAATGTAGAAGAAACTCAAGGATAGGGTCAAAGGTACTTTGAGAGTAATGAAACATTCAGTCGGATGAAAACCAAATTTTACTTAATATTAAAGAACGAGGTATTTAAGTAGAGTTCAAAAGGATCCCATAAAACGCATAAATACGAACATGTGGCAGAGACAAGGAAAAAGCGATGGAGGCCACATTTTAATAAAATAAACTTAAGATATTAGTTCACGGATATATTTAAATTCATTTAAAGAGAAATAATTTATTTAGTTAAAATTAACGATAATACAAAATTCACTCAGGCTATGTGGCATGTGATAAATCATCACCATTCAATGCAGCAAACACAAAACACGAAAAAAATAGTTGTTCAAGAAATCTTCAATACCCAACAATTGATAGGATTAAACTATGCATAGAGATTTGCAAAAATGAATGAAAATATTGATTCAAAGAACTTTACTTTCGTTAGTGTTGTTGCATTATGTTGTTCGTGCATTGTTTCGCCTCTGGGAGGATTACGGGTGAGCTTTCGGAGAGATTTGCAGAAAAAACTGCAATCGCACGTGAATTCCGACCGACTGCAGGCAGCGCACATTTTTCGCACGCCTCGAATGCCCGAGTATTGTAAATAATCTGATAAAAGCGTGCACTTGTAATTTTAACACGCGCTTTACTGCTGAGGGGAATTCAGATGCCGCCACCGAACGCTTTCGCATTTCCGCGTGTATCCAGCATATTTGCGAGCTTTAATCTCTTTCAGATCTGCATAATTAACCTTTAATAAAACCCGCTCGATGCTACTCGCCAGTTAAATATGCCATCGTATAAATGATCAGCTGGCGTCCAATGAGAAAAATCAATTTGCGAGCGAGAATTCCCACGTTAGTGCATGGCTGTGAATGGAGTGCTGCACGGATGATGAATTCTAAAAGAAGGGGACTAGCAATATTAGAGCAAATCATGGATTTGATTGGGAAATCACCAAAAATATGAAAAAATCGGCAGCTCGTAATCATTAAGATCAGCAGTGTTTGCAACAGCAATTTCAGATAATATATTTCCGTAAGTCTGTTAATATTTACTTAATTTATTATAATGTTCACCCTTTTGGTAATTGGGAAAGGCATTTAGGCCATTTGGAAAAACCGCACCGAGTAGCACATATGGAGTAGAAACACGAATAGTAGAGATAACACAATATTGGTATGAATAGAAATCTGAAGTAGAGCGAAAGGTGCTTCAGCTGAGATCCCACTCCCTCTGGGAATCGAACACGGTACCGATCTTACACTCCCCGAGAACTATAAAGGCACGAGGGAGCGCACATTTACACTAATCGAAAGCAGATGAAGGCGAAAGAGGTTGAACCTTTGAGGGAAATCATTCATTAATTTGATCATCCAAAATACTCGATGAAAGCATTCCATTTATAGTATATACTCTGTAATTTCAGGATATGATTACTTCCTAGCAAGGGTTACATTCACAACAGGGTTTTGTTGTTGTGGGGTATATGGAAAAAATTGCGCAGTAGCAAAGACAAACGAATTAGGTACTTTCAAGTTACAGAACTGGCCAAAAAATGTACAACGAAAGAGAAAAAAACTTTCTCGAGGAAAAGTCTATTTCGAATGGTGTATTAAATTGAAAGGCCGGAAGTTCCAAAAAGGGGGAAGCATTTCACAGTATTACGAATCTAGGTTATTGGATAGGACGAGCGACATATTATCTTACCCTTGGTTGCAGTTGCAATGAAATTTATAAACTCTTTCACGGCAATGAATCAAATTATTAAAAATAAAAAATACTTTGATCTAAATAGTATGGTTGTGGGATTCAGTGAAAATCGATCTAATTTCTATACAGTTTATTTTATTCCTTTAACTTAAATTCTCCATCCAAAGTTTTTCACTCTTATTTGCGAGGACTTGTATACCTCTGCACAACCACTTCAGAGAGGTCATATTCGCCATTTCCAGAATTCAAAACTTTCATACCCTCATCTCAAGTGCCCGTACTGGACAAATCTTCCCTCCTGCATCAAACGCAATCAACTTTCCTTCAAGTACCTGGAGTAATGTTCAACATAGCACAGATTGAGAATGGGGAAATTGGATGTGACGTCACAGAAAATGATTAAAAGGAAAATACGGAAGAAATGTCCCGCAGTAGCTTGATTGGTGCATTACCATGCCATTGCGGGGGAATATGTGGGTCTTTGTGCACGATGCAAACAAATCTGGAGAACAAGTGAAGGACGATACGGCGAATTAAAAATTCAGCTTTAACGGTCAAGGCGATTTCAAATCCCTTTTCACGAATTCACGGAATGGAAATCGATATTACAACAGCAAGCCGTTGCAGCACGAATCCGAGGCCTCCCGCCACGAGAAACACAGCGAAGATGTCACCGAGTATTCGAAACTTAGGATCGATCTTTTACATAAGCACTACGACATCAACATTTTACGAAATAGGCCATATTAGAATGGGATCTTAGTTCACAAACACGCAGCGCAAAATGGCCCAAAAACGTTTAACATGCAATTGCAAACCTTCAAATGTCTTTTTTCTTAAATGTACTTTTATTGTATTTTTAGAATCCAGTAAGTATACTTAACCCATTTCTACGTCATTTCGCTCCATTGAAAATTCATAATTTACTCTAAAATATCGTTGTAAAATCTAGGAAATACATCCGAAATCGTTAAATAATATAGATGTTACACCCCAAACGTGTGATTGCCCATTTCATGAATTGGGCAATTACACGTTTGGGGCAAAAGGAACCCTACCTACCACACTCAACCCATCGGCGCCGCGCATATTTCACGATTTGTAGCGGAGATTAATTAATTAATTAAATATGCGCGATGCCGATGGGTTGAGTAGAGTAGGTGGGGTTCCTTTCACCCCTTTTGCCCACTTCATGGAATGGGCAATTGCACGTTTGTGGTGTAACATATACATCGTTTTGTAGGGACGTTTTATCCTAAAAGTGATTCCGAATGTTGAAATTTTAATCATAATACGCTTTGCTTAACATTTTGTGCAAGTCCACTATCCAAAAATAGTCAACATAAATAATAATTCGAGGACCTAACCTTGTGAAAGCGTAAAATGCATAGACAAATTTCTCTCTCTCACGAGCGAAGAAGAGTAAGGATTCACCAAAAGTACATTTTTGAGTGCGATTATTCCGTAGCTAAAGGTTACTTATTTGCATAAAATTCAGAGTTGATCAGATAATCGCTGGTTAGCACAGCCCAATTATATGAATGACCGCTTCGCAGAATCTTGCAGTCGTTACGAGTGCATAATGATAAACACTGACCAAATCCTTCTTCGTGCATAAGCACACTTTGAATAAGCGCATAGAAATTCTTTTGCTGACGTAACGATCGATTGCCTCTTTCCGACTCGGATGTGGGAAAAAGTGAATGATAATGACTTATGGCGGAGTAAAAGAGTTCCTTGAAATGTAAATAAAACGCTCGGAGGTAAGGGGAACCCTCACTTTATAATCTCAAGCGCTTGGAGCAATTCTTTCTCGAACCATTCAACTATTCCACTCCGCCGCACCTCCTCCTATGCATTTTCTATCTTCTTCTTTTGCGGGAAAGAGGATCGCCAGGAAATAAACGACCCGGAATGGAGGGGAATAAATGTTTCTCGAAATAATAAATCAACGGAGAGCTTACATAAATAGACGAAAAAATTCGAACCCGAAGCAGCGGGATACAACTCGGCTGAAGTATGAGGTTAAAATAGTTGAAAGAGGAGTAATTTTCATTCTGTGGAGATACAAAGAATGGCAAAGTCTTCCCTGAATTTAAGAAAGTTCGGATGGAGGAACCATTGTTACCTAGCCTATTTAAATTAAACAAAAGGATGTTTTGAAAAATATAGATCCCGTAGAGTTATGAAGCTGTTTTTCATCCTCGGCTTTTACACGGGAAAACTTTCATTATCGATATTTGTGATTCGAGGCACGGATATGAAACCGTCGCATATCAAACATAAAACATAAGATAAAAAAAGGTTGAATTAACTTCGAAAACTACAAAAATAAATACAATATTGATTATATCTCACTTTTTGATTAAGTACGGCATTAAAGAACAAAAAATATGTTTACTGGCGGGATTGAATATCTAAATGCGAGTGTAGATGTCATGATTTGGGACAACAGCTTTAATCACCCGGAGGATACTGCATTCAAAGTGACACCAGGAGTGAGATATTTAGTTTTTCTTATTTATACTATAATTTATAATATCCAATTTCAAAAATTCATTAGAGAATTCATACGAACTGAATCAATTAATCCCTTGGTGATGTAAGGCCAAGACTTTCATCTCGAAACAGAAACAAAATGAGCATCGTTGCCATAGGATCGACTCATAGGCAAGGAAAACATCGGAGAACAAGGCGATAAAGTTGAGCAGAGCGGATTGTCATAAATTCGGTGGAAATTCTGGACAAGGATATGTTAGAATTTGCTTGAATACTTGCTCTGAAAACGGGCTAATGGGGTTGCGCAGATTACTTTGCGGCAGTGCCTTCGAGGCCTCTGAGGAATTAACCCTTCCTCTAACTCTTCCAAGTTTTTCCTGCACGATCCGTGACTGGGGGAGCCGCTTTACACCTGGCCGTATAACTCCGACGGGATCATCAAAACCCGGGACGACCAATAGGAAAGAGGTTGCCTAGCACCGCAGGGTTCGGCTCTGCCTCAGAGGTTTTCCACGCGGGAATTCCGGACAAGATGTATTTTATACGACTTTTGTCCACCAAAGGGGTTTTATTATGCTACGAGGGGAAGATTCTCCAATCCAATCAATTGGAGCGAGATTTAAAGGAACTGTTTGTGAAAGAAAGAAGAAGCGTTAAAGAAAGCCCAGAAACAAATAGAAGACGCAAAGTTAAAGATTTCTCATCGAGACCACCGATCGGTGATGTTGAAATGAAACAGAAGATAATGAAAAATGGTACATAGAAATGGGAATGCTCACAGGCAACAGCATGTAGGAGTTTAGAATAAAACAGACAGCGAAAATAAATTTGTATCCTATCGATACTGTCGTTGGAAGTTAGTTGGATTTTAAAAAACCTACATCAGAAAACTGCATATTCTACAATGATGCACATTCTGCAATGCAGGAGAATACAACGGCGCAAATAAATCTTATCTGGTAGTTCGGCTTCCGAATGCTCTCAAATTAAAGTGTGAAGAGAACGTACGCGATTCATACCACTAAATCTCAATTTGGGAGACGGCAGAGTAGTGGAAGATTCTCTAATCAAACTCGCTCGAAATTAAACGCATCAAAAACGACTGGTTATCATACGCTAATGAATAACCAGAATAAAAAAGCACTTGCAAGCAGATCAGTAAATACTCGACAAAACTAAAAGTCATCGGATGAGAGAATTGGGCAAGATCTGTCTGCCGCTGTGACTGAATACAGGCTGACATTCGGGAATCGGCAAGCAGTTCTTGATTCGGGGGACCAAGAACAGGAAATAATTCCAGACTCACAGCTGCTGATTTCAAGCTACACAACGGTAGAACTCTACTTTTGGATGGCTTCTTTCCAGCAGAAAATAGCCCAAAAAGAGAACTTTAAATTAGGTGGCGGGAAATCTGGAGTTAGAAAATGCATTCGACAACGGAGCAAATGAATAGTTCGTAAATAAAAGGAGATAAATATGGGTGCTGGTCCACGGTGGAAATAATTCCGCTGAAATATTCCATCGAGGGCAATGCACCGCAAGGAGCGCAGAATTCTCGTGACCGAGCGATCCGATTTTCACCTCAAATGCAATTTATTACGATTTTTTCCCGAAGAACGACCGAAATTGAATGAAATAAAGCGATTCGATACAACGAGGTAAATTGCTCGCGCTGCTCGATTATATTTCTTTTTTTTCGACGAGAGCGCGTCCTACTTTTATATTTTTCCTCCGAGCAAACTACTTTTCCCGGTCAAGAGGATATGCACCGTTTAATCAATAGATTTAAAGAAGCTATAGATTTAAAGCGCTCAATAGAGGAAATGTGCGTTACGCACAACACGGAATGAATATAAACGATAACCGAACTATCGAAATACATTTCTCTATAATTATTAAGAGACAACAACTAAGTTGAAGCCATTTGATGTGACATTATTGTTTTTTCCAATCGATGGAATTACGAGCTGAAAAGTATGGAGATAGTTGGAAAGATAAACAGATAGAGGAAATCTATGACGTGCAACACAGGGTGAATGTAAACCTACTAATCAAACTATCGAACTATTGATATTCTCAAGAAGTTATATGTTGCATTTGTTGAGTCTATTATTAGGTATGGCTTTACTGTGTGGGGACTTGCTCGCAAAACTCACAAGAGAAAACTGTATTCAATGCAAAATAGAATAGTTAAATTAATATATAGAAATGTAAAAACCAGAGGTAATTCAAATGCAATTGTTTCTTTTTATGTAAAAACCATTTATATGTCTCTGGAATTACTTCCCATAGATGATTTACTGCAATACTTGCTTGTTGTGGATAACTATTACAATTTCAAGTTAAAATCTCAGAAAATTAAATCTCACAATATGGACACAAGGAAAAAGTTTAATCTTGAAGTGGCAAGATTTTATAATCAATATGGTGCAAATAGATTAAATGTTGTAGTTCCAAACATTTTTAATGATCTTCCTGACTATATGCATGGGATTAAAAATATTTCTTAGGTGAAAATGAATATGAAACAACTAGTTAACAATAAATAGGTGAACACATTTATACATATGGAGCACCCCCTGGTGAGCTAGAATTATCTCAGGGGGACTTGAATGTACCAATACATTGTTTTATTTTTTTGTAACCCATTTATCGGCAGTTGCGGTATTGGATTATAATTTATCTACTTTGTAATACTTGATTTTCTTTTTATTTATGTAAATTTATGTCAATAAATATATGTAAAAAAGACCTCTAAACGAATCAACGAAGCTTAGGTTCGCATTTCGTGCAAAACATTGTTTATAACAACGGAAAGAGTTTGTTCTCACACTGATCAAAACACAGAAGCGGTGTTTAAAAATCTTTCCCATGAAAATGGATGTTAATCATGAAATAATGCGGTCACAAATGCCCTTATCTGAGCCGATTCTATAACGTCTGCAAAGTCACGCTTCGGTCTCGTGTAGTAGTGAGGTAGAAGTAGCCGAGTGAGATAGGGAGAGATTTTCTCAGGAATGAAAGAGCAGAGGAAAAAAATTAAAAACATTAATTATTTCATTATTTGTTCTTTCATTCTTCCCTGCATCGATTGATTCCATCCGTATTCTACAAAAAATGATTTAAAAAACAAAACAACTGTTGTTCAAATAAAACTTAAATACAGTCTACCCTGAATATTATTAGGCTATATATAATAAAAAAAATTCTTTCACCAGTGGAATAATGAATGTAATCTACCAAAAGCGAAATAACAAGCAAATAACTTCCTTGTTAATAACGATGACAAGAAAATTAAACAATAGACAGCTACATAACATTTTCCAATCAACGGATATTCAAATCATACAAGTTCACGGTTTCAATTATTTATTTATTAAACAATGCCGTCGCAGGAGAACAGGTGGTGATGTTAACATATATAGCAATTAATAAAATAAAAAAATATTCCCTTGCATCAATGCAAAAATCTGAAAAAATTATCCCTACTGAAACTGATTCATTCACTTTAAATGACTTAATCAAAATATGATCACCTGGCTTGAGTGTAAAACTGCTCATAATTCAACCGCTGTAAACCAACATAACAAAAGTAAAATTATTTCACGGTATCAATGGGTTAACTTTTCATATAATCACGGTTAACCTTCAAAAACTATCAGTACTTTAATGATCCTCGGAAAGAAATAAAATGACCACAATCACACTGCCTGATTAATTTATATTTGGAGAGATTTTACAGCCGATGCAAGCTGTATTTGATAAATCAAAAAAGGAACAAGTGTCAGAAAAATTTTAGTGCTCAATGCATGAGCGTGACGTGCATCTGAAAGCTACTTAAAAATTTGAAGAGGAGTACTTTAGAGAGAACGAGCGAAAATTTCATATGAAATGTGGTGTTTAGAAGAGCGTGTTGGAGTGCTTTATTCAATAATTCATTGCCAGCAATAAAATAAACGACCAAGGTTTATCAACTCTTTCTAGGAATGATTACTGGTGGAAAAATAGAGAAGACAACTCTGACTATTATGATTCTCAGAATTTAGATGCGTCAATGATTAAAGCCAATAATTGCTGAGAGCTTACTATCGAAGAGCTTTTCGTTCTAGTTAGCAATAAAGAAAAAATGCATTCGATAAATTGAAAATACCAGAATTTTAGCCGAATAATATTTCCGAAAAACAGTGGAATTCAATCGCTGCATGACTTTGAAAACAGATATTAAAAATTAAGAGCAGAATTTGTAGGACTTATCCTTTCGAAAAGTTGCTTTCGTGAATTATGAACAAGAGTAGTAATTTTTACAAATGCTTCATGTAATTTGCGATATTTATTTTAAATTACAATTCCTTTAATGTCCACCAAAAAATCGTTGTACTTGGGATTAAACAATAGGCAATAAGAAGACACGTGCCTAATAATCGAAGGGGCACCCAACCCATTTTCCGTAAACCCTCCATCAGCCCTCTCTGCAAGGGTCGGAGGAGACATGCTAATTGAGTGGTTTTGAATTTCCTCCATAAGATGGCACATCCTTCCAATTGCAGAGGAAAGGGGAGGCCGCAAGGAGAATCCGTTATTTCCGAATAACTTAATCCGGGCGATACATTATTGATGAGAGCACACAACCCACGGTGAAAGCCCCGCTGGATTTGCTACATCTCTCTTAGGCATGATCACTTTCTCCAGAATCCCATACAGCCAGGATATTTCTGCAAAATCTCAAGCCATGTAATATCGCTAATTTAGCCTTGCAAATATTTTGCAAAAGCACAATGAACTGAAATGAGTAATTAAGTTAGTTCGTTGATGGTGATTGCCGACGTTGGTTGTCATGCGCTTGATTAGACAGCAATAATGCGTTCAGTTTCGAAATAAGCGAATTGGGATGCATCGGCCGATCGTTGGAAGCCTAAGTTTGGCGACAACGCGTGAAGGGGCACTTAATTAGGTCTTGATGGCCAGATAACGGCCTAAAGTAGGAAATAAATGTGCTTAGAAAAGCGACTTGGTAAAAATGAGTCGAAGATAAAACTATCTAATGGCCGTGACTTAAAAGAGTTAATCGCCACGCAAAAGTTCACCTGCACTAAAAATATTAGAAGAATGGAGATTCACGTAAAGTTACACGTGTACGTAGAATTTAAAGAAAACTGTACTTCATCAATGTATTTTCAAATTCCAATAAGAGACGCATTATATTCTTTGAGGATGTACCCAAAAGAGGCGTCCCTTACATCTTGTCACAGCTTTTTTTTTAGGATCCTTAAGCCCCTTCTGTCATAGTCTTGCTGTTTTTACGTCTCTAGACCCGAAGGATCACGTGACTTCCTTATCACAATGATATCACTCGAGGGGTAGTCGAATGTATCAGATACGCAGCCATCCATCACTGACTTATGAACGATCGATAGAGTGAATAGTCACAGGGGTAGAAAGACTGGGCCCGCAATAGGGCCGATATTCAGGGACCCAAATTGTTATCCACACGCACATAATTCTGCAAAACAGCATTTCCCACTTAGTGAGGATAACTCGGATTGTAGGTCTTCCTCAATCACATCAAATAAACATTCTTCAGCGATAATTCAGGTGGAATTTCATATTTACCAACTCAAAAATTACGAAAAAAATTGTACAATTCCACAAAAAAGGGAAAAAAAAATTGAAACAATTGTACAAGTTTTTTCATAATTTTTGAGTCACGACGAAGATTACTTCAATCGCACCACAGTTATGCAGAAATATTTGAAAAGTATCAACCAATCCAAACTATTGAAATAATTGCGACTAGAATTTGCAAACGGCCAAATCGAGTTGCTAATAAGGCAAAAAAGGCGAAATGTTAACCTATAATAATGAAATGAAAAAACAAATAGAGGATTGTTTCGAAGAGAGGACCTGTGGCGCCATTGCGCTCAACATTTTTCGTTTCTTCTCGAAGTCTGGCGGAGCGGCCGAAGAGTGCTTCTCTTGTTTACCGAACCGCCTCCGATTGGCGAAACCCAATCATTGGACTTCGGCTTTCCTCCAAACTTTTTTCACACAAATTGAGAAGTTCCAAAAAGGAGTTGAACGTTTTGTGTTTCTCGAAAGAGTTTATTTCCTCGGGTCTTAATTGTCGACAGAAAAAAATTCAATGAGCCAACAGCGATCTTCTAAAAGAGACTTCGAGAGTTTTTTATATAAAATCCCCGTCGTCGGAAGAATTATTTTCAATTATTAAACCAAATAACATAAAACAATTCGACTGAAACATTACAGAGAGGTAATGATAATGAGATAATCTAGATGCGTAAAAACTAGGAGTCAGGACGGAATTACAGCAAACAATTCCTTCGGCTTTATTGACCTAAATAAACTATTCGACAAACAAATTTAAATCATCTTAAAACATCGGATTTAAAGAAACTTTCATTAAACCTTTGATACTTGGGAAAAATATAACTCGCATAGAAAATGAATGCCACATGACGAAGTCTATTCAAGGACAAGGGCCAAGGATACGCTAATATTTTTATTACTATTTGCGAGTTATTATATATATATACCATGTATAGAGCATTGAACATTATGAAGAACCAACGTATAATTCTCTGTAAAACGTCATGAAAAACTGACATAGGTTCATGACCGCTACGGTAGTCCTGTCATGAACCCCGGAAAAAAAGAGTAAAACAGTTACAAATTTTATTATAAATTCATTATTAAGTTGTCATGTAAATATAATATATGTATGAAATCATTCTGTGGGAACTGTATGTTATCAAGTATTTATTTTATGTTAATTATGTTTTATCGCTAGTATATATGTATGTATGTATAAAAAACTGCCAGGTATTTATTACATTAATATGTAATAAATAAATAAATAATAATTAACACGATATCTAAAGTTAACGAAGCTCATGGAATTAACACTTGAAACTAAAAAGTATAATCATTAAACATATCTTGAAAATTATTTTTAAAAAGATATGGATTGAGGAGGACTGTATATTTGCAAAAAAGTAAATGAGGATTATCTAAGGGAGCCCATTACATTTGATTCCGTTATCTTCACAGATAAAACAAACAGCCACTGCTGCTTCCGTAGAAGGGCTTTCCTTTACTACTGGCTGACAATCCAATCAATACATTAAAATTTTAAATATGACTGATTCGAAGGACCATTCGACAGCTGATTTTTAATTTTCAGAAAGTGGATTTTCAACGACGGCCGACTGAGTTTCGAAGGAGAAAATTCACTGATTATTATATTTAGGGAGTGAATGAAAAACTCAATTGAACGCCAAAGGCGGACTTAACGATAATTTACCGCTAACCACGAAAAGAATGAATTTCTCGTTCGATTTCCGTCACAGTAAGTGCTCGCTGGAAACTAAACAGAGTCTTCACAACAGGCCTCCGAATACCCAACTAAAAGAGACCGACACTGTTGTTAAAGAAATTCTGAAATATTCTTCCAATAAGCCAAAGAATAGCGCTAAGGAAAAGAATCGGAAAAATCTGAGAAAAGGGTAAAAAGCCTATTTTTATTCGGTGACGCAGGATGAACTGCCGTGTAAGGAAAAAGCACGCGTAACAAGACATTTTGGAGAAATGACTTCCAATATCAAACTAACGGGTGCGCCGTAACGATAAACAGAATACACGAATCAGTTCCTTGGCAAGAGCTACTTCGAATATAAGTATGTGAAGAAAATACACATGTGGATAATTAGATGAATATCTCACTGGAAAAAGAGAATAATCTCATCACTGGGAAATAAAATGAAACACTGAGGTCCAACTTATACCAATCGAAATAATACGTAAAAATTTAGGTATGTCTACGTTCTTAAACATACTTCCAATGAAAAATAGTTTTTCCCCTCCAATATCAGGAATAAAGAACAGAGGCCACAATTAAGAAAACGATCGCAATTCAATGGGAAAACTATTGCTATTGACAGCTACAAATTGGCCACATTTTGGAGCATCAAATTTCTTCAAAAACGAATTTGTAACGATTTTTTTTCGGCAACATGTATATACTAATTATGATGACACCATGTAAATAATTAGCAGTTAATCACACCGTTTAGCTGAGATCATTGAAAGACTTCGCAGAAATTGACGCAAGCTATAAAATCAGTAAATAGTTGTAGTGAATTAGCGATTCCTGTTAATTGTACTTGGCTCGCAATTGCCTTACGAAATCATAAGTAGCTTAATCCTATCTCCGTAACTTTTCTTCGTAATTGCTAAGTCTTCCTTTGCCACATTTGATTTGGTAAAAGGATTGCTGGAAAAAGAATGTGGAAGTTGCACGCTCAACGGCAACTAAAGAAGCTAGATTTAAAAAAATAAATTTTTCATTATTAGCAAATTATTTCAAGTGGAAATTGAAAGTGGCATAATTCTTAAAATAAATTAGCAGACCTATCAAAAGGCAATGGTTGGGAACTTCGTTTCGACATACGATCCATGAGCGAATCTTGGTTCCTCTATCCGCCTATAGTCGCCTTTGGCGTGAGGACCGCATTACGGAAGCTCAGTAAAATGGACATCGACTGAGAACGGGTCGACAAAGGAAGAAGCGGATCGCAGGATATTCGCAAAAAGAGGAATCGACGGAAAGGAGGAGTATCGATTATTTAAATCGAGAGGTCGTTTCCTGAGAATCGATTTAGTGGACATGGGGGAAGGGCAAAATGAAGAAGCCCCCGGAAGGCATCTCAAAATGACTGCGGCTTTTTTCGGGAGAACGATAGCGAAGGGTCGGAAGGATTGTGAGAAGGGGTGGAAAGAAGGAAGGGGTGGAAAGAAGGAAGGGGTGGAAAGAAGGAAGGGGTGGAAAGAAGGAAGGGGTGGAAAGAAGGAAGGGGTGGAAAGAAGGAAGGGGTGGAAAGAAGGAAGGGGTGGAAAGAAGGAAGGGGTGGAAAGGGGTGGAAAGAGAAGGGAAGACGTAGAGATTCGTGGAGCGTGTGTCGGATGGACGTCGTAAAAACGAAGAGAGAATATGAAATAGGTGAAGATAGGACGTCATTCGAAGGAGGCTAGGGGGGAGATGGAACTTTTTTTAATCTCCGAGATGTTTGAAAAATAAGAAAGTGAAACTCTCGGTTAATCCACCGTTTTTCCTCCGAATGTTTCCGCTGAACATGTTTTCCAATCTCCGGAAACGAATAGAAATGAGAAGGGCAATTTTTGTTTGTGACTCTTTCCTAATTTTTATGTTGTTTTGTAAGTTGCAGGAAGGTATTTCGCAAAACAAAATAAGAAACGCTTTCACATCCTGCACGCGCTCTTTCACGGATGATTTGCAATACCGATACATTTCAGTCTCAAAAAATCCCCTTACAGGGTTGATACGAAAGCCACAATATTAATATGTAAAAATTAAAGAAGATAAAACAGTAGATTACAGGGAAATCAGCCAAAACTGAGTGTCGACGAGGGTACTGAAGGTCCATAATGTGACTAAATAAGATAACTTCAGGGAAACCGGGTCGTCATATCAGGTCATCTGGTTTTAGTAGAACTTTGGACAACTTTTGTAATATGATTTAATTTCATATTTGGATAAAAGCGAATTGAGTGCATCGTTTTATACAACCACATGAACTCAACTGTGCGGAATAAAGGAAATTAAACCTCTAGAATTGTTTGATAAAGACTATTCCATTTATAGTGTCATTTATCAATCCATAGTGATAACAAAAACCGCGAACAGGTTAGCAAGACCTTCCGCAATGGCGACATAAAAGATAAGTGTTTTCACGCTTTCATATCTCCCAGCAAGAACAAAACTCCAATTTTTTTTAATTACATTCGTGAGAAAATCTCAAAACGCAAATCTACAAATAGGTAGTCATTCACCAAATGTTCACAATCTTGGAGAAAACACAACTAACCTCAATTATTAAAAGAACAACGACGGAAATGAATGTGACCTATTACAGCTCAACGACACTCGTATTACGTAATCGAACGGGAAGTGAGGTTCTCAAGGACACTTTAGAAGGATCCCACCAACAGGGGCTTCTGAGGACCGGAAGAGTTGAAGAAAGGTTTCCCTATTGGATTCGGAACTCGTGATTAACTCCCTATGTCACCCTTTCGAGAAACGAAAGAAGTAAATGGCAGAGCAAATAGACCACTACTTAAAAGAATAAGAGATGAGGAGATAAAGAGACGGAAGTGATTAAGAGTCGGATATATGTTAAAAAAGGATTCTTCTCCGTTTGAAATGTGGCGGCAGAGGAGGATACAGATATTATTCACGAATTGGAGAAGTCCTCGCTTACGAAGAAGGCAAGTTGACTTCATTCAGTGAAAATAGGTCGGGATATTGATTCAAAAAGCCAAAATTAATTTACATCGGATAAACTGAAGTAAATAGGGACAATTGAACATTCAAACAAATGCTCCATCTTATTTTCACGAATAGCTCCTCACGTACGAGTTTAAAGAAGGAATTCCCATGGTTTCGGTCATAATTTCATAACGGGAAACAAGGAAACTTATTGATGGATAACACATATAATGATATGGAAATAAAACTAAAACTAAGCGTGACTAAAACGTACAATCATAGTATAACAATTAAATAATAACTGAAAAGAAAATGTCACTATTTTATATCACCATTCACATTCTTGAGCCTTAACAATTAATTGCAAAATGTAAAGACAATAACAGCCATTTATTAAACCATTTTACTACGGTACTGTCATTTAGAAATTCTCGTCTGATTCAAATATTTGTAACAAAAACGCTTTCATAGCGCAACGAAGATAGGAAAGAATAAAACTGTAAGATGAAATACCGTTCCCTGAGTTCTTGGAGAATACTTGAAGAGAATTTAGTCGCCACCCGAACTTGTTTTTTCCAATCGCAAACTTCTCAGGGATTTTCTTAATATAACGTAGAAAACGGTTAGCAAACATATTAATGCAAAGTCTTCCTCGAAGTCAGGATGTAGGATGGGAAACAAAAGAAATCGTCTTGGCAACCAGGAGCAATCAAGGAGTAAGAAAGGAGAAGGAAAAGGAGTAACGAAAAGGGAAGAGGTTGAACGGGAAGAAAGAGTCTAAATAATGATGGGAAGCCGCCTGAACATGGAGAAAGTATTGTCAGTCAGTAAAATTCCGTGAAATGAGCCGGTACAAAAAGACTTGTCTTGTGTGGAAATATTCTACGTAAGAAATGCACGCAAAGTCCTTTTTCACCGTTTGCACGATTCATTTCATTTGCAGAACTAAATTAGAAATAATGCCGTTTCGGAATCGAGACGAGCACCAAAAGACGGGAAATTAATAAAATATTCTTATTTTTGCCATTAAATATGGTTTTGGATTCTAATTAACAATAAATTGGAGAAATAAATATTTAAAATATTCCTGATTTTGCGGTTATAAACAACCAGTTCCCCTGATGATGAAGACGATTGTTAAACTCGGCTCTCATGCGATTGGCTGCCACTAGGTCACGTGTCCTTGTTACTGGTTCGCTGGCGGCCAGCACAAACATAAAATACTTTCATTAATTTTCAAGCGCAAAAAAAGAAAAACGTGGCATTCACGCACACATTCTTATCATACGAAATGCATAGACTCCTAAATACATTATTTTACATATTATAATCGGTTTTGGAAGAAAGCGCCAAAACCAGTGTTTCATTATTTTTCGGAAGGAGCTTATCGCTAAATGCAGGTGGTGTTTTACCAAATGAACACCAGAGCTGCCGTTTTTCATGCAAATCGTTAACTATTAAGCTTCTTAGTGTTACTTAGTTTAGGCATTTTACTTAATGACTAACAGAAAATATCAATGAACCAAACGATGAAAATTAACATCAATTTGTGCAGATGAATTACAACAATAAATATGATGTATAGAACTAATTTGTGTAATTAGGAAAATTAAAGTAATTCATTTTCACTTGCATCACTAACAGAAATCTAAAAAATCTGATGTGACCAACACATGACTTTCTCCATATTTGTTGAAAACAGAAGCCTATACCGGTAATATATAAATAACTCCAAAACAATGGGTGTTACAGGAAAATGTTTCATACGACATTTGTAGTAAAATACATTATCTATAACTTTGTTACACAATTGTATATACCTACATTGCATTTTGACAGAGATATGTATGAAAAACTTCCATTTCTGGATAAACAACAACTTCCGGTTAATCATTATTCAAGAATAACTCCTAAACAATCAGTGTTACGAAGAAATGTTTCATACAAAAGTTGTAGTAAATTACATTATCTATAACTTTTGTATGTAATTGTATATACCTACATTGCATTCTGACAGAGATATTAAAGAAACAAAATTTTGTTCCGGTTAAGTGATATTCATAAAAAACTAATCAACTTTTGGCATTGTTAGGAAAATACTAAATATGAAGTTTGGAAATAATCAGATAATTACTTTTTATGATAGAGCGCACACAAACCTTTTTACCACAGACAGACACAGAGACAGACATGTTCGGGAAAATAGCTAAAACGAGCTCTATGGGCCCCAAAACATCTATTTCCGTCGAATTCTGGAAGTCGAATTTTTTTGCGAATGCAATAATTTCTCTACACTACGTATAGGGAGAAAGTAATAATAAAATTACTCAACATTTATCTATGCAGGAAAAATAACAAGATGTTTTATATCACAAATTGAAAGATTTCCGACGCCAAAGCATTATTTTTAAACTACAGTTAGCTCAACTTTTCTGAATTAGAAAGGAGGTGGATTTTCTTTAAATATTTCTTTAAAAATACATGAAAACTCTATCAATGCATTACTTCTGTCGATGGACATCAAAGTCACACATTTCAGCCAAGCAATAAGGCGCCCAGGACTAAAGAAAAACATTGTTTTTTTTTAAATCGGAATACGGAAAATTCTACAATGACTTAGACAAATTCAATTTAAAAAAGAAATTTCAAGAAACAATGGATTAGAAATATTTCCACCTTCTCATTCTAAAATAGTTTTGATAGAATTTGAAATAATTTTTAAGAAATGAAAAGCTATGTGAACTTCAAAGTGAAAAATGAGAAAAGTTCAAAGCAAAATAATATTCCTCGAAAGAGAACTTCGGCGCAAAAATAAGGGGCATTGGTTGAAAGCAAGAAGGAGCCGAGTAGATCTTTGGTGATGACGCCACAGGAAGGAAGGTCCGAAAGGTTAGCCACGAGAAAGAGAAGAGTAAAAGCAAACAAAAAAGAGGGCAATAAACCACTTCCTCCAAGGAGTGTTTATCGGCTAAGTTGGCCCCGTACAGTTCCACATCGAGGGAGCATCCAGTAATACTTCCAGGCATGAAAAGTTGTCCCGTATAAGTCGAAGTCTCTCCTCGGAAAATCCCTCTCACTTCCTCCTCAACGCCCTTGTCTCACCTTTCCCTCCTCCTTCCATTTTTTACTCGAGATGATAAATCCCTTCCTTATGCCACTTTCGGGGGAAAAGCCCGGGTGCATGGGATAGAGATTAGGATAACTTTCTTCTCCCCAGAGCGACAGAGGATATAATGAACTATCCCGGAGGGGTAATGGCTTTCCATATACTACAACTTGCATCATATTATACATTTTTCCTCGCTCCGAGAGAAGTTTCTTTTCCAGGATGACGTGGGATCGCGAGTTGAAATTGGGCCGTTCCAAGTTTTGCGAGCTTATGTTAATGCGATTTCCTTAATAAAAATTGCGCTCTTTCCAGAGGTCCTCTCCCGGCCGAGTTTTGAAGATGAGAGTGAAAAATTACGATCGCAGTAAAACGAAAGAATCCCCGAAGAACGGAATTGAATGTTCATAGCGACCGCTACCTCGAACTAACTCTGAATAACCTGCCTTCCTTTGGTGTTCCTTAACAAAAATTAAGACACGTTCTCTTGACTACGTAATTAAAACTGATCCGTTCCCAGGATGCTGTATCATTAAAGGAAGTTACAGATTTAGTATTTAGTTTAGATTCTAAAAGATTTAAAATCCGCGGACTAGCGAGTAATTCTGTGATATAACGAAAGACAAAAAATCAGGAAGAACTTCTCCATATGAATCTAATTACTATTTTATAACCTTTGCAAAATCACACATGCAAATTTGTATATTCTGCTTAAATAATAAAGTAGGAATTAGCTTCTTGTACATAAGTTGTTCCTGTTTTTCGTCTTTCGTTGAAGGAATTTAGCCTCTACTGCGTTCTGATTTATATTTTTCAATGACCTAAGAAGGAAAAGCTGATGATTTTCGTATTTAAATATTTCTTTTCTACTTTACGAGATAATACGCACGAAGGATAAAGAAGGAATGATAAAGATATATGTTAACATTTGTAAACATTAATACTCAGATAGAGGGAGCGATATTATACGGAGAAAAGCGCATAAAGTGAAGAGCGAGAAAAATGATAGAACTATTCAAAGATGTATTCTTCAGCGAACGCGACAGTGATCGCCTATCAAAATGGAATATGCAGTATACTTAACTAACAGGGGCTGCAGCTATAAATGTACAGACGGGGATAAAAAATGTACACTTCGACCGAGAAAATGAAATTTTAAAAAACTGCATAAGATTTGAAATTTATTATTATAAGTTTAAGAACTAAGAAAAATACTTATTTTAGAGACCGTATCTGATAGTTTAAATTTGAAATCAAACTTAAGGAGTCGAACTAGAAGCAAAGAATAGCGGCATTACTGGGACTCGCATCTAGGTCTCCCACTTAATATAAAATAGAATTTTTTTAATTATAAGGGAAAGGAATAAGCAGTAGAACGTTATGGTAGGAAAAGAAATTGAAGTGATAGGAAACTGATGAAGTGCATAGGCAAAGAGATATTGGTGTAAATGACAATATGATAGAATAGTAAAGATAATGACAAAATAAGGTACACGTTAACTGAGAAAAAAGTGAAGGGACAATAGCTAAATAAGGCATAGGAATAGGATAAAAGACAGGATAGAAAAACCAATGAGAGTACAAAAACACCAGACAATATCTAAAATATAGGCAAAGAAATCTATTCTAGGCTTTAAACAAGCCATTTCAAAAGGTATGAGTTGATAAAAGAAACAAAATTACACAGAAATCAAGTAATAATATATATATTGAAATGTTTAGATTGAATAATAACAACTTCAAAATTGCTCTAATATATCTAATTCGCAATACTTATGATATATAATTACGTTTGCATAATAATTGTAATTAAAAATTCACTCAATGACTATTTGTTTTCAGTCCTTTCGTAAAAAAATAAAACGCAATCGAAAAAGAGAAACATCCCGTGAATCGTTAACGGTGTCACATACTACGATAGGCTGAGTTAAAACTCGATAAATTTTCAATGGTAATTGATTATTGATTGGAGTAAACAGGTACCATAAAAATAAGCAATATTCTTTCGATATCATCATGCACGCAGCGTAGGATTGCGATAGAAAATCATTCCCGTTGGCAATCGAAGTTAAACATCCGGTAAATTGCCAAAAACACTGAGGGCAACACGTTTCGTATCAATCAAAACGAAGGACAAGTTCTTTCTCGAACCGAACGACTCGAAAAATACAAAAACTATCGATGATCCAGAAAAATGAGCATTTCCTTCAGCGGCGCATCCGTCACGCTCCGTGGAAAACATAAACAGACGTAAAAACATCCTCTCTTAGCAACCAATCGATTCAAGGAAAGTCGATTTTCAAATAGGCGCCATTGTTAGGTGTGGCCGAAAAAGAAACAGCGAAAACAAAAGAATATGAATTCGGAAGAGAACCGCATACGCAGAACCTCTTACGGGAATCCATTTGCTGGGATAAGAGGAAAAACGGTGAAAAATGCCTTCCCTTCGGATCATCTTGATATGAGAGAGAAAAGGGTCGCGGACGGAATGAAGTCTAAATTTCGTTATTTTTTTATTTATTTTTTAAAACGTTTGCGATTTTGATGCGAGGGAGGCTGCGAAAAGACCGGAGAAAATAGCTTTCGAAATTTGGAATAATGCAGCTGAAAAACGCATTGAGATGGCTTCCCTGAAAATGTGAATGCGTTCCTTTTCAGATTTTTGACTTTTATGAAGGTCGAGATAGTTCCACGATACGAGATGACAGGCTGCCCTACATACGGAAAGTACCGGATGAGAAGTTTATAAAAAAATAATCAAAAGGAATGATTATTCTTGATCTTGATCAAAGGTATTCTTGATCTTGATTAGGCTAAGAGGTAACTGTCGTTAAGTAAATCCTAATGGAAAGAGAGCACGTAATATAAAAATATAATCTGTAATTAGGTCCCAGTTCATACGAAATACTGCAATTGCCGAAAAGGGGAAAGCGGAGATTTAATCGCACACATTGCCGAAGCGTTGTACTCAGAAACTACAACATTATAATAATAAATGGCGTTTATTTGGGCGAGGTTGAGACTAGAAAGTCTCTTCTTACACCTAACCCATCTTCATATGCGAAACAGAAAGAAAGAGATAGTTTGCAAAAGTACACGAAGAAAACTAGTATGTGGATTTTTAAAAAACCTAAGCTGAGGGCTCAGGAAAAACATTCGACGGCAGGAAAACATTCACAAGAAGGGGAGTGTGAAAAACCTGCGAAACCTACAGATAGAAAACTGTATTTTTGATGAAGGAGAAAGAAAAGAGTTATGATAGACAGGCAATGAATTACGGTGGAGACAAAATGAAACAGTAGAACAATAAAAGAGTTACGATATTCCGTTAAAAAAAGAATATCCACCATCGCGATTGGAAACAAGTAATCGACCTAACATTTTGAAAAGGTAATTTTGCTTTTATTAATTAGTATAGCTTATCATAAAATACAATCATTCCGAGTAAAAGAAGGGTTAAATGCTCAATAAAGAAGATCAAAGAAGAGGGTACCACTGAAAGGAAGAGAATATAACATAGTAAAACGATTTGGTGGAAAACAAGACGACTTGCATGCACTAAAACCAGCAAGATAATGCCGATGGCGGTGGTTGTAAACCAGTCATGGTCGGATTCTAACTCAGAAATGCACTCAGTTGTAGGAAATGTCGACTCTAAATCAACTCAAATTGCGTGAGCACGCTTAATCTTAAACTCGCTCATATAACGTGCTTTTCAAAGGAATACACAAATCGAACATTATATCCCACGACCAAAATAAAAAGCTTTGCTTAATTTCCTTTATATTTAGTATTCAGCACAATTAAATTTCCATTCTAATTAAGCTATTTTGGACTCTTTACGACAATTCTGTCTGATTTAATTTTAAAAATAAACAAGTCCTGCAACCGATAAAAGTGAAGTTTACGTGTATTCCTAATGGAAACGTATTATGGGCTCCTGGGTTCGAGCCTTCTCAGCAATGGGAATATTTTACCTAGGGGATTCCACCAATTCGTAGGAACGCAATGGACATTGTTACATCATCATCTCTCAATCAAACCGTTTCTGAACTAAAGAGAGAAACGGACGGACGCACACTAGACAAATATTATATAGAAGGATACTGCGGATCATTTATCAAGTAAAACAGCGCAAACAACTGAAATCTGTAATTAAACGTTCAACATTTCAAAACTTTTAAATACCAGTAAATAATTTAAAAACTTTTCGAGGAACTTAAGAATTTTTCTCCCATTTTTGCCTTAATAAATATTTATCAAGTATTTCCTGTTTAAATCCTTAATGATGAGCAAAGTGTTCTCAATTTCTTACGCTACCATTAAAAATGAATCCTCCGCTGCCCACTCCATCCAGAAATTTTAAAATGAGTGGAATACGTCCGTGAATTTCTCTCTAACGCCACTTAAAAATTTTGGAAACAATCGATTTGCGAACGAGGGGAGTTGAGATGGCGCAATCTTTCCCAGGGCGATAACGAAATGTTAGGATTATTACATCCGAAAAAGGTATTCACGTGACGGAGTGGAAGAGAGGTTATAAAAAAACAAAAAAGCAAATAAGAGCGTTTCAATGTGGAGAAGAAACAGTTAGCCACTCATCTCCTGGCAAATACGGGAGAGAGACTTTTGAAATATTTAATGCTCTGCGTCGAGAAGTCTTGGCGCGTCGCAACGCTCTGTTTGCACTGAGACTCGAATCAACTGATTTCTCCAGACTCCCTTACGTTTACAGACGTCAAATTATACGAGAAATTTAATTTTCGGACCATCACTCACTGCTACACGAATGAAAATTGTATCATATATGAAGGCTAGGCGATGAGGGCTTTAACTAAATGAACCTTCACCTCGATTAAGTAACTATTACCTTTAATTAGCGATTATGAAATCTTAATATCAAATGTAAGCAGAAAATCCGCCATTCCTAATTACAGAGACGACGGATGATAAAACATGAAAAGCATGCGTCACTGTGCGAGCAAAAAGGCTGTTATCAATCGGTGGTAATGATTAACGCTATTTTGGACGCGTAAGTTTAAGAAGCACAAAATAGTTGAACAAAATCTATATGAGAATTGAATAAAATTTACAGACGTCGGTGATGTGTTGTGGAAATGGAAAACTTAATGCTTGACAGAAAAAAAGATTGCCACAGGATTTAGGATGAATCACAGGATAAAATCCATGGAAAAATTGATTTTGGAAGAACAGAGCCAACTTTTGGTGGTTCATTGTATTTTTTTTAAATACGAATTTGAGTTTCAAATCAAGAATGTATAAAAAGTTAACTATAAAGGTATGCTTATTTCCTAAATTTTTATCTTAATATTGTTATTCTTCACATAATTCGTCTCGGCCGTTTAACCTATCATTTCCTTAGGAGATATATTTGATGCAAAACAAGATTAACGTTTTCATAAAATATGTTAACATTCGATTAAAATAACTGACGAAAAATTTGGCAAAGAGGTTACAAAACATAGATTGATAGTAAAGATCCCCTTTAATAAAATTTCACCTTATTAGTTTAATATTTGAAGTATGAACTTTAAACTGGTGTAAAACGAATTAAAAATATGTACGTATGTTTAAATATGACTTCGATAGCTTCACCATAATGAATGTTATAGATTGAGATATTTATAACAGATTTAGATTTGATTCTCCAGCACATCCCATTCATTACCAATCAAATCCTTGAAATACATAGAACGACATGCCTTCAACGACATACGGTTCGCCTTATATGGCTTTAAAATGACCGGAGGTTGATGCAGATAAAAGAATAAAAACATACCAGAAGCCAACAGCTAAGCTCGTAAACACTAGAAACGTATTTTTAGTATCGCTGGAACTCGAAAACTATAGGTTAAGCGCGCCACCTCGAAATAAAGTGAGCAAACTGAAAATAATAGCACACGTGAGAAAATAGTGGAGAGAACGGGGTCCTCGATGAATTTATACGCGGGAGGTTAAAACTGAATGAAATAAAGCACTTCCATTGCGCGCAACAGTTAAAATGAAACTATTCCGATAGAAGCAACGGAGAGAAATATATGTAGGCATAAAGCACGTTGAACCAAAAGCGAAAAATGGAGCCTCAGAAAGGATTCTTTAAGAGAGATTTAAACCGAGAGAAAAATACTACACCTGAAGGTAAGACACCTTATCTTGGAGTTAAAATGGGGGTAAGGAAATAATAGGTAGAATCCATCTTAGGATAATAAATATTAAGAAGTAAAACAAAAGAATTCGAATAAACGCGGAAAGACAGTAAAAAGCAAATCGTATTACGTCGTGGACATCGTGCGCAATTTTTCCCGCCAAAATAAAAGAGCATCTGAAGAGAGAACATTACGCAACAGAGGGCGCGTAATGACGACGCTTATTTCAGCGCCATAATTATATGCATAAAAATAATAATGAAAAATAAACAAATAGGAAAAAATAAGAAAATAAAGAACAAAACCAATCTTATGCGCTCCCAATAAATAGAGAAAATATGAATAAAAAACAATTAAAAAATAAACCAGCAGCAATTTCCTTTCACCTGCTCTAAAGATAACGTAACTTGTACATATTCCGATTTAATTTGCAAACAACAATGTCCATAAAAATAATGGGGGACATAAAGGGGGGAGTATCGGGAGTCCCTCATCACCTTCATCGAATAACCCCTTCGCCCTCACCACAAGGTCATTGACCAAGTTCTGCCTTTAAAAAAACAAAAGCTACAACATGCATAAAAAGTCCGCTGGACTCTATGCAATAAATATGAAAAATGAGTCAGACCGAAAATTAAAAAATACAATAATGTCGCTGAGTCATACCGAGATTATACAGAGGAGATATGTAAAAGGAGGAGATATGTAAAACAAAGGAGCAAATAAAATGCGCTTTTGAAATTATTACTTAAGCTTATTCCTCCTCCCAAAGTGAGAAGACGAGTAAATGACGTTTAATTGCGCGTACGCACGAAGGAAAAATAAGTAACAAATCAATTCGGAGAAAAAAATGAAACAGAGAAGGGAAGACGGAGGGAGAACTGAAAAATGGTTGACTATTGAAAATATAAATCTTTTGTTTTGGAAACGAATTGAAAGGAAACCAAAACTCGAGGCTGTTGCTGAAAGATCTTCAATTGGTACGAGAAAGTAAAGCAGCATCGCTAAGAAATGAGTAAATTAAAAGAAAATTATTATCCGACTGTAAAACTTGTTGAAGTTGAATCACAGTCAAACGGACCAAAAAAGGCAACACGATCAGTAAAAAGTAACTCAGTAGGTACAATATCGTTGGAATCTACTTTTACTTAAACAGAAACATGATGGTTATTATAATTATTATTATTATGATGATGATATTGAGTTATTGGATGATGATTAATATACTAAGAATACAGCTAAATGAACACCAGTCTGCTAAAGCAGTCTCTAGCTTAAGAAGAAAATTGGAAATTTATAATACGTTCGTGTAAACGTATTAACTATCTTTTCTATTAAGTATTCAGCCCGAGGGCCGGTTGGTGCCTCACCCTCTAAGACATAATCTACTAACAGCTTGCAGAGAGGAATGAGGTTCACTAGGCAGGATGAGGAGTGAGGTAGTTTGCCCTTGCTTTCCTCACTGAGCCAGAATGCTATAAGCAGGACCACGCAGGTGAAGCACAATACTCTACTAAGACTCTACGAGTAACACTTTTCTTGTTTGGAGAGAGAATTCGATCAGTGCAATTATTTACCTCAGTAGCTTTCATTTCATCACAGGCAAGAACAAGATTGTGACAAAAATAAATGAAAGATATATTTTTATTTATAATGAACTAAATGACAAATGAAAATGTTTCATTTATCAGAATATGGTAGTAGAAACAACTATATTTTCAAATGCTAAAAAAACTCCTCAAATTATACATAAGTGATGTTTTTCTACACACATAATATAATAGCGAAATAAATTAATTTAAATTGATGAAAATTAAAAGAATACTCCGTGGAACTTGATGCTGATAGGCGTAGTACGTTTTAAATAATAACATTAAGAGACAAACCGAATAATCATTGAAAAAGAGAAACCACTTGCCGTAATTAAATTCTAGAAAAATATATTTAGTATAATTAAAAGGCAATAACTGTGAACTGAGACGTACAATCTGATCTTAAGCTTTCATTGCCACCGCATTACCCAAAGCACACAAAACACTCTCGAGTCAAACCAAAAAGTTGAAACTACATTACGGCATGGATCGCTTCCTTCAGATATGTGTACTTACAAAACAGCCTGGTGGTTAGCAAAGACTTGAGGACAGCTTACCTGTGAAATCAAAATGAAAAACAATAAGTTATGATTACATTCGCACACATTCTACAGTTAGTCATGCTCAGAGCATCAATTTTTCGGACCGTTATGTCGATCGGAGTTCCCGAAGGTTCTCAAGATAAAAGTGAAAAGAGAAAATTCCATTAAGTTCCCAATCTTAATAAGATAATTCCTATTGCGGCACTTTCACTTTATTGAGAGCTAATGTCGTTACCAAGGCGGAATGATGAGATCGGAGCTATGACAACGTTTGCTTAACTCGAGAGGAGAAAGGAAAAGCGCCGATGAAGAGCGAATTCGTTTTATCAAAATTCTACACTTTATTCATTACATCCTACACTCCTCTTAAGGATAAAAATAATCGGCAAATTGTATCGCTCTGCAATTACTGTCGAGAGACTAAAGTATTTCTTTACAGAAAAGTAAGACACGAAAGTGAGGAGAATTAAAAGAAAATAAAGGTGGGAGGTTCAATCCCTTACCTGATAGAGCTCTTTTTTCTCTATCATTTGAATCCATTTGAAGGCAATCCCGAAGGACCAGATAAGACGATTCGGAAGGAAGAGCTTCTTCCAACACGATTTCCGGATGAAGTGCTTCGGAGTGGAAGCCGTGGAGTAAATCGGAAACACGTGAAATTAGAGTTTTAGGAATTGGGCGACAAATTATTAATTGCTATCATTTTCGCATTGAGAAATGAAATGACGTACTAAAAAAGTACTATTTTAAATAAAAAAGGACAATTAAATTTTCTGTGTTAATAAATACCACAGCCATTAATTAGCGAGAAAACCGCAGTTTTGGTATAAAAATGGGATATGTTTCTGCGAGATTCATGGACATATGAAAAATACAAAAAGGTTAGCTTGAAACTTATTGTCATACATTTTTGGGCTGCGTCATTTTCTGCTCATACGTTAATATTATTTCAGGCAGTCAAAATAATTCTTTCATAACTTTTGTCGTCTTAAAGTATCAGATAATGGAAAAAGAAACACGTTACAAAGTATTTTCTGCAAATGCCCATTAAAAATTCCGAAATATTCTTACATATTCTTTTAAGGAAATAGGAGTTTCCTGACATTTTCTAATGCAAAATATATAATGTATACGTTCCCTTTCCACGAATTTAAGCTAATGCCTTTTAAAATATGAAGTGCATCTTAGTTATTCAGAAACATCTTTACAATGATATCATCTTACAGCAATATTCCTTTGAGAATGAAAGGTAGAGCTAATATATTGCAAATGTCAGAGAAGTTTTATAAAACAATACATGAATTTTATTAATATATTCAACGAAAAATGTTCCAATAATTATTAATGTCAACAAACTGCCACGAAAATGCCACATTTTCATTTAGATTAACGTCACTTCCTCAAATATTAAGACTCACTGCTTTCTTAATGTTTTTTTGACGGCGTATTCACCCTTCTCACATAAACAACAAGCACACTTTGAATTGATTAGGCCCGCATTTAAAATACCTCCAGATACAGTAATATATGTAGGGGAAGGTCCTCTAGTACGGGACAGCATGTTGTACGGGACAGGCGGTGTTTTGGCCAATCAACGTTAGGGACAGCCCCTACTACGGCATTGGCACGAGCACATTGATGCCAAAGACCAGTTCTAGTCATATTGGATTTGTGTTGCAACGCGTTCTCTTGTGACGAGTGTTTTAGTGGTTTTGCATAAAATTTCAGTGCTCGGAGATAACTTAAGACAATTCTTCATTGTAATTAAGTAAAAAATGTTTAAATTCTCTTTGTAGCAACTAAAGGTCCAATGGGATCGGTAGTTTGCCCATCAGAGTGAAAGATGCGTTGCGTGACAGTCCGGCTGTATGGGACAGGTGCATTGAGGGTTATATGGGAGAAAATTGGAATACACAAATTAAGCGACTAGGATGCAAAATCTCAATCTGTTCATGGAAAGAGTAAACCCAACCGAAAAAGAACATGTCCTTCTCATACTGTACGGTAATGCAAGCCATAAGGACCAGGAAGTAATAGCTTTTGCAAAAGATCACCAAATATATATGCTGAGCCTTCCACCGCACACTCGTCACAGAAGCCCCTTGGCTGTGATGATGCCTTTTAAAAATGCCTGTCATGATGGATGTTCTTTGTGAATGCGTCAATATCCCAACATCAAGATCTCCTTGAAAGATATTGCTGGATAAGTTGGTGCGGCCTTCTCAAATATTTTCTGGATGGAGTTGGCGAAGTCAGACTTTCCTTGTACTGGCATTTTCCCGTTGAATGCAAATGTTTTTAGTGATTTGGATTTTGCCCGAAAAGAAACATGAGTTTGATTATTGAAAGACTGAAACCAACAAAGCAAGTTACCAGTGAAACCGAAGAAGTTACCTACTGCCTAGTTTGTGGATAATCCTTCAATGAAGACTGGATGCAGTGAGTGCCTGCGATGGTCCAACGAGGATTGCGCTAATATTGAGGGCATTCTTTTTTAATGATGCGAGTAAAAATTAATGCATTTTCGTAATCAATAGCTTATTAATTACAATTTTCCACTTGTTTACCGAAGTGTGCCAAATAAAGAAACTTTTGTGATGATAGATTGTTTTCATAACCAATTTAAATATCTCTAAGAGGCAAAAACTTTAAATGTTTAAAAATTTTGAAATAATTTTTTTGAGAATAATCATACTTATAATAATGGTTTAAAACATTTATTATTGGATTTTGTATTGCAGAAGGTTGGATTACAAGCGGGACTGGATTATTCCACAACCTATACGAGGTGTCCCGTACAACCCTCCAACTTCTTCAAGGTTACGAAGGTGACTCAAGGTCACCCCCGTAACCTTGAAAATGCTGTTACTCAGACAGAGAAATGTACATCGGTTTGTTCTTAACTTCGATGGTTTATAGAAGTATATTGTGACTCTACCTACTTCAATTGTTGACTCCAATGTAGCCATTTTCCAACAAGTAGAGACTTTATTAACTGATTCTACGGACTAAAATAAATTCATTTATGCTCAAAGTGACTACACAAAAGGATATAATCAACAAAATTGTGGAAAATCAGTTATTTCTTGTACTGCAACAACACTCTTGAATGAGAAACAACCAATAAGAATCAGATCCATGGTTAATCACCAAAACTGTTACCCTAGTCTCTGGAAGAAATACCCTACCGTCGACTGCATGATATAATGAATTATCTTGAGGAATCTCTGAAGCGACTACCGGAGTTGCAAATGGAAAAATATGCATGTCTGGGAAGGTCGTAAGGTTTTATAACTTTCCCTCTCTTAATTCTTTCTCTGGAGGATAAGGCAAATAACCTCTCTCCTTAACTGCCGCCCCTCTAAATTAATAAATAAAAAAGGTTGAGTCGTTCTGTTAACCCATTGCGCTCCTGCGTTACCCTGTCTGCACGCTGAGAAAAAGGCGCGAAATTACATCGAGCAAGAAGGAAAGGGATTAGAGAGAGGAGTGAATTTTGAGGAGGCTAGAAATTATCATTTATACGACAAGCTGATGCGCGTATCATTTAACGGGAAAGAGAAACAAAGCTCAAAGAAAGATGCAGATATATAAAAAGAGGAAAAAAGATAAACAAATCTGATTCTACCAATCGACGAATTCGTTCACGAAGACCAACGATAAAAGAAATTGTATTAATTATAATGATAAATTATAATAATAATTGAAATGTAACTTCGGAAGGATAGTAATATCTTACAACAACTCCAAAATTATTGGCCACGTAAACCATTCCGGAGGAACAAATGAGCGCAAAATAAAACCACCACAAAAACATCCACTGTACACTCGACAATTCATCAAAAATATTCGCACTCCGCAAATCAAAAACTTTAAAATTAAGAGAAAACATTCAATAGAGTCCATATATAAAAATAAAACATTGGACTGTAAGTTAAAAATCGGAAGTGGGATTAGTATTGTTAAAACTGCTTCGATAGCTTAGGTCATTTCGCAAGTGTGTTCCCACCGGGAATTGAACCGCTTTCACTAAAACAGAACGCGCCGCCCACTATCCGGGATCCCCAATCAAAAATTGTGGGACAGCTTATAAACAACGGCAATTGCAAAATTTTTTAAAATTTGTCACCTGCAATCACTTTCAATTTTTAATTCGTAAAACATGGTTCAAAATCAAAGGTAGTTTCACAAAATGCCCCATAGATTTTAGAGCTGAACTTTCGATGAACAATCCAGGTCCATCGCACAATCAGATCTAAGCTCATGAGGAATTAATAGATATGACAAACCATTCGTTGAACATTAAGTGCCGTCTTGGTGACCGCACAAAATGTCTGACATTAATTTTCTTCCCTCCATTTCGACGCATAACAGCGGAACAGAAAGCTTTTCCTCGCCTATTAATAAAACGCGGTACCGAAGGAAAGCATCAGCAGCAGCTCGTCGTATCCATGGCTACCGGAATAAATATTACTATTTCTCTTTCGAATCCACTTTAACGACCTCAGGTGACACCAGGGAGGGAGAAGACAAAATCCGCGACGGAGAGAAGTAGCGAAAGACGGGCCTCCAGTTACGAAGGGCCCCCCGCAGGCGGCGTTACTCTGGATTGGAAATCATTTGGAAGCGATAGTTCGCGGACAAAAGATGATGCGCAGAGTTAGGATGAATGCGCCGAAGATTCGCATACGCTCTCTGAATTGCACACCAATATGCAATTGGAAGATTGCTTTTGCGGGGAAATCTACATTACGTGAAACCAGAGGGATATCTACTCTCGTACATTTTGATTTAATGGCAAATTGCGTGAGATACGCAAGACCCATTTTCAAACTTTCAGACGATCTTCTGATTCCTGCCTCGAAATGTATAGAATACAAGGAGATTTTAGAGCGTGGTGATATTTTCTAATATACGTCAAGGATTTTCATTTGTTCCAAATTTCGAGACAATGCTACGAAGGAACATAAAATTCTTGCTGTTCTATCGCGTGTTTGTGGAAATTTGAAAGCTGTTTATTAGGTTGAATAAATAAAGATTCGAACATTGAAGTCTTAGCTTCTGTATCCGAAAATGGATTTTTTAGACATCACGGTAGAAGATTAATTTACGCTAATACATCGTCGTCGGACATTTTAACTGGTGTTCTCTGAAGAACAGATACTAGTTGAAGATATTTCTTCTCATCAATATGAAGAAAACCTATCCTTTGCTCAAAGATGAGGAATCTCTTTATGAATACAAACCGCTGCATGTACTTTGCATGATAAGACGAGTACTCAATATTTCATTTCGCTAAAAGAGGAGTGGTCCTTAGAATGAGTTGGTGCAATCCGTCGCAGAAATAACGATTTGGACTCCAAGTTTAAGCAATCTCGAGGATAATTAGCCAATTAGACGACTCCAAGTCATTCCGAGTCACATCAAAGAGATTTTCACGGGAGCTGTGCAAGTAGATGTCACAATTTGAATTTTGAGTCACTAAACAAATAAATCGTATCAATAAAAGCCTTGCCTTCAGAAAAAAGTTATTTATTTGATTTTATATATCCTTCTTTACAGCAATGACGAACGTATAACTTCACATGTACTGATGGCAAAGTTTAAAAGATGGATAAAGGCATAGAAATAACCATTTGAAGGCAATCGCTGAGAAGTGCTGCTGCAGAGAAATGTTCAGCCTATTTAGCGAGAGAGCCTCGTGGAAATGTAAAGGGAAATAATGAGTTAATTGTCGGGAGTATTACTGCGAGGAACGCCCAAGGCATTCAACGTGTACAGAAATCTCGCTAAAAATGTTAAATATTCAGGAGATTAGGGTGAAAAGGCTCCTTCCGCAGTCGCTTGTAATCTGCGTTTTAAGACTCGCCGAATAGCTCGAGAAATTGATGTCGAGAAGTACCGGAGAAGCAATTACGAACCCAGCACACGTAATTTCTTTCGATTTTTAAGTTCTTTCCTTCGGGCATTTCAGTAATCTCCCCGCAGTCTACCTCATAGTGCGACAATTAATTGTATTACCTGCAAGACATGCAAAAAATTAAAAACAGCGTGCATTTTCGAGTTATTTCAGTAAAACTACGTGATGATAACAAGATTGCTCCGGAACAGTTATACTATAGTATTCCCTGACTTTTAAACATATTTCACGCTACACTTGAATCGGAGGAAATTCAGAGTAATAAGGAAATGGGTGAGATCAGTGGCAATGACACCGAAATCATTCACCACAACGAGTCTCTCGCATTTTTAACTCTGATGGAAACACTCTTAAAGCTCTATTCCGAACGAAAAAACAATAAAAAAAGCAAAAAATGCTGATTTTAGGGTCCGCACAAGAAAAGCAGGAGTTGGAGAGAGAATACGACCACATTGTCAAGAATTTCTTAACATTTGTCTGTATTTAAAGATAACAGTATCTATATATACGTATGCATGGAAGCAATATATGAATAAGAAGGAATGGCAGAGGTCAACATTGAGCTAACCTTTGATAATATTCGCAATTCTACGGAAATAACACGATGGATTAACTCATAGGATGTGTTCGGATTAGAATTTTACGGTTTCAATGACATTTAACTAAAAAATTAATAATTCAGAAACTGGAAATATAGTTTAACTAGCACCTGATGTAAATACATGAAACATACGAGATACTGCGCGAGGTAGAGGTGGAATAACTGGGGGGTAACCTTAGAAATTGAACGAATGTCTCTTAAATAAGGAAATAAACGTATAATAGAGCTCATCGTAGGGCGATATCGAATATTTGTAGTCGCACACCATCTCTCGGAAAAAAGAAGCGCAGACGGTCGACCCGAAAAGACGGATCGATAGCAAGTAAACGACATTTGCTAATGGGGCAGAGGTATGGAAGAATTAAGGAGACATTGGAGAAAGAAGGACGAGGCCATACGAGGATGAGACAAGGCGACACGGAAGAGACGAAGTCCCAAAAATGTTATTCCTGAGGAGTATGTACGAGGGGAAAAGAACAGGAGATATCGTTACCCGGAGGAGTTACTTTCTTCTGTTATGGTGCAATAAAGGACAGGCGTCAGGGGAGAGATGAGTGGAATTTGATTAACCGCCGCAATTAATTAAGGTAAGATGAGGGTGAGCCGACGGAGAAGGAAGTGGTCATTCGCTTCTGAGGATATCTCGTCTGCAAGGGATCAAATGAAATCACAAAGCACGGCATTCTGGGTAATATATACCACAACGGAAGCAGCATTACTACCAGATACCTCATTAATTTCTGGGAATAATTCAACTGATCCGATGTGATAGTCTTATTCGGTGTAACGCTTAATAGAGGGAGAAATTAAAATACTAATTAGTAGTTTGCACAAACCTTTGAGTGAGCTCGTGAGATTCAGGTCCGAAGATTGGTTGAAATGGTCGGAACGGGTCGAAAGATTGTTTTATGGGAAGTACTCCGTATTCTTTTCTCTTTCTTGACGTATTTTTCCATACCCAGCTCTCCGATGAGCTATGAATAGTTTCTCGGATATCGAACTAAACTTTCAGCGAGATCGAAAGAAAAAGAATTGATCAAAATGTCCGCCCAATCGGTCAGAAGCCCAGATCGAACTAATGCAAGAACCGTCTCAATCGAAAGCTTTTTCTCGAACTTAAAAATTTCACTCTGCCACGCAAAACAGAAAATAATTCAGACAAAAAACGACTTCCTCTCGCTCAAATTCATTTTGAATCTATTTTTATAATTATACTTATACACTATCATGACTATTTATAAACGACATTCACAAAATTCAAACACAAACCGACACTTCATTCTGTAAAGGGCGATCGAAATGCAAGACAACAAATAAAGTAAGCGGGTACTAACGCTAATAAATCAATCTTACTACATAAAAATAATTAAGTAGAGCCGATTTTACGAACAAATTGTTGGAAAAATACGCCCAAGTTCTCAGATTGTACTGCTGCACGGCTAAATTGACTTGTTTGGATAAAGGCAGAGGTGCTTCGCTTCCCTCGTCCCCTACTTGAGTTATGAAGGGCTCTCAAAATGAATTCGTAATGAAATCTGAAGCTGATGAAAACCTGCGAGTTCATAATCCATAATTATCCCCGGAAAAGAGAACATATACCGGTGCACCTTACCCAGAATAGTGGAAACGGGATTTTTGTGACGGCAGTGAGTATGAGGTGGTCTAAGACAGTGATCGGCAAACTCATGACTCCACAGAGCCAAATATCGACAGTACAACGATTAAAATTTCTTTTAAGAGACAAATTTTTAAAACTTAAACTATATAGGTACATACATTATTAAAATAAAAACAAAAAAAGATTCATCACGAAGAGCCCCACTCTAGGGACCAAAGAGCCGCATGTGGCTCGCGAGCCGCGGTTTGCCGACCACTGGTCTAAGAGATGGTGAATTGTCAGGAAAATATAGCAAGTGAGAAAATCTCATTTCTACGCAACTAAACGAGCTAGAAAACATTTGTATGTGCTTTCATTCGAATGTAATCAGAAATACTTAGATGTCAACCCAATAATTAGATGTCACCAGTCTTGAGTTAATTAAACGATTTGCCTCCTGTTGAATGATGACTGGTTAAGACGTCAAAATGTTTAGATTAACATAATTTTCATCTGGGAAAGTACAAAATCAAAACGTCGGGACAAATATTCATCTGTCGCATTATGGAAGTAACCGAGGAGAGGTAAAAAAATAAACCAAGTAAGAGAAACTATTTCTTCACTAAGAGAAAAACGGCAAAATCTGTACGAAAATGACCGTCCGAATTGAGCGAGAAAGATAAAAAGGCAACGTGTGAATATACTAATATGAATGTAAAAGTTAAATTTAGTCGCCAAAGTGTCTCCGCTTCCTCCGCGGACGCTTCGCTGGAAGGAATGGGCGAAGAAAAGAAAGTGCGCCGTCGCATGGAGAGATGGATCTCTCCGACGAATCCTCTTTTATCACTCTCAAGGCCCCACACGGTCCATCAAATCGACTACATCTCACTTCTGACCAAAGAGATTCTTCATCAGCGAAAAACTAATGGGATATCATCTCTTTACTGGTATTCAGAAATCTTCTCTAAACATAATTTTTTCTAATTTATTAATTCTCAGAATATTATATCACTCACGGACTGTATCATAGAAAGTATTAGGTCTCTGAAAATTGTGCCTCTTCTTGGAAGAAAATTTATATTTAATCTCGGCAGGAAATTTTAGCAAAAATATACAGGAAAATAATAATTTTGCGTGGGGACAACATGAGCCGGTGACTTTCCTGTAATTATTCGATTAGGAAAAGTCTTCTCCAACTAAGTTTTAATGTAATGAGGAAGAATGTGAATGTGAAGAAATTCCCAAGTTGACGGGAATTTCCCATATTAGTTTTCTTCAAAATCATTTCCGATCTTCAACTTTCCGAAGCAAAGGAAATTAATTTAGACATTTGCGGAATTGGAATTATAAATGTTTGGTCATCAAACTTTTATGAAATAAGCGTAGACCGGTTAAAAGGAGAATTATTCAATCATATTTTACATAAACTAGCTCAAAGCTCCAGCCATAATATAACTTGACTTGGGTTTTATTTAAACTTGGGGAGATGAAGCTCCCCCTCTTCCACTCCCCAAGGGCTCTCAAGCAAGTACAACAAATAAATAAATATGCAATAAATACAATAAATATAGGAAAAACAAACAAACAAACAGTTGATTAAATTTTCATACGTACCAATAAATGTAAAATTTTATCATTAATACTTTGAAACAATAGACAAAAATATTAATCTTCATAAAAATGACGGATATCTACTACATGCAAACAGATATAGAACAGAATTGCGAAAATTATCGATTACGTTCAACTAATAAATTGCGTTTAACTAATCGATTGCGTGCAACTAATCGATTGTCGAAGGAAGATCGATCGAAGCTACTCATCGAGACGAACACCAACTTTATAATATTAATAACCAACTCAGGCTTTAATTTTGTATTTTATCAATGCATAATTTAATCGATACTATTCAGTAGATAGAGTATAAATAAATATTAAGACTAAATAATAAATATAAAGAAATACGACAACTAAATATCTTCATTATAGTAAATCTCTTACTTTCCAGTAATCGATTCCGGTCGAATTAATAGTTAATCGCAGAAGAATATTAGAAGAGAAATTATGGAATCCGTCGAAGTCACAAAAAGAACAGCTAAAACGCGAAACCCAAGCGAGAAAAGTATTTTAGATTCCTCCACGAGACCATTTCGTTCTCTAACTAGCCAACCTCGATAACTCTTCAAAAAACCCTCTTTCTTCCGAGAATAAAAAAAACTAATCCAGTTAACCCCTCTAACTTGGCGTCTTTCGCTCGGATGGATATTTCGCCATAGACGTAATGGCGAACCACCTTTTGTTCCCCGCTAATGGCCACTATTTGATCCCCACGCATACGCCGCGGAAAACCCCAATTAGAGCACGCCAGCTGCACCACGTCCCATCCCCCGCAGAGCCTTCCCATGATTCCGCGCGCGCACACATTTCGCTCTTTCTTTTCCTCCAAAAATACTCTTTTCCCGAACTAATTTACCAACTCCCCGAAAAAATCCAACCCTTCCTCAATCTCTCCCCTCGAGTGAAGCAATGCACACTCACTCATCTAGGCTTCGTCACGTGACCGTGCCAACGATTCGCTTCAACGGGAAAAGACAATTCCTGTCGCGAGATTATCAGATCATGACTATTAGGGGATTCACATCCGTCTTTTGGAAAGCGGCCCAAATAGATGAATCTCCCAAAGGAAACTCTTAATTTCGTGCAGTTGTTAAGTAGGCAGAGTTTAAAAAGTGTAAGATTTTTAATTTCACTAAGCGAAGAAAAATCAAATGTCCATGCGGAGGGTCAGAGAACAGATACAACCTGTTGGAACAAATAAAAAAGAATGAGCGCAATTTAGAAGGAAATTGAGTTACATAAATGGCTACCAAATAGACATAAATGTGATATGCCGTTAAGGAATAAAAAGACAGAGATAAAATGAAAAAATGTTTGATCTTGCCGGATGGGGAAGTATGTGGAAGAGAAAATCCGAAATTGAACTGTTAATCGAAATATCCGGGTGATTAAGAGTCAACCACATTCAAGATTCGTTTGACAGATAGCAGCATGGGATCAGTATGACATCGAGCACTTGAGTTCGAAAAAACAGTAAAAGAAAATTACTAATTTTAAATTTGGACTATGACCGTATAGATACATTCAAAACTGATTAATTTCTTTGGATTTTTTAAATTAAAATTAATTCCACTAATATTTTGTTTACTAAAAATAGTTACTATCGCTGTTAGATGGCGTGAAATAGTGTTAGGAACATTAGAAGCAACAGCTGGAATGTATTCATCATTTTAGCGGAATTTCTAAGAAAAACACTCAATGCTTTTAACTATTTGACTCATCTTTCAAAAACTCCACCACTAAAATTCTGACGCAAATTTACTCTCCGTAGGAGGAAAACTCAGAAGAAATAACGAATTCATAATTTCTGAAGAATTAATTTTAGAATTTAATCTAAGACCTTCCTAAGGGTGAGGTCATTCCTTTTTCTTCACTTTTTATATATACTAAAATTTAATTCTAACAGAAATTTCCAACACTTTAATTTTACACCTAAAATATAATCGTAATGATATCAGTAGGGAATTACAAAAAAATCTCCAATAGCCGTCTTTGTTGGCGTTCTTCATCTCCTATACTGGTATTCGGAGAAAACAGAATTGATCGCTACTATTTGTAGAAACGTACAATTAACATTTAAATATCGATGTTATCCGTCCTCAGAGATAGTAAAGTACAAAGCAAATCCGGAAGGGTGCGGTGTATTTATTGGCAGAGTTATGGAGTATTCTCGACCCTTTTACTTTCACTCGATTGGTTTCGAAAATCAGTAGAAGAGGATATAAACGAAATGAAATTTTGACCCAATCGTCAGTTTTCCGCGTCACGGTTCGCCCAATTATATTCTTGAAATAAAGGATGGTGCATCCCTCTTTCGGAGGGTTATTTTCTATTGCAATTAGAAGTACCAATTCTTCGATCATGTGCATTTAAAGATGAATTATATGGGGTTTTGCAGTGTTTCCTCGAGTACATTTTAAAATATTTAAGGAAATAATTTGCATTCTTATTTACATATTTATATTCGTGTAAATAATAAAACACAATTTTTTTTCCAAAATTTAAACAACTTTTTACTTTGTGAGCGAACTTATCTCTAACATTATGCAAAATAAGGTCTATTACAGCTTGGAAGATGTATATTATGTACTTTTTTCATACCAAGTTGCAAGTTGCACAAGAATTCAATTTAAAATCATTAAATTTAGACTGCTTTGTGAGAAAATCTACGTTATGATCCTAATGAAACACCTCGGAGATAAATAAAAATCACCAAGAGCATAAACAAAACTCAAATTTGACAGATTTAGAGAACGTACTTCAAACGAAAATAAAACACTAGATCTAATTAAGCCATAAACGGAATCCGATTCGAGCCTATTTCCGGAACTTTCCTAACTTAAACTTTTACTTATACTTTCGTTGCGACATTTCGGTGATTTTGCAACATCAAAATGTCAATACATAGAAACTGTCCAATTTAAAAAGAAAGAGAGAAAAAGCGCGCGATATTGGCGTGCTAACGACGAGAGAAAACCGTGGCGATATATATCGAGAGATTAGTCGCAGATACGTCAAAAGTTGGGGATTCTTCGCTAATTCTTAAGCGAAACAAATTCGACGCCGGAGACACGAGCGTAACGAACGGACCGAAAACCTCAACAAATCAAAATCAGCCAATTATCCGGGTTGAGAGGAATAATTTTTGCCTTGTCGAAGCCCAATTAGGACGACGCGGGTGGAAACCACGGCGAGGATTTGGGAGACAGAGGGATAAAAAAAACTATAAAATATACACGTTACGATCCAGGAAATTCCCCTTCAGATCAAAGCGGTCCACCGTCACGCGATATATCAATTGAGACTCGATAAGTCATGTAAACATCGCAATTAAAACTTCGTTTGTATGACTCCCGCACATCTGAAAAACGTCATGCGCAGATGACGTCGGCCATATGAATTATAGGCCGTCGTTTAGAGGATTTCTCAGAGTCCATTCCACGCACATGGAGAATAGCTTTCCCCTTTTTTCTGGAGCTTACTTCCCAATTACGACCGAAAACCATTAAAAATAAATGGAAAGATTACGCGGAATGTTTCTCGAGAATAAGGGAGAGATCGATCTCAAATAACCACGAGATCCGTAATCGCATTATTCATCACTTGAATGATTCGTGTTTATGATGATGATTAAGAAATCGAACGTATGTTAATTTAAAAAGGAATTTATGTTAAACGATAATATTTGAAAATCCCATTCGAAAACGGACTTGAAAAAAGTCTGACTGAGCTGGGCTAAATATTATTTGGCTCTCTAGGAACATTTCTAAATTTTGTGTAAACAGAAACCACAAATACGAGGAAGAGACGACGTTTGAAATAAACTCATGTTTATTATGAGGAAATGAAATCAGGCAGAATTACAGAAAAAATTAACGATGAATTATAAAAACGTTAATTTAAGGTATAGCCATAAATTATCACCTCATACGACAATTTGATGTAAAACAGAATGAAATAAATGTGATGTCAGTATGATTTTATTTAATTTCCAAAATAATAAATAATAGTTTACAAACTTACAATAAATAAGGATACAAATTAAAACGCCTACTGAGGGCATTAGCGACGTTGTGCGATTAAGTTTTCATATTTTCGACGTAATTCTATCAGACTAAAATTAACCTCTCAGACAAATAAATCCACTATCAAAGGAAGAGGAGGATTTGGTTGAGCCATTTCTGAAAAATCCCGATTCACAGAAGATTAATTCTCCATTTCCCCGATAGTACGAGTAAGGGTAATTGGAGAGATACGTAAAGGCAATTATCAATTATAAAATGGGCGTAATTTGCCGAGTCGATTACATCGCAAAAGAACGCACCTGCGCTCCTTTGACCGGAACTAAACACTTTCGAAGGCCAATAAGTTTAATGTACAAATACGAGGAAATATATGTACAAAGGATATCGACATAATAAACACGATTGCGTCAGAGCTATTTTACAAAGGCCTTAACTGTCGATTTGGAATGGAAGTCCACTTATGGAGGTTGAAACCCGCTATCCATCCAACATCGAAGTTGAAGACAATTTAATGCAGAGGTTATGAATTGAAGCACATGTGCCTCGTGCTGTAATATGTAATGTGCCATATTTTAGATATTTTGCTACACAAGTGCCAACTGTCATAACCAGTCGTTAGTAATCCATCGTTTAATAATTTATGCTGAAGTAGCGAGTAAGCAAGAAATTAAAGGCAAATGCAGTTATGTTTATAGTCTAAACCGAAATTACAAATACGGAAGCTTATTTGATAAACAAGCATTTAGCCATTACAATCATGGCGATAGGCATGTTAAATTCATGGATGATTCGGTTAACGCAAATTTTGTAGTTTATTACCTCTATATTCATTGGCGCTTTCTAATCTATATCTAATGGGATCGTTTAAATTTTATTGAATACGATGGAACTGAGTAAATGCTGCATAATCGTTTTTCGTGGTCATAACTCCGTCACCACTTCATCTCATTTGTCATAACTCCGTCACCTATATCAGTATACAACGACGAAGAAAAGTTGAACGACTCGACCGAAAAGCGCGCATTGCAAACAAAGCCATTCTCGGATCATACAAACCGATGCTGAAGGAAGAATACCCCTCATCAATTATAATAAGAGGACCCGAATCATCTCCGGTTTGAACTAGTCTTTAAAAACGCTCGCTTCCATCCTGCGCCAAACACGTTGAAAGCTAAATAAAGTAGGGAAACTCATTCAGAAAGTGCATCGATAGACACAAAGGCCGGTCGCCGATTCTTCCATCGACCCGTTGAAAGGATACTCTGAAAAATCTAGCTCTACTTAGGGGAGAGTGCCGTTAGTCAGAAACAGGAGGGACGATGACTCCCCAATCACACTTTGTTTTAAACTTCGCTGGATTAAACACACCGGCCATCGTCGCTGACGTCAGACGATTCTCGTTGAGTTCACGCGGTTTTCCTTTTAGATATTTCGAAGACTTGGAGAAATCCATTTCAATTCCATGATAGGAAAAGTAGTACATTGAAGGACAAAGCGAACTGTTTACAACTTCATTCTGTTCGGTGTTTGAGATTACCGGAAATCCAACACTTGGAGAAATTCGTTCCTCGGATCGATAGGTACTGCTAGTTTCCGGGGAATTTGAGGGTCTCAAGGGATCCTTGGGTGCATCACAACGTAAGCCTCCACACAACCATCCGTATCCCATAGACCGTAGGTGCTAACAGAGGAGGGGAAAGCTACGAAGAGACGATTTCATTAAATAGCATGGAATATATATCTACGGGCAATAGCTCACCGTTTGCAGAAAAAAACATCCTACGTGGGAAACTGCTGCACACTAGAAAATGGTGAACAAAAGGTTTAAGAAAATATTAACGTATTTCAGTGAAAAAAAAAGTGATTTAGGTGATCAGAGATTTACAATAGACTAATTCATCGTTGAATTTTGAATGCGAAAGATTCGTTCCCAATAGAGAAACCAATAAAAGATTAGTTATATCTATTATATAATATATTTCAACACAATTTCTCTTTAAAAGCCTTAACTTTATTTAAGTTACTATTCCATATTCAAAAACGATATACAATTTTTACGTCAATATTTCGCAAGAGTTTCTTAAAATGCTTTAAAAATATCTGAATGGTAAGGGAATGACATTCAAAACAAAATTGCGTACATCTTTAACAATTCTTCTAAAAATATCAAACTCTTCATAAAATTGCTTGGATAAATTGGAAAGTAAAATTGTACGCGGACCCTTCGGGCAAAATATTCCTATTCCACGTATTTAATGAATATGTAACAGTAGAAATATCTCAACTGAACGATGTACACGAAGAGATTATATCAATAATTCAAGAGGCGAAATGAAGCGATACTCTATGATTCTTTAACCCACGCAAATAGAAAAGTCAATGCAAAGGATACGAACAGATGTTAAATAGTTGGATTTTCCCACTTAATTCACATAAAGACTAAACATTTCCTGTAATGCACAAAAGTAACTTCTAATCGCTGAAAAAGAAAAAATATATACATCATAATTTAACCAACGCCTGGTTTATCTTAGAGGATTTATAATGCGTTGTTTTTATATAATCAGGCAATATTGTCTGCTTAATATTGACGTAATATCGTTAATTCAGTCTTGTATATATATTTTAAAACGCTTCTAACTTAAATATGTAAATAAGTTAGTTCGATGATGGAGATTGTTGATGTTCACATGGTTGCCATGTGCTTGTTTAGATTTGTTGATATCATTGTATTTTATGCCGTTCTATTGAAAGAGAACAGACAAAAAAGATATGCGAAGTGATATTAAGAATTTAATTCAATCGCTTGAGCATGTATTTCACGCAATCACTCATAGTTTTACAAGGCAATTGCGCTCTTCTGAGTAGTAGAAACACGTGTACGTTCCAACTGAAACGAAGGATTTACTTGTCGTTGTTTTCGATCTTCTCGCTACATTTTTATTACCTCTCCAAGTTCTAGCGAATGTTTCTATGCATATTTTAAAGCTCTCTGGAGGAGAACCGCAATTCCAAACAGCGATCAAGAGGAAGCTGCTTGTGGGAATATTGGTCCATGGCCTCCTATGACGAATGCATAGCTCTTGTGGTGATAATAAAATGTACGAGAAAGAATAAGGAGATTCTGAATTTTGCCGCAAGCCAATGTGTTTTTGCGCATCGTGAAGATTTTATGAATCGAAATTTTAATTTCACTTAATACCTTAACAGTTCCATTATGTTATCAATCAAAGTGATGAAAACAGATTCCTCACATTAAATTTAATCGGCAACAAAGACAGAATTCGACGGTTGCCCTTTCGCCGATTAAAGTTCACTAATTAACGCATTCATCACAAAGTAAGCGATTTACTATTTTAGCTTCGAAACATTTCTGTTTTAAAACTCGATTTTATTTAATTTTTGCACATGATTCACTCCATTCCCGCGAAATCTCTAAAGCTGTGCCAAATATCTTAACAATTACCTCAATATGTTGCAATTTCGGAGGAATGTGACTTAATTGAGACAGAAAATTATGCAGAAATACACGGATTGGAGAAGGAAAATGCCCATCAAAATATCTCAACTGACTGACAAAAGCATTATGACTACTCATTATTTTCACTAAAAAGATAACACTGTCGCTCTAGATCTCTAGGTCTTTTTCAAGTTTGCAATAGCGCCCCCAGGGTTGGCAACAATATTTAAATTGAACGTCGGAAAGAGCACGTGAAGAATTCGCCTATTTGTGATATGTTTGTGTATTTTTCCTTGGTGCAAAAATCACCTTAATACCTTTCCTTACAGTCTAAATGTTACAATTGCATATCAAGTTTTCCGTTAGCTTACCATTCCATAACTATACTATCCTTCGATCAAAAAGTGCTTTATAGGTGAAGCATCCTCTCACGATTTCACTTGTTTCGCACTTTTAATTTACAAGCAGTCTATGCTGGTATTACTCATCCAATCAATCGCTTGGAATTACGCATTGAAATATCAGAATGTCCGCAACAGTATTCCTGAGGGTGAGTATTGTAGGAAGAAATTTTTAAAAATAAATGTTACTTCTAGAGTCGTTCCCTTCGTTTCTCTTTATAACGGCAAAAAATTCTCGAACATCTTTCGTGAACAAGTAACTCATGTTCTTCACGCGCAGCACTCCTGGGTAAAATTTGCATATAAATCGATGCTGTATCTACACAAGTAACACTGCGAGAAAAACGAAATGAAGAAAAGAGAGCAATGCAAGTAGTGATCAATCCAATACGCAAAAGAGTGCTTCGAGTCTTTTCAATGCCTTCACTTCTCCTCAACCATCTCTCTTCACTATCTCCCTCATCGTCAACATTAATGTGGACTTGAATGTGTTGGAAAGAGATATTTAATGCTCTGCAAAACTAAATTTCTGTTTGGGATACACACATAGCCAAGTGGGAAGCGAATTCACCTTTGATGAAAGCGGTCCCGGGTTCGATTCCCGGAAGGCGCCCATATGTGAAATGACCTAAGCTGTCCGCGCAATAAAAAGAAGTAAATACAAAACATACATTTTATCGTCTCCTTCCTCAAGTAATTCTCCGATTTAATATTTTTCCTGAATCACCTCAACCAACTTAGAACGTGTAATAAAAAATGTGATAACAGTGAAAAGAGACGGCGATTGTGTTCTTCCCAAAGAATACCTCATTCATGGGAAATGTGAGTTCATACATAAACAAACAGTGCTATCGATATTAGCTAGTCCAATTAAATGAGGGAATTAATACACACGAAATAAGAAATATTTCCCTTCAGTTTGCATTATGGAGGACAATTACATAAATAGTCCCACAGAATTACACTGAATGTCAGCAATGGGAGAAAGGAATCAGATGGACGAATTCAATTATATAGGGTAGATGACCTTCGGGTGATCACTTAGCATTAAAGAAAACGGAAAGTTCGCTGAACTCCCAGGAATCACTACACAATTTAAATAAGGTACTTCAATTAAAATGAAACATTAAAAGACTTCCTTTTCCACGTGTCATTGTTATCTAACAGACCCTCTAACCGTTTCTTCGCACTTTCTCCAACTACTCTCCTCATACCCACAGCTTCCCTCACCGCGCACTGATTTACACTTAAAATCTCGAGACTCTTCTTCCTCAAATTAGTTGCAGATGGACGCTCCTAAATAAAATATTGCCTTTACCCTATGACCTGCGAAAAGAGAGAGGAAGCGAATTAATTAGCGTCGCTGTAAAGAGAAGATGTAATAGGAGGAAGAGATTGTATATTAGCCTGTAATGAACTCTCATTGGATACGTCGGAGTTGGTGCATGCGCAATGTGAATTCAATCTAACCGCCAAGTTACGAGAGAACGAAAATTTTCACCACGAGACAATAAGTAAATTCAATCGTTTTTCTCCTTTAATAAACACTTTGTCAGAAACTTTTCGTAATAAAAGTAATTTTAAAAAATACTGTAACGCACTTCCCGAAGAGATAGAAATTTGAAACTAAGGGATTCAGCAGAAAGCCAATTAACTAGAGTAAATCGTGACTTTTTGCCAAAATAATCATGGGTTCGACTCTCGAGGACTCAAAGATACCTTCGCGAGAAATAAAAGTTTTTTTAATGGCTGCAGGCTTTCAATTACAAATTACAAAATAATATTCCTAAGAAATCGAGACAAGCACGAAAAAACAGGAAATCAGATTTATGAGCGTGTTAAAATGTAAAAAATATAAGAGTTAAAATAACCAGTTAACAATGTTCACATGCAAATGTGTATACATATGATATAAATGGAGAAACGTTAAGAAAAACAATTTTGGTTGTCTTTAATTTACAATATATAAAACCGCACTCTAAGTTTTTATTTAAGTTATGATAGCTCCATTCAATCGTTTTTCTCCGTGACCGGAAGCACAATTCCTCAAACGAAAAATCCGCACACCAATAAATCTGCGAATTGACAAACGCTCCCATGGACAAATGCTCATGTCGATAATTACTCACATCAATAAATGCCCACATAAATAAGTACTCACATCAATAAATGCTCACATCAATAAATACTCACATCAATAAATGCCCACATAAATAAATACTCACATCAATAAATGCTCACATTGACGAATCCTCATGTTAATCAATGCCGACAGGCACATAGAGAAATGCTCGCGTGGCGTAGTCATCAAGTAAAATGTTACTGCCACAAAATCAATGTTTTTAATTTTATCGCTCATAAAGATATTAAGTTGAATTTTGAAATAAGCAACAGATCGTATATCTGAATTTCAAACTGAAAAAAGGACTAAGCATTTAAGATACACTGTGTACGCTCGAAAAATTTAAAATTCACGTTGGCGGAAAACTAACAATCAAGTTTTCTTTGTTTCACGACGAATAGGAACACAATTAAGGTAAGTCTAAAGATAGAAACTATACAATATATCCTAGAAAAAATTGACGATTTAAATTCCGAAGTTGTGCCATAGCAATTGGAGATCTATGGAAAAGCTGGTTCGCATGATGTTTGGAATAAAACTTAGTTTTAATACACTGCAATTGAGTAAATTTCAGAAATAAATATTTCAAATGTTTAGTGCTATATGATATATTATACTGTCATTGATTTATTTAATCCTCTTGCAGTTAATTTAGCTGATAAACTTTATCCTTATACAAAACTTACATCCTATCGCAAAACAGATCTATATATGGTGAAATGATTAATTTGTAAAATATCGAAAGACCATATTTAAAATTAGTTATTGATTATCATTAATTATATGAAAGTTGACAATATATTTTATTTAATCAGTTTATTACGATACAACAAAAACCACATGAATTGCCTGAGCAAACGTTACTCTTATTTCTTTACGGTAGGGGTAACAACAATAATTATCCTTACAAAGCAAGAGAAAACATAACGCGCCAACAGTGAAAATACGATGAGAAGTACAGAGGACATAGAGTTTCTTGAATAGTTAAGGTTCTTCGTTGCATACATAAACACAGAAAAGGATTAGTTAAGTAATTTCAGGTGAGCGTTTATTGCTCTTTTCCTCGTTTAATCATCTTTCAAAACAAATGAGACGAGACCATTAAAAAGACCACCAAGTTTTAACAAGCACCAAGTGTTCCTCATTAAGCAAAACACAAGTCACATGCTGATAGCTCGTGAAATGAAAACTAGCAGAGCATGGATGTAATTCTGTCTCCTATTAGACTGCACAAACACGTGAAACATTTGCGCTCATTGATGATGACCCAAAGCTATGAGACACATTTAGACCATATCTTAGTACATTCGCCGTGCAGTGCTAAAGGCGTATAATCTAACATAAGCGAATCCAATCATCAAAACGCTACATACAATTTTCGGTATATCAATCAGCCATTACTACCTGAGCGTACCCCCTTTCCCTTTCAACTGAATTTAATACGAGTAATTGAGGCTATACCACAAACAACACACTGCTCCGCGAAATTAATCGTCCGACGGCTCCGCCACCTCCGTGGTTATTCCACAGCGAACAAATAACCGAGTTTACCCGTTTTAAATTTAATTTTTTAAGTATCTTATATTTGCTATTCTAAGGAATAAATTTTCCACTAATGCATAAATCGAGTGAAGGTACTCGGATATTGAAAAATTTCCTAGCGTAAGTTGTTTAAGCTTTATTATTTACTCTAAATAGTTTTTAATTTCGAAAAAAGAATACTAATGCGGAACATTAAAACTAAAGCTGGGGTAATTTTTTAATGCAGAAATGAAATAGATTAAAATGGCTTTCTCCTTTTGCAAAGCCTTTCAGCAGACAGTTCGTAAATACTATAGGGATTAAAGCATAATGAACAGCGATTATTCACATCGCATAAGAATATTTTCTTGTTAATTATTAAGCAATAAAAATATTCATAGAAATAGATACAAACTATCAGAATATTTATTCAAAAGTTAACAGCGACAATATATTATAGAAAGTGACTAAATACCCACAGAAAAAAGGAGGAAATGAAATCAGCTCTTTTTATTCATTTAGCTCCATAAAGCAGAAGGAATTATATTGTTATTATAACATGAGTAAATGGCTGACTTTAAGGTACCGTCAAATCAAAATTTAGAACCTTAAGAAACCTCCGCACCTTTAATCAACAAGCATATTCAAAAAACAATAAAACATCAAAAGTACTAAACTCGGACTCAAGAAGTGATTCGTTTCAACGCATTTTCACGACCTCTTTCGCGCGATTTTCATCTCAAATCCAAGCATTCGATGATCAGTAAGGTTGAGTTACATGAATAAAGTTAAACGTCGAGTGTTATCAATCCAGGGCGTTCCCCTGCATAGCATCCGATGGGCGTAGAGAACAACACGGATTTTATCCGTATATCTTCAATTAACAAAACTTACCTTTCGCATATAAATTTTATTGAATCATATTGAACCACAAATCTGATAGTAAAATACCTTCAACTGTAACAAGTAAATCAAAATCGATAACAACCGGCAAATGTTTCTGGGTATATTCCTATTTAGGCCGAGATTAACCAAATCACAGGATCAAATCCAAAAGATCTTGACCGCCACACAACGGATGCACTAGAAAGGAAAACATTCGCTAACGAAATGACTCCGCCGATGCTCGCGGAATTCACCGCACGTTCTTTTAGGCAATTTGTAGAAGCGACAGAGCAAACACAACGGGGTGACCGAGGGAACACAACGAAACAAGGGAAAAGATCGGTTAATTGGCTCTGCAGTGCAGCCATGAATAGTGGGAGTCATTTGAAAGCTGCAAATTACCACCATATATCTCCCTTTCAGACCCGCAGAAGGTATCAACTAATATGGAATTGCCTTCAGTTAGAGCTCGTTAAAGACAAATAAGGCCACTAATCTATGGACATCGAATTCGAGGAAAGGAAATTTACGACACTCCACTGAGAAACGAAGTTTTCATCTCAATGAGGTGTTATTTCATGTCCAAAGATGCAAAAACTCTTTCCTTCTCCATATTGTTTGATCATTGGATTAAATCACCTTTTTTATAAATACATTTCATTTTCAAAATAAAAGGAATATAATTGTAAAGCAGTGAGGCAGCACAATTAGTACAATTTTCAAATAGAGTCATGCGTACTAAAATAAGTTACGCGAATTTATACAAATACAGCAAGCATAACCATTAACGTTTTACGCATAACACGATTTCGAAAAACCCAAAAATACTGGAAAAATACTGAATCTGAGGCTAATAATGAAATGGGCTCAAAGACCACAAAAACGATATCTGCGACGTACGGATAAGATATGACGTATACATATTTAAATTCTGAATTGAACTGCAAATCTTGCACATTAAATAGATACCGGCAATGGCAATGGTTAGCCGCAGATTTGCATCTTGTATTTCTCAACCAACTTCTTTCGGATATTAATACATTAAAAGTGCATAGATGTATTAATTAAAAAACATAAAAGAAATAAATCTGAAGAAGGCAGATAGGGACATCCACAAAACACAGCCAAGATTTATCGGTTGCGACTAACGAAGCAAAACAAGCGCTGTCAGACAGTTTCACTGATAAAATGAAACAAAATGAAGCTGAATGGGAACTTTTTCTTTCCCTGAAACTGAAAATCCTTCCAATAGAAAAGTAAATGAGCTCTAAAGAAAGTTGCGGCAAAAAGCTTACACGGGACAATGGAGCACGGAATGGTTTGCTTTCACAAATAAAACGGAATTCCAGCGGTCGGAAATAAGTGACAATCAATCCAATCTCCCCAACGGCATATAACTATTTATAAAGCCAGAAATAGGGCAATCTCGACACAGAGAATCCCCGCGGATTTTTTACCATCGTCGTCTGACAACTAAGCAAACAAGAAGGCGAAGAAGCAATCAAGAAACTCAAGGGAAGAAGAAAAATTGAATACGGTGCTTGACAATTTTGTTTTCCTCATCCACAATATTTTAGATATTTTATAGATTTTTCGAGATAAAACAAATAGTGAGTAAAAAGAACGCTAAAAGAGGTCACAAGTATGGAATTATAGCGTTAGATAAAGAAAAACCGTATTAGCTCTTTACACTACATTATTTACTAAATGTAAAAAAGATACAACGTTGAGTGATTGTAAACTGAGTTATGCCAACGACAGGTATTAAGAAGTTCAATCGAAAATGTGAACATTCCACTTTCTTAATTATTTCTACACATTCAAATTTTAGGAAACTAAGAATCATACCTCAAAGTCAATATTCCGAACGAAAAACAAATTGCCTATTTATATCGTTTATGAGTATAATAGGTATTGCATTTCTACTACGTTTGCAAGAATAAAATAAATGTTATACACAGTGGGACAGCGGGACTTTGATTAATGGCAAATTGTATTTTAGCGAATAGATCAGACATCAACAGCACACCGTTATTCAAGAAGGAGAACTGATTTCCCTGAAATTAACACAGATTTCATCTTGGGGATTTTCAGTTGATGATCCAAGTCATTATTTTAGAACAATGGACCACCTCTCGCTACAGGAAGACTCTCGCTAATTCAAATTTCCCACAGTAATTCACAGGATTCAGGTAACTACATCTAAAGCATATGAAAATCATCTCAAAACCGGTACATTTAAAATACAATAATATTAAATGTTTTTTCAATTTCTTGTAAATCCTTTAAAAATTCGATGATACGCCGTTTTAAAAAGGAGCTATATATATTTATAAACACGAAAGTCGTTAAAAATACGATCATTTTTCATTATTAATACCTGCTTTTGATTACATTTCGACAGCTGGTCCTGGAAGGAAACTGCTACATTCGCAAATATTAGCGAATATCTGTGAACTTACTAAATTTCGACCGTTTTATCGTGTTTACATTAAAATTCAAAAATATATTGTGCCGTATTTTATTCTATATTCTTTACAAGTTTCTTCAGAATATTTACTTAATTCATACCACTCTCAGAAACTTCAAGACCTTGAATTTTCGGACATCTATCAAATCCCACTGAATTTCACCTTTACGCAGCGCCTGTAAGAATTATCTTCGAACGACCTTTCACAATGCACATCTATAAAAATCATTTCTCGGGTTTAAATTAGATTGCAATTTTCAATAGTACATACTTACGAGTGTTATAAATAAAATGTAAAATTTCAACGTTATTTATTGATCCTGACATTTTCGCGAATGAAATACTCATAAGCAAAGGAATATTTAAGAATCGAAACTGTTACATGTCAGAAAAATGAATGAATTCTTATGAAAAATAATGCAAACCATCCTCGTATGCGGTATCTCAAGGCAATGCTCAGAAGATTCAAAAAGCGTCCTTAAAAGAAAACGCCGCATTCCTTATCCCCAAAGAAGAAAAAGACAAATACTTAATAAACTATTACCTCCGCAAACGTAACAGCTAATTCTTGTTGATAATTAACCAACCGATTCTTAAATAATAAACGAAATATCTTATCCTAAATTTCAGAGGGCTGTGTTTTCTGGTAACTCCTTGACTTTAAGATAACGCTACCGATTAAGAAACGATGAAATTGCCATTTAATAAAAATCTGTGAAAACTAATGCTCTACATCAGAGATGAACGGTGATAGTCACGAAAATAATGTCGAACGAAAAATAAACAGGGAAAAGAACTCTGTCTGGAAAAACCTTAAGAAAGTCCTCGACTACTCACACTTTCCTCCGAAAGAAAAATTGATTCCTCCACTCGATCGACGTCGTTATCAATCTCTTGCCGACGGAATGAATATACTACGAGTCGGATGACTCAAGAATTTCCCAGGAAAGCTTAGATCTACATTCAAAGCAAATTGTAAGCACGCGAGAGGAAAAAGAGGAACCCCCCTGGGATTCCTTTCTACGTTGTCTTCGTTGTATGCTTAACACCGGTACAAACTCCACTTGGAAATGTATTGCAGATTACAAACAAACCTGAGAGTTTTACCTTTCGGTATGTGCATTCAAAAATCCCCATTTAATTCCATTTCCTTCACTTCCTAGTAGCTTACCCCACCTTTTAAATCATATTTTGTCGTTGTCTTCCCCTATGTTTTTTCCCCGAATCCTACTGTCAATTGGAGCCTTTAGCAGCCCGTATTTCATATTATGACACTCAAACTTTTAATGTTTAGGAATGGTTTTGTCTTTGAACGTGTTGTGTTTTCATTATCAGCGCAGTGGTCGTGTGCACATTTTTAAAGCAACACAAACCGATGGTCAGTGAAGAGAATTATTAATCCCGACATTGATAGCGAATAATGGAGCGTTTATTTTATTTAAATTCGTTATATTTTCCAATCTTACGCAGTTTTATACAAGAGACGAGCGCAAACAGAATTTTCAAGACTGGTTTTGATTGCGATAACAAATGTGAAATTTTTCACGGCATAAAAAGAAACCCGATTTTCCATCGATGGCATTCATTCAGCGAAAGAGGAGCTAAAACAGAGTTTAAACGAGGGATAAAAAAAGCATTTCTCCGAGGTGAAGGAAATTAATTACAGAGGTGATAATAAATACGAGAATGCATACTCCTATCTCAAGGGGTAATTGATCACTTTCCCGTTGAAAAGGACGTCTGGGAGAGACTCAAGTTTACGAGGGTGCCCTTGGAAAGTCATCTGAACATCATCACGATACCTTTAATATAACATTGATTATTCCTCCTTTCAGTAGAGAGTGTCTCGAAGAGGATGCCAATAGTGCATCCCCCCTGCTGAGATTCCACATTCGACGACTTTCTCTCCCGAGATGTCTGCGAAAGATACGATATGGACAAACGAAAGGACCGAAGATAACCGTTTGGATTCCGACGTCGATAAACCGGGAGTCAATGTCAAGGCAGACAAACACGGAGAACAACGAAACCATTATGAGGAGGCAACGAGCAACGATCATCAGAAGAGTAATCGAGGGGTAGTTTTTTAGGGTGTTTTCATTGAGGCAAAGAAAGCCTTAAATAATTCAAAGAAGATATGTGCTGAAGATGATTCTCTAAAATCTTCATTAATGGCTGACAATTTAAATTAAAAGTATAATGTATTTTAAAAATATTAATTTTTATTGAAAAATTATTGAAACGATTACTATGAGTAATCATAGTTTTTCTTTTCCTTTCAGTACCACTCCAAAATAAAAGAAGCTCAAACTACGAGAACGAAAAAGCTGTTTTAAAAATCATTTCTCCCTCATTTAACAATAATAGTTTCATCAGAAGAATTATAAATGATTAATGACTAAAAAAAATTGGCATGCATTTATTTGAAAACACTAATATATTATTATTGCACTACTGAAGTATTTTTCTTTTTTTCATCCACTAATTACTTAAACTAAAATTAAGCCTTTGTTAGATATAACACAGACGTTCATACAAAGACATATTCTATCCAAAGAGCTTCACTTTAAAAAGCCGCTTAGCTGGAGGATTAACCTGAGTTACTTTATTAATAAAAGGATAATTTCACTACTTAGGTTGAAGAACCTCACCAAATGCGATACTATTGATTCCGAAAAGAACACATCGATCTTTAATAGTCAGAAAACAATTCAATACAGTAATAATAATCTATGATTAAGCGGACCAATCCATAGTTAAAGATCAGGCGTCAGATTTGCTATTTTATAGATGCATCAGAAGGCGCTTTATTTCTGCTCGCTTTCAGGATAACGCAGAGCGGGCACGAGCCTGAGTCCCCGTAATTGGCGGGCGACGGGATTTGCGGCCGTCGGGTCAAAGGGTTTCCGTGAGATTTCCAGATATCCTTCAAATCCTTGGCTTCAGCCTCTGGATAAACTAACCGAAGGATCCGTATAACCGGAAGTTCGTGAGGATGTCAAAGGGTTCTCATTTTGTAGGAGGACGTCCACCATTTTGCGTGCAGGGTGCTAATTTACAATCTCTCGATCTCCGAGCATCTCGACGCCGATTTTAATTGATAGACTTTCGTCAAATGCGTCGTTTGAAGGGTCAACTTCGAGAGCACTTCTCTCATTGGCTCCATCAACTTATCACTGGCGTCTCTCGGAATTCATGGCTAATGAAACATAAGCGTCCTTTTCAGGTTTACTGATTCGCTCGTCAAGGTTCCTATCCTTCTAAATAATTATGACCATACTTTCTCATTCGAAAAATATGGGCGCACTTAAAATATCTTTTTTGTCTCAATATGTTTCTGTATTACGAGTATTATTATGCATATTTATTATTAAACTCGATGTGAGAAGGCGTTACCACGTGGAAGGCCATTAAAAGGAATGCAAGATAGTAAATTTATTAAAGATATCTTTCATATTTATTATTATTTAGAATATATATTATTATTTCATATATGCTGCGGTTAAACAACTGCCAGGTGGTAGCCCCTATATATCCAAGTGAGACACAATACATACAAACTCTACTAAATGTCTAACACTGGAAGTCCCACAAATACAAAAGCGTCAAAACAACTTCACCATAATCTCAAACAGTAACATAACCCACACAAAAATACAGTAGGATTCAATTCATAAATCATCCCCCCCTCCAATACCACATAGATCCAACCATCACAGTTTACATTTGTACTTTGGACATCAAATGTACTTATTATACTTAATACACTGCATAATTAATATATAATATAATTAATATATTAAATATAATATAAAATTATATTATATTCATTTTCATAATACTCTACTGTATAATTAACTACATATTTATTATACTGCATTTTTTAATAAGGGAAGATTGTATTCATTGATATTTATATCACGATCGAATGATACCAACTGAATTGCAACCAGTAAGACAGGAGCGAAGCTGCGGCATGACATTAATTTTGGTACATCGAAAGCTGCACACATTGGATGAGGGAAATTCCGTGGAACTTACACATAAACACATTCTAATTCAAAGAGGAAAACAAATCAAATACCATGATTAAATCATATACCACATTCAACGTCGCCGATGTGCATTGCGATTCCAAACGGACCCGTTTCCACGTTCTTTTTCATCCCAATCGTAAAACACGAGGAAAGTTCTCGATCCATATCGCCCTAACGTTCGTCCTTTTGCCGTTTTTAACACTATCATTCCATTTCATCCTACAACGATTCATTTCTCGCCTCCATGGACCCTTTCTGCCTTCGCGCCGTATCTATCACCCCATTGTGTTTGATTCCCCCGAATTTCTTCCTGGAAATCCAAGACTCCTTTTAGCTCACTTCTCTCTATTGCTTTCAAGAAGTCTTTCTGTGGCTACTAAAACGTTATAAATCCCTTCCAATAAAAGGAAAATGATCTAAAAGCATTTTATATGGGTTGGATGTAAAGGACTGGCTCGTTTTCGTCGTCCACTCTTTGTTCTATATTTCGAAGAAGTGATGGGATGTCCGCCGATGACTGTCTTTGCAATTCTCTTTTCGCACATCGTATTATCCTGTTTCCCCCTAAGGTTTTCAAGAAGGTTATATTTTAAATCCCATAAAAAAATGAAGGAGGGGGCGGATTCATTCTAAAAATCTTGGAGCTTGGCACTTCGATTTTCTTTCATTATGTGTTCGACGCTTTGGTGAAGCCATTAAATTGATGGATTCAAATGAGTTAATTTTCCAAAACAATTTTTATTCTCTTCACGTACCTTCATTTTCCGCTTGTGCCCCAAAGATTTAAATGATTATTCATTTGCAGTAATATATACGATAGGAGCAGAACACACAACAAAGAAAATTGTGCAGGGAGTTATAAGGGTGAGGGCGATAATATGATCTCGCTGTATTATTAAAATACATAATCCAGTGAAAAACGGACTGAAAAAAGTCTGACGGGGCAGGGAATCGAACCAGGGATCTTCCTCCATCCGGGAGGCTGCTTTAACTATCTGTTACCTCGCCAAAACATTCTAACAAGCCGTTTTGGCGACTTCGGGTACAAGGGCATCGCACACAAAGACCCTACTTTTTTCAGCCCGTTTTTCCTTGGGAATATTCCTGGGTGCACGCCCTTAGGTGCAAAGTCACCTCAACCCTTTTCCTAAAATAATCCAGTTATTCAATACTCAAATTATTTTATTAGTATTTATTCAAGAATTTAACATGTGAACATGAAAAATTGGAATTCAGAATTCTCAATCACTGTAAGCCTGGAAAGTAAAAAAACGTTAAACCGAAATTTATAATTTTATTTATGGTTACCAATTCCTCCTGGTCTAATATTACAAACGGCTTAATACACTCTTTTAAAATCCCTCGTCCCAAATTGCTTGCCTTTCGATAATACGGTATTCTAGCCATTTCTGGGACTTTCACGTAAACGCACTTATCCACTTTCTCTCGTTTACTTCCGTTCTCTACTAAAAAGGAATTTTTGGAATCTCTGGACAAATATTTCGATAAGAAAGAAAACGGCACTGCTTTTTAGACCAGAATAAAAATCTGTCGCCGTATTAGCATGTTATTTAGTAAGTCTTCGAAACTGTAACTCGTCTTATAATTGTGAACTCTGTGCTGCTCTGATTATAAGAAGCGACAAACCCTTATTTTCATAGCTAACTTCTGAGATAATTTTGATCTATTCTGCAATAGTTATATTCTGAGAATGGCATCCGGGAAAATTATGTCCCTTACAAATATGTTAGAAAAGAAGATAAAAATTAAAGTGGTATTCGCGGTTGATAGAAATTTCTATAGCGGTTTTCAAAATATATATGCACACACTCTTTTTCTCAGCAAATATATTCATATATCAATCTAAAAGCTGTTTCACAGCGTTTGCACTGCATATAAATAGTCGCACCCCGAAATAAAACAAAATCACTCTCTTTTTCTATTTGCTTCGGAAATTGCCAGCTGTAGCTATTTGGGTGAAACCACTGGCCGAAAACGTCGCGAAATCGCAGTAGGAAATAAATCTCGTTCGTAATTACTTTTCCGTCCGGATAAGACAATAGATTTTGGATGACGTTGTTCCTGGAACTTAATTTAAAGTCCTTCCGAGCCGAATTAAGTTCACCAGGGGTTTATATCTTTCGGGGAAAGCAATGAGTAATAGACTCCTAAATCTTTGATTTTATCCGTCTTAGATATTTCTTTCAGAATCGATGGAGTTCGAATAAACTGTTTTTTTTCTCTTCTCGGACTCCTAATTTTCTCAAAGCTCCTCTTCCATTGACCTCCATGGAGGCCGAATAATCCTAGGAAAGAATGGAAATTACAACACTGAATTGGGTGTCATTGCCTAATCCAGCAGACGGCGAAGGAATTCTCCAATCAACCAAGAGAAGATTAGACCTAACGTTCCAGACAGTCACGTTTACTTACAAGAATTACCATCGGAAATTATATTTTAGTCCAATTTCTTATAAATGGAAGTTAAAATACGTAATATAATCGATTGATTAATAGCTTCTGGTGACTTCTTTGTTTTCCTTCCTCGAACTATGCGGAATCAATTCATTGCTTGGTTCTGAAGCCCACTAGACTTATGTATCACGATTTCTGCTAAGGAAACGCTTAACTAATTCTTACTTTCCCAAGGAAAAACGGACTTGAAAAAAGTCTGACAGGGCCGGGAATCGAACCCGGGATCTTCCTCTAACCGGGAGGCTGCCTTAACCATCTAGGCTACCCAACCAGAACATTTTAACAAGCCGTTTTGGAGACTTTGTGCGCAAGGGCAAGTGCAGTTCCGTCCGACTGAGCGGCATCGTCTGCGGCCATGGCCTCATCGAGGCACCGGCAACACAAAGAGGTGTGAGGAGAAACCCCCCTAAGGATAAACAAATAAGGAAAGGGTAAAGGTGACTTTGCACATAAGGGCGTGCACCCAGGAAAATTCCCAAGGAAAAACGGACTTGAAAAAAGTCTGACAGGGCCGGGAATCGAACCCGGGATCTTTCTCTAAGGCCGTTTGCACATGCCGGCAAAATCGGTGCCGGCGACGGCCCCAAGTCCGGTGCCGGTGGCTAATGGTTTTCACACGTACCGACATTCACGGAATCGGAGGCCACTCTGATTTTTGCTGTTGAGCAGGAAACTTGTGCGCGTGCGTTGATACTTGTATCCTTGGGCTACTGTACTTGAGGAAAAAATACAGTATAAAGTAATGAGAGTATTGGGCTCATCCAAATTCATCAGCAAGGTATCTATTATATATAGATGCTTCTCCGGATTCATTCATATAGATAGATAGATTGATAGATTGATAGATAGGATACTAATTCACAGGCTAAACCACAAACGTCATTGATTTGAAATTTTTACGACGTATTGGCCATAACGTGTCACCGCCAGAAAAAATGCGATTTTGAACCTCAGTGTCATGGGTTCGATTCCAGAAGGTCCCAAAGTCCCGATTTTCCCCATAAAGATGGTGGTGATTTTCGAAAAATTTTTTGAGGCACTTCCCGGGAATGTAGAGAGTTGAAACTCGAGGGACCGCTAGAAGCCGTGCATATCCAACGAAAATCAAAAAGACACCTTCGACGATTATCCTTGGTTCGAAGCTAGGTCAGGGCAAATATCTTCCCTTTAAAATGTGTTGCGGCGATTTTTAAGATTTTTTTGGATCCATTCCCGATGACATGGAAACTTGAAACTCGGTACGTGGGTGGATATCATGAATATATTTCATAATCTAATTTTAGCAATTCGCTGATCGTCCTTGGTTCGATCCCAGAAAGCCATTTACATTACCCAATGCATTTCAGAAGGGAGTCGTAGTTCACTACATTCCCGGTACGACATGGACTTCAAACTTTGCATTAATTAAGATCGGACCCTAAAAAGTTATTTTGTCTATTCGCATATGCCAATAGTTCCTTGGTTTGACACCAGGCGTCTATAAAAATAAGAATATGCTACGACTTTTAAAATAATTTTAAAGTCTTACCGATAACATTTATGGTTAAATGGAAGATGGGACTTAAAAGTCCCAATTTCGCCTAATAAAGACCTCTGTATGTATGTATGTATGTATGTATAACATTGAAACTCAAAACTTGGCATGTGAATAAAGATTATAAATACATTTTATGTGCTTGCAGTATGCAAGCAACATTTTACTCGTATAGAATGAAGCTTCTACACCGTGTACAATGAACTCGTAGAGAACGATTCCAAGTTCTTCAATTATTATCGTATGTACGTTTGATTTCCTGGTGGATCGGCTTGGAGACTTCATTAAACGTCAGGATACAATTATGAGAGCCTCTGTACTTCCAAAAGAAATGCTCGCGGTAACAAGGTAGTTGAAATTCGTTGAAATTCCATAATCGCAAAACAATACCATTTATTTTTATAAATTGAATTTTTAATAAGCTAGATAACATTTCATATTATCGTTCCTGATGTTAATATCTTTTATCATTTGCAAGACACGCATTCTAAAATCTAATTTGTCCGTTTCCTACATTTTTCTGACTGACGGTAAAATTGATAAGAAATGCGCTTCATCCTCGTCAGGTTCAGCCTTCTTTCGCGATGAGATTTCAAAATTTCCCGATCTGTGTCGTCTTTGATTCGCGCTATTTTTTCCGGTTACATCATTGACTAACTTTTGTTGTCGCACCGACAATTTCATCGAAGTTCTCTTCTATTCCTTGGTGTTTCCTACGTTCCTGCAGCTGTAGTTCAATGCTCGACTCCATGTCATCTTTGTGAACGATCTTCGTTAAAAATATCAGATTATCATGAAAAATGTATTTCTTTGAAGCACCCTATCCTAGCTTCTTCTTTAAGGACTTCGCAAAGGAGTCCCTAACGTTCTGCCATTTCGTATCAATCTGTAATTCTATAAATAAGAAATAATAGAATATTAAGAATGGAAAATAATAAAATATTATTAATTTGGGTCCTGAGGGGATAAATATTTTCGCAGAACAAAAGATAGCAATCATGAAGCATTAATTGAAATACAGGACGATTTTTATACAAATCGTAATTGTTTCTTCATCGCAGATACCTTGCAACCGGAGCAACATTTACCAACCTTCATTACTCGAACAGATTAGGAATAAGTACAGTGCGTCAATCGGTACTTTTAGTCCGCAATGCGTTGTGGAACCAACTGAAGGGTGAATACATTTCAGTACCTACAGAGGAAAATGGCTGGAAATTGCACATAGCTTCAAGAAATCTGCACATTTCCCCCTTTGATTGGGAGCAGTCGAAGGGAAGCATGTGCGTGTTTCCTCGTAGAGGCTCCAAGAATTTGAACTATAAAGGCTATTTTTCCATAGTTCTTATGGCAATCGCAGCTTTAGACTATACGTTCACGTACGTAGATATAGGGGCCCACGGAAAAGACTGCGACTCATCCGTTTTCCAGGAAACGTCTTTTTATGATTTACCCATAGAAATCGATTGAGAATTCCTCCACTTTGTCCCTTGATCGAAGCTGGTGAATATTTGTACTTCTGGGAGACGAAGCGTTTTCTTTGTCGGAAAACGTAATGCGTCCATATGCAGTTCACAATCTCACCGAAAAGAAGCGTTTCTTCAATTATCGTTTGTGTCGGGCCCGAAGATACGTCGAGTGTGCTTTCGGCTTTATGTCCAATAAAAGGAGAATATTCCGTAGAGCCCTTAATGTATTGAAACAATTCAATTCAAAAGACATAGTGGACTTCTGTGTGATTGTACACAATGCTCTACGAAAGAGAGATGTTATGCCAAAATAGGAATATACGTGTCAAAGCCTCCTAAATATAAACAGAGTAACAAATCTGTCTGTGCCAAATGAATCTTCTAATGATTTGAGATATCATCTTTAATTTAATATATTACATAATATTATTATCTCTATTAATAGAGAGAGAGAGCTTTTTCTTGCTTAGCGGAGGTGCTTAGGAAGTTAATAGAGAAATTCTTAATCGTTAATTTATTAATAACAAAACTACTATCGATATTTTGAATTGTTTCATTTATCTTTCCTATATGTTCCTCCCGACTAAGTCGTCTTAGGAAGAAGGTAGAACAACTGCTCCCATGTAGAAAGATTCTCAACCTCCGAATACCTCTCAGGTGGTAACAGCATCCTCTTCATAATCACACAGTGGAATGAAGATCTCCACTGCACCGTCAAAACTAATCTACGAAGGAGAAAGAATCGAAACCTACAAGCCCGAGTCGGCGCCGGCCTCCGATCTTTCGAGTTCATCGCCGGCAGCACAATCGGCAGCCGGCGACCGGACCGGCAATTCTGCCGGGCCGGGCTGCGTGTGCAAACCTCCATTTAAATACATTGTATCCGGCGCCGGTTTTGCCGGCACGTGTGCAAACGGCCTAACCGGGAGGCTGCCTTAACCATCTAGGCTACCCGACCAGAACATTTTAACAAGCCGTTTTGGAGACTTTGTGCGCAAGGGCAAGTGCAGTTCCGTCCGACTGAGCGGCATCGTCTGCGGCCATGGCCTCATCGAGGCACCGGCAACACAAAGAGGTGTGAGGAGAAACCCCCCTAAGGATAAACAAATAAGGAAAGGGTAAAGGTGACTTTGCACATAAGGGCGTGCACCCAGGAAAATTCCCAAGGAAAAACGGACTTGAAAAAAGTCTGACAGGGCCGGGAATCGAACCCGGGATCTTCCTCTAACCGGGAGGCTGCCTTAACCCGGGAAGATCCCGGGTTCGATTCCCGGCCCTGTCAGACTTTTTTCAAGTCCGTTTTTCTTTGGGAATTTTTCTGGGTGCACGCCCTTATGTGCAAAGTCACCTTTACCCTTTCCTTATTAATTCTTACTTTATGAATTGTGGATCGTTATACTAATGAACCCTCTAATATCCGCTATTCTATTTTTATTTTGTAGTAATTTACCAATTTATCTTGTAGCCTAAATACTTGCTTTCCATTATTTTCTTTACTATTATGCAAACTTTTCAATTGAATTAACTATATGAATATTTATCAGCATTATTTTGTTTATATGAAACAGACTCAGGTTTCACTTCGTGGTATTCATAAATACAAAACGGCTTCATGATAAAATACTTTTACTACACGAAACCTGGTCGTGTTTGTAATTTTTATTGTGGTGTAGTAAAAGTATTTTATCATGAAGCCGTTTTGTATTATTTTGTTTGCCTTTCAGATAATTCTCAACTTGTAACATAAAGAATTAACTATCCAGAGTTTTCCCAGGTTTTTTTCACCCTTAACATGCAGGTGTTTTCCTGCTGCGGCGTATATTTCGTAGTTTCAGTAATTTAGTTTTTTCTGTATGCTTTATTCATGTATTTAATATATCTCTTTCATTTCTTTATAGTAACTCTGTCCTTAAATCATATACGACTAAGGGTTAGATGTAAGAAGAGACTTATTAGTCTAAATTTCTCCCTAATAAAAGATGCTTATTTTTATTATTATTATTCCTTTCAATTAAAGAGTTACAAATTTTTCGAAAGAGTTGATTTCCATAGAAAATATTTTATACTTCGCTGAATTATACAATATGCAATAATGATGCAATACTTCTAAGAACACACCCTTACAAGAAAGTTCGTTTTACCATTCCGTTAAGTTCAATGAATAATTTCTATACGTAAGGTGAATGAATGACGGGGAGAGGTTTTCGAGATAGCAGAGATCCGTTCAAATGTGTAAGAATAATTTGATCTAAACCTGTCGTTATTTTCCGAAAATATATATCTTATGAACGCAGTCAAATTGCGTCTTTTTCAAACGAATCGAGGATAAATTTCTCCAGATATCGCTATATTTATATTAAAAGCAGATATTCGATTAATCAACGATGGTTCTAAAGGCTCTTGTGAAAGCCATTGAATCGTTTCAGTGAAAACTCTCGATCGGGACTCATTCTAAATGCAATTCATGTGACGGTGCGAGACGTAACGAGCCGCCATGCGAGTGACGTGTTTTTGAAAGTCAAACACTTTTTAATTCTATTATTATCACGTATCATTCGCGGAAAGAATAAAAGATTTGTCTTATCATCGATTTCTATTCATTTACGCTTGCCATAGGCCGATGTAGCAAGTGCATGATTCGGTTTGTATCTTCCGCAAATCCAGTTTCCCTGAATTTATTAAGCAACCGCAGCCTATATCGCTTCTCATCACCGGTTTGAGGGAATATTCAATTTTTTATAAGTTTGCTTCGTAATAGTCATTGTACTTCGTACAGCGTAATCGCCTAATTGGATGGGAAAGAAAGTTCTCACTGTCATCTACGGAAGAAAATGAACACGCGTACTGCTCAAAGCAAAAAATAAATCAGTATTTTTAAGGGGAACCTGGATTGTTAGTAGTGGATTCCAATAGTGCTCATTTACATATTCCTCGGTGCAAAATTACTCAACTGCCACCAAGTGCAGTTACCACACGTTGTTACCTCCTGGAATGGCACGCCTTCTTTTCGCGAATCCCCTGAGTTTCCTAATGTTAGCCGCCATTTTCTCCACTTTTTGCCTCTTAATCATCATGGGCCGTGTCCACCTGAAAACGCCTTCCTTCATTTTTTGCTTCGGTTATCGATATTAATCCGCGTTTCGCACGAATGAGTCGCCTCGTTCTGAATAAAGGAGCGGCGAATCTCGAGTGTGTCGCAAGAATTCGATGTATTCGAGGGGCATCTTCTCCGATACCCCTTCGCAGACTCTTTGTCTTGAAAGCAAATTGCTCGAATGCCTGGCGGAAAGAGATTAAATAGCTTTCCCTTTTTTGTGGCGGTGACATGAAAGATGATACATGAGAGTTTCTGAAATAAAATAAAAACGACTGATTAAACGATGATAATCACGGTTTTTGTACGCTAAGGATAAGGTAATCTTGAGTTAAGCCGGGTTACGTATCGATTTTGTTTTTTACTTTCTCCCTATACGTAGTATAGAGAAAGTATTGTATACGCACAAATATTCGACCTCCAGATTTCGATGGAAATAGATGTTTTGGGGCCCATAGAGCACGTTTTCGCTATTTTCCCGAACATGTCTGTCTGTATGTCTGTGGTAAAAAGGTTTGTGGGTCCTCTATCTTAAAAAGTAATTATCCGATCCGTATTTTACTACAAATGTTGTATAAAACATTTTCCTGTAACACTCATTGTTTTGGAGTTATTTATATATTACCGGCATAGGCATCTGTTTTCAATAAATATGGAGTAAGTCATGTGTTGGCCACATCTGATTTTTACTTTCTCCATATACGAATTATAGAGAAAGTATTGTTTTCATGAAAAAATCCGACCTCGAGATTTCAACGGAAATACATGCTTTGGGGTCCCTAGAACACGTTTTGATCATTTTCGGAATTATGTCTGTGTGTATGTGTGTGTGTGTGATAGTGGGCGCTCTAACGTGAAAACTATTGGTCGTATCAATACTAAAATTCATATATAGTACTGTGGTGTGTGCTGTCAGAGTTGATTAGTTTTTGGAGAAAATCGATCGACCGGAAGTCGAGCTTCATTCATCAAAGCTCATTTCCGGTTTTCAAAATATCTCCATAAATATGATATATACGTGCATTGTATTACTTATAAAAGTTTTAGACAATGTACTTTACTATAACTTTTGTATTTAACATATTTTTGTACCACCGGTTGATTAGGAGTTATTCGTGAAATACCGATAAACCGGAAGTAGCTGTTATGTACTTTGTGGGCGCTCTAACAAGAAAACCATTCGTTGTATCAACACCAAATCTCATATATAGTACTTTGGTTGGTGTCGTTAGAGTTGATTAGGTTTTGGAGTAAATCGGTTAACCGGAAGTTGAGCTTCATTCTTCAAAGCTCATTTCCGGTTTTCAAAATATCTCCATAAATATGATATTTAGGTATATACTATTATTAATAAACGTTTTAGAAAATGTAATTTACTATAACTTTTGTTTGAAACATTTTTGTATCACTGATTGTTTAGGAGTTATTCATGAAATACTGATAAACCAGAAGTTGCTGATTATGTACTTTGTGGGCGCTCTGGGCTCAATGGGCGAAAGGCCAATTTCATCGTTTTTCATTGATCATGTCCCGAAAAACATTATTTATAATGTTTTTGACGTCAAAAATAATATATATATATATATATATTAATCACTCATCTTCCAAGTTTAGATGGAATATAGAGTTCGAAATTACTATCGTAGGTAAATATTTAAATCTTATATATGGAGAAAGTCATGTGCTGGCCACATCAGATTTCATTTAAATGGTAAATTTCAATTTTTGTTTCAAAAATAACACAAAATTTACGTTTTAATGTGAAGTATAAACTGAGCGAAACTGTTCTGATATCGTGGATTAATGTTAAACCTTCCGTTTGGCGAGTGGACGTCATGTGATTTTAGATTAAGTACTTGCCCACGCTGTATTGCAATGTTTACCTTCCTCTCTAGTTTCTCTTTGGTATATGTATTGGAATACGTTCGAACTTCTTCTCGAATAACAGTATAAAAGTAAGCATTTCCTGGAATTTCGTAGAGTGAGTGTCAAATATTATTTTTAGCTGCGTGAACTCCATGGGTCGCAACAACATGTCAATTTGGGCAGTGTTGGCTTACTTCATCATTCGTACAAGAGGATCATAAAAATATCTGCATTTCCGATGGCACCTTCAGAAGGGGAGAACACTTGGCAAAATAAGTCGATTCGTCAATCTTTATAAACACTCAAAGGGAGAATTTTCCGCCTCCGCGAAGACTTTTTTCCTCCGAATGTCCGTTATCTCAAAGAAAATGACGAATTCCGTCGGCGCAAATCATTTTTTCCGATCGAAAAGACTTTCGCACACAATGGCGACCCAAGGAACATTTCGGACAAGTGACAGTCGCTTAATAACCCTCCCTTGGTGCAATGAAAGGAGTCGGGAATTGAGTCTGATAAAAGGGTTCCAAAGAGAGTTTTCGGATGAAAGGAGAAGATGAGAGCCGAATGAAAGGGAAGAAAGATGGCTGGATTCGGAGAAGTTCGGTCACATTAATCACCACACTTGTCGATCGGCGATTATTAACGGAATCCACGCCAATACTTTCACGAGGAATGCGGTTATCCCGTATTCTTCGTGATCTTTCGTCGATACCAATGAAATGTTCCACTTGTCTCGAGTCGTAATTTTGAGGGATGTATTTCGACCGTGGCCGGTGAATTGGTCCGGGGGGAATTCGTACGCGGGGAATTGATCTCCCGACAGATTGGTACGCGGGGAATTGATCCCCCGCGCTGATGTTGTATTACTGTTATTCGGTCTTATCTTAATCTACATGCCCTGATTATTGGTTAATGTTATAAATAAATGGAATGCAACATTTTTAGTGATATTTATGACCCTTTTTATATAAAAATACGATAAACAAAAGCAAAACTATTGTTTAAATTTCAAGTCTGAGAGAATGAATGAGTCCGCGCTGATGTTGTACTACTTTTATTCAGTCTTATGTTAATCTACACGCCCTGAATATTGGTTAATGTTATAAATAAATTAACCAGAGAGGTTGGGTTGGTAGTACAACATCAGCGCGGGGGATCAATTCCCCGCGTACCAATCCGTCAGGAGATCAATTCCCCGCGTACGAATTCCCCCCGGGCCAATTCACCGAGCGCCGTATTTCGACGCATTAGCGGTAAGAAGTGTTGCAGTCGAAATTTGAACCACTGACATTTAACATCTTCTTTGCTTACAATCAATATCCCTCTCGTCATAGTTATTTAATTAGAAGAAGTAAATCTATTTTTCAATTGGAATCAGTACTTGCAAAGTTCTTTGTGTATCATGTAGAAGGTAACACATATATTATTTTCCCAAGATTACTTCTATCTCAAAACGATTCACAGATTTGAGGAATATTTGAAGAATAATGCATTCGTAAGAAATAGAATTGTAAAACTATTATTAGATATTAATACCATTTACGATAGTTAGGTTTCTTAGCGTCGCGTTGCGTTCAATGAGGCCATGAAGAAAATTCCTCCGCAGGTTTTAGTCCGGAGTCACTCGGATTTCAAACATCTCTTCGATTTATGAAAAAAGTTTTGCAAATCTCACAAACAGAAGAGAATGTCTCATTGCGGTAGACATTTGTGCCGATAGAACGTTACGAGGCTGCATTTTGGCCACCATCGTCATAAAAGTAACATCGTAACTAAGTAGTGCAGGAGACCGATTTATTTTCAGCCGTGAAATCGGCGAATACCAGGGTTTTATAAGGGTAGATTTCGAAAGGCCGAACAGCGACGGTGCTTTACGTCTGTAACTTATGTGGGAATCCCAAGTGACGAATCGCTCGATTGCTATTCGGTGGATCATTCGCTTTTGGTTCGCGGCGTTGATTCCCAGATCTGCCTTATTCTTGCGTTCTCAGTTGACGGGTTGAGGACTCATTTAGGTTGATGCTTTGCGTACTGGTATGCATTAAAGGTTTTATAAAATGAAATAGGAGTGAGAACTATATTTAGTATATATGGATAGCAAATATGTATAAATATACCTGTACATATTACATTTGTATGCATTCAATGTTATTATATTAAATGCAAACAAATGTATTATACGATTAAAATACCTCATATACGATAGCAGAAGGCCGAGGAGTTTTAAAGACCAAAATGAGACCCAAGGAAGTCTTGATTCCAAAGCTGCATGCCTCAAACCGCGTAACAATCTGTAAATAGTTACGTTGTTATAAAAATACTTTAATAGGGGCCTAAATTATCGAATTGTGTTCTAATGAGAAAATTCAACAATTGTATTCAATTTTGCTGAGAACAGGCTTTTTTATAGCCTCAAAATTATCATTAACTTTATCAAAATCTCGCAATTTGTAATCGAAAACGATATTTCACGACCAAAATGAGAAACTGTATTCAATGTTCCTTCTTTTGGTCCTATTCTCAAATTTTACGACAATTCTTTCGTATCTAATTTTGCAAAATAAAAACGTCCTGCGACCGTTAAAGGTGAAGTTTACGTATATTTCTTATAGAAACGTATTATGGGCCCCTGGATTCGAACCCGAGCTTTCTTAGCAATGGGAATAGTTTTCTCGGGGGGTTTCTATTTCGTAGGAAAACAATGCTGTTCGTTTCGAATCTCTAGATCAAACCTTTTATGAAATAAATGGGGAATTGCAAATCATACATACGTATACTGCTCTCCTTGATAATGAAATAGATAAGTAGGAGCAAACGAGGAAATTCGCAGGAATTTCGGAAATTTTCTATGATGAACGCTTATTTGTTGTTTTCGATTAAACTTCTACTTATCTACAGGTTATTAGAAGCCTACTCATAGACATTTAGATTTTAGATTTAGATATATACCCCGCGAGCCGCCAGAGGCGTATGGCAGGGGGTGTAATACACCACCATTATTCATTCCTACCTATTAGAATCTCTAATAGCTTGGGGAAAAAAACGACCAAAAGTAATTATCCGTCCTTACGATTACTTCCCTATAACGCTTCGTCGATGCCTCTCGGAGATCGCGTTCGCTCCTTATTACATTATTATAACAGACTTAGTTTTTCAAGCGTTTGATAAAAAAACATAAGTTTAACTCTGTGAAAGCCTTAAGAACTGTAGAGATTGCTATTACGCATAAATAATGTTCCATTGAACTATCAATCTTTCGACTATTTCATGTAAAAGATTTAATATTTTAACTTTTAAGGCCGCTAATCATAAGAATATCTACGCAATCCCTATCCTTACGGTTTCCATTAGAGATTTTTTGTCCTCGTTGCAAAGTCGGACGGCTTTCCCGAAGCTTATATAATAAGGAGAGAGGTTCGTTTAGCGCCCGATTGGCCTGTAATCGGGTGGAACGTGTTGGACGATACCGCGGAAGGAGAGAAAGGTCTACCCGGGGATCGAGCGGACTCCGCATACCTAAGCTTCTCTTTCTTTTATTTGAATGCCGTTTTACGCAACCGGTTTTGTGATGAACTAACTGGTGAACCCAGCTTCGGAGGCTCACTTATACCTGCTGCTTCATGCCCACGGCTTGGATTTGTCTTCAATGCATTTGCGTCATCTACTGCTTGCCTATCTTTTCTACGTTTAAATAACGAAAAAGAAAGCAATTTCGTATCGGCAACTTCCTACCGAATGAATAATTGGAGTACAAAACAGCTTCGTGGAGGTACGGGACATTGATACTGACACTAGGAATTAAAATGATAAATTACTACCCGTTAACGAAGATATTCGCAAAGAATATATAAAATAAATTGAGATGGTAAGCGAAGCAATTGCCTGTAATTGTACTACAGAAGATCATAACACCTTAGAATAGTTATCAGTGAAGAGAGGCAAAATTTTAGAAAGAATAAGGAAAATATTACGAATCCAAAGAATGATGGGAAAAGGAATTGCATTTAGTTTGCTTTTCACTTCATGCATAAATAACTAAATTGTGCTTCCTCTAATGTATTGAAGTAAACGAAAACATCTCAGGCTTCACATTGTGGTATTTCTTAATTTGTAAACAACTTTTACTAGACTACTGTTTACTGTTTTTTCAGATATTTAGTGGAATAGTAAAAGTTGTTACCATGAATTTTTTTTAATTGAAGTAAACCTCAAATGCATCAAAAATAGGACTCTTCTTTAAAATGGAGGAGCAGTTTAGGAGGCTTACGTGTTATATTCGAAGATTACTAAGAATCACAGCAGCATCGGTTTATCTTTTTAGTTTCATTCCAATCATTAAATGTCGATTACAAATTAACAAACTCGATAGTTTACTTCACTAAGCTATTGCAAATCGCCCTTGGCCATATCCCTAACTATATTTCAGCATTCTCACATTCAAATAAAATTTCAAGTAAATATGTTTCATGCGTCTCGCGAGAATCTTACCAGTCGCAATAAGTGGCCCGTCGTTTGAATGAGTTTGAAATGTCCGATCTAAAAAGCTACTAAACCTAAAATAATTTCAGCGAACTGAAATTTTCTCCGTATGATTTAGAAAAAATCATAAAGTAAGAAAAGCAGAAGTAAGAAACTACAGATTAATAGGATTAATTACAGAAATGTTGTGCACTTTCCGCTTTCTTAAACAAATATAGCTCTATTGGAGTGAGCATTCAGAGCATAAGAAATAGCGTGGTGCGACAACGAAAGTGCCTATAGCGAAAGGAACGGCTAAAACGCACTACGATCTAAAGAATGATGACAAAAATCATCGACAAAAGAGCAACCTGTTAATAGGCAGATATTTATCTTCCAGGATTATTTACTTGTGTATGAATGCATATGAAATTACGGCATTAATTCAAATGACTTAGAAATTATTTTCTTGGCTCAAACTGAAATTAGCGTAACAGCTTTGGCAGACACCATCTAAACGTAAAAATTTAAGGGATGTTGCCTTAGCTATTGTTGTTGTAGGAAAAAACAGTATTAAGTTAACAAATGAACGAGTAAGAGTCATTAGAGTATCTGTTTTGGTACTCCACCACTATCGGGAAAAACAAAACTATAAAACGGCATTTCAAACGGAAGCACCACTCGATCACACGCACTTGAAGGTCGACAAATCGAACTTCGAACTCTTTGAGATTACGCTATTTTCTTTTCGTTCACTTATTCTCTTCAGACGAGAGATTATCGGCCGTCCGAAAATCTCTTTTCCTCAAAGGAGTTCTAGGAACTTTGACTGAGCCCATGCCTACATAATTCTCAGAACGGTTTGAGGAAATTTTCTGATCGGATAGCTTGGTTGAACCAGCCTCCCGGATACAAGAAGATCCCGAGTTCGATTCCCGGTACTTCAGACTATATTCAAGTCCGTTTTCCATGAGGTGAACGACCTTGGGTGCAAATATACCTACCTTTTTCCTTGCGGTTGGCACGATTAATGAATTTCTGTGTTTTAAAATTTATCTCGCATTTCCAACTAAAGTCTTCTTTCATTTACTAAGAATTGATTCTTACAAAAAGGAATTTACAGCAGCTCAATAAGTCATCTCTTCTAAGAGGCAGGTTATGTTACATAAACTATCAACGGAGTTTTATGGAAAAGGTAAAGTAAAGCAATTACGTGATAGTTCACAAATGCTATATGAATTATCACTGAAGGAAAGTAAAGAGAGGAATTTAAATGTGAGGAATACCACAGGTAAGATGCGAGGAAATTATCAAAAAGGAAATTTTTGAGAGATTGCTTAAATATTTTCCAGCTAAGACAAAAATTCCTTCCTCGCGAAAAAGAAGGCATACCTTAAATTTCTAGTTTAGAGAGACGAAAAGCGGGAGAACATGGAAAGGATGGTGGAAAATTGAAGTTTGGTAAGGAATGGAATTCGGAATGAATGTTAGGAGATTCTCGTTTCGCAATCGTCCTCTTCCATAAATAACGAAGCAATCGCAAAAGAAGCCACTTTCTTACGAGATAATTTCCAAATGAGGGAATGAAATCTCCGTCCATCGGTTCCTGAACCGAATTAAGAAACAATAAATCAGTAACTTCGCAAGGTTAGAAAGAGAGAACGGGGGAATCAATTTTCCGGTGAACACTTCACTGACTTAAAAAGAAGCGATCACCACTTCCTCCCTGGAACAGGATGACGAACCATTTTCATGACCAAAGAACTGAACGAGGAGATCAAATCGATTCAATATGCAAAAATTATAAATTGCATAATCACCGCGAAATCCGCCAAAAGGGGGTTGTATTCCGTTAAATTCATTACCGCTAAAAATCGGCGAGTTGGGCACTCGAAAATTTGCAAAATCCTGACTGATCAGAGCAAATAAAGGCAGAAGTGAAATTTGCAAGATCAATTCATTCGCATGGTAAGTACCGGCAAAACCAGTAAGAAATGCGTCGATGTATAAGTATGACCATATCCCTGAAAAAGCCAAATTATTGAAACAAACCGAACGTAAATCATTTTCAGAATTCTTTTAAGAGAAAAGGAAACACCAACTTAAATCAACATCACTTATTATGGCTAGACTTTAATTTTATTTTGAATAATTACCTTAAATCTTGCTGGAGACTTTCTTTCAACCACAAATATGACAAAAATATTGCGAATACTTCAAATAACACGTGATGAATTACTTATCATTATGACATGCAACTTTTAAAATTAGCCTTTTTTTCAATTTACATTTAACTTTCATTCGCCAGAAAATACTTTTCTTTTCAATCAGAAATCCATCAATACCGTTTATTTAATCCCAGAGAAGAGCGGACATGAAACACGTCTGACCGGGAGACGAACCCGGATCTCCCAATTGCCGGTCAGTTGACCAGTCGTATAACTCAATTGGGTTCGAGTCCCGTCTTGTTTAATGTCCGCTCTTCCTTGGGATATTTCCTTTCCCTTACGTGCAGAGTCACAGATGTTCTCAAAGCTTAATTTCATTCTTCTCGATCCTTCACTCGCATCTACTGTGTAACTATTCCGCACTTACTCCCTCATATATTTCCAATCAATTTTCTTTTCATTATGGGTAGGAACACCGAATTTTTAAATACTTTAAATGCTTCTTTTTTAATTAGGTGAAAGGAAGTTACAGAAACGATACCCGATACACTCCTGCATTACTGACGCCATAGACCCTCTTTTTCGGATTATCGATAATATCTATAAACGGAAGCGTTTGGTAAACAATTCCCTCAATAGAGCGCACAAAATATAGCAATGCTTTTTAAATTAAATATTTCTCATCCACTCGCATGCGTTAATAAGACAGAAATTACGCATGGAATCCATACATGGGTGAAAATAAACGAGCAGCTGGTTCAGTCCATCCAGAAAGGGTGTAGTACAGCAAAGACCATCTACCACGTTCCGATAAAAAAAATGACCTAAATGAAAGCCAACCAACTTCTTAGAGTCAATCGAATTGTGAGTGCAAAAATTTCCACAAATTTTTATGAAATTTGTCTTAAAAATAAAACAATCGACGCCATTATGAGTCATAATAACAACAAATATCAAGCCACTCACCAGCATATTTTGTTACGGTAATGCGCCACTTTAACGAGGCATGAGCATTTAAGGATGACCCTTCTTGACCGAGATAACAACTTTCGCTAGACAATGATATTGTTTCGAAGGAAGAGTCGGACGGAAGATGAAAAAAAAGTTAACGAGACCATCATTTCAAACTTCGGCCCGAACCCATTCTTCACTCCTTTCTGACCTTTCTTTTTTCTATTATTTTCCTCGAGGGATCAAGCGGGGCGCGGGAAATGGCATAAGGTCAAATATTCCGAGCATAATTTTTTTGTGAGTGAGAAAAGGAAAGACGGCGTCTTTTTGCATACGGAGGAAGCGGTGCTCTCAATTCCGAATGTATTCCCATCCCTTTAACCGAAAGGCTTTTTATAGGTTCGAAAACGCTGCCTGAGTGAAAGAGCACGCATGAGATAATTCCTCCTTCGATTGTTTTGCCTAATCACAGAACGTCAACAGAATCGAGGGAACGAAAGGCGAAGAAAATAACAGAATGTGGTACAGGCGGTTTCAAGATAAAGTAGCCACGAGATACAACTACACTTCATAAAATCTTCACTCGGAAGTTTGGGATTTTAGAACAAGTGTAATATGCAACGAGATCTCAACAAAAGTTATCGAATTCTTTGACATTATTCTATCTTTTTTTCAATCAGACGAAGCATCCAAACTTCGGCAAGTCTATCTGACACAGCTATTAAAACTGTTAGTACAGCGTTATGAGTGACCTTTTAGGGCTGTCATCAAATTTCAGGAAGAGAGAATTTTCTGCAGATTATTACTTTAGAAAAACTCTTTCCAATTCATAAATTCATCAAGAAAAGCATACGATTACAAAACCTAACGCTGATACTACGATGCTATATAACAGGGGTGCCAACTTTTCTGTATATAAGATCTACTTTTTATCTTAAAAGTGTGTCGTGATCGTCTTGCTTTCATAGGTGTAGTGTAAGGGGGAAGAAGGGGTGTGAAATGCATACTATGTTTATGCACTGTGTTTCAGTATAAGGTGCATTCCAGCGAGGTATGGGTAGATAATTAAATGTAATATTTTTTAAATCACTTATTAAGTTTTCGAGATATAGGCTCATGAAGAAAATAAATTTCCAGACCCAACTTTTGATAGCAGCATTCCGTACATGATGTACCTAAAAAATTCGATTTTCCGACACTTTTTCAAGATAAATTTTTACTAACATAAAATGCAATTTAATTTTTCTATCAACAATAAGTTGTTGTACTATTTGTTTGTAAAAATTAAAAAGTTGTTATAAAAATGCACAGTATAGCTGATAATTTAATTTCAATATTTCACTTTCGCGTTCTTTTTTTTGGGCCAGGAAATTTTATCATGAAAGAATAATATGACTTACGATTTGCTAATCTATCAATAGCTCGCCGAGTACACCTCGTGCTGAAATATAGATATACGGCTTATCTACCTACGTAAGAAAGAACAACAACAATTATTTAAAGGTCAAAACACACGTACAGGGGAATTAAAAGAAGATGGATATTTATTAACAGTATTTATTAAGTCAGAGTAGTTACAGATAAAGACAGATTTAGAATTTACTATGTTGCCATAACATTAATGGGAAGACTGAGTTTGTATGTCTCTAACAAGGAATCATGATTAGGTGTATGTTCCGACAAATATAATAATTAAGACATTGCGAGCGACAAATATTATAATTAAGACGATCGACCAAAATTGGCCTCTCGATCGACTTGTCGGCCACCCCTGCGTCAAACCAGACGTACTTCATGAAATGATTCTACTGGTACTGTGTAGAAAGATAAATATCAATTATCTTAATTCAATACACCATTATTTTATGACTGAGAATAGAGTTTTAACACTTTCTGTGACACACTGTAGTGAAACAAAATGCGACGGTGATGAGACGTACATACGATAAGAAATGCATCTCTTGGTTCGATTAAGACCCGAGTCCTAACATAATTCTGACAGTTTCTTGGTAAAGAAAAGAAGTTTAAGTTCCCCAAACATTCAATAAGTACCCTATAAACATTAAGAAAATGCTTTTAAATTCTCAATTAATTAATGAAACAGATACCCATGAAAGATCGTTAGGAGTGAAATCTAAACATAATGGATATAACATACAATTAGATAAATCGTAGAGAAAACGAAACGAAAATTTAAACACAAGCACTCGCTCTATTCCAAGATGTCTCCCACGACTACAAGACAAACACGACGATAAGCAAATTGAAAGCAGCGTTTGCCACGAACTTTGACCTATAGTACACACTCCGACGCATCGCACTCGGGAAAAGAAGGCCTAGAGAACTTCGTATTGAGGAAAAACGATGTTAGAAGCGGAGTAATACACTCAGATAGCACTAGACGCCCAAAAAAAAAAACAGTTGGCATTTCGACCGAGATTGGTTCAATCATGAGAATGGCGCGTAATGAAGACTAGAGTGAGCGACAAAAGACGAATGCACGGCGTCTGACGCAGCGGAAACAAACATGAAAAAGCAAACAATTATTACAGCGGAACATTGCGGCAAAATTTTAAGGAATACCTCCAAACGACATCCTCGAAATTTTAGAAGTATATAATTGAAAAATAGCTATTAGCTATATTACGTTGATATGGTGCATATTTGAGCAACTCAAACTGCATAATTCATTTATCAACCGTCGACATTGAATTACTGCCACATCACATTTAAACTGTCCTCAATATTAATGCTCATTTTAATTATCATGTAAAGGGGATAGGCGAATAAACGTACGAGCAGTTCATCTGAAGGAAGTCAAACAAAATCATTCAGCGTGAGAGATGCGGTTCAAGCTGACATTTGCGTGAGGAGGATACAATTTAGTCATCAGAAGAAAATCTGAGATGTCAATATGCTACTGACTTGGTATTCTGAGATGGAAAGAAAGACCAACATGACATTAGTGGGATAAAGGAGAATCTCGCACATGAATTTCGCGAAAAACTCCGCAAATATTTTCAGGCAAAAAAAGGGATTTACAAATTCTCTGAACCACTACATAACATTCATACTCACAGAATATTTTTCTATTCATTATTGGTAATGAGGAAATATTCGCAATAATAATTTTTTAAAGAATTCCAGCTTATCTGCAAGATGGCATACACGATCTTGAATTGCAAACCACAACATTGAACAATCGAGCAGTCGCGATAAATCGCAACGCGATGAGCCAGAGTTTCGTGTTTGGCTGTCTCGTAGAGAAAAGAGAAAAAAATCCATTCTCCAAATTGGAAAACTTTCACAACGTACACAGAAAAGGCAGCGACGCACGGAAAGGCTCAGCCATTACCTCAAAATCGCACGCGTGCTCCGGAGGGAAATAAAAAAAGATACTCCATTTAAAAGGAGGCGAGAGATGGCTCAAAAATCAATTCCTTTTGTCCACGTTCTTTCGATTTTCCAGCCTATTTCCCAATTTGAGAGACAAGGTCAAATCGAACGCACTATATTTAACGGCGGAGAGTTCTTCCGATTTATCGCGGATACCTACACGGATTCCGACTGTTTGCCCATCCCAACACGCCCTCGCTCTCGAACGGAAGGGAAAAAAGAAAGAGCCCTCGAGTGGTTTGGAAGGAACTGCGGGGGGGTGTGTGGAGAAGGGAATGAATAAATAAACAGCACGCACTATAGAAACCTGCAACGAAACATTTTCATACGTTTATGAATTGAACACGACCAAATGCAGCGAGAGCAATCTCGCAGAAACCACGGTGCTTTCACGTTTAAAAGGCCAAAGAAATGCCAATTTCAATGAGCGCGTACGCGATAGGTATGTACCACTCCTTTCTAATCTTTAAAGAAAAAGCGTCAAATCCGAAACTATCCGTAGATTTTGTTCGCATTCAGGAAACCGATTCGTAAAATCTTGATTATCATAATGGAATCACTGTCTTCCCTGAAGTTAAACATCAATCCAATAAGTTCGGGCTAATGGTATTTTCATTCGCAAATCCATAATTTTCATCAAAGAGTAGTGATTTTGTCTATTTTACGACACACTTTTAATTCAAATTTCGCTGAACAGAAAAGAACAAGATTATTGGTTCATCCGAATTCAATTTGAAAAAATCTGATGTGGCCAGCACATGACTTTCTCCATATATAAGATGTAAATATTTATCTACGACAGTATTTTCGAACTCTATATTCAATCCAAACTTGGAAGATAAGTGATTAATTTATATCATATTATCTTTTACGCCACAAACATTATAAATAATGTTATTCGGGACATGTTCGATGGAAAACGATGAAATTGGCCTTTCGCCCCAGCGCCCACTAAGTACATATACAGCAACTTCCGGTTTATTAGTATTTCATGAATAACTCCTAAAACATCAGTTATACAAATATATATTTCATACAAAGATTATAGTAAATTACAATTTCTAAAACGTTTATAAATAATAGTATATACCTAAATATCAGAATTATGGAGATACTTTGCCAAAACGGAAACGGGCATCGATAAATAAAGCTCAACTTCCGATTCACAGATATACTCCAAAAACTAATCAACTCTAACGACACCAACCAAAGAACTATATATGAAATTTGGTATTGACACGTTTAATAGTTTTCATGTTAGAGCGCCCAAAAAGTACATGATCAGCTACTTCCGGTTTATCAGTATTTCAAGAATAACTCATAAACAATCAGTGATACAAAAATATGTTACATACAAAAGTTATAGTAAAATACATTATCTAAAACTTTTGTAAAAATAGTATATATCTAAATATCATATTAATGGAGATATTTTGCAAAACCGGAAATTTGCTTCGAGGAATAAAGCTCGACTTCCGGCTCACCGATTTACTCCAAAAACTAATCAACTCTGACAGCACCAACCACAATGCTATATATGAAGTTTGGTATTGATACGACTAATAGTTTTTACGTTTAATATTGAGTAAATTAGAGCGCCCAAAAACACAGACACACACACATACACACAGACATAATTCCGAAAATGGTCAAAACGTGTTCTAGGGACCCCTAAACATATATTTCCGTTGAAATCTCGAAGTCGATTTTTTCATGAAAACAAATACTTTCTCTATACTACGTATATGGAGAAAGTAAAAATAACTACAGCAGCATGTATGTATGCAAAATGTAATTATAAAATCCTAACGAACACCTTCCTAATATTATGTAAATTATGTTCCGATAATAACGTAATATAATAAATAAAAATTTATAGCTGATTATTACATGTACAGCAAAGACATAACTCGGAACACCAAGATTTCCCTACAGCCAAAATGTGTTAGAAAGCAGAGGAATAACAAGTTCCTGTATTTTTAGCATCATCTGTTAATGAAGTATCCTTAATAACAAAAACACTCCAATTTACACAGTTCTAGTCATGCTTTCCTCTTTAAGTATAATAATCCACGAACAAATTTCCTTACTAACTGCTCAGCTAGATTTAAACACAGTAAGACAGCCCAACGCGCAGCATCAAAATTAGAGAGAAGCTGAGGAATTAAGCAGAACGGCCACTGCCTATTTCTTCTCCGGTTTCTCTAAAATTAACACGGGAAAACACAAATTAGATCCGCTCACAATCCACCCATCTTACTTTCAAAGACCCTCTTTCATAGCCCCAATTTTTCTTTCCGCGTAACAACCTCGACCAGCGTCAGCAGAACCAGCCGATGAATACGAAAGACCGAAAGGCTTTTTAATTAGTCCCCCGGGGATTAAGGAAAAACAAAAAAACATGCAGAAAGGACGGCCAGGATCCAAGCAGTCTGCGGAGACATTTCGCGGAGAATGTCCTGCTAAAGAGGTCCTGAAAATGGCGCTCGTGTTTGCGGCCGAGGAAGAAAAAACCGCACAAGTGCACGGGAAAAAAAGCGAGCATCGCAAAGCGGCGTACGAAACTCGCGGTCGGCGAAGGATTATCTTCCTCGGCGGGAGTTAGGCCGAGATGCATTATGGGAGAAAAGCGACGGGTCGAATACTATAATCTCGGGCAAATACCGCCGCTGCGGTGCACCGGAGGGATTGGGGCGCCAAGCGACTTTTGGTGGCGGGAAACGGAGTTATGGACGAATGTGTCAAATCGCCGTTTTCAAATGCTCGGAAAGAAATGTCTTCTCTCGGAGGATATTTCGCATTCGAGTGACGGGCGATATCTAAAAATGAAATCCATTCGACGACTTTCAGAATAAATTGAAATTGAGACTGATAGCGTAAATGAGTCGAAACGAAAGAGCCATCCGCATTGCTGCGAAATAAAAAGTCATTCTTGAGACTTATTTATGTGAGGCAAACGTTGACAAGTTCGGAACTAGTAATCGTTAAATAAATAAATTCCAGCCAAATAACCTTTGCAGCGGGATTCCTATCTCGCGGCAGATAAAATCTACGTATTAAAAGCTAAAAATATTTACGCGTGGATTTCTATCGCTTTACGAAAATCTTATCGCATTGAGTATGAATTACAAAAAAAATGTTATATGACGCCACAAAAATTTAAAGCTTATTAGAAATACAGAGCCAATAAAGAAAATTGAAATGCGACGCTTATAACGTTATTTTTTTATATTTACCTATAACGGAGATTAAATTCAAATGAAATAGAATGGGCAGCATAAAAATAAATACATAGATTATAGATATAGAAGATATAAGAACTGTTTTCCTCATAAATCGTATTTATTTTCCGTGTATTTTCTCGTGTCTAATCATGGAAATTCCTATAAGAAACGGATTCAAAAGTTTTCAAAGATTTGATTTTTTATTTGCAGACATTTCATAGATCTTAAAAAAACTTCAGAAAATCTTTCAGCAGGCTCAAATAGTTCGCATTGGTTCTTTTACACAAGTAACCTATCCCCTGGCCAAAGCATTTCCTCACAGTATTTCTATTTATAAAGATAATTTTCTATTCCATTTAAATCCACTCAAAGATATTACATATTGGATATGCTGTTTGCCTGGAAATCCCAAGGATATGCGAAACAAGATGGATGGTAAAGGGCACTTTAAGTACAAACAACATTACATTGATGAGCATTACTAATAACATTGCTGAAGGAAATCAATCACAATTTCTGGTAAATTTTAAATTTTTAATCTTTGCGAGGAAACCATAATATGAAAATCACATGTTATCGAAAAGGGGAAAAACAAAAATCCCTGGAATATAAGACTCTCGTCTGAGGAGAGAAATGAAATTGATACATTAAAGATCACATGACCGCAATATCAAACTTTTAATGTTGGTGCATGCAACGTGATTGGATGATTGTGTAATGTTTATGAAATCTACTTAAAACGAAGTATTTAGCAAATGAGCTCGAGGAAAGGAAGCGTTCGCATTGCATTGCGATTATGATTATTCCTCACTCATGACACACCGCTTAAAAAACTCGTTCACTGAGTCCTTAAAAAAGAGCGGTGACCGCAGACTAATGCTAATTTCCGCAATATAATTTCCTCCACGTTTTTTATGATCTGATATCTCCATTAATCTTCAGCCGTTTCGTAATGCGAAAGAAAGATGTCGCCGGTGTCACGGAATCAACTGTCAAGGAGTTAAGGGATCTCACACAGCTGCTTTATTTACTTTGCTCCAATAAAAAAAGGTCACTGTCGAGGTCGAGGGAGAAGAAGGAAGGCCCGAAGGACTCTGAATAGTTCTGCGTACGAACAGTTATCTCACGGTCCTATTTTTATGGCTCCCTTCAAAATTGACACGAAAATTGGATATAAGTCTAGGAGCGACTAATCATGTCCTTTAGGTTTAATTAGGTTTAATTAAGTTTAGTTAATCTTAAGACATTGATTTTAGGGGTACACTAATACTATTGTTTGTTATGTCGGTGCCAGTAACATATTTTTGTAATGGCCAAGTTATAGAATTTAGAAAAAGGCACATTACACCATCAGTTGGTAAATGTGCCCAGGCCTTGTTGAGTCATACCGATAACAAAAAAATGTAATCGATATGAGTTATATCCATACAAACTAGGAATTCTTTCAAATCTCAGTGTGTTGCTCCTTTAATAGCATCCATGAACGATGTGCAATAATTCTGAGAACAGTCTATCGCCCACACTCTGAACGCAAACAAAATCCGTAAGACGCTGCAGACGTGAGCATCCAAAGAGACGCTGCGTCTCATTCGCTCTCTCTCTCATTTAATGACGTCATAAAGAGATCACGCATTTCTTAAATCACGAACTGTATGGAGACAGGAGGAAGAGTCACATGGACTGAAATCCCTATGAGAAAGCGCAGCATGCTTTTCTAGCACGCTTCTGAAAAACATTTCTCGGAGGGCAGGGAAACACAAAATCTAGGCTGAAAATCCTTGCTTTAGAAAAAGTTTCTTCATTTCGGTCGGAGCCTTCAAAAGTATTTTGCTGTGAACACCAATCACATGCTTTTAGTTTCGAAAAACTGGAAATCCGCATTTTTAACTTTAAATAGGACAAAGAGTTTATGTTGAATATAGTTAATCTTACGATAACCTTTAAATTATTAAAACGAGATGATTTCGCCATTAAAAATAAACCAAAATATTTATACATGATTATAGCTAAGGAAAGGGTTGAGGTGACTTTGCACTTTGCACCAAGGAAAATTCGCAAGGAAAAACGGACTTGAAAAAAAATTGACATGGCCGGGTATCGAACCTGGGATCTTCCTCTATCCGGGAGGCTGCCTTAACCATCTAGGCTACCTGGCCACAACATTTTTGCACACTTGCACTTTGCACCATTGCACAGAAAGTCCCCAAAAGGCTTGTTAACGACTTCTGGCCGGGTAGCCTAGATGTTTAAGGCAGTCTCCCGGATAGAAGAAAATCCCGGGTTTGATACCAGGCCCTGTCAGACTTTTTTCAAGTCCGTTTTTCCTTGAAAATGATTTATAACCTCTAAATATATAATGTTCACTAATGGCAGGGGAAATATCTCAAGGGATTTATGTACAAACGATTAAATTAATTTCGATTATTCGATTTATGCAATTAAATTAATTCTTCATATCACTTCACATAGCTTTGGCTTCCATTATCTATCGATATAACGCCATAAATATTTCAATTATTGCTATCTGAACAAAGGCATGGCAACCGTGTCAACATCAACAATCACCATCGACGAACTAACTGATTTACATGCTTCCGGAACTAGTGTTTTTTACAAATTATATACTGGACTAAATTATCAATATCATGCCAGGATCGAGGCAGCATAAAGGTACGATGGATAGAAAAGGTGAAGGAATTGTACGAAAAAGATATGAAACCCACTATCATAAAAATAGAAAGTGAGGAAGAAGTAAAAGAAGGCGATGGGATATTAGTTAGTGAAATCGAAAGGGCATAGCGGGATGTGAAAGGAAATAAAGTAACGGGAGTCGACGAGATCCCTGTTGAGAGAACCTGGAGGACAAGGGTAACAATTTTTTCTATGGTTTAGGCACGAACCTGAATGATGAAGGAGAGTAGCCAGAATACTTTACTAAACTTTACTTTAAACGATCCTAATTCGGCAACAGAATTACAAAAACGCTGCTAAACAGATGATTCTACGTTTGATAAAATGGAGATTTCTTAGTTGAATAATTTCAGCCTCCACATGAGGATCAAATCATTCACGATACGCCTTTTACGCCCTTTTCTTCCAATTAAGCACTGGCGAAGGGAATGCGTGGGTCAAATATTGAGAGGGGTTGCTAGTAATTGAGGGCAGAATTCGATAGATAAGAACAGAAGGCAGAAGATGCTGGTCGAAGGGAAGGAGACGGCGTTGAACACGGATTTTTGAATCTACCGTAGCATAGAACACTAACGTAAGTTCAGTTAACTCTCGTTTGTCCGAATCGCATTTATCCGAAATCCGCTTTATACGAACAAACTTTTCCGAACCCCACCCACCGAATACCATCGCGACCCATTATTATTCAAAAGAGTAGGTAATGAAATTAAAACTCCTGCATTTTTCCCGCTGGTTAATTAAGGCGGTTTTTTTCTGTAAGAAGGCAAAATAAACGAGCTTTGTTATTCAGCATTTAAAAAATTGAGTTTTCAATTATACTTTGGCGTGTTTTTAACATGTCAACACAAATTTTTCAGTCAAGAACATGCAGTCTCATTCACAACCATATCAATATCATTCTACATACGCATTACTTTTACGATCATATTTCGCGGTACTGACGCAATTCGGGGTGTTTCACGCGGGACTTCGGTTTATCCGAACCGGCCGCCGTCCCGCTCATTTCGGATAAACGGGAGTTTACTGTATGTATGAGATCCAGGATAATAATCCTTAGTACATAAATATGGAGTGCTTCAGGACTCACCAATATTTTCACAGAATATCAGAATCTGACCAAAGCCTTAAATAATTTTCTAAAAAACGGAAGTCAACGCGGAAGAGCTACCTTGAAATCTAGATAAATAAAAGGGCATCGATGATAGCTTGAAACCTCGCCATTGGAAAATGACGACATTTTTAAAGAATGGAATTGCCATAAAATAGGAAAGAGCATTCGCGGGAGACACTTTGATTCCTTCGCCGAAATAAATCGGATCGCAGGAGATGCCTTCCGGAAGATTGAGGAGATCGCAACTCCAAAGAGCTGAACGCTCCCAAAACCGGAACGGTGTACTTTACGATTACGTTTCGATTTCGTAAGCTTTCCGTACGTTTGCAGAACGATTACGGCTAATAATCCAGTTTATCCGACAGCGAAAAGAAAACACGACGATAAGAGAATTGGCAACACTGTGTTAGCAAAAGAAGATAAGGAATGAGAAATAATTGGGAATTCTAAGTATATCTTCCGACGAATTATCTGAAGGAAAATATTACGGAACAGCACCAAATACACGGTTAGAGCATTGCTCTTCTTTTGGTTTAGATTCTTTATCTCCTGTTTAGCCATTATTTGTTGCGAGTCCATGTACTTTTTTCCCTTTTATTTATTGTTTGTTTTGCGTTATTTTGAATGTTGATATCATTTATTTAAATGTGAATTGACTATTCTTATTTATGTATTGCATTCATGTACTTACTGGTAGTGTATTTCTATATTTTGTCATGTTCTTTTTTCTCATCGTTTAGTTATTACTATCGGTAGGTTTTACACACTTCTTTGCGGGTGCTTTCCAGCTGTGGATTTTTTTTCTAAGAATGTCGTAGGCTTTTTACATCCACAGTTCTTCTAATTGTTTATGATACTATTCTATTTAACATAATTATTCTATAATTAATGACGATGGGTTGGATGGAAGTAGAGACTCAATCTCGCCCGAATAAAGGCGATTATTATTATTCTTATTTATTGAGGATCGTTATTGATTTCCCGGTTTTATTAAAGAATTTGAAATTGAAATATTCGACTTAGGGAGATCGCAGTTGAAATCAATTTAAATTCCGTCCGTAAAGTCTGAAAAACCGTCGAAAAGACAAAATGAACTTAAAAGTAAGCAGCAGTGGTTGACCTTCTCCAACTCAATCACAACTGGCACCGTATTGCTGTCATGCCTTCGACTGACAGAAAAATATAACCGAAATATCTGATGACCTCCACTTTTATCAGGTGTAAGCATGGAATATACATTTTAAGTTACGTACGATTTCAATTCCCGCGACCAAAACTCAGTGCCACGTGGCAACTCCATGCACGGCTGAATAACTACGAACAAATGACGACCACGTCACAGGTAGCCGATTAAGAATCAACGATAATTTAAACATATCATTCGAAAGATACTACAAAACTGATGCCACTGTGTCGGGGATGCATCCACACATGGATAAAATTCAATTCAATAGTTAACTAGGCAAAAAAGTAAGCCAAGGTCAACGCTTTAGATTACGTTCTTCGGTCCGCACTTTTACCCTTATAACATTCCGATTAAAGTAAATTGAAATTTAGAAACAACACTAAACTAAAATCCAAGGAATTTGAGTATTCCTAGAATAAAGGTCCTGCCTCGGCTGAGCCTTAATATTTCTTGCATTTACTGACCAAAAAGGTTTGATAACCGAACAAAAATTATTTCCACGGCAAATTCGAAAAATTATTACAAAACAAGTAAGGAGAATATACAATAAACAGGAAAAGACACGATTTAAATGAATTCGGTTATGGAGATTTATTGAAATTCTTCACAGGGAGAAAATACAGATAATTGCCAAATCATAGTTATTAAATCATAATTATTAAATGAACCAGACGACTTCGTTCAACCTAGGATGGTTGACGTGCTTCAGAACTGCTATTTGCGTGTATCATCTGTGCTCAGTATTTAGGGTTCATGTCATCTTGTCCTTCGGGATGCTGAGGATTAACGTACGCCTGGACACAGTCTATGCCATGAATTATTTATCTACCTTAGATGATTCCGTGTTCTCATTCCAGCAATTAATCGGTCCTCTTCATCCACACTTTTCTGCAGATCGCCTCCACCATCTATTCCTTACAGTAATACGTTTTTTAATGCAAAACAATATTGCAGTAATACAATACTATCTTATACAATAATTTAATTCTACTTAAGATAATAATTCATTCAAATTAATTATAATAATGCGGCATTGACAACTTACTATATAGATATCTTCCAGCTACAATTAACCACCATTTCAATACAGATATATCCGCTACAAATTATATATTTCTACAAGAAAGCCAAGTTATTCGTTAAGTATTTGCACGAATCAACCATAGCTCTTCACATACATATCTATATCAGAGAGCTTCTCGGCTGCCATCCGGGGACGGTTCCCCACCCAATGACCTCATTCCAAGATGAGGATTCCTATTGGCTGATAATAAAGGATGAGCCAATAGGAACTGTTAACTCAACAAGAGAACGTTTTCAAATTCTGCCACTATTCGAAGACGGGAGTTATCTCAATCCCATTAACAAATACTATATATATATATATAAAGACAAACATAATTATTAGTCAATAAAATTAATTAACATGAACCAGAAAAAAACCGTCAAGAACTTTCCATTTCCATTCTACAGCAACTACTTTAGCTACTTATAGCTAATACAGTTTTTTTAACTGCTTAGTAGGGATTACCAGTAAGTCTCGCTAGAAATGCTTCCTCCGAAAATGACAAAAAGTCAGTTTCACAATACGAATAACCGCCTTTTGACCGATATTATAAAATGTATAACCATTCTATAAACAAGACAAATAGTCAACAAAATATTATTAAAGCTACAAAAGAAGAAATTGTTTCGCAAAATAAATTGCCAAAACACCCTGATCAGAAATTAGCATTAAAGCGAATATTCAAGTATTTTAAAATGTGTAGACTTAAGCATTTTCGAAGATTTGTACAAATGTTGACAAAATATCCATGATTTTTACGAATACTTAAGCGGAAATGCCAAACCTCAAAGTAAAGCTGCGATACGGATGCTTGATACACTGGTAGCAACCGTAGATTGCTGTCAGACTTTTCCAAGAACTCGTCGTCAGCATTTTCCAAAAGAAAGCATCTTCAAAAGAGAAGACTGCGAGAGATGGTCGTAGAATCTGCTTCCCAGAGTGCGAATCCACAAAAATATCCACCGGAAAATGCGATTATGACAACAGTAATCGTTTTAAGCCCTTCGAGTTGCCGGAAGCGACGACATGATCCTAATGCGATAGGAATGCCATCTTTGCGGATAATCAACGGACCCCCAGAAGGAAAAAAACAACCAGAAAAGCAACGCCATTTTAGTCGGACACTTAAATCAATCACACGAGGGGGGAGGTAACTCAATATTGCAGACTGCACACGTGACGCGTGAGGAAAGAGGATAAACAAACATCCAGAGGCACTTAGCACGCGCTACAATCCAGAAGCACGGTCGATAAGTCACGCGCCGCAGGAAGAGAAGGGTTTTTTTGAGGGACACTGCTAAAGTAACTAAGCACGTGTTCTAGCTTTATTATTGCGATCTCGGCCAGGAGTCATTAAGCGAGGACTTAACTGGGATTGGAGACGTCTAACCACGAGAGACATCCTTTAACCAACAGCAATATTTTGTACAACAACTAATTTTCCCAATTGTGTTTGAAAAATGAGATGTTTTCGAAGATTTCAAAAGTGAACATTACCTCAGGGTTATACGTAAAATTTACAATAACACATATAACCTGTCCAAGAAAGTCAGAAAACACTAAGAAAGATAAGACTAATAAAATTAAAATATATATTACCGGAAATGACCAATTACCGAATTTCTTTGGAAGAGTAATCTCAAACTCATTATTGGAGGAATATACTTGGGAGAGACCTTCATTTTGTAGATCTAAATTAATTCGTGCGATTTGAGTGGTACCTTGTAGCGATACCTGAATTTAATAGTTCGATTTACAACTGTATATCACAATTATAAAATATAAATATAAGCACCATTCTAATTTCTATCTGTTCCAAGAAATCGCGAACCGCTAAGTTCCCTCTTTGAGACAAAATGAAAGATAAATCTATGCAATTCGTGCATAAAATGCGATGAAAAACAAAACTAAGAACCCTTAAAGGGAACATTCTGGAATAAAACCTGAGGCATTCCTTTGATCAATTGAGATTGAGTAATAAAATAAAGGCGGAACACACCATCTCCGAAAGCGTTAACGAAGGGTATTTGCAGAATAGAAATTTAAGGACACTTCCTCTCGGAAGAAAAATTTCGATGCGAAAAAGGATAAAACAAGCGCGGGATGCTCGTTCCCTCGGCTAACCGAAAACGAATTCCCGCTCCACCGCATAGTTGGTGATGAATGGCATTTAACAAGAAAAAACTACGACAAAAACACTCTCGAGGAGAACATGAGCAAAAAAACTGCAGCACTTAACGCTTCCCTTCACTCTTTGCGGCAAAAACAAAGACGAAGAGGAATGCGAAGAGCAAGAATCCCAATCGCTATGAATTCCTTTTTTCTTAGCGTCCTGAGAGGAAACCCAATTCCGAAAAAAATGTATATGCGTAAGTAAACATCCAAGGCCTACCTTCAGAGGGGAAAAGATGGAACGACGTAACATTAAGTTCCGCAATTGATTCATACCTCAATTAAAAAAGCTCGCCGTAGAATTATTTAAGGCTGTAGAAACGCCGCATGATCACACAACATTCATTTCTTCTACTCAGACGTTTTGATAAGACTGCAAGCAAAGGAAAATATCTTTTTGATTAACAGATAATTATAATCTAAGGGACCTGAAGTTCAGCTTTCTGCTTAAAAACCCAACTTGCATTGCACACAAATGTAGAGAAAATGCTCTGAATAACTGCCTTATATGGGAGATGGACCAAGCGTGTGTATTCTATTTTAATCTGGTTTATTTTCATTTCTACGGAGTAGAATAGATGACGAATTACAACGAATACAGAATAAAGGAATATTGAGATAATGAAGTCGAGTTTAAATTTTCAACCTACAAGTTCTACTTCATCAAATCCCTTTTTGATGCTGCTGCATAATAATTCCTTACCTTTCCATCCATAACTTAACAAAATTAAGATCACAGCGGCTGAATCATCAACTTAAAATTCGTCAGATGACAGAAAGTAAAGACTTTTTGCAGAATCGTACGAGATACTGCACCCGCAAGCCAAAACCTGTAAACATTTTTTTTAGTTTTGTCTCATCAGAGATATAAAACAGTTCCGAAAATTAATTTCTTCATTTTTTAGCGATCGAATGCAGTTCAAACACAGATTTCGGGAGACATTTCTTGCAATTTCGCCACGAATAATTATAAATAACGACAGTAAATAACTTCTAACAGCGGGAAAAAAACTTGAAAGAAATAACTTGGCGTTTTGAATTAACACAGTTTTTCTTTATTGCTATACAGTAAACTGACAGACTTTTTGTGGAAGACGTTACTATATGATACTGAACGATTGCGTTGTTCAGCTAAACTAAATGCCTCTCTTTTTTTTAATTTTCAGTCTTTAATGTTCATTTCTTTATGTTTTTTATCCAAAGAAGTTCCCGCCAAGGAAATAGCTTCATCAATTGCCATATTTTCTGAACGGGTTCTTTTTAATTCTCGATGGAATTTAAAAATGTTCTTCCCATTTACTTTCGCCATTTTATTAATTCCACTGGGATTCTACGCGAATAACCGGTTTCGTTGGATCAGATTCCTAAGGGATAAAGTTCCTCTCACATTCAACAGTCTTTGGCGCTTCCTTCTCTACCATGAACACTTTTCTAACTGGCTACTCTGAAAAATTACACTTAATTTTAATGCGCATTTTACAAAAAACAGAGGACGCGTTGAGTGAAACTGAAGCACATCTTCCGACAAGATTAGCCAAACAACATAGTCGTTCGGTGTCATACAGAAAACTCCACCACAAATTATGTTTCCCTAGTGAGAACAAAGATGTCGCATTTATCTCTGACGAAGTTTAGATAGAAATATGGCAGCCAACACGAAAGGTGGAGAAGAGCTAACTAATATCAGTAACTGAAACACGTCTTGAATTAACAATACTTCCTCGGTATTCTATAAGAATCGTTCATACTAAGCGAGTAGGTTATTTAGTAAACAAAAAGACATTTGCAAAATTAAGGAAAGTTATTTACTTCTATATATAATCTATAAAGCCAGAAAAGACATTTAGGCAAAAATAAGAGAGTACGACCAAACACACCGGAGGATTTCCAAATACATATATAAATATATACCCATTGGTGATTATTATATATAATATATTTGCTGAAGTGGAAAATTAAAATTGATAGATACTAAAAAAAAAGGAAAATCATAACAATCAAAAAGTTTTCATTTGTTTCTTCTCTGCCTTATTGTGTCTACGAGTCATCCTGTCACCCAGTTCTAATAAGATAGAGCAAAAATCGTCGACGCCATATATCGAGTGCGGCAGATAGAAAAACAACTTGGTATTACGAACACATGCACTCTCTCACGGCACTTCATCATTTTAAATTGCGTTCGCTCTTATTAACCCGATCTATGATGGAAGTGTAAAGTCACATTCCCAAGATTCTCTTGGAAGAGAATATATTTACGTGAAAATGGAATCGGCGGAATACCAAGTTGGATTGCCGTTAGTTTTTGGATAGAGGGCGGAATAATTGAACATGATATCAGCTTGAAATTTATTGTGAACACTGAGAATAATAAAATTAAAACAATAGAAGATTTAATTTATGAGTTTATCACTTCTCAAAGCCTCATATATTTCACAAGATGATCCTCAAAAATGGATGTTGATAATTGGAATGGTAATGCACTTAAAATGAAATAAGGAAGAGCATTATAATACTAATTATCATATAAATGATTTGCAAGTACTTGCCTTTTCAAGGAATACTCTAGGATTAGAGCTTCCTTAAGGAAAAGAACCGATGAAGTAATTCTTCACCCACCTGAAAAGACAGGAAAAGAATTGAAAGATCGTGAAAAAGCACATATTTTTGCCACAACAGTAAACACAAGCATTTTAAGTTACTGGCTGAATTGCCGATTGACATTCAACAAGGATAGTAAGTACACATAAATGAAACTATCCTCTCCAAAGATTTAAACAGCTAATGGTGGAAGGGTTGAGGGCCTTCCCAGCCCTTAGGTTGATGACTTTATGGTTTGTATATTAGTATTCATTAAAGTTTTAATTCTAGGAAAATGAATTGAGAACGACACCTAATTATGATGTTTGGATGGTAAATATGGATAAATATCCCTGTGGGTGTTTTATTTGTAAGTATTTAATATTATAAATAATACGATTTTAATGGCTCTTATGAGATTGCAGAAGGCCAAGAACCTTTGAAGACCCAAATAGATCCCAAGAAAATGTTTACGTTATACATTCCAACGCTCATTCCTCTAACACGGAAACAGCCAAACCGCGTAACAATCTGTAAATAGTTGCGTTGCTATAAGCAAATATGACTTTAAAACGGAATTCTCGAATTGTGTTATAATGAGAAAATTCAACGAAGGCATTCGTCTTTACTGAGAACGGACTTGATAATATCCTCAATTTGTTCGTTTATTTTATCAAAATTCGAGCATTTTCTAATCGAAAACGATATTTCACGACCATTATAAGAAATTTCAATTAATATCCCCTATTTTGGCGCTATTATCGACTTTTTAAGACGATTCTTTCTAATTTAATTTCGCAAAAGAATTAAGACCTGCAGTCGATAAATTAAGCTTTACGTGTATTTTTTAAAGAAACGTATAATGGGATCCTGGGTTCGATACTGAGCCTTTTTATCAATAGGAATAGTTTTCTTAGTGGGCTTCTGCGCCGGACGAACGCAATACATTTCGTTTCGAATCACTCTATATCAAACCGTTTTTGAAATAACGTGAGGGGACGCACTCTACGCAAATTATATGTAGCCATAATTCACGTGAGACGATCGGAACATCTGGTCCAAGTACATGGAGAATGTTTACGTGCGAATAAATTAAAGAGGATATTTCAGGAAAAGGCCAAGTTTCTGAGAAAGATGGATAAAAATTGATTCTCGAAATCAGAAAGGAGCTATGGCGCTTCCCCCTTTTTTTTGAAGCGACCTTTTCACGCGCCATACAAAGCTTCCGCTCATGTGCTCATTCGACAAAGAGATTACGAAGTATAAGCGCAAAAACATTTGATTCCGTTGAATCCATTTCACACTCGCTGCGCCAATTTTATGGGCGAGTGACGCGCCTTAGAAGAAGAAAAGGAAACTGAACAACACAAAGGAGCAGACAAGAATAAAGAAGCTGCCATTAAAATCCGCTTGATATCTTCTGCGAGGACTTTTCGAAACGGAGGTAAAGAAACGCAGCACTTTGAGATACATTAGCCAAAACATAAGTAAGCGATTAATACGCAAATATAACAGCTATTTTTGGAAAAAATACTACCCAAGATATTAAATATATACCTTTTAATTTTGCATATAAACTTTAAGGGTTAAAAAAATCTAAAACCATCGATAAAAAAATGAAGAAAATATATTATAATAATATATAGAATATATAATAATAAATAATACAATAAATACAAACCACGTTTTGTTTAGGTTCTTACGGAAACCCTGCTACCACAAACCCATCTTCGCCAAAGATTACAATTGTTCCTCACGGAAAATTTCACAGAAAAACTATGAGCAACAAATATTTCAGTCACGTTAAATGCTCCAAATTTTCTTACAACAAGACCACTTTTCTGCGTAAGTAACAGTAAAAACATATGAATCGATAAAAATGACAGAAGCCTCCTCATGCAAACGGTGACCATCGTCTTCTAAAAACATTAAATAAATCTCCGTATAGTCAACACGTTGCTGTTTTTGATGGTTTGATTAATTCGAAGGAATTCTAAAGATCCAACTGACAAAAAAGTTTGTTAAACTCCATAAAAAAAACACTAAATCAAGGATCAGAATTTGACTACCGGAACATTGAGCTTCAGAATAGCATCGATAGGATGAAAACGAAGGAGAAATTTTCAATCACTTATCAAACCAATGCCTTCAAAATAATTAGAAAAAGTGCGAACCGAAAAAGCAGTGGGCCAATCGGTGCTTCGGAGTTCGTGCTTCAGTCAGTGAGAAGTATTCCTCACTCCAAAATTAAACTAAAAGCGGCTGAAGAAAGTTTCCCGAAAAACAAAACGAAGAGAAGAAAACTAGGGAGGGAAATGAAAACAAAGAAACGTGAGGAGAGAGAAAGGAAAACATCTTGGTCAGCCGCAACGTGAGGCCATAAATCCAGACTAGATCACCACTTCAGAGGAAATCAAAACAAAGAACGTTTCCACGGAGACGAACGAAAGAGAGACGGAGAAGAGAATATGAAGTATTATTGATCAGACAAATCTTAATTACAAATTCACAGCAAAAATCCACATTTACAGAAAAAGAATCATATTTAATGGTTCCATTAAAAACAATTCAACATGCACATTGAAAGCGATAGGTGTAAAATATCAATCCCCAAGGAAGGAATGTGTATATTTAAATACGAGTAAACGTTTACATTTCTACCTGCTCGTTGAAATCCAAGGACTTACCCACGTAGAGGAAAATATACTCCTTGGTATGAATACTATCGAAAAAAGGAGTAAAACTTTCACTTGGTTGAATCTTCAACGGTTTACGAAGTCGTTTTTCTACGCATTTCACAAATTAACGCAAAAACAAATCCATTTATTTGGAGCACCGATGATTCACTTGAATTAGAGACCTTATCAATAAACAAGGATAGGCTTTACACTTCGGATAACAAGTTGCTTCGAACGATAACGAGAATTTATACACTTTAAACCAGAACGATTTGGTCCCTGCATAAGTTTAATTTCCAAAGTTTTCGCTTCGTTTGACTTCTGTTTTAGCAAATCATAGGCTTTCCTCTCCGTGGAAAGCAGTGTTCAGCGATTGCGCGCCTTTTATTATATACACTCATTCTGCCTTTTGGTTCATGTGCGTTCAAAAACCCCAATTCAACGCCTTTTCCTTCATTTCTTTATTGCTAACCCCATCCCTTATGTCGTCCAGCATCTTTCGTCTTCGTCTTTTATTATATAGGGCGAATTAAATCATGATGCCGGACAACTATGACGCAGCTCTTTGTCGATATTTGTATTTGGTAGAGTGTGACTCTCAAGTCCTGATGTATTTTTTTGTAACTCTTTTCAAAGTGAGGTTATTCTACATAAAAATTGAAACTACGTCTGTATGAATTATCCTTATAATATACGGCTAAGCTAACATTTTGTATACGATGGATAAAATAGAGTAAAAAATACTGCATGCAAACGAGTTAATTTCTATATAACTTATCGAAATACCGCAAATATTAGATTGCAATGCATTCATTTCTCTTTCAAGAGCCACTCCTTCTACATAGAGATGGAATCATCTATTGGTACACAAATATCAAACCTTTAATTCCATAATCATATCCCAGCACAAAAACTACCGTTGAGGGGAAAATTGCAAATCTAGTAAAGTCGTCCAAGAAGACCACCGAAAGCGTCATCCGTCCCTTCGACGACGCAATGGCAGAATTTTTCAGATTTTTCTGCATTTTCTCAACCCCTCGCGTAGACTCCTTCCTTGGGATTGAAACGTTTTTTTTTACGGGGGAGACGTCGCCGCCAAACCGAAGTTGGGACGGGATTTAAAGCGGACCATTTACGCGATGCGTCGCACTTCCGTCGCGATCCCTGTCTCCATGGGAACGAGTCTTCATCCAAATTTCACTCCATGACTAATCAAATCGCGGCTGTTTAAAGATAACTTTTCTTACGTGTCTCATTTTCAGAAAAATATTGCTTCTTCATCGCCATTGAGTGAATCCTGAATAAGGAAATGTCGCTTCTAAATTAACTCCAACGGCATCCATGTAACATGGGACAGTTAGTGGGAATCGCACCAGGATGATACTGGCAGGTTACGCTGTTTGGCTAAAATTAGGGTTGATTCAAGGTGTCCTTGATTTATAATGAAATGCACATAAAAACAGGGAACAATTTTCTCTCTCAACAATACGAGACATTTTTGCCGTCTCTGTCGCTTAAAACACTACTGCGCTTGGCAGATTCCGAAGTTCGTATCCCGGTCGGAACAATATATTTCACTTCCTCTTTCTATCGTTTAATTCCTCTATTTTTATACGCTTATCACACATTTTAATACTGCTCTATGCACATTTTTTCAATGTTCCACTCCCATATTCATTTTGAAGGTTTTTAAGGCATTCACAAAATGTTCCGTAGAGTTAAGTCCATTTATTGAGGTGTTAGCGGCACGGCTTCTAAAAAAATTTAAATTTCGTTGGAGATAATTAAGCTTTTCCCTAAATATTTGTTAATTTATGTGTGAGCGCTCTTGGACGTTCCCTTCTTCACGAACGGACACTTCAGAGAATGAAAACACCGGTCTACCCGAATTTAAATAATTTTCATAACCTTTGAATGCGTCTTTCAGCTATTCTGATATGTCCTCCCCCGTATATTGGCTTTCGCCAGCGATACTTACGTATCGGAAATAAAAGAACGAGAAATCTGACAATGCGAATAAATTGGCCGATGAGGAACACAGCGAGAAGTATGAGGCTTTCCACTGAATTTCGTCACAATAAGAAGGAGTGAGATGAAATCCAGAAATCCTAAGTAATGACTGAAATTTCGCGACTACTCGGATGAATAGCTAAAAACAAGAACGACGTAATAGAAGAGAACAAAATATTAAAAATACGTTTACTCTCCTCTCTCACGATTGTATTTACAATTGAAGGGATAACCAACGCCGATTGTAATGAAAAGACTCCCGTTAATGAACGGAAATTATACCAAAAGGTTAATTTATGTTAAAAAATGGCATCCATGATTTAATTTCCAAGTTCTACCTAAAATTAACTTTTCGTTATCATATTTTAAATCTTCGAGAATATTTTTCCGCAAGAGTCATTCACAAAATTAAGCTCTTAACAGATATAAAAATCACAAAAATCGCACTAAATGATTGAAATTAGGAGAGCAGCGAAATTAGGAATAAGTAAAAACTGTTCAGAGAATCCGTCGGAGTCCTCTTAATGGCAGAACTTTTTCGACGAAAGAATAGAAGGGGAGATTGACAGGGGAGAAAGATCGCTGGGGCGAAGTCGTTCAATAACCGTCGTGGAAAGCTACAGAGCTTGTTAAAAAAATGGAGGTAAATAAATAAAAGGAGCAGACAGCATGTGGAGGGCAGGTGAGCGCGGCTTTAAGAAGGGGGCGCAGAGGTCGTAAAAAGGGGGACTCCGAGGGTGCCAAGGATGGAAATGTGCAGTGACAAAAGACGAGGGGGTTTCGCGAGCCAAGAGCCATGTCGCTGAGATACGTCCAACGACACCCTATTCCATTAGTACCTTGATTTTGGCGCCACTGTGCCTCGCTATCGAAAGAGATGATTGGCTGCAAGGATCGGCCGCTTCTTGACCAATCGCACTTAACATTTAAATTAAACATAAGCTATAGCGTTAAGTTGGTGGTCGCATAAAGCATTTCCAATGATTCCAAACATTCTTTAACCTTTAAATACCCTTACAGGTTCGAAAAATTATAATTTTAAATCTCTAAAAACTATAACAATTCAACTGGAAATCCAAAGCAATTTTTACTGTGCCGCGTACTCGAGTAGCGATAGAGCAAATCAAAAGCTCTAATTTGATGGGATCGAAAGCTAATTACGGAACGAACAAAGTTGAAGCAGATTTATGGATTATTTCGTAGGGAATATGTTTTGAATTCTTTATAAGTAAATAATCACCTGAAAATGTTCACCATCAGCGCATTATGACCCCGTATGAACCCACAAAGAGTGTTAATTGGCTAAAGGAAATACGCCAGTAATAAAATATATTTGAACAATAATTCCCACAAAAAACCGCGGATCAATGAATTAGATGAATATTTATGGATTTCAAAATTCCGCTAAACCATTTCTTCGGTTGGGACGCGGAGTGACCCAGACTCGAATGAACTGTTGCCCGGATTCACTCCGATCAAGAAAAAGCCAATAAAAGGCAGAGAAGATTCGTATCAGCCGTAAAAATTGCCGCTTGAATTTGCTGATGAGTCATCTTTCGCATGCAATCGATAATTGATCTTCCGAGGAATCACAACGGCTTCCGTTTACTTAAAAAATTATATCACTTCCCAATTTAACCGACAGTCACAGAATATTTACGCAAAAGCGGAACGATAATCCCCGAATGCTTAGAATGCATTTAAATATCCTGTCTGACTTCACGAAAGAAAGCGAATGGAAAAATTCTCTTCGATTCCGACATCTCAATAACACTACCCTCGTTTTCGCAGACCGCCTTAGACTTCTACGTATTCTTTCGACCCGCGAAATTGGCGCGTGAGAACGGAGTCACTTGACCTCAATCTCGAGGGAGCACACGTCACTCTCGGTGACAACACCGATCCAACGATGGATGCAGTTTTGAAACTGCGAAGAGAAATTTGGTAAATACGATTCTCAGCAGCACTCCGACGGATATTAGAGGGGGTCTGTCGAAGTTTCTTGCGAACTTCTTTCTTTTTCCAGAGGAAAGAAAAGGGAAAGGTGTGGCGAGATGAAAAAGGAAGACATCTTAGCGCATGATTTGTGGGCGTTTGCAACCAATAAGGGGTGCAGATGCGTGATGGGAATTCGAGTGGACGGGAGCGCGCTCTCTCCGGAAATTAATTCGATGGAGACACGCCGAGAGACACGCCGAGACTTACAATTAAGGCAAACTTCCATATCCAGTTTTAATATAATAAAAGTTCGAGACACTCGGAGAAAAACGGGAGTGAATTCTAAAGATCTGTGGCCTACTTCCAGATTTTCTCTTGTTTCGAACTTGGCCGATCTTAAAAAGTTCTAATTCGAAATTCAATGCCGCGCATTTGAGCCAGAGGGATATTTGCATTACAATACGTAAGGAACCCCTCACACAGCGGTTGATGAATAATTTCTACGAATTAGCGGCGGAAAGAAAAAAGATGTTACACACTTGGCTGGCTGATTTCGAAATTAATAAAACATAGAGAAGAAATGAAATGTAAATTAATGTGTTGAAGTTTTTTGGATATTCAAATTGAGACTTCGAACATTATAATAGTTTCGATTAAGGAAAGACGACAAAAGACGCACTTCGATGAATCGATATTGGTCTTTTCACGGAATATCCATAAATTGTCAAAAGAATAATTTAGTTCTTCATAAAAGTAGTACTTTGTTGCCATGACGATGATACCTCGTAGATATAAGAGCCGTTCCCAGTGGGGCGACTGGTGCAGATACAATATTTAACTTAAAATGAAAGTGGATTAACAGATAAGGAAAAATGTGTGTTCTTCACAATTGTTCTTAAGAAAATAATTCCACTACATTTTACAAAATTACAAGATATATGTATGCAACAATAATAAAGAAAAATTTTACTATTCTGTAAACTAGTACTATAAATTACATTAAAAAATCTATATTCTACAAGAGTAACAAAATTTTACAAAATTTCCTGAGTAAGTGCCGAATTTACCAACGATTATCCATTTTTATTTTTATTCCAAGAGATATTGCGGATCTCGCTGAACGTGATTCAACTATTTCTAATCACATGTTCACGATTCATACCCAAGTGCTCGGCAATCAATTAGAACCAACACTGGAACCATATTCCTTGGCTTCAAAGTGCTATGAGAACATTCCAAAGAGCCAATTCGCGAATATAAATCCATCTTCTCTGCACGCTCTTCGCCCTGCGATCATAAATAAACTCCAGACACAACTTCGTCTTATTGGCCACTTCCTTGTCTCACTCAAGAGATCATTTGTTGTGTCGTCCTCATGGGAGGACGCTTCGGATGGGAAACAGCCGTCGTCAGGTCGGCCGCGAATACGTCATAATGTCCAGAGGAAGACTCGAGTGGGACTCCTCTTAAAGAGTCATGGAATGAAAAAGCACAGCAGCATTTCTGACCGTTTTTGGATTTTCGTAAGGAGTAATGAAGAGAGTCGTTGGGCAGAGAATTCAGAAACACTTGCAGAAGACAATTAAAAGCGAAGAGCGGAGAACGATGTCAGTATATTAAAAGTGTCGTGCTTTTTGAGATCAGCACACACTTGGCAAAATTCCCTCGTTAGAGAATATCGAGCTAATATGAAGGATATATTAGAATTGGGTTCATAAAAATAAACGGAAAACAAAAAGGTATCTACAATGGTTGCCAAGAGTAATGAAAACAAGGAATTATTTAATTATTTTATCTCACGGATGAAGAAGCAGAAAAACTAAGAAACTACGAATTCATAAATTAATCCCACGAATTCGTCAGGACTTCTAAATTACATCTAATTTATTTAAGTCGTGAAATCTTTCCAATCACAAATTACTTTTAGATCAATTGAGAAATGAAACAAATTCTTAAGCTATTTAATTAACGCTTTGTAAAGTGGTTATATTAAAAAATGCTATGATAGCCATTTCGCACATGGACTCACACTAGACATAGAACCCGGTATCACCTTCACCGAGTGCACTGCTCATATCCGGGAGTCATCTTTGAAAAGAAATCTCCGCTAAAATGGAGATAGTAAGGTATAACTGGCAAGATAATTCCGAACGTCGGTCACTGGAATAATCTATCACTCTGACCAATTCGGACCTGTCTAATTTTTTTAGTACATTTTATAATAAAACTAAGACTAAATGAGTGAAATTGATTCTTCAGAAATCTTTAGCCAAGCGACGTACTCGTTCAGTGCCATTCTCCGCTTTGGTGAGAACGGCGCGCCTGGGATCGTAGGCGACCCGCTGTGCGTGGGAGTTGTGAGGGAAGAGTGGCTGAGGAGCTTTATCCAACATCTCCAAGCTTCTCTTTATGGATAAAAGGTTGGAGGAAAAGGCATATAGTTCCGCAGCCACGATAAAGAAACTAGGAAGTATAAAAGTCACCTAAAACTTTAATCCACATGTGCAAAAATAAAATAAACATTTACGCGCAATACCTTTCCCTAACTCTTTAATTCGCGACTAAATGACGCTAGTCATGGGAAAGATTTTTCGAACGTTAATGCACAATCTAACCAACTCATTTAATGTTTTAAATTAAGTAAATTGAAGAATGTGCTACCAATAGGTGAGGCATCGGATGGATTGCACGAATATATTTTCGAAGACAAAGAAACAACAGCAATATTTCCTGTGACTCCCAATTAGGAAGCAAGATAATTTATCGACGAATGAAATATTAGTGGGATTCTTACCACGGACTGCAGACAAATTCTGTAAGATTTCGAAATCGACTTATGGGATGGAATTGAGAACAGTAGCAACTGTCTTCTTACAAACCTTCATAAATATCTATTTTGACAAATCTGGTTAATTGCAATTTCTAGTAAGACTGTTTTGCATTCCTTCGTAAAAAAGTCCGCGAATTCCTTTCTTTATCAAACTCCATCGGACACGGAAGAACGGTATTTAAACGAAAAATGAGCAAATAATGCGACATAATTTACAAAACGGACGCTTTGTCGATAATAATTTAATTCTCGAAATAGGTTTACTTCTAAGAAATCCAATTTCAGTCAACTTATTGCTTTCACCCCGAAAATAAAGTTCTGTAATTTCTTCGGTACTTTCGAAGAGAAAGAAATAATGACGAGATGTTTGCACCTTGCACAATATTTTACCGTCCATCACCAGCTTCTAGGAATATGAATATAACCCGAGCATGCAGTGTCACGGAAACAGCCTCTTTTACTTAATTACTCTTAGATTCGAAGAAGCGATTTTTTCTATCTCTTTAGAACGTGGAGATATGAAAAACGCCAGGAACACGTGCCAACCACTGCGAATGAGATAAACCTTATCAGAGTACACTTCAGAGAACGAAATAATAATTTTCCCTGTGCTTTCTTTGAGCCTATCTCGCTCTTCCTAGAAACTTCTCTTTCACACGCTTTTCTCGCAACCCTCTTTCTCCGAACCTATTTGCGCTTTCTCAGTCCCACTTCGCAATTTCCTTTTTTAATTTGCCTACACAAACGACCGCGAGAAATATGCGCAGCCTGGAAGCGAGAAAAAATTGCCTTCCTTCTATCCTCCACAAAAGTTTGTTTACTTTCCTTTAACTCAATTTTAACCTCCCATCATCTTTCCTTTAATGGTAGGCCTTCATCTTTTACGTTTCTCGGTGGTAAATATGCTTTCCTTTCTGGTTCTAGTATCCTCTAACCAACGCGATGGAAGTGACCAAATGAACTATTCCCAAAAAAGACTTCCAAAATTAGGATCTTAAATAACGTTTCGAACGAAACCGAATCGATTCCTTTTAATCGATTATGCATAAACATTTTACATTAATGTATAACAAAGCGAAACTATGAAGATAATTAAAAGTAAAGACCAGCTCTAGACTTTTAGCGTGTTAAATGTACTGAGTAATTCAGGAAATGGATGAAGCTGCCAGATGAAGGAGAATATTCGGGTAATCTAAATTTCATGATGTTAGCAATTTATGTTTAATAAATTTTAATTATGATTTTCCTAAGTCGCGAATATAAAAACATTAACCGTGAAATGAGTTCTTCCTTGCAAAATTGGATCTTGCTTTGGTATTTCAATGCATGAATAATTTATAAGTTACTAAAACGTAAGAAAAAGTTATAATAAAAAAGACCCCTAAGCAACTTCATGTCATCCTCTTAGCATTCGCCGGACCTTTTCCGTTTCAATGGAGTAATATAATTCCACGCATTTACGTACGGAGAGACCTCGAGGTGTGCCCCTTACTCTCGAAGTCCCCGAAATACCAATGAGCTCTTCCGAATTCCATCGACACCTTCGAGAGCACCGCCACCACAGTTCCGCACCCACAATGCAGCAGCCGATGACGTCATGGGGATATGCGAGGGAGGGAAACTGACGCAGAGCTGATTTCTTGTACGCTCTTTGTTTGACCCGTTAGAAAGAGTCGCCGTCACTGAAGGGGACACGGAGGATACCCAACGGGATATCAAATGTATAGGGAGAACAAGTTGTGAAACACGAATGTGCACCTCAGCCACTGCAAAGCCTTTCATAAGGCGAGGTTGGGACTGAAAGGTCTCTTCTTCCATCTTACCTTTTGTCAATGATGTAATAAACAAAGGTTTTGTGTAGGTGAGTTGAGACAGTGACGAAAACTTTAGGAGTGGATGTCAAAAAACCCAACGTTAATCCTTGTGTTTTTTTAAACCCAAACCCAATCTTAAGAAAAAAGATCCACAGCAGGAAAACACCCACAAAGAAAGGGAGTGTGAAAAACCTGCGCAAACGAATTGATAGAACAAGCTAAAAGATGTAAAAGGAAGCCGAGTATAATATGGAAATCACAAAATCAGGACTGTAACAACATTAAAAAATAATAAAATAATTTTTTTAAATATCATCGCCGAATACTTAGAGGTCACATAAATTTCAGTAAAATTCGTACCGAGCGATTTAAATAATATATGTTTTGCTCTTCTGCCACTTCCCACTGGTTTCCACTCTTAAACCACCCCTTCCCTCTCCTTCTTTCCCCTCCAAACCACATTGTCCGGGGGTTATATAAATCGTGGTTGGTGTTGAATTTTGTGACTTGAGAATGTGTATTGAAACTATTCGTCATTTGAAATGAAACTTTTAATGGAAACCTGAATATTTCGCTCAATTTGTTCACCATGGATTATATTAGACGATTAAACGAAGTGAAGGCTGAATCAATCCATATTACGTTAATTATATTAGATTTCGGTTGAAATGTGAAATAATACACTGGCGTAAGAAGAAAAATGTTTTACGGCGCAGCTTCGTGGAAAATTTCCTCAATGGTATATATAAGAAATCATCAACAGACCTTACGTTAGATTCGTATGCCTTAAATTTCCTTAATTAACGCACTGCTTTCGCTTCTCGATATCAACCTTTGCATCATGCAACATCTTTGGCCTTTGTTTTCCCATAATTTTTTTGCATCGTACTTTCAATTATAACAAACAAAAAAAAACAAACGATCCCAATATCCAACATTACCATTGGTTAATAATGAAAAGCTTATTTTCCTCTTTTCGCACCTTTACTTCCGCCTTTGTTTTCAACGCAAGTCAAGGTGAGAAATATACTGTGAACCCTTTTAAAAGAAGCCTAATTAATTAAGTTTTTTTTGGCACACTGGTGTGTAATTCCACTTAGAGGAACATTTTCCTTGCTAGGAAAATATCTAGTCATGGAATTATTCATATCATAAAACTAAATTTTGGCGACGTCGTAGCTTCTACCCTCAGGTTTACTAGATTCCACTTCAAATTAATGTTAAACTGGAGAGGGGCAAATTTAATACAAAGTATTTTCATTAGAATACCACAGCAAAACTTCATGCAACAGTTTTGAATAAAAGGTGTAAATTTTGCTGGATAAAATATTGAAGTTTCATCAAACTTATTAACGATTTAAAGACAACAAAAACATATAAAGCCTCAATTCTGAGAATTAATTACCTTCTACAGATACACCCTTCGAACTCAAACTGAAATCTATAGCCAACGGAGACTGATTTCGACGAAGCAGATTTAAATTCACGAAAAGGATTAACAATTCTTCCTTAGCAGAATCAAGAATTTCAAGGCATGAAATGGTAAAATTCAGAGAATAAAATTCACAGAATCGGGCGAGATATGGTGGAAATCCATCATGCAAAATGAAGGAGATATTTGGTACTTTTTCCAAAAACATTTTTTAATTGTACTACCGGTTTCAACGGAGAACCGTCATCTTCATGTACATGTTATACAAATCAAACAGATATATACACCAACAAGGGAGGGGAAGAGGGGAGTGGAGGAGAGGGTGAAGTAAGGGAAGATCGGGAAGGAGCGCGAGGGAGTAAAGGGACGGTATCACTGTGGGGGAGGAAAGGAAGGACCAGCGGTGAAGATTGTACCTGAAGATGACGGTCCTCCGTTGAAATCGGTAGTACAATTAAAAATTTTTGTGGAAAAAGTACCAAATATCTCCTTCATTTTGCATGAAATGGTAAATTAAGCGAAAAATCATTTTTTAAGGACGGCTCGGGAGGAGGGTCGCTCTTGATAAATTTAGGCGAACAAACAAACTGCACCAGTAAAATTAAGAGAATATAAGAAATATACTCTGAAACGAACCTAAGAAAAAAATATGGAGTTATCGTGAAAATGTAATGAAACCAATTATGTATACGAAAAATATACCATGAAATGCGTTGTTTTCGAAAACGGATCAATACAAAAGAGCGACACGGCTAAAGTATACGCTAGAATATACAAAGCTCCTTCAATTCCCTATGTCAAGGTGAAAGCAACGACAAGGAGATGAAGGGAGGTCAGGAGTTTGTTCTAAATATTACGAGCGACATAAAGCAAGAGACTCTCCGAGGTCAAAGCGAAGTAAAAGAGACATTCTCCTCAATACCATTTCTTTCTCCGAGTTTCATTTAGCTCCCGAGTCATTATGCGCGAAAAAATCACCAAGTCGCAAAAGTCTGTAATCACCAATTCCATCCCCAATACGCATCCACGAGCGTCGGAGGTTAACTTTCGCAAACGGGATTAAAGCGGTGAAAAAGAAAAGGTGCGAAGATGCGGTGTCGATATGAGCGGTGGGAATTTCATCTCCCTCGTGAAAAGGTTTCATTAAAAATCTAATTAAGACACGAGGCGGTCGAGAAAAGAAATCGCGAGGAGGATAAGAAGGTTCGCCACAGATTTGAGGGAATTTCGGGGTTAAGCAAGCCGTGCGATGTGCACAGGGGATTAGCCACGGGCAGGGATGTTTCGCTTGAAAGTCTGACAGAAGAATGTGACTCATCAAAACTGGATTTTTTTCATTCCCAAGGCAGACCATTTACCCTTTATAGTTCATGCAGACATCTAAAAGCAAAATAAGTCTTAAGTAAAGATTGAAACTTAAAATGTGTAATGGTTGTATGTTTAATAACCTCCCAAACGTAATCACGATTAAAACAATAATTACGCACCGCGTACCAGGTAATACTCTTTGCACGCAAACCTTGGGAAGGCTGGATCCCATTAGCACAATCGATCGATACAAATATTAAGTCATGTTCACTTTTTCGCCTTGCGAAAGAACATCGAATAACAGTTATTCACCAAAATGTTATTTAATTACGACTATTGTCAGACCGACAACTGAAACTCGTCTTCTTGCCGATGACTCTTCTCCGGGTCTTTAAACATTTTAGTGGCAATATTTCTCTATGACATATTTAATCGTCATACAATAATGCTCTCGTCAACGCCGTCCGATATAAAACCGAATGATTAAAATATGATTTTTCTGTTCAAAGAGGAAGGGGAATTTATTTACGAAAGAAGAACTTATGCTTCATTACTTTTTATTCCTCGTAATATTCCATCGTTAATAGAATTTTTATCCCACCGCCAACATTGGGTTTATCCATATATATATATATATATATATATATATATATATATATATATATATATATATATATATATATATATATATATATATATATATATATATATATATATATATATATATATATATATATATATATATATATATATATATATATATATATATATATATATATATATATATATATATATATATATATATATATATATATCCATATATATCCATATATACATATATCCATATATATCCATATATATATCTATCTATTATATATAGATGCTTCTCCGGATTCATTCAAATATCTATTATATATAGATGCTTCTCCGGATTCATTCATATATCTATTATATATAGATGCTTCTCCGGATTCATTCATATATATACCTATATAGATAGATAGGATACAAATTCACAGCCTAAACTACAAGCGTCATTGATCTGAAATTTTTATGACATATTGGCCATAACGTGAAACCCCCAGGAAAAAAGCGACTTTGATCCTCAGTGTCATGGGTTCGATTCCAGAGGGCCCCAAAGTCTCGATTTTTCCCGTTTAAATGCATTGCTTTGATTTTCGGGAATTTTTAAAAAATACTTCCGGGATAGGTAGAGAATCGAAAATCTAGGAGCCTTTATATATGGTCATGATCTATCGAAAACATAAATGAGTTTTACGAAAAATATCCTGGGTTCGATGCTAGATCGAGGCAAAAATCGGCCGTTTAAAATGTATTGTGGCGATTTTTAAGATTTTTTTTTGGACCCCTTCCCGATGGCATGGAAACTTGAAATTCGGCATGGAGTTGGAGATTATAAATATATTTCATAATCAAATTTTACATATTCGCTGATGGTCCTTGGTTCGATCCCAGAGGGCCATTTACATTCCTCAATGCATTTCTTATGGAGATAACGGAAACAAGTTTAAGGTACTTCCCGGCATGCTATCGACTTAAAACTTAGCATGATAGAAGAAGCAGTCTTAACAAATCAAACTATGCATTCATAGCTATCAATGTGTCCTGGGTTCGACACCAGGTGTCTCTGCAATCAGAAGTTGATCCGATTTTTAGGAATTATTTTGAAACCTTTCCCAATAATATAGAAACCTGAAATTTGGCATAGATTGAGATCAATAATAACTTTCAGAAACATTTTTTAAATTTCCAAGATCGTCCTTGGTTCGAGTCCCGAGAGCCATTTACATTCGTGAACATTAGAGCGTCTTTTGAGGCAGTTGTAGCCAATATTTCTGCTTGAATTTTCACACATAGTTATAGATGGTGATCTTCTATTGTGTTTCATAGTAGGTTTTCCAGTAATACCCGGGATCGATTCCAGACGATGAAATTTCAGCGAATTTTAAGAAAAAATTAAATCCTTTATTTTTCTTATGAGGACCGTCCCGATGTGATGCCGATATGAAATTAGTATTGCCGATCTGCTTGCAGTATGCAAGCTACATTTTACTCGTATACCTATATAGATAGATAGGATACAAATTCACAGCCTAAACTACAAGCGTCATTGATCTGAAATTTTTATGACATATTGGCCATAACGTGAAACCCCCAGGAAAAAAGAGACTTTGATCCTCAGTGTCATAGGTTCGATTCCAGAGGGCCCCAAAGTCCCGATTTTTCCCGTTTGAATGCATTGCCGTGATTTGCGGGAATTAAAAAAAAATACTTTCCGGATAGGTAGAGAAGTAAAACTCAAGGCGCCTATATTTATGGTCTTGGACTTTCGAAAACATCAATGACTTTTACAAAAGTTATCCTGGGTTCGATGCTAGGACGATGCAAAGATCTGCCCTTTAAAATACATGGGAGCCGTTTTTCATTATTTTTTTAGATGCACTTATCGAAATGATAGGATGTTCGTGCTTGGCTGGAAGATGTATGGTACGAATAAGTTTTAGAAAAAAATTTTCATAAGACCGTACTGTTCCTGGGTTCGAAGCCAGAGCACAATAACGTTTCTCTCATAAGGAATATAAAGGAAAAGTAGGACGTCATTTGAGGCAGTTGTAACCAATATTTCTGCTTGAATTTGCATACGCGGTTAGAGATGGTGTTTTTCTTTTGTGCTGCATAGAAAGTATTGCCTGAAAGACCCGGGTTCGATGCCGGGCGGTAAAAATATCACCCATATATATTACTATGGGGTATCTTTTCATAATTTTTTTATGCATTTATCGATATGTAAGGGAGCTCTTGCTTAGATGGAAGATGTATATTAACACTTTGTTTAAGAAAAAAAATAGATAAGACCATGCTGTTCCTGGGTTCGATGCCAGAGCACATTATAATTTCTCAAATAAGGAGTGTATGTGAATAGTAGGACGTCGTTTGAGGTAGTTGCACCTAATAGTTTTGCTTGAATTTTCACACATAGTTTGATATGGTAATTTTCTATTTTGCTGCATAGTAAGTACACCAGGAAGACCGGGGTTCGCTGCCAGGTGATTAAATTGCAGCGAATTCTACGAATATTTTGAATTTTTTTTTTCTTTTTAATTTAATCCGATATGATGCCGATATGAAATTAGTGTTGTCGATCTGCTTGCAGTATGCAAGCTACATTTTACTCGTATACCTATATAGATAGATAGGATACAAATTCACAGCCTAAACTACAAGCGTCATTGATCTGAAATTTTTATGACATATTGGCCATAACGTGAAACCCCCAGGAAAAAAGCGACTTTGATCCTCAGTGTCATGGGTTCGATTCCAGAGGGCCCCAAAGTCGCGATTTTCCCCATAAGACTACATGGCGGGGATTTTCGAAAATTTTTTTGAGGCACTTTCCGGAAAAGTAGAGAGTTGAAATTCAAGGGATCGCTAGAATGGAAGCTACATTTTACTCGTTAAATATAGATGCTTCTCCGGATTCATTCAAGGATATAGATAGATAGATAGGATACTAATTCACAGGCTAAACCACCCGTGTAATAGACTTGAAATTTTTAGGACGTATTGGCCATAACGTGTAACCGCCAGAAAAAATGCGATTTTGACCCTCAGTGTCATTGGTTCGATTCCATAAGGCCCCAAAGTCCCGATTTTCTCCATAAGGATACATGGTGAAGATGTTCGAACATTTTTTTGAGGCACTTCCCGGAAAGGTAGAGAGTTAAAATTCGAGGGATCGCTAGATGCCATAGATATCTAACGAAAATCAAAAAGACATCTTCGAATATTTTCCATGGTTCGATGCTAGGTCGGGGCAAAAATCGGCCGTTTAAATTGCATTGTGGCGATATTTAAGATTTTTTTTTACCCTTTCCCGATGGCTTAGAAACTTGAAATTCAGCATGGAGTTAGATATCATATATATATTTCATAATCAAATTTTACATGTTCGCTAATGGTCCTTGGTTCGATCCCAGAGGCCCATTTAAATTCCTCAATGCATTTCTTACGGAGATAACGGAAACAAATCTTAGGTACTTCCCGGCACGATATCGACTTCAAACTTTGCATAATGAAAGATCAAGTCTATACAAATCAAAGTGTGCATTCAATGCTATCAATGTGTCCTGGGTTCGACACCAGGCGTCTCTACAATCAGTAACTGATCCGTATTTCAATAATTATTTTGAACCATTTCCCAACAATATAGAAACTTGAAATTCAGCAAGTAGATAGAAATCATAGATACATTACAAAATCATGTTTTAGATTTCCCAGATCGTCCTTGGTTCGAATCCAGAGAGCCATTTACATTCGTGAAAATTAGAACGTCTTTTTAGGCAGTTGTAGGCAAATTTCTGCTTGAATTTTCACACATAGTTAGAGATGGTGATCTTCTATTCTGCTGCATAGTATGCTTACCATTAAGACCCGGGTTCGATGCCAGACGATGAAATGTCAACAAATTTTAAGAAAAATTTCAATCCTTTTGAGGACCATCCTGATATGATGCCGATATGAAATTAGTAATGCCGATCTGCTTGCAGTATGCAAGCAACATTTTACTCGTGTGTGTATATATATATATATATATATATAATAGATATATATCCTTCGTACTAAATGACATTCTCCTACTGCACTGCATCAAATGATACGTTTAACAGTTCCACCATTGTGCTTGCAACTGATCATTTATTAATGTGAAAGTACTGTCATTGGTTGAGTTCACTACGCAAACACATTCAATTTAAAACTCTCCGATGAAAAAAAATACTCAAAATTTATTTTCATCGCCTTTTTCGATACATCTCCGAGATTAATGCTGACCTCCCTGGAGATGGGAAATACAGTTGCGAAGTGAAATCAGAGTTGAACTGACGGAAAAATATATCAGCGGAAATGTAAGAGGTGATTTCAAAATACGAAACGTCGGGAGTAATTTACAACGAAGATAAACCCCGTCTTATGATAGATTTTTTTCCGAAGAGAGAAACAAAATTCAAATCAACACTTTGCTAACTTCGTTCCGGGTATCGAACGATTTCCACCGGTACAAGAAAAATAGCAAGTGCCTGGAAAAAACGGAAGATTCATCTGAAGTACGAAATACATTTAAACACCTGACGAAGATGGTCAATTAACAACAGCTTGTTTGGTGTTGCTGAGTAAACCGAAAAATCATCTGTTACTTTGTTTCTTATTCCTCGTTCTGATCATGCCTCGACAGTACAAATGGGTTAGATGGAAGAGGAGACTTTTAGTCTCAATCTCGCCCGAATATAGCCGTTTTATTATTGTTATTATTACAAACATTAGTACAGGGCAATCTCTATGACTTGAACTATAAACAAGCAATAAACAAACTGTCACGTTGCAACAATAACAACAATCTCTAACAAAACGAGACATAAGTGGTTCAAAATCTCCAATAGCGGTCTCAGTCGGCGTTCCACGTCTAATTCACCGGTATTCCGAGAAAACAAGACAGGGCATCGCACTAATTCTGGTGAAAGAGACGAGGAACGCCGACAGAGATTTTGAGCCACTAATTCCTTAACAGCCGTGTTCCATGTTTTCTTTCTTTACCACAGCTAGTCATTAGTTTCGCCTTTGAAATTCAGAGTGTCTAAACAGGTGCGTAGGTACATTATGTAAATAGTGCGTCTCCTTCCACTTAAGGAAACAAAACATGAAAAAAGTGTGAGATATCCCCCTATGGAGAGAAAGGAGAACCAATTTTGACAATGACACGTCCCGCTCTCGATCCAAAGGGAGGCGTGATTGAGAATTCAGCCCACGTCAGGCAACGGGACACCGAGAGCCGTGCCAAGTGAGTCAGGAGAAGATGGAATAAGAATGATTCTCTAGTGATTACGAAAAGATTAGAGGGAAGAATAATAAGCAAACAAGTGTCACGATTAAGGGTTTAATGGAATGGAAGCGGCGTAAGACGTGTTTGCGATGGAAATCACGCGGACAAATCAATTAGCACGGAGAGATTGCCTCGAACAGATTAGAGATCAAAAGTTGGAAGCATCTGCAATTCTGGCAATATTAGAAGTAACTATCTAGGAGATGAGCACAAATTATTGATTCCCCTGATGGTAACACTCATTGCTTTGTTTTTATCAAATTCTTAGGATCATCAAACGAAAAATTTTTCTCGAAAGACATTTTCGAGTGATTTCTCAAACGGCTGATTGCGAGACAAAATCCATTCCACCACTGTAGGTAAGTTTTACTTTTCATAAAAATGTTTCCACCATTTAATGACGAGTAAGATTATTACTATCAGAGACAAATAAGTGCTGGTCGTTTTCTATATTTAATTCTTAATTTCAGCCCTCATTTAAACGGCAAGTAACATGGTATTAGTGCTTAAGGCTATTTTAGATGAGAGATAGCAAACAACATTGAACATCGTTCTTCATAGTTCCATATAACTAATTCTACATTTTATTGCATTGATGTTTATGCATTGGAAAATTAATAGCTATAAGTGAAATAATGATCAGCTAATTCCAGGTCCAGCTTTTAAATAACATCATATTAAAACAATCAACAATAATAATATTTAAACTATGTTTACAACCTCTTAACCTAAAAAAACAAGCTTTCAAAAATTAAAATATGATCAAAACAAACACGACAAGGGGGGGCACAGGCATTCATATATTTTCCGGATTTCGGGCGACCGATTGAAACCGAACGATTGATTTATGGAATATGAAACCATGACCTGCGGGTTTGGAAATTATACGTCGAATGCGAGGAATGATGAATGTCCCGCGCATGCGCAAAACCGAAAGACGAGCAAATATACTTTTGTCCTATCCGTTGGTTCGCCCTCCTTTGACGCGATACGAATCCGGATTACGCAACTTCCGTCACTAGGATACGGAAATCCAACAAATAAGCGCCCTTCGCCACTATAAAAAGAAACGGGCGAATCGAGTTCCATCAGCACCCGTAGGTCACAACGGTCATCAAATATCCATCTTCGACTGAGATGCAGCCTCTTTCAATGAGTAAATCGACGTCAAAAAGGAGAATAAATGGATTAACACTAAACGCCAACATACGAGTGGCCGTTCGCTGAAACACCTGCATGCGGAACGGTGGAAACTGTTTTGCAAAATACCACGCGGTTCCACTGGAGATAAGCCTCTCCAAAGAGAAATAAAATCAACAGAAATGAAATTTCCATTCGCAGAACTGTTATTTTAAATTGTGATTAGGTTTTTGAAGGTGTTTTTCATGTGCTTATTTTCCCTTGACGAGCAATTTTTTCATGGGATTCAAAGAATCGTTTGTTCACTATCTGATATTAAGAATAAACATTTCAGAGCAACATCATAACCAATCTACAATACAAGAGAAGTAAGATAATTCCGAGCCTTTACTGCAATTTATCATTCTCAAAAGAGATGTCAATAGGTCAACACGCAAAGCACATGGATAATCTAGCGAATTCCTTGCAATTTTTGGCATACCTAATCACGAGTGATATTTGCATGAGCTATCTTCTTTCTTTAATGAAAAAGGCAAGCTATTCGAAAAACTATGGATTATTACCAATATACTCAGGAATATTGCTATTACAAAGTTCAGAAAAGCATTTCTTATTTCAACCAAGATCAGACAGTAAGACAATAAAATATTAGCTTAAGTCTTTATACATTAACGCTTCGTTAAGAAATCAATAGAGGGAGGAATTCAAAAATCACATAAAAGTAAATTGAAGCACTAGTATAGATACAGTAACAGGTAATTTCGTTTTCTCTTCCAAAAAATCAGGAACACTCGCAACGTAACTATAAGTGAAAATCTGATAAGCAAATTGGAATAAATACATTCTTAAGCAACTAACTTCAGTCGAATTAGACGCGTTTTTGGAGGAATTGTAAATATCTCCACAGAATATGAGTCAACTGTCACATTCCGCTATAAAGATACTAGCATAGTTGATTACCGATATAATCAAAAGCGTCAATAAGTCATTAATTATTATTATTAAAAGAATGAAAGGCTACAGACTGAAATCACGCTGACTGTGTGTCTGACTTATAGAAGAGTCTCATAACGATGGAGTAAAAGTCATAATTTGAATAGCAAATCGGCTCAGATGAACTATCCAAGGCCTTTATCCCCATTCCCTACGCTAAACCACATGACATATAAATTCGTTCTCACGTTAAGGCATTTTGGATGCGATACAAATCAGATAAACTACAGTCATCGCATTTCATCGCTTTAAAATTCAATTCCATCGTCTCTTCAGCGAGTACTTACTACTTGAAATATTTTTCCTTTGAGGAAACCGTTCACAAAAGGAAATCTTCCGAGAAGCAAAGACAAACCAATAAAAACAGTTTTCATAAATCCAACTCCGGGAAAACTCTTTCGATACTATTTCAACTGCAACATCGATCATCGCTCTCTATATTTCACATTCGCTAGCGCATACCTTCCGAAAATATTAATATACATTCCAACGCGTGCTTGTTTTTCCAAGGCGTAAAGAAATGGACGTAAATTCGCTCGAAACAAAGGCAACGGCTGTCGCCGATTCTTGCTTTATCGCTCACCCGCAGAAACGCCCAATGGGAGAGTCGTAATTGCGAAGGAAGAAGTCTTTCGAGACGTCGAAGGGATACACGCGAAAGAGTAAACAACGGAAAATCCGGCATTAAATCATCGGAGAGATGTAAGGGGAGGTTAAAAATAATATCGCACGCGCCATCTCGCAGAAAAACAGTGAAACGTGACGGAAAGTGAAAAGTCTTTCCCCTGAATACAAATGGATCCGCAGGGGAAGAAAATTGAGCGAAGAGAGAAAAAAAGCCGGCGCGAGACGGAACGCGTAAAGGAAAAGAGAGAAAAGGAAAAAGACAAACTGAGTGCGTTCAAATCACGTTGAGGGAATATCCACGCGTGATCGCACGCTGTTGACTTAAGAAAGGAAAGTGACGGACGATAATTTAAAATAATTACGCGTTTGCTACTCCTCGCAATTGCTGAATTGCTCGTAGTTAAACAGATTCGACTTTGATCAAAACAGAAAATAAAACGTCTCTCTTGACAATTGCTTCGTAATAATTTCGGATTCGAACTGAAGAATATAGACTGAAGTAATTTAAAAATAAGAAAATAAAAAGAAGACATAACTATTACGCAGATTTCGAGAGACAATTAAAAAGGCCTCAAGGATTGATAAACGTCGGTGAGATCTCTCAGAGGCCTATTAATAAAGCGATGACTGGAATTTTAAATCAAAGAAAAATAAATTATGGCAAGGAAAGGACATTTATGTGTGGGCTTGTCAAAATTATGTTTCATTAGAGATCAATAAACTATTATTAACTCCATCGATTACAATTGTTGTCAAAAAATAAACAGTGAGTTCGTGCAAGCTCTCGATAAAACGTATATGCAAGTTTTTATCTTTTTACCCATCTTTCATCGCAAAGGAGGAATATATTTCAAATTATATTTCTGTTTTTACATAATTGGAAAGGAAGACATTTCCTTCTGAGACGCACGAAAAGGTGAAATGAAAGCTATGAGGGATACGGGAGAAATTGGAGGGAAATGGGGTATGAGGGATATGGGAGGAATTGGAGGGAAATGGGGTATGAGGGATATGGGAGGAATTGGAGGGAAATAGGGTATGAGGGGTATTGGTGAATATCAGGTGAAATAACACCGTGATGCCCCCGTAAACAATTAAGCACCAGAGGATCTTCCTAACCGGTGACGTAATCCGAAGCGAATGGAAAACAAAAGAAAAGGAGGAATAAAAGACGAATGTGAGCATAAAGAATGGATATTTTGGGTGAGTCCAGCGATCACCTCTTCTTGCCTCCGAAGATATTCAGAGCAGCCACCCAAAGCCTTTCACTGATCCGATACGCTTTGGTATTCAAATGGAGACACTATTCGTCTGCGAAACTGGAATATTCGCAAGGAATTGCTATCGAACGGTAAACGGAATATTAAAAAAATAATCGACGAAATTCTTTCTCTAAAGATAGATCCAATTCCGTATTTAAGGATGAAATGAAGGCTCGATCTTAGTGTGTGATTGTCTCGTGGGTGGCGATACTCTTTCTCAAAGCGGTGAGGGGAACGTTCTTTCGGAGGTCCTCTTTCTATATGCAGAGACATCCACTGCCTAAAAGATAGCTCAGAGGAGGTTTACCTAAAGCAAAGGAAAAAATACAAAATGCGGCATTTTGCGAAATCTCGAGTAGCATTTACATAAGCGCGACAGGAATTTAGTGCTGCCGCCGCCACGGGAAGAATATAAGGCGCATGATTTATAACCCGGGGGACATGTTAATGCACGTATCCATCTTCTAGCGCTTGAAGAATAATACTTTGGAATGAGATATTTTTGGAAGATTATTGACGTACATAAAAGTATTTTCGAGGACCGATAATAAGGATACCTTCAAAATTAGGGAATGAGGATTACGAGAATCGGTATCTAAATGCATCACGTATTACAGGATACTCAAGTAAGTAATACTAGGCACTATGTAAAGTAAAAATGACTTGTTGACTTCCAAGGGCTTCCGATCGATGAAAATATATTTGGACTAATTTAAATACCATAATGTACGGTTATTAACACTTAAATACAGTAAATATTATGTTTAAGCCCCGAAATTTCATGTTTTTATCGACTTCCCAATTCAAAGTCTTCGTGGCATCAATAATAGATCAACTGCATAAGTTTAACAACATCCCTCATCGCCCCCTGGTTGCTTCAACCGGCCTTCACGGTCTGAATACAGAGAGCCGTTTTGAAAACGAAATCTAAGTCCGTGAAATAGGAAAGGTTTAGAACGACCTTAAGAACAAAGATATTAAGAAAAACCTTTGGAGGCCAGTTAACGCAAAATAACTGAGTTGATGACACTAATGTGAAAATTGATCCATCGGCATGATGAAGCGCAGGCACACGAGACGAACGACAACTCCAAAACCCTTGGGGACGAGCTCCCCCCAATATGGGCAAGAAATAAGTCCACTTAAACAATTACGTCACTTAAAAGAGGCTTAAATATCCAAGGGGGGCGAATAAAAATGGGGATCTCAATTAAATTTCCACCCACAATCCGTCACGAGGCGAAATAAAGCGGCAAAAGCTGGGTAATTTAAATCCGAATGACCGAAAAAATCCCTTTATTTTTCACGAGACGCGCTGTCCGAATCGAAAGACGAATGACGAAAGTTGTTCCGCGATAAGAAAACGGCATCGAAAGAGGATGCGAAGTAGACGGACGAATCGATAATGCGATAGACGAAGAATAATGATACCCAAATGTGATTCCCCAGACTCGATGAAGTAAAAATCCCTCCGAGTCTAAAAATAGAGGGCAGAAGACGTCGTCGGGCCTCCTTAAGAGAGGAAGAAAAATGCTCTCTTTCAAAACGCACCGAAAATAATTACTCGTCTGACGCCACTTTTTAACGACTTCGCCGATTCCGCAGGTTGCATTCGGAAACTAGATGAAAGGACTTCCGATATCGATGAGAAATCGATATTTTCTGTTTCGATACGAGATTTCATCCATTAAGTTTCGTGTACAGAACGATCGAGGCGTCATCTATTGATTCTTATTTAGTTATATAACCAAACATGACAATTTTGCGCGAAGAGTATCATTATTCAATTCTCTTTATCCAAGGAAAGATAGATTTTTGTGCACCTATATCACACAATAAAATCCCGATAGAATAATAAAGGCACGTAAAAATGTACAAGAATTACTTAGAAAAAAAAGGGAAAATACTTATAAATATATCAACATTCTCAAATGAATTTTTCTGAGTGCCTCATTTTTTCCATCTTCCGTATGTCAATGCATAGAATTCTAACTTAATTAGATTAAAACATAACCAGGCTGATTTTTAAGTAGTTCTACTTTTCGTAGTTAAAGGACTTTAATAAAATTAAAACAATTAGTTCCACTATTTATTAGATAAGAACTCTTGGATATAATTTACAAATTTTCAAAAATCATGAATGATAAATTGTGGGATAATGTGTATCGATTTAATAGTAATGAATAATAAACTGCTTCGAATTATCCATCCATTCATAAACAATTAAAGCATATATTCCGCCCAATTCGATACGGATTTCTCGCTGTATTAATGTACTTCTTCAACATGTAGTATCTCCGCGACATTGGTTACATCAACTGAGCATCTTTCGGGAAGCGATGTATTATTTGTTACAATCAAACTTGTTCCTTTTTTACAATAATTACAGTAATTAAGGTATAAAGTTGAAGTCGCAAACATTTTAATAAACAGCCAGGCCACGAACACCAACAACGAATCATTTAAAATGTGAAGTTGAATAAAACAAAATATCTTGTATTTATTTACATCATTTCGACATGCTCGGGAATTCACAAAATTGGGTGAAATGATTTTTTTTCACAAAGGTACGTGGCATATTACACAGAATGTTAAAATTACAACAGATATAAAATCATCATGTTTTGCATAATATATTACTCTCAAATTTACTGTGTTTCAGAATGTTTCTATACTTTGATTTTAGTCCTCTACTTGAGTTGTCTTCTAACTCTCTTACTTCGATTAGGTGTCAATCACCGTCTGGAGATGGAGACTTTAATACGCATCATCCAAAGACTTAAATGATAACGTAAAAAAGCTGATAAGAGTCAGATTAACTACTTGCTATTCAGAATACAGAGACTAAAAAGTAGAATGAGGCACTTCGTATTTTTCAGCAAGATATTTTCTTTGGCAATAAAAAAGTGTCTCATTCTGCAATGGCTTTCCACCACGTCACGCCTTCAAATATCGATTTTACCAGAGTCTACAACTTTAAGAACGAACAAAATTACCGATTTTATCCAACAATCCAATTTCTTTGTAATTTTTTTGTGCCGGCATAATTCAAGAAAAACGATTTTTAAAGTCAGATTCCATCCTTCGCAATAATAACCTCATTCCATGCCAAAACAAGAATGAAGATCAAAGGATTAAAATCACGCTCATCGAAAAGTAATTTAAAATAGAAATTACGAGGTCTATCGTGAATTGGCTGAAAGCGATTTCCGTAAATATGTCGTCGACGCGAATGGAACGATTGGAAATGAAAGTGCGAAGAAGCAAACAGCCCGAAGGAAAACGCCACGGAGGATGACAGCAGATCCGAGCTGAAGAGCGCCATAAAATGCATTCCACTTCATAAAAGGAGCACGAAATGTGAATGAAAACCACGAAGAGAATACGGAAACGAAACTAGAATTCGATCGTCGATGACTAAAATTATGGAACAAATTTCTGAGAGGGAAATTGCAATCTCGAGTCACAGATCGATCGAGAAACACGCATTGGTTTCATTTTGTACACATTTTTGATTAGAAATGGATAAACATTTGCCTTCAAAGCGAAATCCAAGCAAAAAAAAAAGATACGAAAAAATGATTGCATAGCACAAAATATTCGAATTCATATCGAAGTATGGCGAAGATGAAATGAAACGTACCTCATTCAGCGATGGGCATAAAAAATAAATATGGCGTCATATTTCAAAGAGGACGATGGCTGAATATAACGGTGCAGCTATCTAACAAACCCGACCAATGGTACTTCTGTACTCTCCAAGCAAAATTATCTATTAAAAAAAGACATTCCATCGACATGGCATCAAATAACATGGGAGGATTTGGAAAAAATCACGCTTTACACCGAAAAAGTGTGTCCGAAATGATAAAGGGAGTGGAAAATGAGAAGATATGAAAAGAAGGACGTCCTCAATTAGAGAGGAGATGCATCGAGATGGGGTCCGATTCCATTACTGCTCTGTTTCTGCAAATAAAAGCCTTTCTTACAGTTCCCACGGAAAGGCCGCCGAACCCAAATACTCTCTTATAAGAGATTCGAAGATGTAATGATTACTTATCTGACTCGCTCTTCCTCACTGAAATAAGATTAAAACACCCCTCGGTATTATCCATTACTACCTGTTCTTCATATTGGTCACGGATCTTAGATACGTACGGGATTCCTCAAAGAAACATTCTAAAGCGAGGTGACCCTAGGATACTATTCTTCTCCTCCAAAGCAACCATAAATTATTGACATAAACTGTGAATAATGGAAATCCTAGACAAATATACGTATGGATTCCGATAATTTTTAATTAGCGGAATTAAAATCTTTCAAATCAATTTAGAAGCGTCAGATTATGATGGCGAAATTACAAAGCGAAATAAAAATCACCGAAGAGGCTATCCGATATATTTTGAGACTTCATATTGTTGAAAGAAGCACACCTCCGAACAAAAAACAGCGATGTGGCACAAAAGATAAAAATTACGTTGATTTTAAGGCAGAATCAAATAATGTCTTCATTCTCGCTATTAACAAACGTATTTCCGTCCATGCAGAATGAATTCACGATATCGATTTTCAATTTTATTTCGTAAATTTCCCATTAGAAAAGACTTACAGGAGTACAATAAAGTCGGTGCGTCGAATAAAAGAAATTGCGATAGCAAATATGCTTTTATCTGACACAGCTTAAAGCTGAAAACAAAAAAAGTATTTTTCGTTTGAAGCATCTTTCCGAACATAGCGAAGAGGTTGGCTTGTCGCCAGAATACACAAATGCACTATTAAAAAGCGGATCCACTTAAGGCCATTAATCGGATAGGTTATGTTTTCTCGAATATGCCGGAAGAGATCAGAAGGTTACAACAAAAAGATATATCTGTCGTACAAAGCACTTAGAGGCCTTTTTATTTGACTGTTGTAGGACGTGACGTCATCTAAAGGCGGTCGAGGGAAGTAATAGGATTATTCCCCTTCGGAAAGAACAAGAGATGTCCTCAAAATAATTCCGGACATTTTAATTAAGCCATGAAAGGCCATAATGACGTTACTTTTACCTTTTTTCTGCGCTTAGAATTCCTTTGGCCTCTCGCGAACGCTTGTAAAAGGGGAAGACGATTTGCATTGTGGTCAAACGACAGAAGGACCTAAAGGTTGTTTGAGGTTGCAATTCATTGATCCAGGGCTATACCATAATTAGCTACGCAACATGCTAACTAGGGAAAAATAAATTCTGCGACAGTTCTTTTAAAGTCATCCGCACGGAATTCGGTATAACTTATCTAGCAACAGATTGGCTTCATGGACGCTAAAGAAACATCGAAATAAATTAATACGTTCATTTACTGGAATCAATTTTTATAAGGTAAATAAATCTTTAAGAAACATTTTAATATATTGTTTTTCCCCGTCACAAAACGAAGGGCAAATATCATAGAAGAGCTTCATCATCAGTCTAACTATTGACTCTGGCTCAGGGAAACATGTTGAAATCTGAATATTTAACTGGAATATTCTTTAACATTTGTTTAACGCACACAAATTACGTACTAAACCTCAGAAGGACATGCGAAAATGTCCGAAGACATTCAGGAGTAGCAAAAAAAGAATGAAATGATTCTTTTTAGATGATGAATTGGATCAATGAAAAGTTTTTCTTTACTGTTGAAACTTGGTTAAGCAAAATAAGTCTTAAAGAGTCACAGATCTGATAACGAAGCCAGTTGGCATAGTTATAAGGAGCAATGATTATCAAATTGGTAATTAATAATGCAAAATTCTACTTTGCTAAATATATGTGAGACTATAATAATACATCGCTATCATACTTTTACTTTCATTAAATTTAGCACAGAAACGTAGAAATGAAAATAAGGTGGCAAATGTCTTCTTTGGAACTACGTGTAAACAATGTACAAGGGAGGACTGACATTATAAAAGATTCTTCCGTGAAGGACCACGAAAATGATAAGATTTAATTTAAGAGACGAATGACTTGAGCTAAATGATATTGACTTTTCTCGTTATCTGCGAGATGCCAGCCACTATAAATAAACCTCAAGGCCAAGATATTCGATCGAATACAATCGAAGATAAAAGTGGCGACGAACAGCAATTGCGCATCTTGACGATGAAATTCTTCCACATCAATGAAGCAAAAAGTACGAACAAAGTGTACAGCAACAATCGTTTACAGAAGTAAATGGATATTTAAATAACGATTAATAATTGAGTTAATAAAATAATTATACACTAAAAACACTAATTAGAATGTGGGGAACATTTACAATGCGCCTTGTGCAGGAATACAAAGTTTCCTCCTTTGGGTCCCATTCTCGACTTTTTAGGACGTTCTTTCTTATATTTGCAAATCTCCTATAACACGGTGACAGCAAAACCGCATAACAATCTGTAAATATTTAAGTTAATATAAACAAATATGACTTTAACACGGACCGAAATTCGCGATGCGTTCTAAAGAAAACATTGGAGGGGAAGACGGACTTAAAACAATAATCGCTCGAGTTAAATCAGGTCAACATGGATCATCTTTCAAATATGTCGATTATATTTGCACATTCACATACACATCCTTAAAAGCGAAGACCAGCAGCAGCGATTATTTACGTAGTAGTATCAATATCAAGAATAAAATAAAATGACAAATTTCCATTCATCTATTAAAAGCAAAATACTCAAATAGAACCACATGAAAAGTACTCCATTTAAAATAGCCCAAATAAGATAACTAACAATTGTAAGTGGCGTGCAATCGACAAATGAGGTTGAATGCACACGAACTCGAGTCTACAGCTGGAGAAATATAAGCGGTATATGAAACTATAAGAAGAATAAAAGGAAATGAAGGAAAATGTATCTTATAATTGATAAAACTGAGGTATACGTAAGCATGCCATTAGGATGGAAGTTTAAATGATCATTTATTTCTATCGAATCGAAGTTGTTCTCCTCCATAACGACCAAAATATATAAGTTGCACGATGATTTGGAAAAATCACTGATTACAGTTGAAGGTGCCCCCCGAAAAAAGTTAATATCAACATCAATCCCAATATAAAGTATTTATACCACTATGTAAAAAAACTTCAAATTGAAAATTATTTAGGTGTAATCAGTCTTCGACGGTAATATTACATAAACACGTTTTGCAATGAGTAAATGGATCAATTAAAGTAATGAAAACGACCCCATTCCGGATAACGACATATATATTTCCAAGTATAAGAAGTATTCAGCCCAAAGGCCGGTAGTTACCTCACCCCCTCCGACATAAGCTACTAAGAACTTGTAGAGAGGAATGAGGTTTACAAGGCAGGATGAGGAGTGAGGTAGTTTGCTTTCCTCACTGAGTCAGAATGCTATAACGTAAGTGAAGCACAGTGACTAACACTTTTCTTTGAGGAGAGAATTTGATCAGCGCAATTATTCATTCGTAAATCAGTACCTTTCGTTTCATCAAAGCCAAAGACTGGGACAAAAGTAAATGAAAGATATAATTTACTCTCTCCTGTACCGAATGAAAAATACTCCATTCGTCAGAACACAGTAGCAGGACCATATTTCCAAGCAAAATGTAAGTAAGAATCACGGGGGAGTAGACAGAAACTAAAAGTACGGCCGACGTCGCCTCAAATGTTGCTACGCGAATGTTATTTCACATAGAGTGCTCTCTCTCTACGCAGAGAAAGGCAACAGCGTTGAATTAACGGTATCTCGGAGGGAAATACACAGTTCATTCAGTTCAGGTTAGCGCATCCATAGGAAATATATAAGAGTAATGCAGAAGGACTATTTCACGAAATCGATTACACTAAGGCAGCAAAATTTTGTACTTAAAAAGTACGAATGGCACTCGTAGCAAATATTTAATGGTTTTATTCGTAAACAATTATAAAAATATCGAGATTGGCAACTTTTCCTCTATTCATTCTGATTAGGAAAAAACTCCAAGAATACAAAAAAGACTTTCTAACACCGGAAAAATTGAGCATTGCTACAGCATTATGTACAGAGTTTTTTCGTCTGCAGATTCTATATTACATTCTATAGGTGTTATCGTAATTACATCAACTAAAATATTAATAATTGATACCCTCAGAAAGTTAACAATCTATCTTGAATCTACCTGAGGATTAGTTAAAATTATGGTAGCTGGGATCAATTGGGGTGCTAAGACGAATTCGAGGAATATGTTGCCCTATGGTAAAAGCAATACAAGATCAAAAATGTTTTCAAGCTGAATTCACGGTCTTAAACCATTTCCGTAAAAATTAATCCGTTTCGCTTGATTCCCCTCCCGACGTAATGAAATTACAAGAGAACAATATTTTTCTTGCTCACAATAATACCGCAAAACAGAACACTATTTGCTACGAGTTCGAAAATATGCTTTGAAAAACTATATAAAAGTATTAATGTTGTGCAACTAAGTAATAAGGTGGACTATGCATGTTACGTAGCATGTTATACGTATGTACTATGTAAAAGTGTTACAAGACACCTATAGGATCTGCAGTAGTCGACAATTCTATTTAGTGCTGTTTTTGGTCGCATTAATAGCAAAAAGATCTTCTCATGTTTTACATTCGTCTGATTTCCGAAATTTGAATAAAAAAGAAACGGTCAGATTCTAAAAGAGCTTCATGAAGCTCTTTTCCTTTATCTCGTTCAGCAAACGATTCCGTAATCGCCCGTTTATTTGCTATCGAACTGTAAAATAGCAAAAAAACGTGCGAAGCGAAATATGCACATCGCAGTGATGGTTACTTACATTCAACAACAAAGATAAAAACAGTCGGAGGAAACAAAACCAATGTAAGATAATTAAAAATAGATATTCTAATCATCACGGTAGACTTAGATTCAGCTTATTTTAAACGCAAATAGAATAAATGGAAAAAATGATCTTATTCGGAAATCAAACGAGTATACAAGTATTCTAAAGCTCTATACACAATAAAGCTTTCTCCATTTAAAGAGGCTTCGTAAATGGAAAGCTTTGAGCTGAAAATTCGATCGTTAATTGGAATTACACCAATTTTCGAGATAAAGTACACCATTTATTTCCTTTAAAACTTTCAGAATAGTAATAGTGATCAAGGGAAGAGTAGAATTTAAACACAAGTCATGCGATTGCTCAAGCAAACATTCACGATTTATTCAATTTTCATCCGCCATCTGATAAACACATGACATGAAGTACCAAAATCGAATTTCCAGCAACAAAACAAAAAACCTCTTACTGCTACAAACTATCGCGATTTAATTATTAAGTTTCATTTGCTAAAGCATCTTATTAAAGACTATCTGAAATTCTGCACCTGACAGGGCAAGAGGAGCATCCAAATTATACCTAATGAAACCAACTCCACAATCAAAGCTTAAAATTCTCTCATGTTTTATAGGAAATGCATAACTGAGAAATGAAGATTAAACATTACATTTGAAGTAAGGAAAGATTGAAATTAAAATTTTATCAACACATTTAGAGCAGAGCTAGATTTAAATGGCCATTTTCAATTTTTAATTCCAATCCAAATGGTTTAAGGAACACTCACAAGAATTATTAACAGACACTAGAATTACTAAAGGATACATGAATATGTTTAATGATCTTTGTTGCCAATTTATTTCTGATATTTGGATAGATTTTAAAATTTGTGAATATCCATGACTAATACTTCCTCACTTAGGAATGCCTCGTTTCAGCTTTAAAAAGAGATGTAATTATAAAACAACAACCACTAATTGTGTGCACACAACAGCACTCAATAAAAGTATGGATATGAATTATGGAGACAGATTCAAAGGCTGACACATTGTCCAAATGAGAATTCGAATTTAATACATAACTTTTCTCCACATTTCTAGACAATACATCAATTCCCACATTTATAAAAAATATTCCAAAGTGGAGAGTCACATAATTATTTAGGATAATAGTAAAATAACTAAATAAATATAGATAACTTTCAAAGAAAAATATTATTTTAAAGGATTCTTGAACTTCACGCAATGCCAACAGAAACTGATTTAAAATTGAATCCACAAACAGACCAAAATTAACACGGGACAGTTATGATCTCAATTAAAGTCATATTTAAAAGCTGACAGTGGATGCTGAATTTGCTTCAGCTAATTAAAACAACCAATTTTAATCTCATCTTCAATTTAATTAAATAAATCTATTCCTGAATTAATTAAATATAATAAATCTATTCCTGTGTTGGATGGCGATTCAGATTTGGTAGAAAATCTCAGGGTAAATATTCTCGCATACTATTATTGCACAGTCTCCAGTTCCGCATGATAACTTGCATTGCAAAGCAACTAATGTGTAAGTGCAGCTGTTACGAGGAAGAGGTTAATAATCAAGGAAGGAGCAATGACCTGTCATATTCTGCATTGTCCTCGTCGCAGCGCTCGTCCTTCATTTCCCTCCACTTCTTCCCGTGGCGGCACGTGGTCACCAACACGACATCCCTACCATTGTGTAAATGGTGAAGAGCATTCCTTGCATCTGAGCCTATTCCGTGCACGTAACGCTTCCCTTTAAATGCCAACAGGAACTTTTTTGACACAGGAAACAGCCTGGAGAGGAAATAAACCTTATGATTAGCCTCCAACCAATTAAATATTGTTATCTAAACTTTCACTTCATTTTTATATTTAATTTAAAGTTAATAAGACCAAAATGAAATCTTTGAGACCAATGAAAAATTAAACCATTGTGATGTATTAATTATAAAGAAGATTTATTAAAAAACACATTTTAATTCCTTTTGTATATAATATTATTTACTGATTGTAAGTAAATTAGATTAAATATAAACATTGATTTATGCGAACTAAAATCGATTCAGCATTTTGCTATAACTTAGTAGTTTTCAGTAAAATCAACTTAACAAGAAAATAAAATTATAGGGGAATCTCGATAGTGAACATCAATTCAAAATGACTTTTACCTACTGCTATGGGAATCATACATAATTTATACGACAATTTCATGGATTTGAAATTTTGAATGATATTCAGCAACAATTTAAAGAACTACGGCAAATAAAGGGAAATGTAGCAATAATTAGAACGGTTCCATCAAAATTATACCGCACTAATTAAGTATATATACAGTAAAACTTACGATTCATAAGCTAAAACTATTCCGTGAAACTTGTTGTAGTATCCCATTACTATTTCGAGCGTTATGAATGAATGCAAGGATGAGGCGGATTCAAAATAAACGCATGAGCGTATGAAGCATTCTTTTCGAAGGATGGTGTTTGACAGCAACTCACCTGTCATTGACCGGGGTCTCCCCTCCCCTCCAAGGATGACTTCGATGAAACAAAGGCAGAGAGACGTCGAAGCCCGGCCTCAAACTCCCCACCGATGCACTCGCCCTCGCCAGAATCGCCTCTCCGGGATCGAACCCGAGCCCCCCACCTCCCGGGCCCTCCGAGGGTTCGGCGTAATGCGGCCAGGTGCCCGAATACAGGTTGAAAACCAGATGATTCCTCCCGTTGTTCCAAAGGGGCAACCTAGACAGTCTGTTTGGCACGTCGGGGGCGAAGTCTTGCGAGAGGGCGTCGCGGTCCAGCGTGTCAACGGCCAAGACGAAGAGGCACGCCCGAGAGGGGTCCGCCGTGAAGTACCTCGACTCCACTATGGAGTCCAGTATCTTACTATAGGTGGGGCTGGGGCGAGGATACGACGGAACACCGGCAGGCCTCCTCTTGGCTTTTCTTCTCCTCCTCTGCCTCGCCCTCCGCGCGGGCGGAGCGTCGTTGGCACCGCCCGCCGCACCCCCTGCGTCGCCCGCTTCTTCCTCCGCACCGTCCTCCCGGTGCCCTTCCTCGTCTCCCTCTTCTTCCGCGAGGGCTTCGTCGTCTTCCTCCTCGTCCTCGTCTTCCGGGGGATAGACGTACACCTTGAAGTCCTCCGAGTTGCACCGGGAGAAGTCGAAGCACGTCTCCATGCGACAGGGTCTCCGTCTCTGGGCGTTGGAAGAGTCGGATCGGCGAAGGTGAGGTGAGAAGGCCAGGTCGCGGTCGTACGTGTCGTCACTCGAGTCCAAATAAGAGGGAAGGTTGAGTTCCGGAGCGGGGTACTGCGAGGACCACAAAGGCCACGAGGGGAGGTACGAACGGAGGCCCTTGCTGTCTTCAGAGGAGTGCTCGCTTTCGCTCTTCAACCGGTATCCACCGAAATAACAATAGGCTAAGAAAGCGCACGAAAGCAGCACTAAAAGATATCGTTTCTTCGCCTGCATTCTGAGGACCGATGGACAACAACGAATATTTTCGTATATTAATGACTACACATAGGGCCACAGCGCACGCCTGCTACCTCCAGTTGGCGAGTTTATCACTTTAAATTGATCTTCCGATCCCATAACGACTGAAAATGATCAACACGCTAATAAATAGCAAAATAAACAGCTGGCCTCAACACTGAGCGCTGTCATTGGCAATGTAAATTCGAACGAAGATATTATTTCGCACATAGCGCACACAGGACTTAGTTACGAGGCATGATTAGAATGCGGCTAATACATGCAAACACGAGATAATGCTTGATAGTGATAAAGAAACCAGAAAACACTTCAAACGAGCTCACACGAAATTCCTTCCCGTCGCAGTCGGGGCACACGACACTTTCACGGCGATAGGTTATCTTCCTGCGCAGAAATCTTAGCGTATAGAAAACTTCGAAACACGAACTATATAACAAAACACTGTCTGTTCAATGCTGAGTTCCTTCTCCATCAATTTTCCGATCGAGTTTGCCAGCTGCAGCTATATCGCACAAACCTAAAGCCAACACCGTTCATAACTGCGACAATCCTGCCTTGTGGCGGCAGATAAGGGAAGCAGCGGTCAACAAATGAAAGCGGCTGCGCGCGTTCCCTCCTCTTCCACCCGCCGGCATCGAAGACGCGCCAATTCAATCGCTGCATTCCCAGATCTGAAGAAAAGTATTGCAGAAATAAGTTACTTGGGACCTTAAACTAACTCGTTTACAATATCAATACTATAGCATGGCAGAGAACTGCTTCTTACTATTAACAACATATTTATTACGATTGTTTAAGAAAGGGTAGGTATCTATAACGGAGGGGAAATTTAGTTGTAAATACGATTGGATGTTTAAATATTACCATTAGCAACCAAAACTTGAAATAGTGTTTTGAAAATTCTGTTACCTAGTTTATTTGTTATCAAGTCACGTATTAGTCAGTAGGTATGCCCTTTCATCAGTTTAAATTTATGGCATTCATATTTTTCAATAAGCGCTTATCCAATCAAATCATACTATTGTGACCAGAAGATAAATTCAGAGATATCATTGAACGATACAAAAATATTTTACGATGTAATGAATTTTATTTATACTTAAAATAAAATTAACCTAATACAAATATTACATGAAAACTGATTCGATGATAACATTGCACGATTATATAAAAATCTCTCCCCAAAATAATAGACAAATAAAGCTATCAATTTTTAATAAAGAATAAAAGACTTAACTTCTTGGGAAAATTAGAAGACCAGAATTAATATCTCGATAAACATTCCAAAGCATAACGCTTGCGACTAATAATTTCTCTATAGAATGAAAACTAAGAGGCATCGCATAATTAGTCGACTGAATATTTTGGGAAGGATGCGAAGGCGACATAAAACACCGATTCGGTGCTTTGCAAGGACTAATTTCGCACGTCAATATGATGACAAACAAGCAAACTACCTTACGAGCCCATTAAAATTCCCTCGCAATCAATTCCTCGCAAATGCATTCTCCAGGACGACCCTCAAGAACGTGCCATCCACTCGAAACCATAGGAGCAATTAAATACCCACACTTTAATTACGGCTCGCATCGCCCCAAATTCTGGGTTGTCTCCTTCAGCGATGCATTCTTCGGAAAAAAGGAGGACTCCGTCGAAATGCGGAAAAGGTAGTGTGTTCTGTAAACAAAGATAATGCAGCATCTCCTGCATTACGAGGATGCTTTCTCGAGCGTGTACTGCGTCGGCATAGATTAATCTCTCTCTTGTTAACACGGATAAATATTTCGAGTAATCGGATACCAAAAGAAGCTGCATCGGAAGGCTTTAAAACCGCCAAATTCGGAATAATTTGCGAGCAAATCGTACGGTTTCTACGGCATCGTATTTATAGCAAATCTCCTCGATCGGCGATTTCTTGCCAAATCGGAAAACAGGCTTTTTCAGCCTTCCGATAGATAATGCCGCTTTTGTTCCCAATGAAATCGCTACCCCTGTATTGAATTGATACTCTTCGCAAAGCTGAACATATCTCCAGTGATCGTCGTGAGTTGAAGTGGATACAACAAAACATAAGGAGAAAATGTATGCTTGGATCATCCTTTTTTGTTGTAAACTCTCAATCACAGTATAACCTCTTTCCCTATAAACATTCTGTTTCCTCTAAAACTAGCCTATCGGTTCCCCCATAAGTCCAATCCCTCGTACCGATGTCTGCCTGAAATCTTTCCTGATTGCTGACTCTGATTTCTGAAACACCTTAACTGAACAAAATATTAACTCCACTTCGATACTACTTTTAAGAGAAAAATTGCTTAATTACATTTTGGTTACTCTGACTAATTTTTAAATCATACTCTAGGGTAATTTCCATTTATATCTTATGTCTATTTGTGATACAATTCCATATGTGTAAAGTTTATATGAGCAGATATTCTTTTTGTGTTATTCTATTCTGCTCTTTCGGGACTTACCCGGAACATAATAACTTTATTTAATATTATTATTACCCACTCTTGCACTTTTACGCTAAACTTATTCTGCAAGTAATATTTACACCTTTGAAAACAAAAAAAAACAATACTTTCTCTATACTTCGTATATGGAGAAAGTAAAAAGGACTATTTACTAAATGTTAGTTCGGGGTGATATCACAGTGACCTGCCAGAATGCGAACAGATTGAGCTGCCAAATGTCCGGCAACTTAACAGATGGAAAACAGTTTGCCCTCCTGAACCTTGATATGTTCATCGATTTTACCAATGTCTTTGTGTCGGGAGACGGTTGATGAAAAACAGAAAACGCTCTCGCGATACAGGAACAGTAAACAGTGGTGATTGGGGTCAACTAGAGTACGCAGTAAATGTGATATAAAAAAATCTGATGTGGCCAGCACATGACTTTCTCCATTTATAAGAAGTAAATATTTATCAACGACAGTAATTTCGAACTCTATATTCCATCTAAACTTGGATGATGAGTGATTTATTTATATATTATTATCTTTTACGTCACAAAAATTATAAATAATGTTTTTCGGGACATGCTCGATAAAAAACGATGAATTTGGCCTTTCGCCCATAGAGCCAAGAGCACCCACGAAGTACATAATCAGCAACGTCCGGTTTATCAGTATTTCATGAATAACTCCTAAACAATCAGTGATACAAAAATATGTTTCATACAAAAGTTATAGTAAATTTCATTTTCTAAAACATTTATAAAAAAATAGTATATACCTAAATATCATATTTATGGAGATATTTTGAAAACCGGAAATGAGCTTTGAAGAATGAAGCTCGACTTCCGGTTGATCGAATTACTCCAAAAACTAATCAACCCTGACAGCACACACCACAGTACTATATATGAAGTTTGGTATTGATACGACTCTTAGTTTTCACGTTAGAGCGCCCACTATCACACACACACATACACACAGACATCATTCCGAAAATAGTTAAAACGTGTTCTAGGGACCCCAACACATGTATTTCCGTTGAAATCTCGAAGTCGAATTTTTTCATGAAAACAATACTTTCTCTATACTTCGTATATGGAGAAAGTAAAAAATGAATCTTGCATTTTCTAAATAACGATTTATTTCAGTTTACCGAAAAGGTATTTCAATGCGAACATTTTCCTCTTTTTAAAAATATCTTGCTTTCAATATTTTTGTAATTTCAGGAAGTAATAGCAATTATTTCGGGAAATTTTATTATTAAAGTCAATGTCTTTAGGAAATGCTTCTCTAAATTGTGAGGAGAATTGCTGCTCGTAAAATATCTGCGAATAATGGCAAAAGATAAAAGCAGGAAGAAAGATTGATTAAAAAACGAATTCCTTTATAAACTGTGAACAAGAGAGGAAGAACTTGTATTTTTTAGTTTCTGATACGAAATTAACGCGAAAATATTTGTATGTGTTTATCTTGGTGATTAATTGATCATAGTAGAGGAATGATTCATAATGTGACTTATTTGCCAAAACGCAATTTTTCAAATTATGCAACACATCTCCTGATAAGCAGAATGTGCTTATTACATACACGAGCTAATCATTATGACATGAAAACATTTCATCCTTCCGATAAATAGTGGCGCTGACCGAAGTAAAATATTCAAGTAATGTATACACTATGAAGAATTTTTGATGTATTGTTGCTATGGCGATAACGGCTACTATATTAATTGCTGCAAAGGTTTATCTCATATATAAAAATCTGATGTGGCAACACGAGACTTTCTCCATATTTATTGAAAACAGAAGCCTATGCCGGTAATATATAAATAACTCCAAAACAATGAGTGTTACAGGAAAATGTTTCATACAAAAGTTGTAGTAAAATACATTATCTATAACTTTGGTGCATAATTGTATATACCTAAATTGCATTCTGACAGAGATATGTAAGAAAAACTTCCATTTCTGGATTAACAAAACTTCCGGTTAACTATTATTCAAGAACAACTCCTAAACAATCGTAAAAAAATGTTTAATACAAAAGTTGTAGTAATATACATTATCTATAACTTTTGTATAAATTGTATATACCTACATTGCATTCTTACAGAGATATTTAAGAAACGAAATTTTGTTCCGGTTAAATACTTTCTCTATACTACATATAGGGAGAAAGTAAAAATGAAATGATGTTCGTGACTTCGTCTAAAACTCGAAAACGGGGCGACCGATTTGAATATTATTTTTTGTTTTGCTCGCCTCGGTACGGAGGTGGTGTTGGAAAAGAGAAAATTAGGAAAAATCCAAAAGGAATAGCCGAAAAATAGAAAAAGCATTTCCAAAAGAAATGCAAGTATAGTTCATTTTTCTCGCTGCAGGCTTTATTTCATTTGATGTATTAAATTATAAATAATAGTCGTACAAAGTCGAATCAAGCACCAAAAAAGGGGATTAGAATAAACATTTTTATTTTGGTAGTAAAATATCGTTTTCTAATCGAAATTTCGAGATCTTTGATAAAATGCGTGAATATTTTATCAAAACTTCGAGGTTGTAAACAACCCAACCCATCCCCCTTGACAATGAAGGCGATTGTTGATTCCAAGTTCATGAATTTATCCATCAAAATGCGTTAAGAATATAATTCAAGTTAAAATTAATCCTGATAGTATGTGATACACTTTATGAAGAAGAAAAAATTCCATGAGATTTTAACATTTGCTGTTACGAATGATATCCTGAAGAATCGCACGGAAAAAAGTACGAACATTTAAATTTTAATTTTGTACAATTTTATTTAAACGTCAGTAGCAGTAAAGTTTTATTTACAGCAGCTTAATTGTTTATTGAATTTTTAGTTAGCGTTTTAAAACGGTTTTACTCTCTCTCTACTCGAGGACTTATACTAATACAAATCAATTTTAGGTGGTACGAAGTCACCGGGTCAACTAGCATAATTATTTTTTTCTAAAAAATCTCTGCCAAACATCTTAATTATAGTAAATATCGCATGGTTTTCTTTATTCATGTCTTCTAATCAATCTTATCTGTCTTCAAGGTGAGCCGTGCTTATGAACAATCTGAAGGTGTAGAATGAGTATTGTGGTGGTCTGGAAAAGTCCTCGGGAAGTACGGAAACAAAGTACTCTGGATGCCGAAATGCTAGTTATATGAGTAAACCGGAGAAAGCAGTTTTTCCCGAGGAAGAACCTGAGTAGTATCCTCACTTCATCGTTGGAAGGCCTTCCTTCATTCGCGCATTGTCGCTCTCCGGAACTATTTATCGGCTTTATTTTCCGGCAGACCGTATATTCCGGGGGAGCCACTGCGCTTACATTTTTTCAAGGATTGCTTTATACTGTACGCCTCTCTCCCTTTGAACATTCACTTCTTGGAAATATCTCTTCCCCCTAACCTTCAGGCACTGATGAAAGAACGCTCATCTTGTTATTTCAAGTATTTTTTCGTCATCTGCAGAGCGACTCCCTCGTCCATTATTCGAGTTTATTCTTCGCTTTATTTAACAAATCGTTCGCTGTAATCCATGATGGCCGTTACTGTTGCAAAGATAGCTTAGGTTAGTTAGTTGGACACTTTATTGGCGAGGTTAGGCCCAAGTGGGCCTCTCTTCCACCTGACCTCGTACGTCGTCAGAATATGGAAAAGTATAAATTAAATTAAAACAAAAAGACAGCGTAGAGTGTGGGGGAAAATCTTTGCAACTGAAGGTTGGCAAAGAAAGAACCCAGGTTGCGGGAAAACACCCACAGAGAAGGGGGGTGAATAAAACCGCGAAAATACAGTAAAAATAACAGTGTGGTGTTGACAATTATAAATTACATATAATATAAACATTAATCAATAAATTTACAGAAAAATGAGAAGTGTTATTAATTATAATAGAATAATATAACATTTGCTAAACCTAAGTGGGAAAGAATAAATTGAGTACTAAAAATCACAGATATAAAGAAATTTCCTACTAATTAATATCCGTCAAAGAAAAAAAAGGAACTTTAGGCCCTGTTGAGTCGGGAGATAATAATCAATAGTTTATTTTCTCGATTTTATAGAGCTACAGCGATAGATAAAATTTCCAACGACATTAAACTATAAATTTTCTGTATGTATAAACTAAGGCCATTTATTAAAACTTCGTTATTTAGCTGTGAATAATATTGATTTTAGCGAATATATGAAAACGATCTTGTGAATAGTCGCATGAGAAGAGTGCACCCAAATCATGCGGTATATTAAAAGCACAATTGAAGTTGAATTCGGATGATAAAGATGGACTTATTGACGCGGAATTTCAATACTGTGTCTGTAGAGTTTAAAGTTTCGCAAAATATTGTACAATGTCAAGTAGCTGATGCATGGCCATCAACGTCATCGACTCCTAACAAATGGTAGGATTGCCTTCCTTGCGACAGTTCTCTGGCCTTTCCTAACTTCACGGATTCTTTAGTGATGTAATATCCTCGGTACGATATCCTAATGGTGCGAACACAAAGAAAGCTGGTTTTCTGTTTTCTGGTAGTCGGCACCGATACGATGTATTAATGGAATATGCTGAAGAAGAAGCTGTACTTGTTCGTCTGCGTTTACTTTCTACAGCTGCTAATGCTTGGTGATTGTGTTCAGGGTTTTTTACTACCTGTTTCATCTCTTTTTTTAGGTAAACGATACTTTATTTCGAGAAAACCGAGGCATTATTGCAAATTCGTGCTAGATAAATGTACTTTGTGTTGACCTTCTAAAGCCGGAAAATGTACTAGGCCCCTTAAAGGGCTTCCGAGTTATACAGGTTTTACTGTAGTATTCTGGCTCAGTGAGGAGAGCAAGGGCAAACTACCTCACTCCTCATCCTGCCAAGTAAGACTCATACCAGCTCTTGACAGAGAGCCTTCGGACTGAATACTTAACAGAGAAGCTAAAAGTGTCATACTCACCCTTCATGATAAAATGCATTGACTTAGAGTTTTCTTTCTAAAGCAATAAAAGTAAGATTGAAAATTCTTTATGTATTGCTTATTTTTAGAATAATGGGAAATTGCATGCTTGAAATGAGAATGATCGACGCTTCAAAATACAAAAAAATTGGTAGTCGATTCTTAATGGACATTTTTTATTCGAGTGTTTCTCAAAAACAAAGCGTCATTCAAAAACTGCTAAAATAAATTGTAGATTCTTTCCATAAAAATTTATTCCCACCGAAATGACGCTATCTAAGAACAACTAGCATCGAGGCATTTAAGCGATTGAGAAGTCGCAACGTCTTTCGTGTGGTGAGCCTTTTTTATAGCGAACGAAAAGCTCGCGATGCTAAATATTACCGTGTTATGAGCGTTCCATTCAGATATTTAAAAAAAGTCCCTTCAAAGACGAACGGAATATAGGCAACAGATGGTGGGAAGCAGAGTCATTGAACTCCCGTCGGCACTTCAATCGAAGGCTGTCTCATTCGGCTAATTGCTTTCATTCCTCCCTTAAGGTGAAGTTTCATTATCCGTGGGGAGGCAAATGCTCCCGATGTTTCCACTCGAGGAGCAGGTAACGGATTTGTTTATTTTGATGTCCCCTGCATTCCGTAGACTCCCGGAACAAGATGAGGCGCGATCATGGGGAGGTATTTCCACCCCCGACGACATAGCCTCGCATCTCGCCACCGATGGACCACTCCTTACCTAAGAGGCGACGATATAAAAGCTGGGAAATATGTGAAACTCGCCTTCTAGTGAGGGTAGCAAAGTAGAGAAAATCGATTTCCTTCGAAAACACCTCTAGATTAATGCCTATGAAACCGGAGGGCGAGAAAGAAGGCTAAGAAAATGACGGTTTTTGTGTTCATTCGTCTGGAAAGAAGGAAAAACTATGACAAAGGAAATGAGATTTGTAAAATGAAGGAAATAGTTATTTTTTTTAATATATCATAAAGTTGATATAGATTTTATGATAAGGTTAATATAAATTATATGATAAAGTTAATATAAATTACATGATTAAGTTAATAAAATTATATGATTAACTTAATATAAATTATATGACAAGCTTAATATTCAAATGATATGGCGCTTTCCAGGTGAACGTAATGAAAACAATATCCAAGGTTGAAATTAATTATTTGATAAAGTTAAAATAAATTACATTAAAGAAGTGGGTTGTAAAACATAGATGGAATCGTATACATTTACAGACAAATTCAAGGGAAGATTTTGTTGAATACTTACACATTGACCATGCATACATAGAGATTCAATATTGATTGGTGGATGCTAAGCAGTAGGGTTTATGTCTATTTTTTATTATTAAATATGCTGCAAGTAGAACTTTTTCCGGTGGTAGCTCCAACCATTGTCTATACTTTATACTAACTCCAATCCCTCGCACCAGACGCTAATATTCCAAGATTATCATCACAGGCAATATTCGAACACCGCAACACTACAACAAGTTCTGATAAACTAACATATCCCCATTATCCCTCCAAAACATGTACTCTACATATATCCTCTACTTGACTTAAAACTACTTCTACTTGACGTAAAAGATGACGAAAATCTATCGGAGCTACAAAATAAGGGAATAACGGACATAAATATAGCTTAGAAAAATTACTAATTGAAACAGCCTCAAAGATTCGCAAAACTTCGAAATTTGGCGCATTTTTTAAAGTCGACTCCGCGCAGGGAATTGGCTACTTTTTATTTACTTGACGTCTACGGTTCGATTCCAGACGAGTAAAAGCGTTTCCATAAGAAATACACGTAACGTTCATTTTTGTTGTTGCAGAGTTCATTTCTTTTGAGAAATTAAACTATAAATAATGGTCGCACGAAATTGAGAAAAATACCCAAAGAATGAAAATTGAATAAAGTTTCTTATTTTGGTTTATGAAATATTGTTTACGAAACCCATTAGCGTTAATGTTTATCAAATGAACGAAAAATTCCAAACAAATTAAGTTTGTAAACAAGCAGTCCCCCTGACGACAAATGCGATTGTTGAAGCAGAGCTCATGCATTTTCCTTTAACAATGAAAGGGGATTATGGGCCAAAGACAATGGTAATAATTTAGTTGGATCTTCATGTTGTCGATTGCTCTAAATTGACTAGCAAGTAAGTTTTAGTCGTGTGTGACTTATGTCGTTCACGTGACACTGTCTTAAGAGCATGTTCAGTCGAGTTAAGCTATCAAAATATGGGAGTTTCGTTGTGGGAAACTCGATTGCTACTAAATGTCTGACCATTTACTCCATTTTATATTTTATATTCCACAGATTCCTCTTTTGTGAAATCTTTTGTACCGGATGCATGCGTCTAACGAGTCAAGGTTCGAAAACATTTAAGAAATGGAATTTAAGGTATGTGATGGAAATAGAAGACGTAGGAAAAGTACGTTATGAACTACTTTTTTATCAGAGAATCGACAGTAGATTATTTTATAAGAAAGGAGATGAATCTGATGTCGGAATTGTGGGGCGAAACGTAACTAAAGGGAGATGAGAGAGGAAAATGCAGTTCATCGGAATGGAGAGGAATCGACTGGAAGACCCGTAGAAAGTGGAGTTGGGAAATGCGAAGACGAAATCGGAAAAAGAGAAAGGAAAGAGCACAAAGTCAAACGCAACGGAGGATTGAAAAAAGAGAATATTCCTGAGGTCCTCAGGCGTTCAATGGTACGATTTGACGAATGCAAAAGTAATAGTGCAAGAATTGCCTGTATTTTGGGGCTAATAAATGCAGGCGTGGGTGGCAGATAAAGTGATAGAGTTCAAATCTTGGAGTGGTTGTGGTTCTGGTAGAGGTTAACATATCCAATAGCCGTTTTTGTCTGCCAACGAAGACGGCTTGCGAATTACGAATGTACGGATGGTCATCCGTGACAAAAATATGGCCAATAAATAGAGCGGGACTCATTATTTATTTATTTAGAAGTGAGTATACATAGAAAAATAGGCAATCATGATAATATAGTAAATGAAATTAGACACACGTCTCACTGCAATTTATCATTTCTGTCACACACCAAATATTGTTCGTGCAAGTAAGCGTTTATTTCATTTTCTATAAGACAAACGTACCATGAATTCGGTGAAAAAACGCATCCAAAGATTAAAGATTTTGGCTCCGAAAAGTTGTATTTCTGCCGTATAATATACCAAGTGATGCGCCCGTTGATTATCAACAGGAGGATATGGCTCAAAACATGGAATCCTTTTATATAGAATCTAACATCTCACAATGGGACCTTAAACGAAATATTTTCCATGTAAAAGTTTCCGTCCTTCCCACAGCCTATCTCAGAAACAGTTTTGTTTTCTAATAATTCGAAAGGCTCGGGTTCGAATCCAGGATTCCATAATACGCTTCCGTTAGAAATGGTATACTTCTATTTCGTCTATTAAATCTCTCAATGATCAAAATGGCCGAAAGTATAACTTCCAAGTCTTTCCATTGGTATAAATACAACGGCTCTCTCTTCAATGCTTTCGAAGGAATCGCGATGATATCACATAGAATAAGCTGGAAACAGTGTTCGATGCTCTAAAACCAGCCCTGGAACATGCGAATTTCAGAGCTGATAGATAACCATCGAGGAATCCACAAAACTGCAATTCTGCTCTGAAGAAAGAGAGAAACTATTTTCTCACCCATCTTAAGTGCACTGAGAAATTGTAATCTTGTTGGTGACAGAATTGATTAATTTAACTTAAATTCACCTTCATTGAAAAGGAAATTGAAAGCTTATCAATATAAATTTTTCTTTCCAATGTCTGTATTTTCTTATACCATATCATATGTGCATTCTTATACACTATCTTATGTACTTTTATAACTTATCATATGCAAAAAATATTTAAATCATTACTCAAGACCACGAACTTAGAAAGTATAGGACTGGAAACTGCTGAAGTGTTTTGGTTCCCTTAATGTCCGCATCCGTGAGATGGCAGCACTGAAGCTCGCCCTTTGAAACCATACTCTCATATGGAGTAAACGGTGAAAAAGCACGATTATGATACATATGTAATAAAGAGTAATATTTACCAAAGATGGAATTAAGAGTAATTGTTTTATCCATCAACAGGTACTTTTGAGTTGAATACAAAACATTTGAATAAGACGGACAAATTAGCAAATCCTAAAAATAGGTGCCTTAAGTGCACAACACAGGTAACTTTGTCGCCGTAAAAACATTCTTCGTAAATCACTGAAATGCGATTAACCGTACCGTAGAATGGGGTGACTTTGGCCGTTTTTTTAGATTTTTTTTATATTTCTGTATTCAGTTACATTCTCTATGCTCAGAAAATTTAAATTACATGAAGGTAATTCTTCTTCATACAAATAGTATCTAAATTTTTTTCTTAAGCAACGGAATTTATTTAAAAAAATAAATAATAGTGGCCTTAGGCACCCCAACCGATGGGGTGACTTCGGTCACTAAATATGTTTCCTAAATATCGCCTATAAAATTAAGTATATGACTAATATTACGACCATTAATATATTTTAAAATCTTTAAATTATTATTATATTTAATCTTTGTTTAGTAGATACCGAGTTAAGAAATTATTGACTCATAATAACGTTTTTCCGTTATATTTATAAATTTTTAAAAGAAAAATAAATTTTTTACATTTTTTAATTTTTTCCTCCAAAAACAAAAAGAATGAAAATTTCTTGTAGAAAACTTCTACTCACTGTCACTCGAACTCTTTTAAATTTTACAATGCTACTGTCAATGTTGCAAGGAGCAAGACGGATTTGCTGGAGATATGTCAAGACAATCTAAATTCTAAAGGGCAGGAAAAAATAGCTACTTTCAGAAAACATGTCAAGAAATGTTGAAATGTCGGAAACTTTTCAGACCACCCATGTGCATCCAGCGATTCTAGTTTTAAAAGGCCTAGTTGAAAGTAGATGTAACGTTGGTAATTTATTAAGGATCAATTATTTTCTGTGCATCCAAGCAGAATACATTGCACTTCGCTGATCTACGAATAATGTTTTCACGAAGTCACTTGTGGTGTGCCCTGAAGGCAACCTGCACCTATTCTTCGGATTTACTAATTTCCCCATTTATTCAATTGTTTTAAGTACTTATTAATGGATAAATCACTAACTCTGAATTCCATCTTTCGAATATACTACTCCCACAAAGAAAAACAGGGAAAAAGTATCATAATCGTGCTGTTTTTTCCATTTACTCCATATGAGTATGATATATCTTCTTTTGATTAACTTTCCTGAGCGCATAGAGAACATTTCGATTGACGAAGGTCTTGGAGACCACAAAGGCGTTTTTGCAGATATCGAGATAAACCATAGCATGTATAAGAAACCCAAACGCAAAATTTATCTCTATTCCAAAGCCAATTTCGAGGAATTTAACGTAAAACTAACGACCGATTTTAATTCATTTAAGTCGCGCGTAAGCAACAACAACACTGAGGATACATGGAAATCATTCGTGGAGATAATGCATAAATATATTGATTTGTATATACCTTCGAAATACTCTAAAATTGATTGCGAGCCCAGATGGTACGATAAAGAGGTTAGAAGGGCTCTCCGCAAACAAAGAGATTTGCACAGAAAAGTAAAGGCTTTTAAGGGAATAGATCAGCCTGTTCCAAATCCACCACGATCACTATTGCTAGAAAAGTACAAGAAAGCAAAATCCGACACCAAGCGAGCTATGCGTAACGCCCACAGCAACTTTAAAAAGAAAATACTTGGGGAATGTTTAGAGGAAGACCCTAAAGCTTTCTGGTCCTACGCTAGAGAGGTACAGGGAAAGATACAAACAGTGAGCTCGATAAGGGATATCGAAGGTAACATTACTTGCGATTCGAAGAGGAAAGCGAATATTCTAAACGAATTTTACCAAAGCGTATTCACATCAGATTGTAACATAGAGATCCTCCCTAAGGTTGATATACTGGATTCCATGCCAAATATAACTTTTACGACAGACGGTATAGTTAAAATATTACGCAAAATTAAGCCAAATAAGTCGCCAGGGCCAGAAGGCATTCCAGCAAGAGTGCTTAAAGAACTGGCAGAAAGCGTCGCCCCTTATCTCAAAATTATATTTTGTAAATCGATAAATGAAGGTAGGGTCCCATCCGATTGGAAATTAGCTAATATTACTCCTGTTTACAAAAGCGGATTAAAGGAGGACCCAGGAAATTATAGACCCATATCATTAACTTTGCTGTCCGGAAAGGTAATGGAACATATCGTCGTTAGCTCACTCATGGGATTTTTAGATAGAAATGAATTCCTCGACGCAAACCAGCATGGTTTTCGCAAGTCCCGATCATGTGAAACCCAACTTGCTCTATTTGTACACGATATCTTAAAGTCCGCCGAAAGTAAAAAGCAAGTGGACGCTATTTTCCTAGATTTCAAAAAAGCATTCGATAGTGTCCCCCACTACAAACTAATTTACAAACTAAAACTAGCGGGCATTAACAAGGAAGTAGTCGACTGGGTTAAGGATTTTCTCTACGAGAGGGAACAACAAGTTGTACTGGATGGCGTTAGCTCAAATAGAGTCAAAGTTACCTCTGGCGTACCTCAAGGCAGTGTAATTGGACCTCTTCTTTTCCTTATTTATATCAATGACTTGAGTGACGAGATAGTTAGTAATGTGAGGATATTTGCGGATGACTCGGTCATATATAGGGAAATAACAAACGAGGAAGACCGGACATCTCTCTCAAACGATTTAGTCCTCATCCAAAGGTGGTGCGAAAAATGGGAATTAGATATTAACGTAAGTAAATGCTCCGTAGTTAATTTCTTCGAAAAGAAAAAAATGCGTCCAAATCACCCATACAAAATTAATGGAATTAGTATCAAAGTAGTAGATTCAGTTGAATATCTCGGGATCAACATTACTAATAACTTAAATTGGAGCACGCATATTCGAAAAATCTGCGGCAAAGCAAGTAAAAGGCTTGGCTTTGTAAAGCGTATTGTCGGTAAATGCGACGAAAAGGTGAGAGAGCGATGTTATTTTACCTTGGTCAGACCCCTTCTGGAATATGCGGCAAGTATATGGGATCCGGCAGATGAAACGTGTACTCGCGAACTCGAGAAAAAGCAGCGTAAAGCGGTTCGTTTTGTTAAGAAATGCTACGATAAAAAAGTAAGCGTTACAAAAATGCTCTCAGACGTAGGTTGGGAATCCTTGAAAGAAAGGAGATTGGAAGCTAGGCTGCGATTGCTTAATAAATTCAGGAAAACTAGATTTTCGGAAGATACAATCGGTATCATGCAACCCCCCTGCTACGTCGGTCGATCCGATAATGACCGTAAGTTAAGAGAAATAGATGCTAGGACGAATCGTTTTAGAGATTCATTCTTTCCGCGAACAATACGTGACAATAACCGAATAAGGAAGTAATTTAGATTCGACTGGTGTTTACACCCCCTGCCACACGCCGAAATGCGGCTTGTAGGGTATTAATGTAGATGTGTAGATGTAGATGTATGAGAGTATGGTTTCAAAGGGCGAGCTTCAGTGCTGCCATCTGGTGGCTGCGGACATTAAGGGCGTCAGCCGATTGTACAGCCAGCATAGGGGAGCTTCAGGGGCGTGCTCAAGACTGATATTTTATATCCAAATTTCCTGAAATCTCTAATTTTGTTTTTACTGTGATAAATGCTACATTACTTAACGTCACTTAAAAATATGTATTCTTATATTATATATTTAAATTTCAATCATGTATCTGTAATATTGTAACTTTTATTATTTTCACTTTGTAATGTTGACAATTTTTTCATTGTCCTTTTACCCATGTAAACATTTACATTATGTTCTCTAAAATTCTTCATTGTGTAATAATAATGATATTTTTTGTATTCTTGAATGATATTAGTTTATAATCAGTTTATTTATCATTACATACTCTATTACTTTGCCATATTAAGTCGCTATAGATGTGTTTATATATGTTATCTAAAAGTTAGAGGGCAAAATTGCCCTTAATAAAGATTATTATTAATTCGAGAGACAATCTCTTCGATAAAAGCCTTAGCATTGGAGAATCACGCATATTTCAGCCAATAAATATCCAGAAGCATAAAAGTCCTTCCAGAAATTAAACATTCCCTCAGCAGAGATGCTCAAAAAACCTCTTCCGCTCACTTATTGCAAACCACGAATTATTCAAGAGGAGAGCCATTAGTGAAGGAACGCTAATTACATAGTTAGAGTTACATCTCGCGTATGTTCCTCAGTGTGGGCGACGCATATTTCCACCAACGAAAGGGAGTTCGTAGGAGATTGTGCAAGTTATGTCTCAGTTTAAAACATTTTCTCGAATAAACGAAATTGGGATACACATAGTCTGCGGTGGAAGAGAAAATGTCGTATTAACTTCGACTACATAACTATGAAAATCGACCTTTTAATAAATCGGTGATATTGACTGTCCCGATTATTCAAATAGGATTAATAAAAATCCTAATGCATAATTTGTGTAGTGTGCGTCTGTCCCTCCTTTTATTTCAGAAACGGTTTGATTCAGAGATTCGAAACAAACTACATTGTGCTCGTAGGAGTATGAAGCCACTAGAAAAAATATTCCCATTACTACGAAGGCTCGGGTTCAAACCCAGGAGCCCATAATACGTTTTCATAAGAAATACACGTAAAATTTATTCATATCCGTTGCAGGACTTATTTCTTTGGCAGAATTAAATTAGAAAGAATCGTCGTAAAAAGTCGAGAATATCATCAAAAGAATGAAAATTTTACACGGTTTCTTAGTTTGGTCGTAAAATCTCGATTTTGATTAGAATTTCCGAGAGTTATGATAAAATAGACAAAAAATTTGCGAAAAATTTTGAGGCTATAAACAACCCGATTCCCAGTGAAGATGAAAAGGGATTGCCGAATTTTCTCGTTAGAACACATCGAGAATTTCGGCCCGCATTAAAGTCGCATTTGTTTATAGCAAAGTAACAATTTACAGATTGTTACGTGGTTTTGCTGTTAAATAATTGATGTAATTATTTTTCACGATAATTCTTGAATCGAGGAAGATCTTGCTTAAACTTTGATGGTCAGAATCATAAACATATTTCTTCATCGTACATTCCCAATTGAACAGAAACTCATTCGGCAAAAGTTGATTAATATACAAATTACGCCAAAAAGAATTTTCCAAGAGGAAATACTCCAAATTTCAAGTGCTGTGAAAGTAAAGTCAAATTTTTCTTATACTTCATGCGATATAGAAGTTATACAGCAGCAAATTTCAGAGGATTCTTGACCCTATTTCCTAGGACTTACAGCAAACCTCCACATCAAAGTAGAAAAGCAAAAAATATTTATAATCGAAGATAATAAAGGCAATGAGATGCCTAAGAAGGCGTTTTGGTCTCAGAATCGACTTTAAAAAAAGTTGAAGGGAGTTACTACGCAGAGAATGTTTCAAGGAGAGAGAATTTTACACCTAAGTTGGAAAATAAAAGTACTCGAAAAGAGTATGCGGTGACAAGAAACAAGTTTTCTAGAAAATCAGGAACTTGAGGTCAATTTCTTTTGTTACAGCATCAAACTGCGTTTGCTCGAAAATGGCGTGAAGGCAAAAAGTGCATCCTAGGCTTCAGTTGGTTGAAGTGCCAATAAAAAGTGCTCATTCGGTCAAAAATGAGAGTCTTTCCACTAAATACGAGAACCACATCTTGAACTAACAACAGAACCCTTCCTCTATATTCCTTAGGAGGCTCCCTTCGATTCCTCGAAGAATTTTCCAGAAGCAACGAACATCCTGAGAACTCCGTATGAGTTACACTTAACGCTTAAGAGCTGACCAAACTTTGTCCGTAATCCAGATCAAATAAAAGGAACCAGATATAAATTGCATAAATAATTATGATCCAGCATCTAATGAACTGAAATAGTGTTTAATATAAGCAATTGGAAATAGGTTTCCTACCTCAGATTCTTTGTAAACATTGATCCGGTTCGCTCGAGATACTTTGGCGGGTACTCTCATTCAACCCGTGTTCAATGCGTGTCTTTTTCGTAATCACCCCGGCAACACAAAGGTAAACAGTATTATGCAAGAGGGAGGAGAATGTCTATTTGAATGATAAAATGCCTGAAATACGTCCTCTCAAATTCATCCCTTGATAATAAAAATTACATTGGTCCCACGACATACAAGTATGTATGGGATAAGTCAAATTATTCATTGCATAGTTAATCCACATACCAATTAGTTATACAAATAACAAAATTTTAAATACAATATTAATTAGGCTTATCATAGCTGAAATTTTTGGATTTATATATATATAAACACACACACCTAAGATACTAGCAATACAATGGTTACAGCAGGATGTACTTCAATACATTCATATTATGAATGTATTGAAGTATTTCTTATATACAATCAACTATTTCTTCCATTAAAAATTAATCAACAGTATGACATGTCTTACAAAGCAAGTATTTTTTGTTAACGCGCACCCTTAATTTCCTTCAGCAGCATTAAATATATTTGCAAATACATAATTACAGAGCTCCTGTCAGTCCAACCAATGTAATGGGGTCCTCAATATAGATCTCATTCTTGTGCTCATAGACATCCAATTGCTTCTTAAAACTATCATTATTTAGATGAATATAGGTAGCACATGCATAGATGTATGCTGAAGGCATTGTCGTTATGTTCCACTCCTTAAAAGTATCAATTATAAGAGAGAAAGAAGAAAAATAAATAGATTATAAGAGAGAAAAGAAGAAAAATAAATAGATTATAAGAGAGAAAAGAAGAAAATTAAATAGATCATCATGTTTTTATCGTGCTTACATGGACAAACCTGGGTGGAATGAACTAAACTAAATTATCCACATTACCTCGGCAAAAAATATCATAGCTGCAAAGTACGTGCATACACAAAAAGAAAAGATGCTGGAAAATTTTCTTTTATGAATAGAATTATAGCGGAGTGGAGTTTATTGCCTGAAGAAGTTTTCAATTCCTTTCCTGATACTGAGAAAAAGTTTAAGAAAATCTTAAATAAAATTAGGCATTAAGACTTATATTGTTTGTTATATTTGCTATGGAAAAGTTAATTGTTGTTTTGTCATACATATTATGAATTTAGCTGTTCTTAGATAGAGTTGTTATATATGATGTTTAGCTTTGGTTGTGACTTTTCCTCTTTCTACTTTCTTATGATTGTTTTATAATTCATTGTTGTTAATGTAAGTAGTTGGTATTATTGTATGACAAACGCCGCATGGCTCTTTGCCTACTTGCAGTGCTATTGCGATAATAATAATAATTATAGCCACAAATCTATCATGTCAGAGAGCCAACGAATTGGACGGTAACTAGGGCAACGGTGGAAACCGCAGAGTGGGAAAAGAGAAGAATGGGAAGAAGGGAAAGGACGAGAGCAGATGTGGCTCACTCGGGCAACAGCACCCACTTTTATTACGCCCTTCCCTTTCTCCGCTTCCCACCCTTTCCTCGTCATCTTTCAGACCCCAACTGAAGTTTCACTTCGATCAGAGTGAACTACGGCGTTCTAATATGACGATATTAGACAAATATTTGGCTGAGAAAAGAATAGCCTAATCTGTGTCAAGTCTCACCCTCTGATGAAAATGAACACATCCCCGTTGGGCTATGATTATTTTATGATCTTTCGATGGATTCGGCTTAGTTAAGTGGGACAGTAAAAATATGGTTAATTTTATTGTCAGAAGTTTTACGTGAAAATATTTGATTTAATAACAAAGTAGCGGAAATGATTTATCCACCAAGTCCAGCTTAATATTATTGAATGTAATCTACACTTGGGAAAATGAGTCATAAAAAATTTTCCTATCGGTATTGACAATTTTGATAGTTATGTGAGTTAATTCCTCCGTCATAGTAAACGATGGATACTTATTAAATTCCTTGGGGGTAGTTTCCGAAGTAACCGCTAATTTTATCTGTCCTTGCTTCAATTTCACTCTTTCAAAGTTCATTTCAGTGGCTCACTTTTTTATTAGAAATCACAATTAGATTTTCTCAGCTCTTTTGTTTTTAGATTGAGCGTGTAGGAAATATAATGAGCTTGTTGGAAGTGTACATCAGATTTATTGGATTTTAATTTTCTACGGTCATACTCTTCTATCATATATTTCCTTCTTCCAATACTTCTCCAGTGTACTTCACTCTATCTGTTTGTTTGATTTTCTCACCTTTTTGTGAAATCCTTTAGTTTGACTACGATTGCAATGTAAAGTGGAAATACTTTACTTCGCGAAAAATGGGTTTACTCGTCTCTTTTTCCTTTTCCGTTATTATTATAGCATTTTCTGCTCTCTATTCCGCCTGAATGTTTCCATCCAACTCCTTCCCATCCAACTTCTTTCATCCAACATAGTCTCGTCTTTTTTCTTCATATATTCTAATCCGTCCATTCTCTTTTCCCACCTTTCGTTCCTTCCTTTTGAAATATTGCTTTCATCACTTCTTCTCCTCCTTCCGCCCATCTCCACGCATTCTCTCGGCTTTCTTTTACATTTTCCTCTTTCATTTCAAATTTCTCTCTGCTTTTCCATCTTCTTCCTATATCATCCTCTCTTTTCTCCATCTATATTTAAACGCACACTCATCTCTCTTTCCTTTCTCTATCATCGGCTCCTTGCTTCTCAATCCTCTTACAGAGCCAATCCCAAACAAGTTCCTCTTACGCCCCCCCGGAGCGTCGCTAAGGGTGTCAGTGGTGGCATCGCTCGGAGTGCTTTTTCCCTCCTGCGGTTGCCCAAAAATTATTTTTCAGATTCGCTTTTCCCGCAATGGAATGCCTTCCTGAGGGTACGAGAACTCTCCGTTTTTGATAACAGATCGGATAGCCTTTCATTATTCAGGATAAGAGATCGTTCCGAAGAGTTAGCTTCTTCGATGGTTTCTTTTCTGTATTTCTCCTCTGGATGAATTTCAGTTCGCGTGCCACTTCTAGCTTCTTATTCGGATGTCCTTTTCAACAAGTTAACTTTGCCGTATCTTTTTCTTACGTGAATTGTGTCATATTATGTCATTTTACCATCGAACGAAATTCATTCAGCTTTACCCGAAGTCTAAAAACGGATTTACCTAAAATTTCTCTTATTACGACAGCTGTTCATCAGAGCATAAGCCTTACATCTACTTAAAGGGACTAAAGTCGTACCGATTAGCTACAGATTTTCAACTTCCTCTCTGCTCGATACACTTAAGAGAGTAAAGTCTAGTTTAAATTTTCAAATACGTCCGTATCAACTGAAACCACGCAATAGATACGTGTCACTCTCGATGAATTGCGTGTAGAGGATGTTTGAATTAATTTCCTGATATCTTGAGCGAACTTAAAGATACCAAGTCCATCGGTCTGCCGAACCGCCGCCATCCAAGGCAAAGCTAGGAATCCCTCCGAGTATATTTAAGGAGCGCCTACAAATTAAACATTTCATTTCAGAGATATATTCAATTACTCATTCATCAGTCATTAATATTCTTAAGGAACACTTTAGTACGATTCCAAGGTTAACTACTATTAAGGAGTTAGGCTCAGAAATAAACAATTTGAAATTTTGACACTATATAATATTCCTACAGATCATCGCAGCGCTTCTAATAAATAATGTGAGCAAAGACAGGACAATTAAAGGACCCCAATGTTCAGTCAATTATTCTCATCATCTCAACTTCCTTCTCCCTTTAATCGCATTTTGTAGTTTTTCCCTTTCTTCATAATTTTGAAGAACTTTGCTCGGTTACTACTGCATTTAACATCCAAGTTTTACTTCCGTAGGTCAAAGAACGGGTAAAATGTATTGATTTAAGACCTTCCTCTTCAAGACGACTCACATTTTGACTTTAGAAATCGCACATTCTTAGGATGACGCTTTAGCCGTGTCACGAGTCGCATCTCCTTTATCACTGTGTTCAGTAAATACATAAAGCCTTGATGTTTTATCTTCTGCATCGTCTGGTACGAATACTACGTCATCAGGAAAAGGTGACTGATGCTCTCTCTCTTCGTTTACCCGCTAACCCTTCCCAATCCACAGGTTTTGAAAACATCTTCCAGAATTGCTGTGTACCATAAGATGGGTGATAGGCAGTCGCATTGTCTAATTCCCAGTCTTGAATTCATTGATTTCTTCACGTAGCATTATGCGGCGTTCTTATAGATATAAGAGACGGATTTACTCCGCATCTTTCAAATGAGTCAGTAAAGCTTCCAGCGTAGATACTTACAGAATCGAGGACCTGCGGAGAGCCCACAAAACGGAGTTCTAGCATCGCATCGCATATTCACTCGTGCTTAAGATGATTACTTGGAGTATATGGATTGGGTCCATAGTGCTGAAATCTTTCCGGAATCCAGCTTGTTATCTAGATTTAGATATATTCCCCGCGAACCGCCAGTGGAGTAGTTCTCTAGGCCAGGCAGAGGGCAGCACTGTCTTCAGATGTTCAGCTTTCATCCTCGTTCGTTCTGTTAACTTTTTTGCTGCTTTTACGTCCGGATGAATTTCCATTGCAGCAGCTTATCATGAAAATTGTGATGACAGTCGGTGGTATACGAGAATAATTCACTAGGCTGTCCTACTGCCGGCAGTTTAGTCACACTTTCACTATTTAGCCTTCCATTACACTTGTTTCACCATTTGGAGATAATTTTGAAGCCTTCTTAGAATCTAGGCTATATGTATACTGTGTATGTGTGTGTGAACACAAGCGATCCATATCTTCCTCTTCCATTCTGTTTTTTTCATCCCTCTCTTTTACTTCCTTCCGAAGATGGGCGAAAGATATTACAGAGTGAGAATGGACCAGCGGCATGTGGAAGCCATTTCTCGGCCCGTCTTATAACCCCAAGTGTGGCGTTGGATGGGAAAACGAAAGGCGACGTCTTTATTATTTCATCCTCGGAAGGAATTGAGGAGATTCTGCACCATCTTTCGGCCAAAATCGCTGTAACTGATTTGATTTTTTCTGGCGAGAATCTTTTAGAGCGGAATGACGTTCCTTTTTTACATGGATGACTGTGGTTTCTTCGTGCACTTCGAAAATGGATCGGAAAGCTCAATCCCGTAGTGGGGTGAACCTACTTATCAAAGAGGGGGTGAAAAGTAAGGGTTTCTCCATTATCTCGAATTCAAGGGGAATTCTCACTCCCGAATTAGGAGTTATAAATTATATAGAACACAAGAAAAGGGGAAAAAACACTGATTTCCACAAAATAGTGAAGAAATATTTAATGGCGACAGTGGAGTGAAGGCGAAATAAAGTAAAGTACTAGGCATTGTTTCTCAACAAATCTTACAACGATCTTTTGCAGACTCCTTAATCTCCGATTCCACTATCATTTGGACCATCGTTCGCTCCATTTTATAAACAGAAGAATATCAAGAAAAACTCGATTATATTTACTGAATCAGGCAACAAGAACTTAAATATTTGTCGAAATTTATTTAAGGGATTGTAAGTACTGAACTGGGTAGGATATTATGCTGGATAAAACACATAGGAATATAACTTCTGCAATGTAAAGGCCAAAGATTTTGAATGAGAATCAAGTAAATAAAAACAGTGAAAGGATAATGTATTAAAAACTTAAAGACAGACACAATTACACAATCTTAACTGGAAGAAAACAATCAAAACAATCCGGTATTTGTGATTGCTCTAAATTTAACTCTCCCCATAACGCTATGCTTCAGTGTTATTAATATCCAATGGACATTTTTAAGCTCCAGGATTCCTCTCGGAGGAAATATTTCTTGGATGAACTCTTAAAATTAAAAAAATCCTGAGTGGATGAAACATACGAAAATCATACTCTCCAGAAAATAGTCCACGCCTTCTCTTAAGTTTGCTTGTCGATGCATCATTGCCTACTTTAGTGAGCATGACGAGGAGTAGTTCAGAGTTTAATGGAATAAAATCCAGGAATTCCTTCTAATTAGCTGAACGGAAGAAAGATTCGAGCCGCGAAACAACTTGCTAACTTGCGGAATAAGGATTGAAGCAAGCCTTCCAATTCAAGGAAGCTTTTTGTTAATGTCTTGTGAGACATGTTTGGGAATTGCGTTCATCCATTGATGTGATACCTGCCACAATCCCCTCTTTTCACCGCTCAATCCCCTTGCGACTCCTACAAAGGAAAACAGCGCTCCCTTTGTGGAGTTAGGTGTAGTTGTGGCTTGTTTGAAGCGAATCTGGAATCGTGTTTCTCTTATTAGTTCGCCCCTTCAACGCCATCAAGTTTCGAGAGTACCAGTGTAAAACCACGTGACGTTAAAGCCGATCTCGCCTTCAAGACCATCGATATGCATATATGGCGAGTTGCTATTTCATCACCCGAAGCTTATAGAAGAAGTCACGATAAGGCCACAAACAAACTTATTTCATTCACATTACGATAATGTGAAGAACTGTTTCTTATGAAATAAGTATGGCATATTATTAGCCTTATCTTTTTCTGATTCGATCAAAACAAGAAAAGATTGGCGGAATGATACACTTACGGCAGTGCATTCTTCTGAGAAAAGTAAATATTGTCCTTTCTAAAAATAATGTAGTAATTGACACAAATTACTTTTATTTTGTACGATATCACTCTCATATATTGTCATGTGTTCTTAGCTTTAGTTAAACATTTCCACAAATTCAGACTTCGATTGCTCTTGAAATTACAGAAAATAAAACTATACCCTCACAACATGTAAAGATTCATCGGTCTTGAAATTGAAGAAACGGCGGCGATGATTGGCATATTAAGGTGAAATTAAATCATTACAAGGAGCAAATTGATGAGAACTGAATTTAATTGAATGAGTAGAAGAAAGGAGAGTAAGATGACGAACTTAAGCTTCAAATATGTTTCCTGGACTAAGTAAATGTTTGAAAAAACTGAAATTTACTAGTAAGCTTCTTTCAACCTTTATCTCTAATAATAAATTTATGAAGTGCGGCCGTCCGCTGTTGAAGGATGAAATATTAATAATTGTTTTGAAAATGTTATTTTGTCATCTTACCCGACCTTAGGGGTAAGATGACGAATGGGGGTCAGTAAGATGACGAAGCGATAACATTTTTATTAAATGGATGAAATGTTATTAAAATAAGGCAGAGAAAGAATTTCACTTGTCAAAAATAAAGTAAAGTATGAAAAGGTTAAGCTAAAACACTGGATTTTATGCGCCGAAAAGTTAAACATTGGGTATAAAATTCAACAAAACCTTTATGAAAATTCATGAACAAAACTCCCAGTGACGACTCGTCAGAGTACAATAATTTCAATCGACGCATTGTAGTTTTCCTTTTTTAGCTCTACATGCTACTTTAGAGGAGATGGCTTTTCTCGCCACAGCTACAGCTTTCCTTCTTAATCTTTCCTGTCGTTTTCGTTCTAGCAATTCTATTTCTTGCTTCTTCTTACCGTAAATGTGGAAGTATACCGTTATTAAATGTGCATTTAAAGCTATTATGGTTCGTAGGTAGTCAATAAGCTGGTCAGGCTAACTTTTGACGAAGTTATGAAATCCACGTCATCTTACCCCACCTTGCCAATTTTGTTTAAAAATTATCTACCAGTTCCTACATCATCGTAAACAACGTACATTAGCGATGATTGTTTAAGTTTTGAATTGTACTTTAAGGATATTGTACACAATTGTAATTCCTTAGGTCAAAAAATTACATCAACAAGTTCACTAATCAAACATTGGTCGACTCCTTCTCACAGGGCCATCTGATTTGCAATTTATCAAGATAGGTATGTTGCTCGACCCCAGGGGTACCTTAAAGGCCGGGGCAATTTCTTCTACCTGTGGCAAGGTGGAGGAAATAGCGAATTCGTCATCTTACCCGACCTTCCCCTATATCGAAATTTGCAACCTTCAACTTCCTTTATCTTATTTAAATGTATTCCAATGAAGTATTTATACTTCCTGGACTAACACTCAATTATCCATAACCTCTAGCAAAGTTAGAGCTGGTTTAGCTGTTCCCAAAATGCGCACTCTCTTTGATAATTAAATGGAATTTCTAAGAAAAAGATATTTCGTAGCATGCTTTTCTTGCGAGAAATTAAGCACGAATATTAATATTGAAAACATAGTAAAAGGGTTTCGTGAGTTAATTTATAATTGATTTTTTTCAAGCTCAAACCTTAATTTAAAAAGTTTTAATTTATTATGTTAATTATTAGAGAAGTTGGAAAAGCTTTGAAAAATAAAGATCATTCGCATGAAAAAATTCTATAAAACTGTAATTGGTACCCTTCATCTCGAAGAAAAAAATATCACTCGATAAACTTCGAATTTCTTCATTGTTTTGAAATTTCCATCCTTTTGACTGCCGAAATTAAAAATAAGGAGAACTCTGGAAGAACCTTCCCAAACTTTTAAACTCCTTCGATTCGAAGAGAAAAAGGAAAGGACACTGTTTCTTAAATTAAATTCCATTGCCATCACGCGTTTTTCTTCATCAAGGCTTTTCAGGGGGTCCTGTTCACAGACGGAGCTAATAAGAGGAGGAACCCAGCTGAGAAAAGGCGTGGGAGATGGAAGTATGAAGATGTAAATTGATTCTTTCTTATTTTAAAAAAGAGATTCACTTATCGCCTTTCCTGTGCATCTTCCGTTTTGACAGCGCACTCGCGAGGCCGTAATTCGTATTCCGGTGTGGGCTCTGCATTAACCCTGACGAGAAGAGGGATCGTGATGCATGTGGTCCAGATAAGGAGATTTTATTCCGCCTCTAATTCGACTCATCTCGCATTGAGTAGGGATTCCTTTATGTTGAAATCGGTCAGTTGTACGCACGATCCGTAGATCGCAATCAACGGCTTTTCAGAAGGGCCTTCTTTGAAAATGGGATACGAATAGAATGAGGGATATAAGGTATTCCGTACAGTATAGCGATGATATGGTGCGAAGATCTGTACAGTACCCGAATGCCGGTTTGGAATCTCATGCCCTCTACCGTTGGCTAATGAAAACTAATAGAGGGCAATAGAGGACAGAGGGTTTACTACACAAGATGAGGAGTGAGGTATTTTGCCCTTTCCTTACCAAGACATCACAGTCATCAATTGTTTTTTCAGAATTGCGAGAGCTGATTTTCTTTTTTCTTCGGAGATGTTTCTTTAATCAATATTTTACACGTTAAAGAGGAAATTTCTATCATTTGGTGCTTTTTGGATCATAGATGGACAACATTCAGTTCGTTATTGCATAGGACAACGCAATTTTAAGCTTAAATGCAGTTTAACTCAAATCTCGAGACAAGGTTTTTTTAAAGAATCACTAGAAATATACAACGACTGAAAATAATGAATTTCTTGTCCCAATTATCTTTACATTTAACTTTAATTACTAAATTAGAACGTTTCTGCTTATTGCAGTTTTATTGTATGCTACTGCATGCAGTCAACAATGGGGAAATCACGAAGTGCGAAGCTCGAAGAGTTTTAATAACTACCCACAACTTTGCGTTTGGAATACGCAGTGCTGATTAATTTAATGAAGTAATCTAATTGGCAGCTAAAGAAAGCGGTACAAGATACGCAGATATATTGAGAAAGTAGATCAGTGGTCCTTTAGCATATCGTTAAGTAAATTTTGAATAAGGAATCAGGGGCAGACTTAGGCGAGGCCGAATTATCTCTGTAATTTTCAAATATCATCAGTACGTAAATGAGATACAGAATGATGGCGTAGAATTGAGTAAAACAAAAAAAATACGATTAACAGTTGATGTACAAGAACTTTGACTGCCCGAAGAATTCAATCACGCCGACCGACATACTGAAAATCCTGATCAGAATAAACTTTGATAGAATTATAATAAAACTTATTTAAAATTTTGCCCTTTTAGCTTCAACAGAAGAATAGCTAAAACCAAGGAATTTTAAGCAAAAAAGTATTTTAAATTTTTACAGACTACATTTTCATTCAAATGAACTGCTTTTCTTTTTTGGAATTAATTTAATATATTCTAACTGCGATGGCTCCATTTTCGAGAGGAATAAGAGCATACCGAGAGAAGATTATTATTGCAGATGAACTTTGGTCAATGCAATAATGAAATATTTAACAAAAATGCATTGGTATTGAAGATTATGCCATATTTATGTCAATTAGAACCGTATTCTAAGCATATTATAAGGTAAGAGACAGTTAAAAATAAGTGTATTCATATCAGAATTGCATAAATTCGTCTCCATAATGAGTAGGTATGACACTTCTGAATAGTACGACAGAGATAATATTAAATTATGAAATATTAATTATAACCTAAAGCTTCTTTCTTTAGTAATAACACAATTTGCTAGCATTTGAAAGTTACTGGAGAATATTCATTATTTTATTTCTTAAAATTACAAATTTAGAGAAAAACAAGAAAAAAGAAAATAGCGCTGCTTTTGATGAAATTCCAAACAGCCTTTTCCTTTTACGAGATTACAAAGCAATTTCTTCTTTGGAGGATCGGATGCAAATATATTCTGAAGAACGCATTTCGTATAGCGAAGCCAATAATATTTTAAACCTCCAATTGAGATATGAGAAAGATCTCTGTAGATCATATTTAGAGATAAATTCTCAAATTGAAAGATTGTTCATCCAACCATGATTCCGATTAAAGCATGAAGAGAGAAAACAATAACTTCGTTCAATTGAGACCTAATTTTAAAATTTTTTTACTTGCATCATCCACGTTCAAAATTTTTGTTTAAAATATATATATATGGTGCTGTAACACCGAAACCGGTAAACAGTTTTATTATGAAAATTTGTGGAATTTGTACAAATGTGCTTTTACCTTTGTAAGTTGACAATGAAGTTCCACTAAATCACACTTAAGTTGATCTCTTTAATCTTTCATTAATTTTTATGTAATATACAATAATCTTGGCCCTCACTTCGTGGAATTCCATACTAAAACACAGGAATAAAATTAACCAAATCTATAAACTACACAACAAACTATATATGGGCCATTCCATGCCAAGTGGTCTAGTGGTCCCCGCTCGACCATCACGGATTTCGATGAAATTCTGTATGGACATTTACACATATCTCTTATGAACATTTGTAAAGTTTTACTTTCGCCGATGGTATACTTGCTGAGATATAGAAGATTGTTTGACCCCGTGTCGCTGCCTTCTTCAGTATGACTATGAGTTTTCAGTAACTTTGAGGCGTCGTATCTCAGAAAATTGTTTTATGAAGTAAACACATTTTGGCTATCTTAAACAACTTTTTGCGCTCTATTAAATAAATAACTGTAAGAGCGCTGTCCTTGCAGAAAATCCTGTGCAAAACTGGCCCAAAAAATTGCGGATCGAAAAAGAAATTAAAACTTTGGCTTTTTATATTTCAAGAAGAAATGATAAAATCAACGTGAAACTTATCGTATGATAACATATCAATACATATTTTATAAATATAAAATTTCATATTCCTAGTACTTTCCATTATTTTAAAAATTGAGTCAACATTTGACAATTTTTGTAAAAAAGCCAAAAATAGGCTATTTTTACACCGCTTTTACAAAAAAAGAACCTCTGGAATTTCTTTTGAAAAATTTTTATTAAATAGAGAATGATTTCAACCCTCTAAAAAAGTATATCTAGTTTTTCATCTCGAGCACATAAGGCCCTAGAAATAGGGACAACTATGAGGATGACATTTGTAAAAACGGCAAAAATAGGTTATTTTCTGCCCGCTCTTAGAAAAGAAAGACCTTTTCGATACTCTTGTAAATTATTTTCATTTGAAAGAGCATTTTTCAAACCTCTTAAAAAAGTACACTTGGTTTTTCATCGCGAGCACTTACAGCCCTAAAAAAATTAACAAAGTTGAGAACGTTGCTATGGTGGCGCCACATGTCTTCTGTTGTTTATCGTCCTGGTTATTTTATGTAGACATTTTTAGTATATTGCGTTGGTCCATGACTGGTACTGGTAGTGACATCGTCAAGTTGTAATATCATCAGTAAACACTATCAGTCCTGTAATTCAGGAAGATATATGAGCCAAGAAACTTATCTGAATCTATTGGAAAAAGAATTCAACGCTCTTTATCATAACTATTACTTCTTATATCGTTTGACATTGAATGTGCTAATTTTCCTCCTTAGTTCCAGAGACAAAGGATTTTTACACTCTGACTTTCTAAACGTTATCAATATTTCATGATTACTTTTGATGATTTTGGGAAACATTTGGTCTTCACTTCCAAATTTCTTCTTATATCAACTAACAATCTATTCATTAATTCTATTATTACTACTCTGATTAATATCAATTAAAAATATAATGTTATGGATCATCTCCGAGACTATTATAAAATTTTCTCTCTAGATATAATCATGCATCCATTTAATCTTCTTCCCTTCTGTGGTGTAGTAGTTCTATTTCTGAAATCGGGGAGAAGTGAGATCTCTGCTGATTCTTGCATTCTAGGAAAACGAAGAAGGATTCCTGCTAAGAAATCTGAGAAGAACCAAGAGGATGTCCAAAAACGAGAGGATGACCGGATAAGATGCGGCCCAAACCAGAAAGCACGTCACAATACCTACGGCAGGGGAACAATTAACAATTGAGAAAATTGATACTTAATTTATTCCTGTAAGTAATTTCTTGTACGAGTATATTAATTAATTATTTATGCTAATTGAATTCGACTGTAGGAAATCATTATGACACATTTAAAGTTCTGTATATATATTAATAGCAGTGAATGATTGTAAACATATTGTCAGTAGACACCTTGGATGAAAATGAGGATGGATTGTGCAATTTGTATATTTCAAGACATTTTTATCCTGTGTGTTTTATTTCCCTCCTACTTAAAACCCTGTTTGATATACGTGAAAGTGAGTGAGTATGTGAGGAGGAAATTGAGTAAATTGAAGAGAGTGAACTAAGACAGAAAAACGAAGGGTGTAATGCAGAGGGTGGGTGAAAGAGAACGTATGACATAGTGTATGAAATATATTGTGTGTGTGTGTGGAAAGGAATAAGTGTAGGAAAGAGAATACGTCAGAGTGGAAAAAGTATATTTTTGAAAGTGTGTGTTAGTTAATGTATACATGAGTCAATGGAGATAGAGAGTGAGGGATGAATGTAAAGAATGAATGAGTGGTTGAATAGAGAGAGAATGGATACAGCGTGAAAATGAATGGGGAGAGTGAATGAGAGAATGAATGGATAGAGAAAATGAGGGAGTGAATTTGGAGAATGAATGGGGAGAGGGAATGAGGGAGTGAATTTGGAGAATGAATGGGGAGAGGGAATGAATGGGAAGTCTGAATGGTATCGTGAAAGCGGGAATGACTAGGGAGAGTTAAGGGGGTTTCGCTGTTTCAAAAAATCGAATTTATATTTGCTTATTTCGAATCTAGACACTATAAGGGACATGCCTTATGAAAGATTGATTCGAAAACATGCTGGTTCAAATACTACCGACCTCCTTACCCAGCCCCGCCCGCACCTTTTACGCCGCTCAGCCGTAGGCAGCCTTATCGCCTGTTTTTCCTCAAGGGGTTCCCCCTTTAGGTGATTGAATTGTAAGTTCAGCCAATCATTTTTTGTTTAAATAATTTATCTTTAAACGCGTTTTCTCGAAAGTAATGTTTTTTAAAATTGTTGGCACGATTTTGACGGAACTATCGAAGATATTGGAAATCTGTAAATTGTTTCGTATTCAAAAAACGTCTCACCATGATTACACAAGAGCTTTTTAATTTTTTTTTTAAATTTTTTACTGCTTTTTTAAGCTAGAAAAACAGGGTAGAAAATAGAAATTTTTTTCAAATCGCTGCCATTTTGTTAAATTTTAAAATCTTTAAAAAATTTTGGGTCTAATCGTAATCGGATTAGTAAAAAGTAAAAAAATAAGATTGTTTTCATGTTTCAAGGTTCTGGAGCTGAGAAATCGTGCCGCAAAGTCTACTATGTCGCGCCGGCAGAGGTCGATTCAAGGACGCCTCAAGGCCAAGATAACGAAATGTTTTATTTTTTATTTTAATAATGTACTAATTAAATTTTTTTAAACTTTGTGTCAATATCATGTGTAGTTTTTTCGCAATCCATCGTCAAAAATACGCCTGAAATTCAGGCGCGAAGGTAGACGACCCCCTTAGTGAGGGAGTGAAAATGGAGAGTGTATATGAGAGAGTGAATGAGAGAGTGAAATGAGGAAGTGAATGGGGAGAATGAAAGAGGGATTAATGGATTGAGTAAACTAGGGAGTGAACGGGAAGAATGAAAGAGGGAGTGAATGGAGTGAGTTAATGAAGTAATAAATTGGTAGAGTGAATGAGGGATAAATTTGCGAAATTGGGTTTCGAAGTTTTCGAAATAATTTTCTTTCGATGTAGGAAGCTGTTCCTTCGTATTACCATGCTAAAGTTTCAATTGCAACTTTTTTACTCTTTTTTTTAATTGGCACCAGTAATGTCCTATAAACAAGCAGTTCCATCATTATCTTATATTTGCAATAAAGACGCATCCGTGGGTCACATTATCCTGACTGTTCTCTAAAGGAACTGAGCGAAATAATGTCCTGTCTCTCAACCCGTCCACACCACAAAATATATTAGCCCACTGTCTAAAGTTGCCCGTTTCAAACGGGAGGCAAAAGTTCTTTGATTTCTTTTGAACAGAAAAGCCGTGGTACTCCACATTTTGCCTCCTACTTATCTAGATACAACCGGTAGACACGACGCTGGGACTAAAGCTGTTGGAAAATGTATACAAGTGTGTACTAAGCATTACTAGGATATCTAAATAACGATACTAATTTCTTCTGATAATATTTTAAGATGAGCGAATTACAAAAAATAGAAGATTTTTCCGAGGAATCATTTTTGGAGGGAAAAAACGGAAACTGTAATAATCTTTCAAGAACACCACAGTAACAGCGATGCAGCAATGTTCCAGTCAAAATATATCCGTAAAGTTTGTATTAAAGGAAGGCATTAAAAAAGTTCCCAGGAAAGGAATATTGGTATTTCGACTTAAAATATCATTGTAGTATCATAAATACGCTTCTTACAGCAATTCTTATAGCTATGTGAATATGAGTGTTTACTCGTAATTACATTACTTCTGTATAATTTACTACTCTTTACTCGTATTTATTTAGTAATAAATATTCTTAGGACGTAATTAAGGTATTGGGAAATTTCAAGAATCAATTATTAGCAGAATGCGTGATTTAATTAGAATTTAATTTGAAATTACTCTCGGTAAATGCTGGCTTCTCAAAGAAGCTCTTAAAAGCCTCTCATTCATAAGTTGTATGTCTATGCTTAGCCATGGGTCTCTCATCACCGGCAAAATCAATCTCGAACATGAATAAATCTTCTTAGGACGATCCATTTCACCTCGCCTAAAATTCTTCAATTCAATTTTTCCTTTGATTTTTACAAATTCACGATATTTTGCGGCAGACAATTTGAACAGACGAATGCAATAATGAGCGAGTCTATCGCATCGCTTGAATTCCGCATGCGAAAAACGTTTCGCCGCTCCATCGGAGCTTTATTTGCGAACATTCGCAAACAGGCGGGGAAGGAAGATTTAAGGATTCAGCAGCGCGCTTCCAAATATTCATTTCCTATCCATAATTCATCCGAATGTCAATATGGCGAGGCGGACTAATTTAAGTATTGAATGATTCCGCAGTTAGAATTCCATACGAATTTCCCGATGTCCATTAGTCAACTTCTCCTACTTTTTATCGGTATATTTCGGACACAAACGAGATTCTTGCGATTTTAATAATGCATTAGTACTTGCGATTGATTCTTAGATGACTACATCCACATTAAAATAGTCTCCGGAGAAATATCAATTAAAAAGATAACGCAATTCATTACAAATATCAAGACAGAATAACGAAAGAAACATTTTGGATGTTTAAGGCTTATTTTATAGCTCTATATATATGACTAAAACGAGCTATCTTCTTAGCGTAAGTAATAGCATAAAATAAGCTCAATTAACTTCCATTGACTTAGATTAATGTAACTTGGATATTCTCCAGAATGTTACGTTAATGCTTGTCAACTTTCTTCGTTTGAGCCTTTAAACATAATTTTGAAATGATAACATACGCTCATTTTTAGTTTTGAAGTATGCTCAGTTGTATCATTGGTTTATCTTCAATATACACTTAATAATATAGTGCTCGTAGAGAAACTAGGAAGGGTATTGAATATTGAAACGAGACCTTAGCAAATCCTCACTCATCCTGAGGCAAATGTGTGCAAAGTTAAGCACTAAATTTATCAGAGATAAATAGATTTTTAAGTACTTTCTGTTCCTATAAACGTTTTGAAAACCAGAACTAATTGGCATTAGTCTTGGTTTTCAAAACGTAGTTGAATAAGACATAACTTTTATCTCTGCAATAAACTCTGAAATACGTTCAAAAATTATCTGAGACTGCACTTGGAGAATGTATATTAAATATTATTCCTTAGAATAATTTTTTTGCGATCATCTCACATCTCCTTGGATGCTAAATTTTTAGCAATTATGAAAAGCTGTTCGAAGACCTCTCAACGCCATTTCTCTCCCTTAAAATGCGATGCGTGCCGATAGAAGCAAGAAGTAATTGCGCAAAACACTTCCCCAAAGCTCTGCTTTAAATTATCCACTTCCAGACCCCCGGACGTTTATAGTAGCACACAATCATGCCAATCAGGACATTCACATTTAAAGGTGTTTTCAGGCAATGAAGGGAATATTGAACCTTCTGCGTGAAAGTTGTCACTCTTTATATTTATAAAATATGTAAATATTCATAAATAAATGCTTTTAAAAGTTAACTTGTTACTCGAAGTTATTATATTGCGAAAATAATATTTGAACTAGATATGTCTATATTTTTGGTGAATTATTTTCGTTGTCTCTAAATATTAATTCTCATAAACGAATTTTCTTTCACAGGAGAGAAAAGTATGAAGATAAAATGTCACAACGAGGAAATTACTGAAATTACTTCATCGCATCGAATATTTTGAATAATATCTAAGCAATTTGTACTCATCAAACGGTTTTAACAAATCTTGAAGGCAATTTTACAGGCTTTCCTAGAAGTTTATCCAAACTATGTGCATTAAACGTAACCGCAAACTAAATCCCTATGTTATCCAAGATTGATCTAAGAGACGACTATAAATCATTTCAAAACCAACCGGATATTCCGTCGGATTCATTATCCTATTCTACAACTTGAAGTTTCGAAGATAATGCGTATATTGCGTAGATTTCAAAATTTGTAAACTCAAAATCCTGGAAATAAACAGCACACAAATGTTGTCGAAAATGTATGAATGGTAATGCCTTTCGGTGTGTTTTTTCATAAATTTTCAGATTTTCATATTTTTTCTATAGATGAGAGCTCTCATTGCCCACAAAGATAAATATTCAAAGAGACCTCATCGACAATATTTAATACCACTCCCTGAGTGGATTTGTCATCGTCCCTTCACACAGCAGTGCCCTAGATTTATTTTCCAATATCCAGCAATGGTTTCCCAATATCAAAAGAATTTTTTATTTCTCTCCTGATTCCGTCAATCTTCTCTGCGCATTTTTATGAGAAGCAAAAGACCTTTGATCGCCCTTCTCCGCAGAATTTAAATAGGAAATTTTAAGGAATAATCTTGAGGCAAAAATTTCAATACGTTATAACGAAAGAATATTAACCTCCTATAATAATAATTTCTTTTGGTCTGAGATTACTTTTGATATGTTTACATTAAGTGGAATTCTCGTACGAATTTTCCTTAAATTTCGAATAGAACAGATCTGTTGATATGCGTCCGTGAAATGGATTCGATCACAATTCGACTCCAATCAGGACATCAGTCCGAAGAACCGCTGGATCCTCCACTATAATCTTAATAAACCTTCGTGGGGGAGATGGGGCTTACTAAGCAAGGTGAGGAGTGAGGTAGGTTGTCCTTGCTTTCCTAACTGAGTCAGGATGGTGCAGAACAATGTGCAGTGCCTTCCCAAAAATTCGATGAGGAGTGAATGTCATTGCTCAGCGTACATCATGTTTTCCTTCAAAAGGTCAAAGCCATGAAAAAGACGGATCCAAAAGTGAATGGAACATGCCTTTTTCTCCGCCTTGTATCTCAATTTCTGTAATTACTGAAAAGATGCAGTCCAAGCTCACAGTCTATGCTCTCAAATTCATGATAACTGACTGGAGTATTCAACATCTTAATCTTATCATCATCAGTATCAACATCCATTATCATTTATGTAATATAAAAAGGTATATTAGAAAAGAGTTAAGTTAAAATCCTAATGAAAACTCATGAATTTCATTATCCTCCAGTTCAGAACAGAGTCCTAAAGAAATATTAACTGCTTGATTGTTATTTAATTTTTAGGCGCGTGCATGATTTTTTTTCCACTAAGAACGTTTATGAATTACTCATATCACGTGTATGTCAGTATAACATCCGATACTGGTTCCTACTTTGACATTCAAAGTAATTTCTTTGGGTCATGTTCTATTCAACAGAGATTCTTCGCCATTTCTCGACCTCGGATATCCAAATAATTGTTAATTATAATTACTAACTGTTATAAACTTCCATTGGTCACCCTTTGATGTAACTGGATCACCGCTAAGTTTATTTACGCAACTTTTACACGATTCCGCAAAATTCGCAAATTAAACCCATGACTGGTTTCTGACCTCTTCCACAGCATTCTCACTCCACATTGTTTGCAGTTATACCGTTGTAATTGTGTTTACTTCACCTGATGATGGTGTAAGTGGCCATCTTCATAATACGTATGTATATATCATGTGGAATCCTGTATAAGCCTTGCAAATACTTAAGATACTCTTAGTGGATTTGTTTTTCTGTGGGTTGCTGAAATCCTCTCCACAATAGTTCATCCATATTCGAATTTCTCACTAACCTCCAACTGCAGCTCTTCACCCTAACCATTGCTTTCTCCGGTCTGTTTCTTTTAATCGCATGCGCTCGCTCACGAACAGCGGTTGCCCTCCATCGACGTTTCCTCGGATATTTTCCCCTACCATCGAAGTCGACATTTATTATATAAATACCTAATCTGAATCTAACTCTTACTTCAGATTTTCAATAGACTTAGTTTATGATTTTTCCACACAGTGACAAACCGTAGTTCTCTTTATAATAGTTACCATGTGGAAGTTTAGCCATACTCGGAAAAATTATTTCACTGCGTATTTGAGACAGAAGCAGTGGCGGCGCGTGACTAAAAAAACAGGGGGTTCGTATTTGTTTAAGTGGCCGCGATTATGGTTAAATATTCTGGCTCATACTAAAATATTGCCTCTGCTTACATGGACGCAGTATAATTCACAACAACCAAGGATAAAAGCAGTAGAAATATGAAAATTAATATTTCGGGTTGAATCAATATATGCCTTCGTTGTAAAAAAATCCCTATATTCTCGAAAATTGAGTTTTTATTTTAATTCTCGATTCATATTTCTCCGTATATATTTTTAAAGACCAAAATACATATTAATATTCAAGTTGTATTTATTTTTCGAAATATCAAATATAATCATAAGAAAATAAATTAATTACCTTATATTGTTTTATTCGGGGTTAAAGTATTTGGCAGGACTGTCACCGAATAATTTTTTGAGATTAATGCCCCAAATCAAATACACCTATGAATTTTTGCCCAGGTCGCGTCCTTGTCTTTCGCAAAGTACAAACAAGGGAAACAGTGTAGCCCATTGGAAGAGTCTCAGCCACAAATCCAACTGTTTCTCTCATATATTTATGGCTTAAACACTCGGAAGTATTGCCTACCTTTGCTTCTCTGACTCTGACATAAGTTCAGCAAAGTAATAGGACTTCCTACTTCTTTTATTGCACATTTTTCTTAAACAGAAATAGAGGAAAAATTAATCCCTTTCTGAAATTGGACACTATTCATCATAAAGACCGAGAAAAACTGTTCACAAACAAGTAACGCAGATGGTTTACATACTGAATACGCCACAAGCAACCACAACACCGGTAACTGAATAAGTACACTGGATACGGAAAATTCCGTAAATTCACAATATTGCAGCGCATTATGGGTAGCCATTACATAGCTGCAGACACCAGTGCATAAAATAACATGCAAAGTAGGCGACACGAATAGCTAGTGCCAAGTTTTGTCGCCCAGAGACAGTATTAGGCGCCGGAAAATAAGGAAAAAACTCAAGTTCTACGCGTGTTAAACTAAAGTCAGGAAGCGTTAAATGCTAGAGTTTGGATAAAATGTTTCTTTTCAGGAATAGAGTTAGGGAAAGTGGCGGGCCCTATGTTCCTCCTCCTCCAGCCATGACTTCGTAAATTGCTAGGCTTTACCATTACTGGAAGGTATCACAACATCCATCAATTTTCAACAAATTAATTCTGGCAGATCTTACTTTAACCTCTCATAGTGCTGGCACGGAGAGAGCTGTGTCAATCCATACCTCACTTAAATCCAATAAACAGTCAAGCCTTTTTAGAGAAGCTATAAATTCTAGGATGTACACATCGAAATTAACAGTGTTGGAACTGCATATTATGACCAAGGACCTGCTGTTGCCCGTTTTTTAGAGATTAAAGAAAGAGGAAGAAAGCTTACAGATGCAGAAACTTATGAAATTCATGAATTTCTTAAAAAGTATTTTGCCAAGTACAACGTAATTATTTCTTTAAAGAAACAATTAAAAATGAAATTTTTTATAAATTCTTATTTAAAATTAATTATATATATATATATATATATATATATATATATATATATATATACGAGTAAAAGTTGCTTGCATACTGCAAGAATATTGATGATACTAATTTCAAGTCGATATCACATCGGGAAAGTCCTCAAACGTAATTCTACAATCCACCTTTGAAATATATGGTAGAATACAAATGGTGCCCCAGCGTCGAACCAATGATCATGAGGTAAAAGATGAATTGTAAATATGAAAGGCTCATTTCTTCTGTTTACATGACTGGCCATATAATTTTCAATTTCTCGGTAAATGAATCATAAAGAAAATTGAAATTCCTACCGTACATTTCAAATGGTAGAGCCGCTTGGTCTCGAGCACAAGACATTTCGGGAGTTATGAATACATATAACGACCTGGTAGATACAAAACTTATTTAATCCAAAGTTTTATGTTTTTATCGTACTGGGATGATCTTAAAATACGATTCTATTATCCCCATTTGCAATGCATAAAGGAATGTAAATGGCGCTCTGGAATCGAACCAAGAATAATCGTGGAAACGTTAAACAGCGTATATGAAATGTATTTATGATCTAAAATTCACATGCCGGGTTTTAATTTTCCATGTCATCGGGAAGACATTTAAAAAAAATCTGAAAAATCGCCACAATACATTTTAAATTGGAGAATATTTGCCCTGACCTAGCGTCGAACATGGGATAATCTTCGAGGGTGTCTTTGTAGTTTTCGTTAAACATACACGGCTTCCAGTGATTCCTCGAATTTCAACTCTCCAATTTGCCGGAAAGTGCCTAAAAAAACTTTCCGAAAATTCTATGAAGCCATTCTCGTCGGCTGTCGCTGCAACGTAGTGCAGCGATCGGCCCGTTTAAAGGCCGTATGCCCCTCTTTCCCCTCACCGCTCTTCACCTATAACGCGACGTCTGAAGGGGTTCACTTCGGGGAGTGAACCTCGCGCGAAGTCAAGCTAGTTGGAAGCAAAAGCGGCAGGAATCGCGACTCAACGAAGGAAAAGTTAGGCCCAGTAATTGGTGCTATGGTTATTTGGGTTATGGTAAGAACATTGGTATAAATGAAAATAGTACAGTAGTTTTTTTAGGGGGTTCAGTGAACCAGTGAACCCAATGGACCCGCCGCCACTGGACAGAAGTACTTGTAACACCAACGCCCGGTAATTCCAATAAGTACTTAAAGAATATCAGTTTAAATTCCTCATTTTCCAAAAGTGAGGAATCACTTCTTTGACTCGATTCTTTCTTTTATCTCTTGCGTTGGGATATCTTGCATTTCCAATTTTCCATGACCTATTCACTCCTTTTAAGTTGATTATTACTTACGGTTCGATTTCCAAAGAACAGTCCCTCGGTTAAAACACCGACCGACTTTTGGACCGAAAGCAAAGCAACTGCTTTGTAACAAGATAATTCATCGTAATATTTGCTTCATTCGAGAATTCTACTTATAAGTTATTTGCACTAATTTAATTATACTCTTCAGTTACTTTTCGCTTCATCTAATCATTTATTAGTTTTTATATCGCCTTATTATTCTCTTTACAATAACAATTTACTTAATACGGAGCTGACATTTTGAAATTTATAGTAGACCATAATATCACAAATAAGGTAATTCCGGGAGAGATGCCCCATCCAAGGAAATTACTTCATAACAATTACTTCAGTGATATCAAGAATATGAAACTGCGTTATATAATATAAAATTTATTGATTATTAACTGGATATAAACATATATTGTTTAAAAACATTTTCACACAAAATATTAAAGTTTTTCTGTATCCATGCATTTGGCCATCTCTCCCGAGTGTCCGGGTGAGACGCCCCACCTCTGTGGGAGAGCTACCCCATTAGCTTAAACTGAACTTAATCTGGAAAGCGCTTGTTATATACAAAATTGTTAAATATTACAATGTCAGGATCTAAGAAAACGTTTAAGTTAACTCTAAAACCTATTTAAAAGTTTCATTTGCAAAACTTTTTGGAGGCCTCTCAGCCCCCTCTAGAGGCATATAAATAGCACATTGAGGCTTGGTCATCAGTTTTTTTGCAAGTGACGTCTTTTCACGCAAACAAATTATCGATTAAACCGAAAAAATATTATGACAATTTTGATGTTTTTGTCGAAACTTCGAGGCAAACATTCTCACAGAAGATGTTTTTTGATTACGAAAAAAAAATATTTTTGTAATTTCGATGTTGGTAATTTCTGGGCATTAAATTTCGATCAGAAAAAAAGTGGCAAAACGCACTACCCTAGTGCTAACTAAACACTACATCATCTTTTGATCGTACATAAAATGCCTTCGACTGTGTGTTTAATATTGAATTCAAATTAAAATGTAGATTACAAATGTTTACTTGAAAAATGGCTTAATCAGTATCACCTTAAAGTTAAATTGATACTAAAAGGACTCTTATAACTAAAGACAGCACTGGGAAATCTATCCCGAGAAGAGGTCTATCCTTTCTGTACTGGAGTGATGCCCTTACAGCCAGTGGAGCTACACTTTGTCCAATATGGCCAGTCACTGCACGTGGATATTAGATGAATCTATTGCTACAAGTTTTCGCCCTTTAATTCAAAATATTGATACATTTAAACAGATGCCAACCAGATACATTTTACCCTATCTTACGATATAACAGGGCGGAAAAAACAGCGCCTACTTGAAATGGTGTTATAAAACAGCGAAAAAAGAATTAAACGCCGTGAAACTCTTGCAGATAGACGGATGCCTTCCAACTAACTGACAAACACTGTCAGTAGAGCAATCTTGTGGTTTTCCTTAAAAATATTGCGAATGGGGCATCTCTCCCGGTGGGGCATCTCACCCGGAATTACCTTAACCCATTTGTTTATGCGAAAGAGAGATGTCAAATCTTTAGCGAGTGATGGTTGTGCAATGAACGTTTATAATAAAATCCTTTTCCATAATTAATATCCGAAAGCATAACGTTGGAGTCAATGTACAGAATAGTAGTAGACGATGTAATAATTGCCGATGAATCTGATTTCTGCAGCTGCATACAAGTGTAACGGGCAAAGGAGACAATCAGAAATAATTGATGATAACTGTCAGCGAGAGAAACGGCAGAGTGCGGAGAAAGATACCACAGGAATTTTCTTAAACTTGATAGCTATGCCTTATATCACAGAGATAGACATATCAGATGTTTCTGAAGTTTCAATCATTGAAACATTTTTTGTCTGTTTTAGGAAATAATTTCAAATTATCTTGAATTTGATTAGTTCCTTCTATTCCTAAACTGTATTTCTTTCAGTATTCATTTATCAAATTTTACAGTCTGCGATATCGATGATGCTACAGGTGACGCGTAGGTGACAATTAGTTCCTGAAAGTCCATTTCTAAAATGTATTATAGAAAACAAAAGTTCTGTGATCACGTTAACTGATATATGTTACAACGATTATCAACTGAGAGAGCTGTATATAGCGGTAAACTCATGTAAGTAAATGTAGAAGAGAGTAAGGACGTATTAGGAAATGCATTTTAATATCCATTTATCTTTACAGCAACTTAAATTTAGCTTGTAAAATAGTAATGGTTAAGAACTGATCCTCGACGACAACTATTTATTGATAAATCATTAAATCTCAATTAATCTTGGCATTTCTGGGATATCGAATTCAGCAACATACAACTCGCAATTCCGGTAATTTACAGCGCAAACAAAATTGCATCTTCTTTTAGATTTTTTAGATTTAGATTTAGATATATACCCCGCGAGCCGCCAGAGGCGTATGGCAGGGGGTGTAATACACCACCATTATTCATTCCTACCTATTAGCATCTCTAATAGCTTGGGGAAAAAACGACCAAAAGTAATTATCCGTCCTTGCGATTACTTCCCTATAACGCTTCGTCGATGCCTCTCGGAGATCGCGTTCGCTCCTTACTGGCACTAACATTTCACTTCGTCTATAAATTCTGAACGATTGAACTTTTCGAAAAGTTTCCGACGATATTCAGATCTTCTCATCTGTAGTGAATTCCAACGGAGGGACTCTATCATTGCCGTAACGCTGCTATCAAACCTGAAATCCCCGCAAACGAATCGGGCTGCTCTACGCTGGACCATCTCTAAATCTGAGACTAAACCTACTTCGTGTGGGTCTTTTCTTTCTGTGAAAATATATTACAAACAAAACTTGAGATGTGAAACTAACATGCTGATACTACAGTTTCTACTATGTATACATAAAAGCATTTCTAAGGAATTTTCGTATATCTAACTCGAAGGAAAATAAAATTCTACTCGCTCTGTGGATATTAATCTCGCCTCTAATTCCGCATCCTTAAGTGGAACTTGGATCCATTTCTTATAGCATTTCCTTGTGGAATCATCAGTCTCCCTCTTAAAATAGGGCGCCGTGAAGCATGAATTACGAATTTGCATTTTTACACCAGTTTCTACGCAGTCCAAATTAATTTCATTGCAGAGCTGGAGCATGGCAATTCATCCTCTAATTAAAGATGGTTGTCCTGATTCGTTCGAGTGGTACATATATAATTTCCGAGAGTTTTGCTTTCCCGTTGCACCTGCCAAATATTTTCAGAAAATCAAAACTTAGTAAACAGTGAGTGAGTGAGAGAATCGATTATTGGCGACCTTTAGCCTCTCGTTTCGTTTGCACAGAGGAAGTTGTCGGACCAGAGATGAGGGTCGAGAGGGGTGGCGGTGCAGGGGGTGTTGGGGGAGGGATACAAATGGAGAGGGGATACAGGAGGAGGGATACAAAGGCAGAGGGCATACAGGGGGGAGGGATACCGGAAAGAGAGTAAAAAAGGGAGAGGGGTACAAAAGGGGAAGGATACAGTTGGGAAGAGGTGATTGACAAGGGAAAGAGGTGATTGACAAAGGGCGATAATAGAGAAGGTGCTTGAAAAGAAAATATATATTTGTTGAAATAGAGAGATGGGGAAAGATGTCAAATATGAAAATGATTTAGAGAATACGCAGAAAAAGGGTGAGGAATAAGAGCAACGCTGTTGTGTCGAAGGCAAGGATGAAAATAAAACGGTACTGCTGGAAGACAAAGAGGAAAGAGAACCCTCTCCAGGAAATTAGTTGTGATTAGCGACATGATTGGGACTCGAAATCCGGTCTCCCACTTTCTGAGCAGGTGTTCTAACCAACTGAACTGCCATACCCCGTTCGTTTCACTTCCGTAAACGGGACTTTATATGATGAGGGTCCGCCCCCAGAGGCCCTCACGGAGACAACCGACCCTCAGAGTATGGAGGAATCCTCTCAAGGTAATCACTAATAATGATGGAAAGTGAATTTAACATAGCACGAGAAAGCCACAGAACCCAAAGTTGAAAAGGTATAAAAGTGACGGAGATGCGGAGTTGATAAATGGAATGCACTGGTCCACGGAGAAATACCAGAAATTATCAAAAACTAAAGAAACGTAGAATATAAGAAAATCGTTCTTGTTTTGAAGTGAATCAATTCAGATACGTGCATAGATATCGGCCACGAGTAATTTTAAGATAAAACGTTCCAGCTAAAGGAAGTGTAACGAGTAGAGACGAGGCAATCGTTTGATCGAATTGAATAAGTAAGCAATGAGAAAAAATCGAGGGAATGGAATCGCTTGGGCACGTTCGTTCGTTGGTTATAACATCTGAACGATAAATGGAAAACCTCGAGCACATCAATGTCACAGATAAGAGTGGAAATGATAAAACCATCGAAGCAAATCCATAATTAAATTTTATACAAACATACATTCTTGACTAATAATTATGATTCTGGAAGGTGAACTATTGAGATCCTTCAATCAAGATATATTTCTCGAGAAATATCGCAAATAATTGAATAGTAATACTCATTCATCAAATATTTAGCGTAATTTGGTATAAAACATAATTTATGTTTGAATTATGTACAATATATCGAATGTAGCACATAAAGAGACTTTAAAAATGAAAAGCTCTGTGCATGTATTCCAGGTATGACTGACATTATAATTTTAGGAATACAAATAGCGAAAAACTCAAAAAAACGAGGAAAAAGGCTAATCGGATGAAAACGCATGCAGATTTATTCATAAAATTGAAACAATTTGTATAACGTATTCGCCTGTTAGTTTTCAAAGGATTTATATAAATATCAGAACGCTATTAGCAAAAAATTGTCAGTCCCCTGACGAGATGAATGAAGGGGAAGACGAGAAAGGACACTCACGGGGCAATCGACAGTCGCGTAGATTAGCTCTAATCCGAAGCCAAATTGAACTGCAGATGAGCACAGACTGAAAGAAGAGGGCACGTACTCCATCCAATTCTTCCTCCCCTGAAGAAAAAACAGCACTCCGACGGTGTATTTGCCATGCAAATCTTGTAAAGTGTTAAAGAGAAATAGAGTAAAGAGAATAAGATGAGGGTGCAGAGGAAAGTAATGGCGGGGCGTAAAATGGAGCTGGGGAGCAGTCATTTTTTCGTTTGGCTCCTCTTTCAGTAGCCTTCCGCTATTTCCCGTACTTATTCATCTCGTAGATTACCTCTGTTCCCTTGATTGCTCTATTTCTACTGTGGGCCAATTAGCTGGGATCAATGAAAAGTTTCCCCGTCTTCGATTAAGGCTTCCTGTTTTTATTTATCTCCAAGGGAGATTCACGCATTCTAATGAAGCTTCTGGAGCTAATAAATTCAGATTGTTGGAAACTATTGCTGCAGTGGGAGCAGAGGCTTGGGATTCGCAACCGGAGTGAGCAAATTTCTCCAAGAAAAATTTCCCTTCCAAAATCCTCGTTAAGGGACACCGGCCTAATATAAAAGAGATCCATTGCCATTAGTCCGATGCTAGTCGAATCGCAAATTTTGCATGTGTCAGTAAGGTTTTGAACGTTATATCCATATGAATAGAATACCCTGGAAGAACGCTGCTTCGTGTTATACAACAGGATTTTCGTATGATAATGTTTGGCTTAAAGATGTCGTTTCATAGAAGATATGTTTTTCACACTCATACGTTAGAAATGTTAACGGAAAATTTCTAAACGTGATCATTCCAAAAATGATAAACAAACTTGGTAATTTCCACAATAAAACTATAATCGACGACCGGATTCAGCTACAAGCTATAATCAGGAATCATTGTGGAAATTACAAAGTTTGTTTATCATTTCTAATATCGTTCCACGAAGTACGGTCAGAGAACTTAGATTTTTTTGTCGTGATGATTCTCATAAAACATTAGAAAATTAATGTCAGAATTCTCTTATAAAGGATTCTTTTAGTTTTCCACGATGACTATTTCTTTCAAAATCTCTGGTCCCTTATCGATGTAAAGTTACAACAAGACTTAGAAAATGAACACATCTATAATAATAATAAATCGTCTTTATTGGCGCGAGATTGAGACTATATTTCTGAGTTATGAGGCTGTTGTCATTCATAGCATCGTCCAGCAATTGCACACCGATGCCACATTTAGGAAATTCACAGTTTGATTACTCCAAGCTAATCGTAACTCATACCTCACGTATCAACAGTAGCCATGATTCTCCACCCAATGGAATCGTCCATTAAACACAGTGCTTGGTGATTCATTAGTACATCATATGCCCTTAGAGTCAAGAGCTTCCTTAAGAAGCAAGCATTGCTTTCTCGCTCCACTAACTCTACCATTTACATTTCCTCTCGCTCCACAACGGAAATTTGTCTTACGTGCGTTTCGCATTTATGAGAAGAAGGTGAAGCTCCATTTTCCACTTCCGTTCTCGTTTTAGGCGAATGCGTCTTCTGTGGATTAAATTCCAAGAATGCCGAAAACATCGGAGAGATGAATGAAACAAATGAATGTTCACTCTTCTTTTTCCCTCACATTTTCAATAAAATGTTGGTAAAATCCATTACACAATTTAAAAGACCAGTTGAAATGCAAGTATAAAATGTTGCATACATCTAGGGCGTTGATATTTTATCCACAAACTCTTCAGTAATGTGTTATATCTCCTTACTGCAGGTGATTCTATTAATACATTTGAGCAACACGAAATATGTCTCAGAACGTTTTGCAGAAAACGTATTAAGCAAGTTGGAGTTCATGAGAATGGATGCTCGATACAAAGTGACAACATCAATTAGAGAGCAAGTGGTGTTTGTCCTGTAATATTTTTGTTGGGCGAACTTAAAACTGAATAAATAAATAAATATCAAAAAATTTGGAATCGTTCCCTTTAACTCGTCTTTACTTCTAACTGCATGCCAATTCGTTGTCAATATATTTGTTTCATAAATATAGTACAATTAATTCTTCATTCTAAAAGAATAAATATACCTTTACTTGTCTTTCATTAAAAGTTTGGACTGTCTTTCTTTCTTTGGACTGGTTTTCTCAAAGTAAAGTTATCTAAAAGCGATTATGTTGCAATTCTGAAACTTTCACCATTTCTTTACAGTAGCGGGAATTTTAAAGGCAAAGATTCGACATAGTAAACTTCCATCATTGCATGAGTTTCTCAGGCGGTTGGTTACTACTTTCAATATACGACACAGATTCAGGTTTAATACTGTGGTACTTATTAACTTGTATAATCCACAACAAAGCCAAACTTTTACTAGACCACTTTATTTTAAGGATAACACGACCCGGGTTTCGTAGCGTCGTACAGTGGGTTGGAGTCAGAAAGCCCAAACTATGAAAACGCTTTTTCTGAGGCAATAAAACTTCGCATGACTAATCTTGAATAAATTCGGAATACAAATCTGCAAGTTAATTACATTGGGTCCTGTGTGTAAAGTTAAAGTTTGGGTTGCTGTTGATTGTTTTACTTTCAATATATTTATCAATGCAGTACCTGATGCGGGCTATCCATTGACAAAGATAAATTAATGACCGAAACTAAAATTAAAAGTACATTACCAGAAAATCTTTGTATTATCGCGTAAAATGTGTAATGTAAAATAAAAGATAACAGGGATTTATTTCGCATAACATCGATCTAAAATCTACTTTAAACTTAACGTACTCCACGGCTGGGAATATAGTTCGTTGGACCCTTTATTGGCGAGGTTAGGCCCTCTCTTCCACCTAACCTCGTATCTCGATTACATTTATAGTTAACTTATTATAAAAAATACAAAAAGAAAGAGTAGGATGTGGGAAAAAATCTTTGCAACTGAAGGTTGACAAAGAAAAAACCCACGTTGCGGGAAAACACCCACAAAGAATGGGGGGGGGGAAACCCGCGAAAACAAAGTAATAAAAATAAATACAATAATATACAAACATATATATATATATATATATATATATATATATATAAACAGTTACAAAGATTAGATAATGAACAATTATTTTAGAAAGTAAATTTAACAAAAGGTATAGTAGACTATATTGATGCAGTTATAATAAAAGTTAAAAGCATAGTCGAATTCCTCCGATGAACTCCTCCGTTTGTCACCTAATCGATGTCGAACGATAAGATGATATTCGGAAAGTCCATCCCGAAATCATTTCATGGATTCTTAATTCAGCGATTACGACGGGAAAATACGTGTCTCCATTCAGGAATGGCAAGGAGATAATGCAATGTTTTCTTAATCACTTCACATTCTGTTCTGCCTTGCTTTCTGTAATGATTAGTGCGAAAAATGAAAAAAGATAATGTGGTAACTCACTAATGGTAAAATTCACTTCCGTAATAATTAATCCTCATGTAGAATGTTTCCATTGAGCCAACAGTTGGCAGGGGGTGCAAGATTCCCAAGCCTATTTCCCAAATCAGTAATTGTTGGGCTTAGTGCAAAAAACAATTAATGAAACAACTAGGCATAGCATCAATTTTCCTTTTAATGTGATTATTACTTATGTTTCGATTTCCAAAGAACAGGTTAAATGAGGATATAAGCGATAATGAAATATTTCCAAAGGATTACACTATTTATCGCCGGGATCGTAGGGAAAAGACAGGTGGCGGTGTTTTTATTGCGGTTAAATCATCTCTCCAGAGCAAGCCGAGGACTTTGAGTGATAGCGATATAGAAAGCGTCTGGTGCACAATAAGCCAACAGAACAAGCCGAACATAAATGTATGTGCGTTTTACCGACCACCGAACTCTTCTCGACAGGTTTTGCGACATCTTAACGACGAAATAAATTTCTACACGAGTAAGAACAACCAGAGTATAACTACAATCGGGGGGGATTTAAATCTTCCAGACATCGACTGGAATAATCATAGCATAAAGAAAAGGGCCCGGGATGTCGACTCATGTAAAAAGTTATTAAATTTACTTCAGAAAAACTCACTAAGTCAAGCAGTAAAATCGCCAACCAGGGGTGACAATATACTCGATCTCCTTTTAATTAACTTTCCTGAGCGCATAGAGAACGTTTCGATTGACGAAGGTCTTGGAGACCACAAAGGCGTTTTTGCAGATATCGAGATAAACCTTAGCAAGTATAAGAAACCCAAACGCAAAATTTATCTCTATTCCAAAGCCAATTTCGAGGAATTTAACGTAAAACTAACGACCGATTTTAATTCATTTAAGTCGCACGTAAGCAACAACAACACTGAGGATACATGGAAATCATTCGTGGAGATAATGCATAAATATATAGATTTGTATATACCTTCGAAATACTCTAAAAATGATTGCGAGCCCAGATGGTACGATAAAGAGGTTAGAAGGGCTCTCCGCAAACAAAGAGATTTGCACGGAAAAGTAAAAGCTTTTAAGGGAATAGATCAGTCTGTTCCAAATCCACCACGATCACTATTGCTAGAAAAGCACAAGAAAGCAAAAAGCGACACCAAGCGAGCTATGCGTAACGCCCACAGCAACTTTAAAAAGAAAATACTTGGGGAATGTTTAGAGGAAGACCCTAAAGCTTTCTGGTCCTACGTTAGAGAGGTACAGGGAAAGATACAAACAGTGAGCTCGATAAGGGATATCGAAGGTAACATTACTTGCGATTCGAAGAGGAAAGCGAATATTCTAAACGAATTTTACCAAAGCGTATTCACATTAGATTGTAACATAGAGATCCTCCATAAGGTTAATATACTGGATTCCATGCCAAATATAACTTTTACGACAGACGGTATAGTTAAAATATTACGCAAAATTAAGCAAAATAAGTCGCCAGGGCCAGAAGGCATCCCAGCAAGAGTGCTTAAAGAACTGGCAGAAAGCGTCGCCCCTTATCTCAAAATTATATTTTGTAAATCGATAAATGAAGGTAGGGTCCCATCCGATTGGAAATTAGCTAATATTACTCCTGTTTACAAAAGCGGATTAAAGGAGGACCCAGGAAATTATAGACCTATATCATTAACTTCGCTGTCCGGAAAGGTAATGGAACATATCGTCGTAAGCTCACTCATGGGATTTTTAGATAGAAATGAATTCCTCGACGCAAACCAGCATGGTTTTCGTAAGTCCCGATCATGTGAAACCCAACTTGCTCTATTTGTACACGATATCTTAAAGTCCGCCGAAAGTAAAAAGCAAGTGGACGCTATTTTCCTAGATTTCAAAAAAGCATTCGATAGAGTCCCCCACTACAAACTAATTTACAAACTAAAACTAGCGGGCATTAACAAGGAAGTAGTCGACTGGGTTAAGGATTTTCTCTACGAGAGGGAACAACAAGTTGTACTGGATGGCGTTAGCTCAAATAGAGTCAAAGTTACCTCTGGCGTACCTCAAGGCAGTGTAATTGGACCTCTTCTTTTCCTTATTTATATCAATGACTTGAGTGACGAGATAGTTAGTAATGTGAGGATATTTGCGGATGACTCGGTTATATATAGGGAAATAACAAACGAGGAAGACCGGACATCTCTCTCAAACGATTTAGTCCTCATCCAAAGGTGGTGCGAAAAATGGGAATTAGATATTAACGTAAGTAAATGCTCCGTAGTTAATTTCTTCGAAAAGAAAAAAATGCGTCCAAATCACCCATACAAAATTAATGGAATTACTATCAAAGTAGTAGATTCAGTTGAATATCTCGGGATCAACATTACTAATAACTTAAATTGGAGCACGCATATTCGAAAAATCTGCGGCAAAGCAAGTAAAAGGCTTGGCTTTGTAAAGCGTATTGTCGGTAAATGCGACGAAAAGGTGAGAGAGCGATGTTATTTTACCTTGGTCAGACCCCTTCTGGAATATGCGGCAAGTATATGGGATCCGGCGGATGAAACGTGTACTCGCGAACTCGAGAAAGTGCAGCGTAAAGCGGTTCGTTTTGTTAAGAAATGCTACGATAAAAAAGCAAGCGTTACAAAAATGCTCTCAGACGTAGGTTGGGAATACTTGAAAGAAAGGAGATTGGAAGCTAGGCTGCGATTGCTTTATAAATTCAGGGAAACTAGATTTTCCAAAGATACAATCGGTATCATGCAACCCCCCTGCTACGTCGGTCGATCCGATAATGACCGTAAGTTAAGAGAAATAGATGCTAGGACGAATCGTTTCAGAGATTCATTCTTTCCGCGAACAATACGTGACAATAATCGAATAAGGAAGTAATTTAGATTCAACTGGTGTTTACACCCCCTGCCACACGCCGAAAGGCGGCTTGTAGGGTATTAATGTAGATGTAGATGTAGATGTCCCTCGGTTAAAACACCGACCGACTTTTGGACCGAAAGCAAAGCAACTGCTTTGTAACGAGATAATTCATCGTAATATTTGCTTCATTCGAGAATTCTACTTATAAGTTATTTGCACTAATTTAATTATACTCTTCAGTTATTTTCGCTTCATCTAATCATTTATTCGTTTTTATATCGCCTTATTATTCTCTTGACAATAAAAATCGGATATTTACTTACTAAAGAGCTGACATTTTGAAATTTATAGTAGACCATAAAATCACAAATAACCCATTTATTTACGCGAAAGAGAGATGTCAGATCTTTAGCTAGTGATGGTTGTGCAATGAACGTTTATAATAAAATCCTTTTTCATAATTGATAACCATGATTTTCTTGCAGCATCCGAACGGCCTACGGGAGGGCGTATGATATCTTCCATGCATCTTCTAAGAAAGTACTTTCTTCAAATTTATTGATCCAATTTGGCCTTTTTTTCTTCAAATGATTCTCTTCCTGCGTTCTGCAGCATCTGATTAACTCTCGCTTCTTTGCCGGAGTCATTCTTAAAAAAAGCCTTTCGCTGTACCTTTTTAATTCACGAGCAAAACACATTTCATCAAGATCCCATGGAATGAAAACAAGAAGAAAAATTCTATTCCTTCTCATTACTTTATTTTTACTCTCCCCATTAAATTACTAATAATCGCTTTAAATTTCTAATGGCGTATAGATGCTAATTTGATGAGATAATTATGATACATGTTCATTTACTTTAATTAGTAAAAAAAACTTTAATAACTTCCGGGGCACCCGGGAACAACGACAACAGTACAAGACTCCAGAAAGTGTCACTATCGCCCATTGGCGTCCATCCGATTATTCAGAGTTTTCCTTTATTTGGTTCTTCTCTGTTCCCGTGCTCTGAATTCTACTTCAATCAGACTTTTCTTTTACTCCGAATGGAACTTTCACGCCCATTCTTCCAGTTTTATTTCCTTCCGTAATACTGTCCTTTCCTCTCAACCCTTTCTCTGCCTTCCGCATTTTCCTGGTTTTATCTCCCCGCCCTATTCCATCTATTTGTCTCTAATTTTCCTTTCTCTCCTCTCCTCCGAGTCTCCATTCCTTCTGTCACTCCTCGTTACAACTTCCGCCGATAAAAGCCTCCCTTCAATTGGCCCTCTAATTCTCACTTCCCTTTCTACTCATTCGCCGACCTTTTAACGCTGAATCCCCTTTGCTCCGGTCACTCTATATTCCGGACGAGGTTTCTTATTTTTTATACGAAATTTCTTTTACGGATGGCCTTTTCCTTTGGGTGTCCTCCTACAAGCATTTCTCTCTTTCACTTTCTCTCTTTCCTTGTAATTATTTTCTTGTTTGCTCATCGCAATTAGTGAACAGCGATATTTTGTTTACATATATTTTCAACATTTAATCCATATCTGGAGGGAGAAACAATAAAGAATTATCGATAACTCAATTTTAACCAATTACCTTTCTAAGGATCTTTATTGGCGTTCTTTGTGTCGCTTTCCCAAAAGATATGATCACTTCTTTTCAAATAATAGAACTTAGGAGTCGATGAGCCTTCTTAATAATAAAGAACTTTATTCAGGGCGAGATTGAGACTACTTCTTACATCCAACCCCCAGTCATATATTTTTTTTAATAGGTAGCTTTAAAAAAATATATGTACATTGAAGAAGATTACTTTGAGAATTAAAAATTCCTAATCTTTGAGTTTAGGAAAATATTTCCACTGCAAGAAAACTCCCTCTGAAAAACCTGCGAAACTTAAAGATAGGAAAACTATATTTAGTGATGAAATCCGATTAAATAAGATTCAACAGACAAGAAGACAACTCAATAGTATCATACATAACATATCATAATAGTATCATACATAACATATCATAATAGTATCATACATAATAAAAATAGCTAATAGTTGCACATTTATACGTAAGTATGAAAAATAGACTGATAAATACATTATAAAATAAACAATTAATCAAAAACAATTACAAAGACAAAAGGAAGATAATAAAAATAAAATTATAAATTATAGAAGTTAAAATGCATTCTTCATAACTATACTCCTAAATTATAATGTCATATTTCAATCCCTTAAGTGGACCTTTCTAAATAAAAGGAATGTTCACTTCTCACAGAACTTGCTCCTAGACACGGCTGGATAATCCCACCCCGGTGCTGTGAGAATTTCGTCTTGTTCGCCAATTCCCGATCAGTAACATGGCATCTGCTAGATCACCGAATTCGTCGATAGTACTCTGGTTGCACCGCACCCTTATCCTTGCTAGAATGGAAATGTCTTGCACTCAAAGATGCGTCTCTGGGTCACAGAAGTCAAGGTCGCGAATTTGGTTTTGAGAACTCAGCCACCATGGCGTATCGCACAGTGTGCTCCTGATAACAATTTGAGCTCTTGGAAACATTTCGCACGATACTATTTCCCTTATATTTCTGAATGATCCTCCAGCAAGAATTCTGGAGTTCCTTCAATTGCCCGGAATCATTCAATACCCTGGGAGATATTTGCATTTTATAGGTTTATCTTGATATACAACTTTTCAGTAATAACTGTTCGATGATCGATTAGAATTCGATTATCGATATTTGTAAATGATTAATCTTTAAAACATTGCTCCTTCTCAAACGCAATTGACCGACGGCCTTCATCCATGACCTTTTTGCATGCTCACAGAGCTTATGGTGATGAAGGTGACCTCAGATGTGATTGCGAAGCTCTTCGTAGTCACCAAGGTATCAACTCGTTACTGGAACAATAGGCCTGCGTTCGTTCAATTGAATTGAGTTACGAAAGCTCATTCTGTTTCTGAAATAAATGAAAACGTTGCGGGTGTGCGTGAGTGCAGCTGTTCGTGATTGTCATTCAGGCCGTCATCATGCAAGAGCGGAGGGAATATTTTTAGTATGCAATTGATTTCATAGCTCATTTTAAATTGCTCAGAAAAACATATACTATAATTATTTAAGTTTTAAAATATCAACCGAGGTAATATGTATGTATACAAGTACATCATCATCAGGCATTTTCAATCCGAATTTTCCCTGTCCTGATCTTCTCGTTACCACGAAGTACTTGATGACGTCTCTGTTCCACCTGTTCATAGGTCTTCTTCTTGGTCTCTTCAAAACTCTTGGTATCCAGTTGAGAACTACAGATGTCCAACGGTTGTCGTTTCTTCTCGCAACATGGCCGGCCCACCTCAATTTCAGTGATCTTACCTTATCTATTATGTCTGTAACTCCAGTCACCATTCTCACCCAAGTGTTGCATTTCCTGTCTCTTCTTGTGATTCCCAGCATACAGCGCTCCATGCTCCTTTGCGTTGTCTGAAGTCGCTGGGTTATTGCAGTACTTAACACCCGCGTTTCACTACCATAGGTCAGGACAGGTAAAATGCATTGGTTGAAGACCTTCCTATTCAAAACCATTGGCATTCGTGACTTCAGAATGTGCGAGTTCCTACCAAATGCACTCCAGCCAAGTTTCATTCTTCTGTTTACATCATTAATCCTGTTTTTCTCTCCTTTTGTTACAAGTTGTCCCAGGTATGTGTATTCCAAGCAAACATCCAGATGTTTTTCTTGAAGGTTGACAGGTTCTTGCACTGCAAAAGAATTATACAGTACCTTTGTTTTTGTAAGGTTTATCCTGAGTTCTATCTTCTGTCCCGCTGTTTAGCTCTTCAAGTCTTGAAGTTAGATCTTCTGCGTTGGCTGCAAAGAGAGAGAACATTAATCTATGTGTGTGTATATATATTTAATTATGTAATGATTATCAATGTAAAAAATTGTTAATTAATCCTTCTAATTGATGATAGATTGGTTTATAAAATATACACACGTTGAGAGTGAGTTTTGTGAATGCTACGTTTAGAATTAACTCTTATCAAGGACTTATTAACTCTTATCAATTGTTTTTTGTACGTTAGCACATTGACCCCGACAACATCAAAGGTAAATAACTACAACTCCTGATAAAGGAAATGTTATCTCTAAATATGATATTCAGTTGTTATCGCCAAGTTCGAGTAGCCGATATGATTAACAAATCATAATGTTGGTTCCATGTAAATTATGGAGAGAATGTGTTATAAAATATCTAGTAATTCTAAATGCATCCCTATTAATTTATGAGAGTTGTTTAAATGGATAGAGTCCACTTATCTCCTGTCGACTCTTTAAAGTCTATTCTCAAAATAAGAGAATGCTTCTAAATAAAAAGTGGTAGTCGCTGTAAACAGCAGATATATGAAAATAGTAAATACATTAACTGTTTTGAAAATATATTGAACTAGTTTAACTCAAATGCCACAATTATTATTAATGTAAAAAACAAAAAGGGTAAAATGATTGTGAAAAATGCGTAAATGCTAGCAAACCAAAAGTTCATATTATTATATCGGTATATATTATCAACGTTTATTAATAATGGCGATATGAGTGGTACTTGAACCCAGGTCTACCACTTTCCGGGCAGGTGTGCTAACCACTAAATCACCATGCCGAGTAAATCGCACCTCTGTGAGACTTTCCCGCGTATTAACAATTGTTTATTATCTTTAACTCGATTGAATATAACGAATCACCGAAAAACCATCAAAGAACTTAAATGCAACGGCGATTTGCATATTTCGTTGTCGAAGGAAGCATCTTCATGGGCGGCGAGGAACTGCAACGCCGACGTACGAAGTAACACAAGTAAGGAACGCGAAGGTTTCAATGGTAAAGTTAAATAGGTTTTTATTGGAATCACTCACACTCAGTTAATGACCCGATGAGGAAGAGAAAAGTATATTTCGAACAAATTTAATGGTTCGGTCAAGTTAGACAAAAAACTGCAAAGGGTCCTTTTCAATATGTAGTTTGGCCTTATGCCAATAATATGAAACTGAGTTTGCAGCTTAGAAGGACCTTTGCGGGCTAAGAAATTCCCAAAGCACTTGTGAAATCTGTTTACCTTTTTTAGTTTTTGTTCAATATCTTCTAAAGTATGCAGTTTACAGAAAATATTGATCTTACTTTTATCAAAGAAGCTTACATCCGAGGATGTTAAGAATAGAGATTTTCACAAATACTTTCTTCCACACATTTATTTGAAAAACGACCGTTTTCGGCACAGATCGGCAATCATCAGGTAAGGAAGTTACAAACAAGAAGGCTTATATAGGGAAAAAAGGAGTGGTATAAGGTGGGTGTAAGGAAACAAAGCTATAGTAAAGGGTAGAGAGAAGGGGAGGGAGGTGGAAGAAAGAAGTGTTAGGTCTTGTGGGAGCTTTCCGGGGGGTAAAGGTTGGTCTTATCTGGGAGAGAGCTTTTGGGAAGAGTACAAAGAAGTAAGGGAGAGTACCGGAATTATTTCGTTAAATACGTTCTATGTTTTCTCCCACCCACCAAATGCCACTCCTTTTCCCTAATTAAGCCTTCTTGTTTGTAATTTCCTCACCTGAAGATGGCCGATCTGTGCCGAAACCGGTTGTGTTTCAAATAAATGTGTGGAAAAAAGTATTTGTAAAAATCTCTATTCTTAACATCCTCTGTCATGGATTTCCACAAATATCTCTTCGAAAATTGGCCATTCTTTCCAAGAAGTGAAGAATTTATTTTTTGGTCATGGATTAAGCTAAATACCGGGAAAACCCTAATACCAAGAGGAAAATTATATTTTATAAATAAGCAATACATTTATTCACCTTTAATTTGAGCTCAAAAGTACGACCGTAGGCCCACAACAATGCTTCATTAGGTGCTACACCCATTTCCCCCACGCTCACACAACAATGTCTTCGACGTTTAATTGAGACTACAGCCGCGTCAAACCCAGAATGAAACGAATTCAGAATTGAACAGGGTTATGCGCTATAAATGTAAAACCAAATTTTAATCCTCATTGAGCACTTGAAGGGAAAGGTTACTTTTGATTCCTCGGTGGAAAATAATCTAATCTATTTGCATTGATGAATATTTAGCGATTTACGGAAATGGAGTTAGCGAAGGACGTAAAGATTTCCCAGATTCGGAGTTTGTAATCTTTGAAGAGTTGAACGGAGAGTTGTGAAGTTTTAACAAATATCCAACATCGTATAACTGACCAAAAAGGTAAAGCAATTTTATTTTGTTAAATGCAAAATGCAAGAATTGATTTATTCGTTTGTTTTTGTGTGCCCCCACTTCGTAATCATTTACTATCCTACTGTTATTGGTGTTTAATCTTTGTTTCTATTTTGGCATTTTGATTGTTTTTTTGGTTCGTGTTTATGTTACACATTTTAAGATTGAGATACGAGTCCGCTCCGTATTACACTTATCTTCCGCAAAGTATATTCATCGGTGGTTATTAGAGTGATATTTAATTTATTTCTGTCATTCATGTTAATTGTTTGACTCATTTGTCCCCCTCTACCTGTATGAAAATGTCTTATTAAACGTGGTACCTATTCTCTTAATGTGATCTTAGAACATATTTTTATATTGCCTCAGTTGAAGATGTTTTTCATTCAGAGTATATGAGATTGCATATTGAGTTGGTGCGGCTTTGCAAACTTCATTGTAACTTACATTTCTTGGTATATTGGATTGGAAAGTATGGTATTTGCTATCTATCAACAATTATGAAGCATTTGTTACGATCAAGGTTGTTATACTGGTATTTATGAAATTCAATATCCCCGTTGAGAATCAACGGGCTCTTCTGTTAGTATAAAAATAAAATGAAAGGGATTTTTCCTTCTCCATATTTCTTACTTTCCACATTTCTCACCTTAAAACATCTTTTATTTCCTGGGCAGTGACCAAAGGTCAATTGACTCTCCGAAAGGTTAAGGACATAATGCCAAAAAAGCACCAAACGATTTCTTTCATTTGAGTATGGTGTTTCCGCATTGTCCTCCCACACTCGCGTTACTCAATTCTTCACGCAAAATTCTTTCCAGAGATGACCGCGTCTAATAATCCCCACGCGGAAGTCCGACTGCAATTTCGCTCCTGAAAAAGCGACAAAAAAATAATTCCTTCGATCTCCAATCAGTGGCTCGCAAAATAAGGAAGCAATAGGGACGTAAAAAATCGCGCGAAATGCATTGCGAACAGAATTCGATCTCGATTCGCGATCTCTTTTGTCAGCCTTTTCATAGGTGGCGCTATTGAATAGGCCTTCCTGAGTGAAAATCCGCTGTAATGCAACCCCGTGACCCCCATTCGATTCGATCGGATATTTTCCCACGAGCTCTCGCTTTCGACACGCTCTCAACCGATGCAACACCCTCCCGGATTTAAAATGTTTAAGCCGCCAAAGATTGAGGAGGCGAAAATAATTGCAAAACGGGGATTTACGAAGTCCAGGTGAGTTATATCGACTGTAAGGTATCGTTTATGTACGTTTTGACACAATAAATCAAAACTGTGAAAGATTTATGTCTAGGTATACAGTTATTTAAAATTAAGTTCACTTATCTCTCTTAAAAATCTAAGTAATTGTAAAAAGACGTACGATTAAAGTGGATAAAATAGAAAACAGAAAGATGCATACTAAACCACACGAAAAATAACAATAAATTTCATTATCTGGTGATGCAGCTTTGCAGCGAATCCGGTCGCTTATTGTTATATTTCTTGCGGTTCAGTGAAAGTCTGTCAAAATGTCTTTCTGTGTCGATCAATATCACCAAGTTCAGCCTCATCGTGTCTCATATGAAATAGAATGTATTTTAAAATTTATCCCAAAAACCGTCGGTAAGATTATTTTCTCAGTCAACTTTCCTTCCAAAATGTCCCTTCCATGTGTTCGAATATACCGATTCAACCTTTCCAAAAATCATACTGCAATCAAAATATACAAAAGTATTCTAAAAATAGTTTAGCAGAAGAGTTCTCGAAGAAAAATAGGTATATGATGTCATGATCATAGGCATTCACCGAATAATATTAATAATGAACACATCTGCTAATTGCAGTTGACGTCAATCAGTACCTGAAGGTAGAAAATTAAAAAAATGATAAATTCTGGATTGTCATCGAAATAATGCGCGATTGACACAATCGGAAACATTGAATTAGCAACGAAAGTCAATCAAATTCTTAATAAAACCAAAGATCCGAAATTATGGCGACTTGAAACACTTTTCATTTGTCAAAATTTACAAAATTCGACCCATTTTCTACTTCACAAGTATCGAAGGAGAGGAAATTTGATTTAAGGCGGAAATCCTTATTTTCCGGACCAATAAGGACTCGTAAAAATTCAAAATGGTTGAATTAACGTTTATCAATTCTTTGTTCCTAAAACTTGCTCATCTATTACCTAAAGATAATTTAAAGCGTTTCTTTAAACGTATTTCAACCTGGGAAGAGTTCTTGGCAATGGCAGAAACAAATAAAATCCCTTATCCGAATCAGGTGTATAACGATTAAAATGTTATTGCATTGAATGCCCCGACATGAAATGTCTAACTCAGCCTACATCGGCCAAACGAGACACAATTTGGCCATCAGGTGCACCAAATGAGCACCATAGATGTCATAGAAATATTTCGTCCAAATCTCATTTCTCTAAGCACACCTTTAAGAATAACCACTCTTTGTTCTTGACATCCTCCACTTTGTCAACTATGGAAACCAGCTCAATTTATTGGAGCTATTCTAAATTCTTTTCCAATTTTCCTCATCGGTTAATGCGCGTCGTTTTCCTTCGCTGATCCATTCCGTGCATTGCACTTTCCTTTTTACTTTCTCCATATACGAAGTATAGAGAAAGTATTGTTTTCATGAAAAAATTCGACTTCGAGATTTCAACGGAAATACGTTTTGGGGTCCCTAGAACACGTTTTGACCATTTTCGGAATGATGTCTGTGTGTATGTGTGTGTGTGTGTGTGTGTGTGTGTGTGTGTGTGCTAGTGGGCGCTCTAACGTAAAAACTAGTAGTCGTATCAATACCAAACTTCATATATAGTATAGTTTTGTGTGCTGTCAGAGTTGATCAGTTTTTGGAGTAAATCGGTTAACCGGAAGTCGAGCTTCATTCATCAAAGCTCATTTCCGGTTTTCAAAATATCTCCATAAATATGATATATACGTGTATTGTATTACTTATAAAAGTTTTAGATAATGTATTTTACTATAACTTTTGTATTTAACATATTTTTGGATCACCGGTTGATTAGGAGTTATTCGTGAAATACCGATAAACCGGAAGTAGCTGACATGTACTTTGTGGGCGCTCTAACAGAGAACCATTCATTGTATCAACACCAAATTTCATATATAGTATTTTGGTTGGTGTCGTAGAGTTGATTAGTTTTTGGAGTAGATCAGTCAACCGGAAGTTGAGCTTCATTCTTCAAAGCTCATTTCCGGTTTTCAAAATATCTCCAAAAACATGATATTTAGGTACATACTATTAATTACAAAAGTTTTAGAAAATAAAATTTACTATCATTTTTGTTGGAAACATATTTTTGTATCACTGATTGTTTAGGAGGTATTCATGAAATACTGATAAACCGGAAGTTGCTGATTATGTACTTTGTGGGCGCTCTGGGCTCTATGGGCGAAAGGCCAATTCCATCGTTTTTAATCGATCATGTCCCGAAAAATATTATTTATAATGTTTTTGGCGTCAAAGATAATAATATATAAATTAATCACTCTTCTTCCAAGTTTAGATGGAATATAGAGTTCGAAATTACTGTCGTAGATAAATATTTACATCTTATAAAATGAGAAAGTCATGTGCTGGCCACATCAGATTTTTTCTAATACATTTCTTTCCTGATTCCATTTCGCTATCTGTTGGAGTGCTCTTCTCCATGACGACCAATCGTCGAAACCGGTCGTGTGTTTTAAACCTCTGTGGAAAATTTTCCATGTCTGATATCCTGATATGGATTTCCAACATAATTCGTTTGAAGATTGTGTGACTGCAATAATTCCAGAACAGTCATTTACAGTTTCAAGTGAATTATCTGAAATAGTATTTTTGTAGGACTTTTTTAGTGGAACTTAACCATGTCTTTTAACGGCTACACTTAGGATAATGTTCTCTCGAACTCGCTTACTAAATTTAGCTTATTAAATATAACTTTCTTTCTTCGAAACATTATTATCAGAGTAAGCTATTGAGCAAATGATAATACAATTTTATGGAATTTTTTTAATTAATAAAATTTATACTACAGAAAATATTTATTAATATCCAAGTATTCTTGGTTATTTTAAAATATTGGTGGTCGAAATTTCTTTTATGCAATCGTTTATCTATCAATAAATAGTTAAATATGTAATCATCTACGATTAAATTATCTAGATCAAAGAGAACGTACTTTCTGATTTCAATTAATTAACTTTCGAAATATTAATCGCTTTCGAAGAATGGGATTTTCTAAAATTTCTTTTCGAAGATATTATAATCACTAACCGGAGCTTAATAATTTTATCAATTTACATGAGCGAATTTCAATAGCAAACCCTTAGAACAATGGTTAACAGCAGCGATTACCAAATTAATATTCATCCACGTTTCGACGCGATGAATTTTGGCGAGTAACTTAAAAATCAACATCATTCCGATTCGAAAATAACAAACTTACTTTGGTGAAACGTGCCTAAATCCCACTCCGCCCCGAATCCCTCATTTTTAAAATTGGCTGAGCCGCCCTTTCCGATAAATCAGTGCCATCTGACGGTCTCTCGCACGAGACGGCGACGCATATGGGATAAAGACGGAGGATTCTGTTGATGAGGTGATTATGGAGGACCCCTGGGAGGCACATATTCCGATGACCCCCATGTGATCAACGTTTTTAACAACGGCCTGTTTGAAGCGTTGCACGTTTGCATAGTCAATGAAGACAGGGAATTAACTCGGTGGTTTCGAATTTATTTCCTTTTATAGTCGTTGCGAAGTATGAACTATGGATAAGGTCGATTTGCCTGTGAAGTGCACCAATTTTGACTTTCTGCTTTCACCACCATCATAATATAGTAACCAAAAAGATGGGTTTTCGATATTTGACAGGAGCACCTTTTTATTTGATTTCCGTATCTATTATTATCGTTATTAGGTATCGTTGGCGAAAATAAATAGCCATTTCAAATTATAGCTCCATGTGTTTCTAGCACACTATACGTTACTAATTCTAATCAAGTAAAGCTGGCGGAGATGTGCAAGCGGTACCAAGTCTTCATTTTGAGGCTCTTGCTTTCTCAGCGATTTGAAGTGGAATAATTATTCTCCAAATTAACTAGTAAATGTGAAATCCAGTTGAAAGAACGAATCTAGTCGAAGTCCATTCTCCTAAATTACTAAAGAACTTTCTTCTCCAGTCTGAAATATTCAGAAGAAATAATAAAATTTCTGAAACCTCTAAATACTACTGATAAAGTTTTTTTTGGTATTGTGGGATAAATTATCATCTTGATATTTTAAAATAAAACCGGGTTCAAAGAAATTATTGGCAGCGAAAACGTTTACCACCCAACCATCAATCGTTCTTTTATTATCAATCGATATGTCCATTACGAATTACATTTTTCCATGAGCACCAACATCTTGAGCATTATCAAGGGAACGGTAGGAAGTGCTTTGGAATATTCGTAATTGTGCCCTTCGATTAAAAATATGCATAATACAGATTATGAATGTACAATGCAGAGTATGTTCCGTAATGGGGAAATCTATCGCAGCATCAGAGATGCAGATTCTCGTGGCGTTGGGAATACTAATTTGTAATACAATTTCTGAATTCAAAATCCCTCATTGCAAAGCTCAAAGTTCGGAAATGAATACTTAAAACATAAGACTCATTCACAAAGGGAAACCTAGTTTCAATTTTTCACAAATGATTCCAAATAAGAAAAATTCCGTAATTAAGAAGTGCATTCTGAATAACTTTGCTTTAATCTCAATTTCTTCTATTGTGAAATTCGTTTTCTTTGCCTGTTCCCTTGTTTTATGCCGTGTTCCGCTGAACTTGGCTCAATTTGGAATGTTCAAAACACAGAGCCAACCTCAGAATCCGTTATCCAATTCGTACGCGCAATTTCGCCGTCGCCTCTGTCCTAAATATCAATCCTCGCTTAAAATGGACGAACGAACGTTAAACAAGAGTCTGCAGACGCTCATAGGTTTTATTCCATTCCAGGCAGCAATTTCCCCTCCGACCGTTTTTCGGGTCCCTTTCAGCGTCTATTCGGACACGGAATGATTGCCTCGCATAACGGCCATCTGCAGCCTCTGGGACTTAACCATAATATACATGGCTAAATATTTGGTGTGAAATTTCCGTGGCAATTGCATCAAAGGACTGTTGAAAGATTACTCGAATCAAGCAGAGATCCAATCCTGGTGTATCCATTGCAATGGCACTCAAATGAAATTACATCTGTGACTGGAACAGATGATTTGCGTGGATGAACTTTTTAAGCTTTTTTTCAAATCTATTCACATAATTGAATTTTAATATTCATACCACCATAAAATCATACGGTAAAATTAAAAATATCAATTTTATGCCTGGGAAAAGAAGCGTAAGATATATGTTGTGAAATGCCAATTAAAAAACTTAATCACTACAGGAAAGTTATCTTGTAACCATTAACGTCTTACTAATCGAGTTTAATTTACAACATGAGACTTTGTTATCTTCTGATTCTGAAGATGAAAGTGTGTCTGTTGAAATATACATCGAGTGATCAAGGTCATTCACCCGGTTTATCAAATTACTACTGCCACGACTAATCAGCGAAATATAAAATAGATAGCTCGCTCAACGACCTAATGGATACTTTGGTTTGCTCTATTTTAAAAGTTATTAGCATCGATTTAATAGAGCTTCGACAGCTGAGATTAGTTCGGATATTGGCGGCCACCGGCAGTCGAACGAGGGACCGAATCCACAAAGATAAACGCTCTACCTGCTTGGAATCTCGTTGACCTTATGATCATCAGATAAAATAAATTTAGTGCTATAATATTAACATCAAAGTAATGAGATAAAAATACTTCAGATAGTACCAAATATTTGAAGATGGAGCTTTCTTTTGAAATTTAATTATCTTTGAAACCACACGTAGTAACCAACTGAATATAATAAATTTCATTTCGGAAAATTAACTAAATCTGATTATTTGACAAGGATATCTAACTAAACTAAAGTGAAATAACCATTGTATACCATCGGCCGCACTATGAACAGGGAATCAGAGAATTGGAAATGTCCGCCAAAAGTATTTAATGCGAAGTTCATCAAAATGCATGAGCGTCATTCGACAGCAGAAACAGAGAGAAGGGCAACCGCACAATAGATCATCAATCTTCGTCACCTTTGATGATTCGTTTGTCCTGAACACGAATCGATGTGCATTTTAATAGCACCGAACGACTCCGAAGAATCTCTGGTGGAAACGAGTTCGCTTTAAAATGGTCGCTTGCAACATTCGATTTTAGTTTTCAGGTGGAATATTAGCACCCTGAAAAAGCACGCCACTGTATCCATCACATCTGTAGTGTAGCGGCTAAAGGAGTGAATTCCATCGCTTCGTATGTAATGAAGGAAATTCAGTCACTGAGAGTAACGTCGGTGAGATGGCAAATGGCATACGAAAAGGACGAACGAACTGAAATTCGAACTCCAAATTCATTTTATCTCTGCGAAAGCGAATATGAATTTGCATATTTCGTCATATTACTCGCAAATTAAAAGAAAAAATATTCCGATTCGCAGTGCGGGAGATGAAAGGACTCACTAGGTATCGAAATATTTGTGATCGTTTTATTAATTTTTATTTCAATTTGCAACTCAGCCGACTGCGATAACAACATTGATACCATTGAAACAAATCGTAACCGAGTGACGTCTATTCACAATTTCGCATATGATTGTGATAATATCTAATTTTGAAAATTCTGAAGAAAGATTTAAAATTAATAAACACCATCACTTGCCTTACTCCGTTTTTGAAAATTCGCTGACGTATTTTTATATTTCATGAGGTTTAAACTATCCATGATTAAAGGATGATTTCCATTTATCTAGTTATAAAAAGACGATTTATCTAAAGGTATAGGATTAATCAGCACAACTTTCACGTCGATGGACGAGAGCACCACCAACAGAGGAATTTGATGGAAAACTATTAAAATACTTCGGATTCTAGTAAATGATGCTATTTTCATGCCACGGCTCATTCAGACCCAAAATCGTAAAGAGAAACGTACATAGGTCGCGAAAAGATAAGATTCACTCAGTTCAAATTTAAGCGAAACCGGTAGCTAATTCTTACTTAACATAGTCCTAATCAGCATCATTGGAACTAACGGAAATATGTCATATCGGCACATAAAATAATTGTAAATAGGGCAAGGAAAACATAAAAACCCTTCCAATCAATGATATTTTCGGTATGAATAGTTGTGAATTTCATGTAAAAAGAATTCTGATCATCATACTGATGCACGTCAAATTTCTTCAACTCCCTCGTTGTTCCTTCTTCGCATTAAATGCAGCGATTCCCACTGATTTATGAACGCTGTATTTTCGGCAACATACTTCACATATGATCATAAAAAAAATCCCACATCAACTTTTATTATTACAGTCAGAATCACCCAACTTCTAACTTCAAATAAATATACAGTTTTTTTCATGAATCGGTGTTTTACATTATTCGTCAATTACAGATGACCCCTCGAGGGCCGGCACGTCGGCGTGGTGAGCCATAAAAAGGATGACGTAAGGGGTCGAAGGGCAGTCAAGGGAAATATTGGGACTAATAGAAGACTATCGACATTCTTCAGACTGATTGAGAGACGCATCGGAGGCGGTGGAAGAAGGACAAATTGATGGGAAGGAATGGCGAAGGGAATTATAATGGATCAGTCAGATTGGTGTCGGTTTGATGAGGATAAACAGTAAAAGAAGATAACAAATTTAATTCATAAATGATTTTTGGAAAGCTAAACAAGGTAAGGTAAAAAAATATAAAATTAAAATAGAATAGTTAAATAAGTATTATTAATATATATTATATCATAACATAATTCTAATAACTTACAGCAGAAAATGACAGAAAACAAGGAAGAGAATGGACATGGAATCATTCGCCAAATGTGAAAGGTAATAAAACAGAAGGCAACTAATGACGCCTAAAAACACCGAATAAAAAGTGATGAAGCTTCAAATATTATCGTGAATATGAATTTAGGTAAAAAGTTTTTTCGGTCATTTCAAAGTCAGTGAATGAGAATTAAAAGGAATATGAGAGTGAGCAACTATTACGGTCTTAAAAGATATGCGATTTTTTTTAAACACGAATATCAGTTCTGAAAGAGTAAAATCCTCAGAGAGCAGATAAAGCAGTGACATCTAGCGAGACATCCTAGGCAACATACGATTTCCAAAAATCCTGAAGGAGTCTAATTCCTTCAGTAAGAAGTACTTGATTAGATATTTTAAACGCGAAAGATGTACTTGCGGATATTTCATCGATACGGCGACATATGAGCTTTTCCATTCAACTGATTGCATATTTAGCTGAGTAGACGGCAGGTAAATTTCATATTCGAGAAACTTGGAGATGTACGAAAGATTGCTGACGAATAAACGCATTTTGAAATCGGCTGATGGTTGAACGTTAAACAATAAGTCAATATTTTTGTCCTTCTTTGAGACCATCATACAACGGCTGTCTGAATGTATTCAGTGCGAGGGCACCTTCTGACATAAGCTACTAAGAGGTATGAGCGATACCAGGTAGGATGAGGAGTGGTGTAGTTTGCCCTTGCTTTCCTCACTGAATAAGCGGAACCACGTAAGTGAAGCATAATGAGTGACAACTTTCTTGTCAGTCAGTACAATTATTCGCTCATACCTCAGTAGTTTTTTCGTCATCAATACCTCAGTAGCCTTTCTTCTCAGCAATGATGAAGAGTGTAATAAAAGTAAATAAAAGAAACATTTTTCTCCATCCAATTCCAAATGACAAATGAATATGTTCCATTAATCAGAATATCGTAGCAGGAACCGGATAACTCCGAATGCTCTAAATCGGAGTTTAGTATCTGAAATGCGGCAAGTAGAAAAAATCTGAACTTCAAGAAATACCTAAAAACTATAAGAAAATTTCGATGGACAAATGAAAAAATATACTGATCGCACCTAGATGAAAACGTAAGGTAACCTGCCTTAGAAAAAATCCTAATGTATTGGAAAAGTCTAAACCGACAACTATAAATTTAGCAAAGTGATTGAGATAATCCTTTCCCAAAATATCAAAGGCGTTTAAGGAGAAGCTTCAATACGCTGAATCAACGTCCTGAACCTTTGGGCATCATCACTTAACGTATGGACGTTAGGGTGGATCGAAAAATTGTTTTTACGAAATCCGTCAACGGCTAATGCTTAAAGTTTGTGGTTGGTGGTCCTTAGAACAGATAGAAAATTTCAACTCGATCGGATTATGTCCGGAGGCTGCAGATTTTAGTCAAAATTTTAAATTTTAGTGAAAAATGTCAAATTTTTGTATTTTTTCTAATGATTTCTCAGTATTTCCGAAGTGATTAAATGGCAAAGAAGTACATATATTGCTTGGTTGTTGCTTAATATTAAAGATTTAGTACGTTTGAATCGAGGAAAATGGATTCTCAGTTCGCCAAAATTCGTCAAAATACGCAAAATACACAGAAATCTTACGGATGTTGGTTCGACAGTAGGGTGGGTCGTTTTGTCTACTTTTCTGATAGAAAAGTAACACCCGGCCATATTGGCACACCCACATTATAGATATAATTTTCTTTCCAAATCAAATTCTATCTTTTGTGAGAATGTTTACCTCAAAGTTTCGAAATTTCACCAAGAAACGTTAAAATTGTACAAAAATTCTAGTTCGGTTAAAACGGATATATTTTTAATAAAGATATGTCATTTGCGACTAAAACTGTCCCTCTTGCCTCAATATGCCACTTATATGCTTTTGTATGGGGTTCCTCCCAAACAATTGCATTGGTGATAACTGTGAACAAACTTTTTATATGAAGGCAATAGAGTTCTAACGGAAAATATATCAAATTGATTGATTTCGTGTTTAGGACAAAAGCCACTTTAATTGGGAAAAAGAGATTTTATGACTAAATGACGAGGATAACAATCAAGATAAAAGTGAAATTACAAAACGAAGAAAAGAGTGTTGGAAATTAATGGAAGAGAAAATCCAATGGAAAACGTTGGAACTATTCTATGGGATACACTTCGAAATGCAATGGGGCGAATAGTCTTGTCGGCCGCTGCACTGAGTTGATCTTCTCTCAGATCTTTATTGTCATCTGCCACTGAATTCTATCTCCAATATGAGAGTCCGGTAATGGCCAACAGTTCCCTTTAGATTTGCCACGAAACGGGAGGAATTGCTACAATTTGACGCTATCCATGAGTTTCCACGCCTTTCTTTCCCCGAAAGATATTTCTGAGATACGCAGGAGATTTCCAAATCGCATTCAGATATGAATTCCGTTATATAGCGTCAAAACCGCTAGTTATCACATAAGATATTACGCTTTCTGCTAGACTCGCAAATCATCAGCTGAATTTAATTTCCTAAAGGAAACATTTTCAACATAGAATTACTCAGTATCCATTACAATAGGAAATTTAGAAAAATTAAAACGAATTACCGATTTCTTTGCGACTAAAAAAAGCCTTTGAATGCAAGGAAACTGTAATCACCAATAAATTATGGAATCTCGGTATCCGTCATGAGATCACCCTCTTTGGTTCCACTTCGCGAAATTTCCTTTGCTTGGTAATAATCTTAAAAATTCGCAAAAGAGAAACAATTTTATCAAATTTTAAATAAACATTTTCCATAAAAATTCGATTACATGAACTTTGATTTTACGCTCAACTTTCGTTCTAGATCACCTTCAGTTCTTTTTATCTCGGAATCGACAATCGCATATGACTTTGAACGAGAGTAGGATTTTTTTCAGAGTCACGCTATTTATTTAACAAATACTTGATCAAAAATGCTCATGCTCTTAATATTGTAACCAACGCATGATATGAAATGCAACCAAATAGCATCGCGGATATAAGCAGTAAAGTTACGAGACATGTTTGAGTTCAAATTACTAAAGATCACGTTTGGGAAACATTTCCTCAACGGAAAGATCAATTAAAAATGATTAATGAATTAAGGTTCTACTTCAAACCAAATTATTTATTCCCAAGTAAATAGGATTTTTCATGGGTGCACGCCATTTAACCCTTTCCTCTAAATGATTTAGTCCTACAAATTCGAACTCTTATCAAACCTAGAATATCGTATGCTCATTATTTCACCTTTCAATGGGTTTATTCATATATTCGTTGCTATTCCATCGGAATAACCCGAGGGTGCTAATGAGTGGCAAAGTTTCCTCGAGGAAGTTGATCTCTAACCACAGCAAATCCATTTCACGTAACGTATTCATGTGAAATACGACTAATTATGTACATTATCTTCTAGCATAATAACAACGGAAGCCTACGCTGATTAATTATCCTCGTAATCCTGCAATATCTCATTAGTCTAGAAGCAACATTTCCCCATCTACTTCAGGCATCGTTTGCGTAAACAGATATGCTAAATAACATTATATTCGAAATCTGTTTGATTTAGTTTCCAATCAAACTTCTCTCTTTTGCAGAAAAAATACAATACAAATTATTTCCTTTGCTGTTAACGCTCTGAAAGATTAAGCTGTAGGAGAATGTATAGCGAGAAGAATAAAACAAATTTCGTAGTCCTCTTATTCTTTTCAACCGATTAGTTTACTGAATGAGCCGAGGAAAATACTGAATATCTTCAGTCTTTAAGGAGAAAATAATAGAATTTCAATGCATGCACGATCGGATCGAAAAAGAGAAGAAAGGGATGGGGGAATATAAATCGAGAGCATGAAAAACAGACGCAAGTGACTGAAAACTTTAAACCTTTATGGCTAGCCGTCATGGAGCCATAAAGATTTAAAGTTGTTTAACTTGTACAACTTTATTTTAAGAAAACCTAAGAAATACTTGATTGACTCCAATTATTACATAGCGCCTGATTACAATGGTAAAAAAACAAAACACAGGGTTCTGAAGTCATCATGCTCCCTATTGCAATTGTATTGCAATTTTCCTGGAAAGAAGAGGTTTGATTGCAAACAAAATCAAATAGATTGCGAATGCATTGTAATTTAGCGCGCTAGTATCTGTTTACGTGAAGTAAATGAGGCAATATTACTACTAGACTAATGAGATTTTGCAGGATTCGATTTAGCATCTAGTTCATTTCAAGATAAGTTTTTTAGATAATTTAAAAATATTTTGCGAGCTATATAACTCTAGTGCATCACAACAGGTTCAATAGGCAATAGTATACTAATATTATATTAAGGTTTTTATATCTCACATACTTGAGCAGATAAAAATGATAAGCTATCACTTCACCCGACACTGGTATTATAACATGTGGCTGTTAATTAATAATTCATACGACCGATGACAATGCGTTCACGAATAATTAAGCGCTTATTTTTTTAATTCCTTCCAACCTCTGATTAAATATGAAAGGAAATCTTACTTTAAACTTTTTAGGTAGGCGGGACTCTTTCGGAAAAAATCTCATACAGGTCACGCATAAACCATGAAGGCTTTCAACGGTTAACTCGAAATATTTATGAACTTCCCGGTGAATTCTTTGTCGGCCATTTTGTGGCACAACAAACGATCTTCAGCCGTTAATATTTCAAAAAGGGACGACAAACGCGAGTTAAATTTAAGGCTGCTTCTGAAAAAAAATGTTTTCCGACCGAATGAATGAAATGAACGATACAGGTAACTGTTCGCGGCGTAACAGAGTGTAGTGACCCTCGCGAAAAAAGGGAGGAAATAGATGCTCTCGCATTTCGCGAGATAGTAATGAATTACGTCAGGAGATGGATTCGCTGCCTAGCAACCCCAATCCCTCCCATTCTTCTAATGTGCATCCAAGTGCTGTTTTCCCCACTAAATTCGTAGCCTTATAAAAGTGCACTTTTTATCGATTCGAATGTTCTATAGGCTTTCGAGCAGAATAGGCCTCTCAAAGAGCCTTCTTTAATGGAATCAACGAGAACTATTTCAGATAAATTGATATTGCGAATATTACCCTTAAAACGGATTTTGCGGGAGAAGCATCGGATTGGTGAGAGCTGAATCGTCATCTAAGCGAGATTATCGCACATTCATCCTCATGATTCTTCATGCTTATCGAAAAATAGGAAACTTGGATTTCTGCATCTAAAGTTCTATTTCTCTGTTACTTCCTGGAAAAAAAAACAAGAAATAAGCAATTCACTTCTTATGCCAGACAAACAATCGATTCAATCATAAGGAATTATTGAATGATTTCAGATTTTCATTCATTCATTTTCCAATATATTTTCGAAAGATCCTTTCCACAGAATTGTCTATTTACATTATTTTTATTTATAGAAATGTATTGAGTATACTAACAATAAGATTACTTCAAACAAGAAATTTCCATCTGATAAAACTAATTGTAAGTAAAAAAGTGAATAAAATATTGAAATTACAATTAGCTTAATACCTTATTGGACGTAAAAATTACCCATATAAAATAGTACTTCACAGTCAAATAAAATTAAATATCAAAAGAAAATTAACTTTTAGAAAGAACGAGAAAAGCAATTGATTTTCTATCATCAGAGCATCCTAATTATGACAAACTAAATTCTTGCTCGTGCCAAGAGTAATCCATTAGGAAAAAATCTGATGTGGCCAGCACATGACTTTCTCGATATATAAGATGTAAATATTTATCTACGACAGTATTTTCGAACTCTGTATTCCATCTAAACTTGGTAGATGAGTGATTAATTTATATATTATTATCTTTGACGTCAAAAACATTATAAATAATGTTTTTCGGGACATGCTCGATGAAAAACGATGAATTTGCCTTTCGCCCATAGAGCCCACGGCGCCCATAAGTAAATAATCGGCAACTTCCGTTTTATCAGTATTTCATGAATATCTCCTAAAAAATCAGTTTTACAAAAATATATTTCAAACAAAAGATATAGCAAATTTTATTTTCTAAAACGATTATAAATAATAGTATATACCTAAATATCATATTTATTGAAATATTTTGAAAACCGGAAATGAGCTTTGAAGAATGAAGCTCGACTTCCGGTGCACCGATTTGCTCCAAAAACTAATCAACTCTAAACACATCAACCAAAATACTATATATAAAATTTGGTGTTGATCCGACAATTAGTTTTCATGTTAGAGCGCCCACAAAGTACATAACAGCTACTTCCGGTTTATCAGTATTTCACGAATAACTCCTAATCAACCGGTGATACAAAAATATGTTTCATACAAAAGTTATAGTAAATTATATTTTCTAAAACATTTATAAATAATAGTATATACCTAAATATCATATTTATGGAGAAATTTTGAAAACCGGACATGAGCTTTGAAGAATGAAGCTCGACTTCCGGTTAACTGATTTACTCCAAAAACTAATCAACTCTTACGACTGTAATAAAAATACTATATATGAAATTTGGTGGTGATCCGACAAATAGTTTTCATTTTAGAGCGCCCACAAAGTACATAATCATCTTCTTCCGGTTTATCAGTATTTCACGAATAACTCCTAATCGACCGGTGATACAAAAATATGTTAAATACAAAAACTATAGTAAAACAGGTTATCTAAAACTTTTATAAGGTATACAATGTACCTATACATCATATTTATGGAGATATTTTGAAAACCGGAAATGAGCTTTGATGAAGAAAGCTCGATTTCCGGTCAACCGATTTACTCCAAAAACTAATCAACTCTTACAGCACACACTAAAGTGCTATGTATGAATTTTGGTATTGATACGACTAACAGTTTTTACGCTAGAGCGCCCACAATAACAGACATACACACACACACAGACATCACTCCGAAAATGGTCAAAACGTGTTCTAGGGACCCCAAAACGTGTATTTCCGTTGAAATCTCGAAGTCGAATTTTTTCATGAAAACAATACTTTCTCTATACTTCGTATATGGAGAAAGTAAAAATGCCGATATCGATTTAATTCTCCAGTTAACGTCCATCAGAAAATACTGCAACTCAAAATTATGCGCAATTTTAGCATATGTGCAAAGAAAGTAATTTGAGCCTTGGTTAAGTAATTGATAATCCTTCCGTCGTTGAAAAAGTGATTAGGGAAGCATAAAAGAAAATAGGCTCTAAGCGTACTAAAGCTAAAGCAGCACTAATGATGTTATTCAGTTATAAGAGATAACGGAGAAATTCCTATTATGGTTAAAAAACATTTCACTATTTGACCCATTGAGTAATAACATCTTCGACAATGAAAGAAAAATCTGATGTGGCCAGCACATGACTTTCTCCATATATAAGATGTAAATATTTATCTACGACAGTATTTTTGAACTCTATATTCAACCTAAACTTGGAAGATAAATGATTAATTTATATCATATTATATTTTACTTCACAAACATTATAAAAAATCTGATGTGGCCAGCACATGACTTTCTCCATATATAAGATGTAAATACTTATCTACGACAGTAATTTCGAACTCTAAACATTATAAATAATGTTGCTCGGGACAAGCTGGATGAAAAACTATGAACCTGGACTTTCGCCCATTGAGCCCAGAGCGCCCACAAAGTACATAATCAGCAACTTCCGGTTTATCAGTATTTCAGAAATAACTCCTAAACAATCAGTGATAC